>CAJQTT010000022.1:0-1200000 GCA_906901655.1 Sminthurides aquaticus | reverse complement strand
TGTACATGGCAAATCTAAACACACGTCTCGTACATAATGTACACTACCCCAAACAATTGAACGTCAAAACATACTTCTACGCGCGTAATCGCGCTGCGTGTTGGCGGGAGCAGCTACAGAGCAGCAATTGGTCTTAATCGATAGATCTACTCCTAATCTATCCGAACATAATCACTTTAGTTAGTTCAACCCCTTTATTTCAGTAAGTTTTGCTTTGCTGCACGAAAGCACAAAAAGCAGAGCAAAACAAGTCAACGTCAAAACCGGCTTGACCTCATCACTTAGGTCATGTAGGGTCAGACAATTAAAAATTAAACTAAAATCGGATAGCCCATGCTTTGTTTCCTAAAAAAACATTGATTTTAGATCTTCAAAATTTTTACTGTGGATACGACAGGGTCAAGAAGACTAGGCAGTTTTCCCATTTAAACACATGCGATTCTACTACCACCATTAAAACAATCATCAATTGTAGTTAGGAAAAAATTATTTTCATGATTCTGTTTTCTGATTCATGTAGAAAATCGTCTTAGCTACATGTATAACAAAGGTGTTTACGGATAACTACAAAATTGAACTAAATGTGAAGGATACGCGCTTAATTATGATGTACGACTAATGCATAGTATGTACACACCATGCTAATAGATATCACGTAGTTTTTCTGATTACCATCAGAACTAAGCGTCACCTCTATCTCCTCGATTTTTGTAGTTATCGGTACAAACCTTTGTTATACAAGTAGCTAAGACGATTTTAAACATGAATCAGAAAACAGAATCATGAAAATCATTTTTTCCTAATTACAATTGAAGATTGTTTTAATGGTGGTATCGCATGTCTTCAAATGGGAAAACTGCCTGGTCTTCTCGACCCTGCCGTATCTACAATAAACAATTTAAATACCTAAAATTAAGGTTTTTTAGCAAACCAAGCATGGGCTACTCGAATTCAGTTGAATTTTTAATCTTCTGACCCTACATGACCAAAGTGATGAGGTCAAGCCGGTTTTGACGTTGACTTATTTTGCTCTGAATTTTGTGCTTCCGCGCAGCAAAGCAAAACTTACTTAAATAAACGGTTAACCGATTACGGAATTGGCGCATATTTAGAAACGATTTCAATGGAGGAATTATTGGAAAGGATAACTATATTTTTAGTTACAAAAGAAAAAGTTCAACTGGAGAGGATTATTGGAAAGGATTCTTATAGCATTAGTTATGTTTCATCCAAAACCTTGCAGCAAAATATGTGCATGGCAGATCTGTAAACCCTTTCAACTCCAAAGAATCACGTTAAAAACTAACAGACTCTTAAATTAGCTGCAGTATATGCCGGAAAACATAACCAATATGCAAAAAACGGAATTCTCTAGTCTCCCCATGCAAAAATAATGCTGGATCGTGGAAACTCAATGACTCGCTTCAACTGTATCATTAAAAATTTGCAAAACGGGAGCGTCAATCTGTATTCGATCCCCTGACCTCCCTTCCTTCATCACGCGCCCTCACCACTGAGCCACATGACTGTTTGCTTAAAATTGACATGTTTCATTTCAGTCTAGTTCCACTCGCTAGCTACGGGACTGTTTGGTTGTGCGCTACTTCCCTTTCTCTTTTCCACTCTCTGCCTGATGAGCGTAGAGATGTGCTTGTGACTGGAATGTATGTACATTGCATGCATATGTTATAGCTGATTTTATACTCCGCTGAAATGGGCTTCATCATAAATTTTCCCAATATTTGCCATAACAATTACATTTATGAATATGTAAACACTTTTATACTCCATTGAAAGTGTCACACATTGGCAAGCGCAAAATGTAAAACTTTACATTTTAGAAAGTATAAAAGGCTTAAAACTTACTTCATCGCATAAATTAACAAAAAACTGACTGCGTTTTGCGTTATGGGCTTTGATGATGTGGAGTTAGCGGCAATTGCCTTGCTTTTACTTGAAAGCGTGGAAGAGAAGAAACGGAGGTGTAGAACACAATATATTAGCAAGTTGTACAGAAATCGTGACACAGGAGACTTTCAACTAATTATGGATTTACGAGAGGATCCCAGAAAGCATTTTAATTATTATAGGTGTGATATTTAATGATTCTGTGTGGAAACTGCCAATTGAGGTTATAAAATATTAATAAAAATCGATAAAACGAACCATCGCACGGCAGCACGTGCGTATCAAGTCTCCAGACCACTCTGGAAGTCAGTACTACAATTACAAAGGTTACTATTCCATTGTACTGATGGCTGTAGTTGGACCCAATTACGAATTTCTTCTCTACGAACATGGCGCCAGTGGGTCAAACTCAGATGGCGGTACATATAAGAGGTCAGTAATGGCTGAAAAATTTCCAGCTGGTCATTTTCAGCAAAGGACTTATGGGATGTTAATGTCGTACCACCGGTCATCGTGGCAGATGATGCGTTCAGTTAAAATGCCTCTATCCTTAAGCCCTATCCAGGAATACCTTGCTTTGGATAAAAAAGGTTTATAATTATCGCTTGTCAAGAGCTCGTATGGTGGTAGAAAATGCTTTTGGATTATTATGCGCCAGATGGCGCATTTACCATGCATTATTAGCTTGTGACTTAGATTTGGTGAATTTAATAATTGCGGCAACTATTAGATTGCACAACTTTCCACTACGACGGAAGGATACAATGGGTTTGACTGTAGACTCAGAAGTCAATGGAGAAACTGTGCGTGGGAGTTGGAGAGATGAAGTCGACACTAGTGAAAATTCACTTTCTACGTCTAGGTTAGCGGAAAATGCTCCAGATATCCCGAATGATGGTAATACAATTAGAGATCAGCTATAAGCCTACTTTATGTCAGCAGCAGGTCAAGTTAGCTGGCAACTTAGGTCAGTTTCCCGAACGCAAAGATATGATTAGTAATAGAATTAAAAATGTGTATTATTTAGACAGTTATCAACTAACTAACAATTCGTTTAAGTGAGTAGTTTTAACCGAATAAATGTAAGAGAAATGAATACTCTCGGGACTGTGCCCATAAACACTAATTAAGTTGCATATTTTTGAATTGATAGACAGCAAGCTCAAACAGTGAGGGTGTAAACAGTGTCATTCTAGTTGAGTGACTGAATAGAAGAATCAATCAATACTTAAGGAAAACTAGTAGTGGGAACTACTGAAGGAAGAAGCGAAATTAAAGTAAAACCGTTCAATAAATTTAAACCTGACAATGTGCTATCGACAGAGAGGGAGAGTCAACTAAACCTTAAAATGAATGGAGCAAGAAGTTAGAACAAGTTAAACAAACTGGTGGAGTATTACTTCGGCCATTGGTACTACACAGATTCTGTGTATTGTGTGCCTGTGGGCAATTAACTATTTACATGAAGTTCTTTATATTGAAATCGCATTATCAGCGAATCTGGAAGCCAGACGTGTGTCAAGTTGACCGCATAGATTCCATATCAACATCAATGCTTGAACCAATTTGAGAATCAAAAATGAGATTCCCACTGTCTTGACTTCGTGGTTGTGTCTCGTATAATTTCTTTTCCTGCTTGAACATGACCTCGTATAGTTCTAACTCAGTTGCAGCTGCCACTGCAGGGTCTTTTCATAAAACTTGGCTAGTTTATCCCCCATGCTTGCACCTATTTCGTGATTGCAAGTTTTCTTAGCACATCGGTCGGAAATAAGTGTTACCAGATTATTTTGCCAATCTGCTGGATCCACGGTTTTACGTTTTTGTGCATGCTGGGAATGATTTCGGCCTACGAATGGGTCTATTAGTTCCACTACTCTTGACTTATTTGAATCTGTGCCTGAGCTTATTCCTATTTCTTCAACTTCTTCAACTGCTTCTATAACTTCGCTAGCAACCTCGTTTCCGGTAGATGGCTCAGTGTTGACGTTAGTAAATGTCCTATTATGAAGAACAAATTTTTTAAAATTTATAAGCTTGTATAAAGCACCATATTTAAAGTCTGGATGGCAATATTTTGCAATAGTCTTACAATTCTGCCATGACCCTATCATCAGATTCACGCATTATTTCAGAGTGACGGAATTTGGGCACACATCCTCCAGCAGAACCAGAGGGCTTTGCGGACTTTGCTTTCCAATGACTGTATTGCTGCGTAATATTCTTCCACAATTTCTCACAATCTGCAGCTAGAGTCAATAATGAAAGTACACGAAGATAGTTACATGACTTTAGCCATATTTTTGAATAAAACTTCGTAATTGTTGGGAATAACTGATGTCACAACAGTAGTTGACTCCATTTTGTCATAAATCTCCATCCAAGCATTCTCGACTTTATGTCACTGTGAATACATGGGATGTTTTGTATTGTAAAAAAAGGATACCCCTTTACTGCTCCAATTATTTTTTCTTCAACAGCCCACTTAGTACTTCGTTTTAAGGGGAGACCCTGTGGTGTGTGAGTTACTGATTCGGTTCACAGTTAAGTTCAGCGATGCTGACTTGCTGGGACTTTGGATGGGTGACCCGTACCGGGTAGTCAATCCTAATCCTAAGTGGGAGGAAGTGAGTAGTTGATCTACCTCTTTCTGTCTCTACATTCTTGGGTGAGATGAGTAGTTGATCTACCTCTTCCCTGAGAAGTGGAGCTTCCAATGTCTACTTGGCTCTGTGGGTGACGCAGCTTGGGTACTAAAGACCTGGGACTACGTAATATGCAGCCGGTACGGAGTAGACAACACTGGGTAGTTTGCATAGCATGGAAAGTGACCAAGAGCGGGTTGGCCCTGAATCCAGTATGCAAACTCCTCATTAGAGTGCCGCTTCTCTAATGGGATGCCAGGCTGTTCACGGGGAAAGAATAGGCTGCTAACTCGAGGATAGAGCGCAATTAGCCTCCATTGGCTAGGTCGCCGCTCGTTGGGAAACCATCGAGCACCTCTGCATTTACCTTAGTACTTCGTTTTGGTTTACCCATTTCAACCTGTTTCCCACCTCGAAAACTTTACAATTATCGCAACTAAGAATGCGCGAAATAATCAGCTTGTAGATTTCAAATATGAATCACATTCATGGAAGTATAAAAGCGTTATGAAAACAAAAATCAATTCATATTCTCCCTCAATATTTTACCAAAGTGTTTTCGAATATTTAGAACTATAAAAGGCAGTTGCCATTAGCAACATCACAAGTGTGATGAATATTTACCCAATTCTGAAAAGTCTGTATTCAGCTTATGTGATGATGAAGCGAGGGCCCTGTGGTGGAGTGGTTACAGTTCCGGACTCAGTCGCAACTGGGTTTGATGCCTAGACCCTCACCGGGAAGCCATGCTAATCCTACTCTTCTATCTACTCGGCTCAGTAAAACCTCTAGGCTCTGGGAAAGGAGGCGGTACGGGGTAGATATAGGGAGCGGGTGCTTCGTCCACCACTGTCCCGTTGTGACAGGCTGGTTGAAGTCCTCTGGGGTGAGTCACTCCCCGGAGAAGATCTACTGGTGATTAGAATTGGAAGCCAATAGTAGATAGAGCCTCGCGATGGACAAAGGGACTTGGTACAAACCAGCCGCGATGGGCCGAAATAATGTGCCTAGTCGGCGCTGTCTATATATGTTTATGTGATGATGAATAATTGTGTCTTTAATTATCAATAACTCCAAAAGTAATTAATCAATGTAGCTGGAATTCAATAGCGATGGTTCCAAGTGTAGTATCTACCTGTATGCCGAATCTCAATTGAATCTTCAACTCCGTTCCTGAGTTATCCTGCGCACAGACAGACCGACGGACAGCCAGACAGACATCATGGAACTCGCTCTAGAAATGGCTTGTGCCAATTAATTAAGACGTTGAACTAACTAAATTGATTATATTCGGAAAGAGTAAGAATAGATCTTTTGATTGAGACCAATTACGTTACTGTAGATGCTACCGCTAACACGCAGCGCGATTCCGCGCGTACAGTAAGTATGTTTTGACATTCAGTTTTTTGGGGTAGTGTACCCAAATTCGCTTCGACAATGACGGTCGACCCAAGGAACCTTACCACAGATCGTAGGCTAGCTGTGCGTCTTGCTTTACATTGAACCAGGAAACCAGCAACCTGGCATTTTCGAGTTACGCTATAATCCATTTGTTCAGTCCAACATAATTATTTTTAGCATGTTGAGCATAGGAACCGAGCAGCAGAGACGAACTCATCCGGGAGCGAAACCTATTTCTATACCAAGGAGCGGACGGTGAGGAGACAGAGTGCGGACGTGGGAGAGATCCGAGAGCCATCCTAAAGGAAGAGGACGAGGGGGAAAAGTTTTAGTTTAGGGTTAGGCTTCGTACAGCTAGGATCTAAAAGTGCTCCAATAAACCAGTAAAACTTGACTTTTGCACCTTGCCGTCATCCATACATCCACCACCTTACAAATCTGGCGACCGTGGACCGAACCTGAAAATAAAATTAGAAATTTGAGGCAGAAAATTGGAGTTTGAGATCCAAGTAATGGATGAAGTTCCTTTGTTTCAATTAATTATTGGTGAAGATTTCATCATAGCACATCGTATTATAATTGAATTAGACGCAGGCGTTATATGTTTTCGAGACGCCCTCCGAATGAAAGTGGAAAGTTAGAATGCTCCCCCGCCAATTCTTTAGTTCTCCCGGAGAATGTTTAGCTCTCCCCTATATTGTTCAGCTCTCCCGTAGAATGTTCAGCCCTCCCGTAGAATCTTCAGCTCTCCCATCGAATGTTCAGCCCTCCTGTCGAATCTTTGTCTCTCCTACCAATCGTTTAACTCTTCCGTAGAACCAATGGCTCTCCCGTAGAACCAATAGCTTTCCTGTCAAACATGTTGCCTATGGTGTGAAACCAATGGCTCTCCCGTGTAACCTGTAGTTTTCCACTGAATCTTGTACTATAAACTAAGGATTCAGAAGAAAATTAAGTTTGATGACGTAAGTAAATCTTGATTGAGTATATCTTGATTGAAATAATGACGCTCCCGTTAAACGCATGGCTCTCCCGCCAAACGTTTAGTTCTTTTTTCAAACGTATGGCTCTTAAGCCGAACCAATAGCTCAAACCTATAGACAAACATTAAGTCACTCTTATAGTCAAACTTATACTCAAACCTATAGGCCCCCCTCCGAATGAAAGTGGAAAACCGTGAAAGTAATAGTGAAAGAGGGAATGACACAGACATACATTGAGATTTATAGTATTAGAATTGAGATTTATAGTATATGATTGAGATTTATAGTATTAGATAGATGTACCCGTTACTGGCTGTGTACATTATTCTGCCTCTTGGATTCTATCTTGCTTACCCTGCTTTTGTATTGTAGCAGACGGGCTCAGTGGTTGCCCAAGAAGCGCCGAACTAGCCAATTTAGGCTAATAACGGACTATCCTCGGGTTGCAACAGTGCTTTCGCACGGATTTTTTCCATGAGGACTATTGCCATGAAGGACAACACGCGTTTATGGTCTGAACCCCGCAATTTGCTCCGCTCAATCCCCACCTCATAGAGATGTATTAATCGAACCAGAGCATAGAGTGGACAGTCAGCGATAACGTGTACTGCACTCTATTCATGTCCACATTCACTGCTTGGATCATTTACGAGTCTCAAGTTGTGGGCGTGTTGTATTGTATTGTAAAGGAGGTGCCCGTTGACTAGCAACGAGCGCCGACGTAGCCACTGATAGGCTAATTGCGGACTACCCTCAATTTGCAACGATGCTTACGCACCAGTCTTTCTGTTAATCCGTTCCATTAAGCCTGTTGCCATGAAGAAAGACAACACGCGTTTATGGTCCAGATCTTTTAGTTTGCTATGATCAAGTCTCACCTCACCAAGGTAGAGTAACCTGACCAAAGCGTGGATCGCACAGTCAGCAATAACATGAACTGCACTTTCCTCTAACCCACACTCACAATTCGGACTGGTTGTCAGTTCCAGATTGTAAGCATGTTTATTCAAGGTTATGTGACCAGTCACCAACCCTGTTAACGTCCGAAGTTGACTCCTGGTCAGTTTCCTGACACGAGAGTTGCTTCGTTTAATGTTCTCTGCGGGAATCCACAGCTTTGTCTGCTGGCAACCAGGACGTATTCGCCACTGTTTTGCCCAGCTTGAAGTCATGCACCGCCATATACCTCTGGTGACAGAGGATTCTGGCAATGGCAGCATGGGTTTTGGGCCAATGCAGGTTGTGGGCGTGTTAGTTTAGGGTTATATGAACGGACAGTTACCCCGTTAGTAAACGTAGTTTGCTCCTGGCAAAAAGTCTGACTCGGGAGAATCTACGTATATTTTCTGCGGGTATCCACATTTTGGTTTGCAGACAGTCAGGACGTTTCCGCCACTGGCTTGCTCACTTTTGTGTCATCCTCTTCCATATGCCCCTTGTAAAAGAGGGCTCTGGAATGGGAAGCATCGGATGTGACCAATGCATGGGAAATGTATTCCATCACGGGCCAATTTGTCGGCAAGCTCATTACCAACATGCCCTTCAAGACCAGGAATCCACTCTTTCGTCGTTGGACCTGCCAATTGATTGTAGACGGATGTGTCATTCCTGTGTTAGTTTTGAGTTAGTGTCCTCCTTTTCTAGAGAAGTGACACATAGAGAAGTGAGTTTTGGCTATAAAATATTTGCACTGATTTTCTTCAAACAGGTTAACAGGTTTACGAGTATCTCTTATCACAGGGTCTAGGTTGTTCCAGAACAGAGTAAGCCTGTTCCAGCTCTTGAAAGTTTCACTGAAAGCTATACCTCTCTTAAGGTCACAATGTGTGCTTGCACGAGACCTAGTGGTGGTATTATAGTAGAACAGTTGCTTCAAACTCTCTATGTTCATATCGAATCTCATAAACTTAAACAGGAATCTAGCACCAACAAAGTCAATGCGTTCCTTTACAGATAGAATGTTAGCCTTTTCCATTTGTTCAAACAAGGGGTAGCCGTGTTTGGTCTTTTTAACACTAGTGAACTGAGAAGGATTATGTATACTTTCCAGTTAATATAACGTTTAAGCTTACTACTAACACCAATAGCTGAGCTTACTCTCTTGGATACATAATGGTAATGATTGGTGAAGCTGAGGTTGCAGTCGAGGATAATGTCGAAATCCTTAAAGGTGTATAACGCGGATAGCGGCAGAGTATCATTGGTGAGAGAGATTTCCTGATTTCCTGTTATATCATTAGCTTTATCAAAGACCATGTATTCTGTCTTTGAGACATTAAGCATTAGCTGCTTATCTCTCAACCAGCTTTTTAATCCTGTAAGTACATAATTTGCCTTTTCTGCTAGCACTTTCAGGTCAGTTCCTTCGAAGTATATCACTGCGTCATCCGCATACCAGAGATAATTAATGTTACCTAGGTACTGACTAATGTTGTCACAGTAGCAGATAAAGCCTAGGCATGATAGTGCAGAGCCCTGAGGTAGCCCTACACTAATTGGGTATGTTTCAGAGATGTATTCACCAAGTTTGATCCTATAGCTACCGTTACTTACGTAAGAGATCATGATGTTGATAAGGTAGCTGGGTAGTTTATAGTGGATGATAAGGATTTCAATGAAGCCTCTATGAGGCACTGTATCAAAAGCTTTACGGAAATCTATAAACAGTGCCAACAGCTTGCCGCAGCGACCATCAATAGCTTTGTATGCATCTCTACTGAATTTAAGGAGTGCAGTGAAGCAGGAGCAGTTAGCTCTAAAGCCGTGCTGGTTGTCAGAAAGCCCGATCCCAAACTCCACAGCTGCCACTATTCTCTTATGCAATACCTTTTCCAAGAGTTTATTTAAACAACTCAGAATTGATATTGGACGATAAGAGGACGTCGACAACTTGCTTCCCTTGCCTTTGTACAGCGGTATCACAATTACGTGCTTAAGGGTATCAGGGAAAATTCCAGTGCAAAGGATGAGTGAAAATAAGGTCGCTATGGGTAGGGAGAGTGTAGCCATGCAGTTCTTCAGAACTATATAAGGAACTTCGCTAGGAGTGCTAGAGGATCTCTTTTTTAGTTTGAGGAATGCCTCCTCCACTTCAGCCTCAGTTACAGGAGGGTAGGGAATAGGGAGTTTGTATTTGAGATCACTAATGCTTTCATTAGGGTTAGAGGCTGTGATACTCATTGTTTCATGTAGAGCGTTGTCAATACTATCTGGGTTATTTAATTGACCGTCCTCTGTAAATAACTCTTGGATAGGCATGGGTTTCGTCTTACGCCCAGTTAAATCATCGTAGACTTTCCAGATACTCGGGCTACAGTCCAAAGTATCACATTTGTCCCTGAAGTGGTTATGCTTAGCGCATTTAACCAAATTATTGACATGATTCCTTTTCAATCTGTAGTCAAGGTGGTCAATCCGCAGATGAATGGTTTTTGCCGGTTTGAAAAATAGGCTAATGCGATCGGTGAAAGCCGTCCACAATTCGACATATTGGTTATATACTAGTAGATTTACATGAGATATACAGTATATATTGAACAGAATCAATGAAAAACTACTAATATCCAAAATTATGTATATACTATATAGTATGGGGCGAAATCCCTATTGCGATCGGTGAAAGCCGTCCACAATTTGACATTCTAGTTATTCACTAGTAGTTTTACATGAGATATACAGTATATATTGAATAGAATCAATGAAAAACTACTGATATCCAAAATTTAATATAAACTATATAGTATGGGGCGAAATCCCTATTGTGATCGGTGAAAGCCGTCCACAATTTGACATTTTAGTTATTCACTAGTAGTTTTAAATGAGATATACAGTATATATTGAATAGAATCAATGAAAAACTACTAATATCCAAAATTTAATTTATACTATATAATATGGGGCGAAATCCCTATTGCGATCGGTGAAAGCCGTCCACAATTTGACATTTTAGTTATTCACTAGTAGTTTTAAATGAGATATACAGTATATATTGAATAGAATCAATTAAAAACTACTAATATCCAAAATTTAATATATACTATATAGTATGGGGCGAAATCCCTATTGCAATCTATGAAAGCCGTCCACAATTTGACATTTGACATAAGCTATTGCAGTCGTTGATTTGCCTTTCATAGTCCAGTTTTGCCGCAGCTATACACAAAAAAGACATTCGTTAGAAAGGGTACAATAAGGAGATTCTTATCGCAATATTTTAGTACTTTCTTACATTATTGCAGGAAAACTAAATCTAATATTGTAATACATAGCGCCATCTCTCCTGTAGTGTCGTCTATTCCTAGTGTCTAGCGGAGGAAATGCTGCGAAGGTAATAGGAAAATCAGACGGATAGATTAATACACCTTTTTCCAACATGCAATTTTTAGGGTTCGAATACCTATACATACCATTACCGCTCACTAGATTTACTGTTGTAGTGTCTTTGTTACATGCATTTCCATTTACGCGTTCATTCTAATAATTTTTGAATTTGAAACAATTTCGCACTACGGTGGAATAACGAGAAAGTTAGCAAAACTGATGAGTGTGCACAAGCAAATTTGCGCGCCATTGCATTACATACAACGAGTAATAGTCACGAGCAAGATACCATGGTGATATGAAAGCATTGATCCGTCATCTGAAGTTTATGCTTTTTTTTGCATAATATCTTTACTTACGTGTCTTCCAGGTGCTAAAATGTATTTCAAACCGGCAGAATGGGATAGCTTCTATCCTGCTCCAATTTTTGCCTTTACCTTTGCCTTATCTCTATCTCGCATGAGGCTGAGGATTTCTTTGGACAGCCAAGGGACTGGTTTACCTTTTACCCTCATTTTCTGGATTGGGGAATGTTTGTTCAGGACTGCGAGGACAGTTGCTTCAAACATAGCGAGGGATTCATTAGGGTCATAGAGCGTATCAATGAATGACCCATTAATTGATAGTAGCTCTTCCTCGAATTTATGCCAGTTTATGGCTTTGAAGCTACGCCCTTCTATATATTTACAAGGGATTTTCTCTTTTGGTATTTTAAGAGTGAAATACACTAGATCGTGATCAGAATACCCAGGGGACAAAGTGCCTGTGGAAGCAATTTTGTAGGGGTTGCTAACATACAGGTGGTCAATAAGAGATGAGGAGTTGTCAATAAGCCAGGTCGCATATTTAATACATTGCACAAACCCATGGGTGTTTGTACAATGCAGCAGCTGTTTACTTAAAGACGTAGTTTCTAGGAGGTCGACATTGAAATCCCCTAGCATGTAAATATCTACTTTAAGAGCATTGCAGATTGGTAGTAGCTCGTTCAAATAGGTTGTGAGTTCAACTATAGGAATCTTCGGGGGTTTATATATATATACAAATGAGAAGGAATCGTTTCCAGTGTTGTCTGTTTACCTGAAGAACGTTAGCTTCTAGTTCAGGGTTACTGCTGCCTGGTACCTGGATTTCTCTAATCAGTAATTCCTCTCTTGTATATATTACAGAGCCTCCTCCTTGCCTTCCAGATTTTCTGGCATATATACTTAAATTCAAGCCTGGATTCATATACATGGTAGATGATCTACTTCCGACAGCTTGGATTCAAGAACAGCTTTTATGTCAATCGTGTGTTGACCCACTGTTATTCTAAGACTTTCTAATTTAGATAGATAGATAGATATTTATTCGATTGATACGGCCGTTTACTATAAAGCACGGCCCCTACAATAACTGCCGCTAACTCATATTTACATGGTTACACACGAAAAAAGTTCATAGTTTGACATTGAATCGTGCGTACAATAAAAGGCGCTCGATTCATTTTCAATTACCTTATTTTAATAGCTTGTCATTCTTCCAAGAAGAATTTTCTTGTCAGCATTGCTGACTACCAAACCATTTCTTCTTCTTCTTCTACAACTTTGTCGACTATTTGACGGAGGTAATTTTCTCTTGAGATCTGAACTAGATTTAGCGACTTAGTAATATTTCCTCTGATGAATTTGTAATGTGGGCATTCGAACATAACATGGTACACATCCTCCGGTTTCTTGAGGTTACATATGCTACAGTTGGTAGGTTCAACGCTACCTTTCCATATATTCCACATAGCATTTAGGGCATAGCATTTCCCTTTTACAACGACATAGGGTAGTCCATTCCTTAGACTCTGAATTAGTAGAACTGTATTCCATTTTAGATTATTATCGTAAAATTCTGTTAGCCCTACTCTATCCTTAATTGTTTTGTATACGCGAGTACTCTCTAGCATACGTTTCACATCTTTGTTGATAAGTTTTTGTTTCACTGAAGCTAGGATACGCTTGCTGTCGCCTCCCCGTGTTGCTACGTTAAGATCAGTTATGTTTACACCAATATCCATTTTATCAAAAAGACTTTCTAATTTGTGTACGTTGAGGGTATTAACATTAAGATGCGTTTTTTTAGTTCCCGCGTTGACTAGAGGTTAGTATATCAGGGGGTGTGCTGTTATCTGGTAAGTTATGTACGGAAATTGGAGGCAAAATGCATCTCATGCAGTACCAGTTATCCTTACTAGCTACACTTAGTTGTTTGCACTGCAGGCAGTTACTTAGATTATAATTAAACTTACAGGGGTCACATGACCAAGTTAATTTGTTGATCTTGCAGTATTCGGATGGGGTGAGTTTAGCACATTGCAGGTGGTAAATTTGCTGGCACGCAGCACATGTTATTGCTAAGTTTCTCAGTCCTATCTTAATATGGCAGGTATGGCATCTATGACGAAAGCGCTGTCTTGATCCGATGATGATAGTGTTGGTTGAAGGGGGGTATTCCATGAGTGAGTCCATCCTTTCAAACGGTGTTTGTCAGCAGATGTACTGGTCTTGATAACTAGCAGGGGTGCGGCTATTCCGGTCGAGCAGCTCCAGAGAAACGGACATTCGTACACGTCACCGGTGACCTGATATCCTCACGCAGCAATACAGAATGGGTGCAGCGCACCCGTGGCTTACGATAGGGAGGTAGGGCCGCCAGGTAGCCCTTAGGTAGAGAAAGGGAAGAAGGAAGGTGAGGTGGGGTATTCATACCCTCTCAGGAGAGAGGGCAGAGCGCTTACCTGTCGGCTCAGTAGTCCGACAGAGAATGAATGGATCCCAGCCCTGGCGGCATCCGTCCGAGTAGCAGGTTATTACGTGTGTTAGTGGTCTGGAGTTTGAGCAGTCTGAACGGTCCTTTATTCCACACTCATTGCGATTATCGCTTATCTGAGTGGTTTCTTGCCAGTCATACAGTCTCAAGTAAGCGCACACCCGCTGTCACCAACCACAGGGATATGTGCTGTACTCTGGACCGCTGCTCTTGTGTTCGAGCATACTTATGGTGTCACCTACCACATTCACCCGCGTTCCTGCTCATGTGGTGACAGCTCTTGTAGGCTATGGCCAACCGTCGTGTGGCATTTTGGCCACACCTGCTGTTTCTTTTACAGCTAGAGTATGTAGTAGAGTAGTAGCTAGAGTAGGCTTTGCTAATGATGACCAGTGCCCCAGCTTCGACACCCAGTGCTGGGCTGGAAGCACTGGTGGGTGTCATGCCAATTGACATTCACCTCAAAGGAGTGGCTCTGTGAACTTGGAGGAGACTACTCCATGCAGGCTCAGCAGAACTTAAGGGAATACCTTCATGTGGCCACGTGGCCCATGTATGGGAGTCCTCAAAATCAGTTTTGGAGCTTGGCTGAACGCGAGCTTTATATGACTGGACGGAAACCACGGGAATAAGCTCCAAACGCTATTCCTGTGGCATTTCGGACAGGGCAACCTGGTCGAATAGCCCAGTGATTTACCGAAACAGTTTTCGAATTCAAATACGCTGAAACTTTTGAGTCGTTCAAGAACTGAAGCATCCTCACTGATGTGCAGTAGACCATGAATATTAGCAGACATATGTTTTCGCCTTAAATTCTACAGAAATTTACGACGAAATTTCGAAGGACCTTGTCTTCTTTGAGTTTCTTATAAAATTTATTGTCGCAGACAATCCTCACGAATGCAGCAACCAATTAAAATTGGTTGTAAAAAACTCAATCAGAATACAGGCCCCATATAAAGCAAAAACAGTTGGTATTCTGTAGCTTTCGACTTTTCGAATTATTTCAGGCTTCTTGTTTTCCGTTAAAATTTACACGGTATCTATTTGGTACAAGCTTTTACGCACGAATTTATCTAAGCGATGTCACCCGCCAGGAACTTACAATGTTTGATGTATCAAATTATACCTTTAAATATAATTTTTATAAGCGCAGGAAATGAATTCAGTCTAGCTATTTCTACAAGTAAACCATTAGCCTTGCCGTCTCTGATAGACTCAAATTTATACACGCACTGATTTCCGCGTGTATTCATAAGCATGCATAAGTGGGACAGTGCATTGATCCGCGTGCAATTTCAAGTACAAAGCGAATACAGTGAAAGAGTTAAGCTTCCAGAAATTGCCATTTCCTATTAAAGACATGGGTAAATCATGATTCCACAAACATCAGATTTTAACGCGCTTTCTCTATTGTAGTTTATGACATTGTAAGTATCACAGGGATATGAATATGGTGGGTTAAGTGGATATACCTGAACTCTAGGTAGAACGGTCTTGAAAAGAAACAGTAGCTGTACCCAAATTGTCACAGCACGTTTGGCAGTAGGATACAAGAGCTGTCACCACATGAGTAGCAACTCAGAAAGTTGAACGTCAACAGTATTCTCACGTCTAACTTAATAGTTATAAACTTTAAATAAGTTTTCTCTGCAGTTATTAAATGCAGCGTTTCATTGAGATTGTTGTGTCACATAACGTGTAGTTATGGTTCATAACAATCTGATTTAAAAAAAACTAGTAATATCTACTCGCACTTTTAGTGAGAAAATAGGATTAAGCTTACACCTTATATGGTAGGTGACACCATGTGTATGCTAGAACACAAGAGCTGCGGTAGAGACTACAGCACGTATCCCTAAGTTTTGGTGCCAGCAGGTGTGCTCAAATTCGAGACTGTCAGGACTTACGTTACTGAGTGTAATAACTGATTCATCCCTAACTAATATTCTGCTTTTCCTCTACCTGTAGCAAACAACTGATTCCATTCCACAATGCACTTGAGCTTCAAAAGCGGATGATCAGCAATGATCGAGGAATGAGTACAGCAGAAAATGGTGAGGGCATAATTGGACCGTGATACGTCCATGCTTGGAACATTTTACTCGTAATTCAGCTTTTCCGTGGCACTTTTAGGATTGGACTTGTGTAATTATTCCGAAATTATTTATGAAGTTATGCTACCTTTTCTACTGAGAAACGTCAGCCTTTCAATGACATTTTGCGGATTGGACCGGCCTGATTATGCAGAAATCATTTATACAATTATGATCCATTTCTACTCGTAACCGTCACCCTCTACGAAATCTTGCGGATTGGACCGGCCCCAGCATTCCCAAATCATTTATCGAATTTTGCCTTTTCTACTGGGACAAGTCAGGTTCTTTTTGACATACCAGCTTTGCTACCCGTCTTCTCCCGGGGTATGTGTGATAAAAATATTTACACCAGACATTAAAATAATCTCCCGTCTAATCTTAAGCTCCCCTCTGGTGAGAAACGTTTAGCTTTCAAGAACCTTTGGCTCTCAGGTCAAACCCGTCGCTTTCCCGTTAAACTTATAGCTCTCACCTCAAACCAGGAACTATTCTGTCAAATCATTAGCTCTTCTGTCAAACGTGTAGATCTAAAGTCGAACCAATAGCTCTCCATCATAGCTTTTAGCTCTCTCGTCGAACGTATTACTCTCGCAACCAACATGTAGCTAAGTCGAAATAATCGCTCGCCCGTCAAACCTTTACCTCCCACATCCATATCATGGCTCTCCTATCAAACCCATAGCCCTTCCGACAACCCACAGCCCTTCCGACAACCCATAGCCCTTCCGTCAAACCCATGCATATTCCGACAAATGCATCGGCGCTGTACAGACAAACTTTCTGGAGTCTGCACGTGGTGGCAAGTGCCCACTCCTGTTTTGATTTATTTTGTGCGCGCATTTAATACTTACGTTAGCTTCCAGAATCGGTCTAGTTCAAACTCCTGCTGGCCCCTTTTATGTTGTCACAGTCAGTGCCCTACGCCTTTATATGTATTACCTGCGATTATGCAATTATAAATGGCATCAAATCGTTGTGTAAATTAAAACTTAGTTGCATTTCATGAGAGCTTGAGTCATAGAACATGTGCTTGTTTGCAAGGTTCGTAGCAATCATTCATAATAAGCGCTGTTTGTTTCTACTTCACATGTAAAGTTAGTGACATTTTTATTTTCCTGGCACCATTTTGGACGTTGCTGCAATCTTATCAGGTACTAGCTTAACTGTGGTACGAATTCACAAAACAAAGCGGAATGGTCTACCGTAGAGCTTATCGTCTCGCATCGGACCTGCAGATCTATCGTCAAACCAATGTCTCCCGTGAAACTAATTAGTCTCCCATAACACAAATAGTTATCCCACCAAACTAGTAGTTCTCCTATTAAACTTAGAGCTCTCTCCTGTGAAACCAAAAGCGCTTCCGTCCATCCTAAAACTCTCCCGTCCATCCTAAAACTCTCCCGTCAAACCTACAACTCTCCCGTTAAACCTACAACTCTCCGGACAAACCATTTAACTATCCCGTCAAACCTTCAACTCTCCCGTCAAACCTTCAACTCTCCCGTCAAACCTACAACTCTCCCGTCAAACCTTCAACTCTACCGCCCAATCTGCAGTCTCTCGTCGAAGCTTCAGTTACTCCGTAGAACCTTCAGCTTTGTTGGCAAGCCTATAGCTATCCGTCAAACCTGTATTTTTACCATAACACGTATCATCTATGGTAAAACTGATAGCTCTCTTGTCCACCCTATTTTTAACTATAAATCAGAAAGTTTGTCTGTTCAGCCCGAATGCCTGTTCCAGCTCTTGAAAGTTTCACTGAAAGCTATACCTCTCTTAAGGTCACAATGTGTGCTTGCACGAGACCTAGTGGTGGTATTATAGTAGAACAGTTGCTTCAAACTCTCTATGTTCATATCGAATCTCATAAACTTAAACAGGAATCTAGCACCAACAAAGTCAATGCGTTCCTTTACAGATAGAATGTTAGCCTTTTCCATTTGTTCAAACAAGGGGTAGCCGTGTTTGGTCCTTTTAACACTAGTGAACTGAGAAGGATTATGTATACTTTCCAGTTAATATAACGTTTAAGCTTACTACTAACACCAATAGCTGAGCTTACTCTCTTGGATACATAATGGTAATGATTGGTGAAGCTGAGGTTGCAGTCGAGGATAATGTCGAAATCCTTAAAGGTGTATAACGCGGATAGCGGCAGAGTATCATTGGTGAGAGAGATTTCCTGATTTCCTGTTATATCATTAGCTTTATCAAAGACCATGTATTCTGTCTTTGAGACATTAAGCATTAGCTGCTTATCTCTCAACCAGCTTTTTAATCCTGTAAGTACATAATTTGCCTTTTCTGCTAGCACTTTCAGGTCAGTTCCTTCGAAGTATATCACTGCGTCATCCGCATACCAGAGATAATTAATGTTACCTAGGTACTGACTAATGTTGTCACAGTAGCAGATAAAGCCTAGGCATGATAGTGCAGAGCCCTGAGGTAGCCCTACACTAATTGGGTATGTTTCAGAGATGTATTCACCAAGTTTGATCCTATAGCTACCGTTACTTACGTAAGAGATCATGATGTTGATAAGGTAGCTGGGTAGTTTATAGTGGATGATAAGGATTTCAATGAAGCCTCTATGAGGCACTGTATCAAAAGCTTTACGGAAATCTATAAACAGTGCCAACAGCTTGCCGCAGCGACCATCAATAGCTTTGTATGCATCTCTACTGAATTTAAGGAGTGCAGTGAAGCAGGAGCAGTTAGCTCTAAAGCCGTGCTGGTTGTCAGAAAGCCCGATCCCAAACTCCACAGCTGCCACTATTCTCTTATGCAATACCTTTTCCAAGAGTTTATTTAAACAACTCAGAATTGATATTGGACGATAAGAGGACGTCGACAACTTGCTTCCCTTGCCTTTGTACAGCGGTATCACAATTACGTGCTTAAGGGTATCAGGGAAAATTCCAGTGCAAAGGATGAGTGAAAATAAGGTCGCTATGGGTAGGGAGAGTGTAGCCATGCAGTTCTTCAGAACTATATAAGGAACTTCGCTAGGAGTGCTAGAGGATCTCTTTTTTAGTTTGAGGAATACCTCCTCCACTTCAGCCTCAGTTACAGGAGGGTAGGGAATAGGGAGTTTGTATTTGAGATCACTAATGCTTTCATTAGGGTTAGAGGCTGTGATACTCATTGTTTCATGTAGAGCGTTGTCAATACTATCTGGGTTATTTAATTGACCGTCCTCTGTAAATAACTCTTGGATAGGCATGGGTTTCGTCTTACGCCCAGTTAAATCATCGTAGACTTTCCAGATACTCGGGCTACAGTCCAAAGTATCACATTTGTCCCTAAAGTGGTTATGCTTAGCGCATTTAACCAAATTATTGACATGATTCCTTTTCAATCTGTAGTCAAGGTGGTCAATCCGCAGATGAATGGTTTTTGCCGGTTTGAAAAATAGGCTAATGCGATCGGTGAAAGCCGTCCACAATTCGACATATTGGTTATATACTAGTAGATTTACATGAGATATACAGTATATATTGAACAGAATCAATGAAAAACTACTAATATCCAAAATTATGTATATACTATACCGTATGGGGCGAAATCCCTATTGCGATCGGTGAAAGCCGTCCACAATTTGACATTCTAGTTATTCACTAGTAGTTTTACATGAGATATACAGTATATATTGAATAGAATCAATGAAAAACTACTGATATCCAAAATTTAATATATACTATATAGTATGGGGCGAAATCCCTATTGTGATCGGTGAAAGCCGTCCACAATTTGACATTTTAGTTATTCACTAGCAGTTTTAAATGAGATATACAGTATATATTGAATAGAATCAATGAAAAACTACTAATATCCAAAATTTAATATATACTATATAATATGGGGCGAAATCCCTATTGCGATCGGTGAAAGCCGTCCACAATTTGACATTTTAGTTATTCACTAGTAGTTTTAAATGAGATATACAGTATATATTGAATAGAATCAATTAAAAACTACTAATATCCAAAATTTAATATATACTATATAGTATGGGGCGAAATCCCTATTGCAATCGGTGAAAGCCGTCCACAATTTGACATTTGACATAAGCTTTTGCGGTCGTTGATTTGCCTTTCATAGTCCAGTTTTGCCGCAGCTATACACAAAAAAGACATTCGTTAGAAAGGGTACAATAAGGAGATTCTTATCGCAATATTTTAGTACTTTCTTACATTATTGCAGGAAAACTAAATCTAATATTGTAATACATAGCGCCATCTCTCCTGTAGTGTCGTCTATTCCTAGTGTCTAGCGGAGGAAATGCTGCGAAGGTAATAGGAAAATCAGACGGATAGATTAATACACCTTTTTCCAACATGCAATTTTTAGGGTTCGAATACCTATACATACCATTACCGCTCACCAGATTTACTGTTGTAGTGTCTTTGTTACATGCATTTCCATTTACGCGTTCATTCTAATAATTTTTGAATTTGAAACAATTTCGCACTACGGTGGAATAACGAGAAAGTTAGCAAAACTGATGAGTGTGCACAAGCAAATTTGCGCGCCATTGCAGTACATACAACGAGTAATAGTCACGAGCAAGATACCATGGTGATATGAAAGCATTGATCCGTCATCTGAAGTTTATGCTTTTTTTTTGCATAATATCTTTACTTACGTGTCTTCCAGGTGCTAAAATGTATTTCAAACCGGCAGAATGGGATAGCTTCTATCCTGCTCCAATTTTTGCCTTTACCTTTGCCTTATCTCTATCTCGCATGAGGCTGAGGATTTCTTTGGACAGCCAAGGGACTGGTTTACCTTTTACCCTCATTTTCTGGATTGGGGAATGTTTGTTCAGGACTGCGAGGACAGTTGCTTCAAACATAGCGAGGGATTCATTAGGGTCATAGAGCGTATCAATGAATGACCCATTAATTGATAGTAGCTCTTCCTCGAATTTATGCCAGTTTATGGCTTTGAAGCTACGCCCTTCTATATATTTACAAGGGATTTTCTCTTTTGGTATTTTAAGAGTGAAATACACTAGATCGTGATCAGAATACCCAGGGGACAAAGTGCCTGTGGAAGCAAGTTTGTAGGGGTTGCTAACATACAGGTGGTCAATAAGAGATGAGGAGTTGTCAATAAGCCAGGTCGCATATTTAATACATTGCACAAACCCATGGGTGTTTGTACAATGCAGCAGCTGTTTACTTAAAGACGTAGTTTCTAGGAGGTCGACATTGAAATCCCCTAGCATGTAAATATCTACTTTAAGAGCATTGCAGATTGGTAGTAGCTCGTTCAAATAGGTTGTGAGTTCAACTATAGGAATCTTCGGGGGTTTATATATA
Organism: Sminthurides aquaticus; assembly: GCA_906901655.1. Taxonomy (NCBI): domain Eukaryota; kingdom Metazoa; phylum Arthropoda; class Collembola; order Symphypleona; family Sminthurididae; genus Sminthurides; species Sminthurides aquaticus. Next base: position 1,178,521 of record CAJQTT010000022.1, on the reverse strand, counting down.
TATACAAATGAGAAGGAATCGTTTCCAGTGTTGTCTGTTTACCTGAAGAACGTTAGCTTCTAGTTCAGGGTTACTGCTGCCTGGTACCTGGATTTCTCTAATCAGTAATTCCTCTCTTGTATATATTACAGAGCCTCCTCCTTGCCTTCCAGATTTTCTGGCATATATACTTAAACTAGCTTTGCTACCCGGCTTCGCCCGGGGTTTTGGGTGGTACGAAAATGGCAAAAACTGGCATCCTCTACCGTCAAATCTTTAGCTCTCCTGTAGAATGTTCAGCTCTCAAGTAGAATGTTTAGCTCTCCCGTAGAATGTTCAGCTCTCACGTAGAATGTTCAGCTCTCACGTAGAATGTTTAGCTCTCCCGAAGAATGTTTAGCTCTCCCGAAGAATGTTTAGCTCTCCCGAAGAATGTTTAGCTCTCCTGTCAATCCTTTAACTCTCCAGTCGAACAATTAGCTCTCCCTTCAAACCTGTAGCCTATGCTTCCAAACCTAGAGTTCTCCACTGAATCTTATATTATAAACTAAAGGATTCAGCAGAGGATCTTTGATTTGGATAAATATTGATGCCTTCTTCAAACGTATAGCTCCAGCGTCAAACGTAAAGGTTTCCTGTTAAACGAATGGCGCTTTCGTCAAGCGTATAGCTTTAAAGCCGAACTAATGGCTCAAACCTACAGTCAAACTTATAGGCCGCCCTCCGAATGAAATTGGAAAGTTAGAATGCTCCCCTGTCAATTCATTAGCTCTCACGTAGAATGTTTAGCTCTCCCGTAGAATGTTCAGCTCTCCCGTAGAATTTTCAGATTTCGCGTCAAACGTATGGCTCTTAAGCCGAATCAATAGCTCAAAACTAAAGACAAACGTAAAGACAAACCATAAAGTCAAACCGATAGTCAAACTTATACTCAACCCTATAGGCCCCCCTCCGAATGAAAGTGGAAAACCGTGAAAGTAAAAGTAAAAGTGAAAGTGGGAATGACACAGACATACATTAAGATTTATAGTATAAAAGATAGCTTGGCTACTTGGCTTCGCTCGGGGGTTTTGAGTACAAATTTACACAAACAATTTTTCAAATATTGCAACTTCTATAGCTACCTGTCAAACCTATAGCTCACCAGTTGAACGGATCAAAAACTCCTTGCTATCGCATCCACCCTGCTGCTCCATTGTAAAAGAATGAATATTGTAGATATGAATATTTACAACTCCCATCAAAGCGTTGGTTTTCCCGTCAAACATGTAGGTCCGTGACCGAATCATTAGCCCTCCAAGTGAACATATTCCTACAAACCTTTAGCTCCCCTGTTGAACGGATCAAAAACTGACTGCAATTGTATTGGACATGCTCTACCATCTAAGAAATAGATCTTAATAGCTAAGTTACCCGGCTTCGCCCGGGATTTCGTATTAGTGTCTCTTCCCGTAAAACTTATAGCTCTCCCGTCGAACCTGTTGCCCTCGTATCTGACCTGAAGCTCTCCCGTGGAACTGATAGCTCTATAGTTGTACACAGAGCTCTCCCATCGAACCTGTAACAGTCACATGTAGCCTTTAGCTCTCCCGTGTAACACTTCCGTCGAATCTGTAATCTCCCGTGTAGCCTTTAGCTCTCCCGTGTAGCGCTTTTGTCGAATATGTAACCCTCCCGTGGAACTGATAGCTCTACCGTTGTACAAAGAGCTCTCCCAGTGAACCTGTAAATCTCCCGTGTAGCCTTTAGCTCTCACGTAAAACTTATTTCGCCCGTAGAACTTTTATTCTTTAGCATGTACTCTTGGAAGAGAAACAGCAAATTTCTCTGCCAAGAAGCGAACAAATGCTCTATGTGAAAAGTTAAAACTCGTGAGTGAGAGAGGGAGAGCAAAACAGTTGGCCAAGAGCGCAAATACTGTCGGGATAAAAGCTCGAGTCCTAACTGTTCAAAGATAAAGAGCAAAACAATAGGCAAAGAGAACAAAGATTCTAGGGAAGAATCTCTAACATCTACTCTTCGAAGAGAGAGCAAAATAATAGGCAAAGAGAGCAAAGATTCTAGGGAAAAGGCTTCCTCCTCTTCACACAAACTTTCTGCTTTATAGTTAAGATATCCTTTAAAATCTATGTAAATCCTCTTAAAACTGAAGCGTATGGTTCCAAACCTATAGCTCTACCGTCAAACTATAGTTCTCCACCGAATCGTTTAGCTCTTACATCGAAGCAATATTACTCCCGTCAAACGTAAAGCTCTCTCTTCAAACGTATAGCTCTTAACTTAAGAGTCTTAAGCCAAACCAAAGCTCAAACATAGTGAAAACTGCAGTCAAACCTACAGGGACCACTACGAATGAAAGTCGAATATCGTGAAAATGAAAATAAAATAGGAAAATGGCACAAACAGACGTTCACTGTTTCATACTTCCAAAAGTTCGTGAAACTTTTGCAAAAATGGAATCTATTCGGTGACAAAGACAAACTTATAGTTATAGGTGTCAAACCTATAGTTCTCCCCTGAATCTTATGCTATAAGCTATTGGATTCAGTAGAGAACTGTTGATTTGACTAACTATTAAATATGAAATATTGACTCTTCTCTCAAACGTATAGCTCTCTCGACGAACGTAAAGCTTTCCCTTTAAACGTATAGCCCTGCCGGCAAACTCAAAGCTCTCCCGTCAAATATATAGCTCTTTAACCGATCCCAAAGCTCAAATCTGTGGTCAAACCTTAAGTCAAACATATAGTCAAACCTATAGAATTCCGACGAATGGACTTGAAAAACCGTGAAAGTGGAAAGCTGTGAAACACAAATTAAATAATAATGGCACACACAGACGTTAAACTTTCCCGTTAAATATATAGCCCTTCCAACAAAAGCAAAGCTCTCCAGTGAAACATATAGCTCTTCAGCCGAACCAATAGATCAAACCTAGTCAAACCTATAGAACCCCTCCGAATGAAAGTGGAAAAACTTGAAAGTGAAACTGGAAAGCCGTGAAAGTGAATCAGAAAATGGCACAAACAGACGTTAAACTTTCCCGTTGAACGTATAGCCCTTCCAACAAAAGCAAAGCTCTCCAGTCCATCATAAAGCTCTTAAGCCGAACCAATAGCTCAAACCTAGTCAAACCTATAGAACCCCTCCGAAAATTGAAAGTGAAACTGGAAAGCCGTGAAAGTGAAAGTGAAAGAGGGAATGGCACACACAGACGTTGAGATTTATAGTATAAGAAGATTCAAGCCTGGATTCATATACATGGTAGATGATCTACTTCCGACAGCTTGGATTCAAGAACAGCTTTTATGTCAATCGTGTGTTGACCCACTGTTATTCTAAGACTTTCTAATTTAGATAGATAGATAGATATTTATTCGATTGATACGGCCGTTTACTATAAAGCACGGCCCCTACAATAACTGCCGCTAACTCATATTTACATGGTTACACACAAAAAAAGTTCATAGTTTGACATTGAATCGTGCGTACAATAAAAGGCGCTCGATTCATTTTCAATTACCTTATTTTAATAGCTTGTCATTCTTCCAAGAAGAATTTTCTTGTCAGCATTGCTGACTACCAAACCATTTCTTCTTCTTCTTCTACAACTTTGTCGACTATTTGACGGAGGTAATTTTCTCTTGAGATCTGAACTAGATTTAGCGACTTAGTAATATTTCCTCTGATGAATTTGTAATGTGGGCATTCGAACATAACATGGTACACATCCTCCGGTTTCTTGAGGTTACATATGCTACAGTTGGTAGGTTCAACGCTACCTTTCCATATATTCCACATAGCATTTAGGGCATAGCATTTCCCTTTTACAACGACATAGGGTAGTCCATTCCTTAGACTCTGAATTAGTAGAACTGTATTCCATTTTAGATTATTATCGTAAAATTCTGTTAGCCCTACTCTATCCTTAATTGTTTTGTATACGCGAGTACTCTCTAGCATACGTTTCACATCTTTGTTGATAAGTTTTTGTTTCACTGAAGCTAGGATACGCTTGCTGTCGCCTCCCCGTGTTGCTACGTTAAGATCAGTTATGTTTACACCAATATCCATTTTATCAAAAAGACTTTCTAATTTGTGTACGTTGAGGGTATTAACATTAAGATGCGTTTTTTTAGTTCCCGCGTTGACTAGAGGTTAGTATATCAGGGGGTGTGCTGTTATCTGGTAAGTTATGTACGGAAATTGGAGGCAAAATGCATCTCATGCAGTACCAGTTATCCTTACTAGCTACACTTAGTTGTTTGCACTGCAGGCAGTTACTTAGATTATAATTAAACTTACAGGGGTCACATGACCAAGTTAATTTGTTGATCTTGCAGTATTCGGATGGGGTGAGTTTAGCACATTGCAGGTGGTAAATTTGCTGGCACGCAGCACATGTTATTGCTAAGTTTCTCAGTCCTATCTTAATATGGCAGGTATGGCATCTATGACGAAAGCGCTGTCTTGATCCGATGATGATAGTGTTGGTTGAAGGGGGGTATTCCATGAGTGAGTCCATCCTTTCAAACGGTGTTTGTCAGCAGATGTACTGGTCTTGATAACTAGCAGGGGTGCGGCTATTCCGGTCGAGCAGCTCCAGAGAAACGGACATTCGTACACGTCACCGGTGACCTGATATCCTCACGCAGCAATACAGAATGGGTGCAGCGCACCCGTGGCTTACGATAGGGAGGTAGGGCCGCCAGGTAGCCCTTAGGTAGAGAAAGGGAAGAAGGAAGGTGAGGTGGGGTATTCATACCCTCTCAGGAGAGAGGGCAGAGCGCTTACCTGTCGGCTCAGTAGTCCGACAGAGAATGAATGGATCCCAGCCCTGGCGGCATCCGTCCGAGTAGCAGGTTATTACGTGTGTTAGTGGTCTGGAGTTTGAGCAGTCTGAACGGTCCTTTATTCCACACTCATTGCGATTATCGCTTATCTGAGTGGTTTCTTGCCAGTCATACAGTCTCAAGTAAGCGCACACCCGCTGTCACCAACCACAGGGATATGTGCTGTACTCTGGACCGCTGCTCTTGTGTTCGAGCATACTTATGGTGTCACCTACCACATTCACCCGCGTTCCTGCTCATGTGGTGACAGCTCTTGTAGGCTATGGCCAACCGTCGTGTGGCATTTTGGCCACACCTGCTGTTTCTTTTACAGCTAGAGTATGTAGTAGAGTAGTAGCTAGAGTAGGCTTTGCTAATGATGACCAGTGCCCCAGCTTCGACACCCAGTGCTGGGCTGGAAGCACTGGTGGGTGTCATGCCAATTGACATTCACCTCAAAGGAGTGGCTCTGTGAACTTGGAGGAGACTACTCCATGCAGGCTCAGCAGAACTTAAGGGAATACCTTCATGTGGCCACGTGGCCCATGTATGGGAGTCCTCAAAATCAGTTTTGGAGCTTGGCTGAACGCGAGCTTTATATGACTGGACGGAAACCACGGGAATAAGCTCCAAACGCTATTCCTGTGGCATTTCGGACAGGGCAACCTGGTCGAATAGCCCAGTGATTTACCGAAACAGTTTTCGAATTCAAATACGCTGAAACTTTTGAGTCGTTCAAGAACTGAAGCATCCTCACTGATGTGCAGTAGACCATGAATATTAGCAGACATATGTTTTCGCCTTAAATTCTACAGAAATTTACGACGAAATTTCGAAGGACCTTGTCTTCTTTGAGTTTCTTATAAAATTTATTGTCGCAGACAATCCTCACGAATGCAGCAACCAATTAAAATTGGTTGTAAAAAACTCAATCAGAATACAGGCCCCATATAAAGCAAAAACAGTTGGTATTCTGTAGCTTTCGACTTTTCGAATTATTTCAGGCTTCTTGTTTTCCGTTAAAATTTACACGGTATCTATTTGGTACAAGCTTTTACGCACGAATTTATCTAAGCGATGTCACCCGCCAGGAACTTACAATGTTTGATGTATCAAATTATACCTTTAAATATAATTTTTATAAGCGCAGGAAATGAATTCAGTCTAGCTATTTCTACAAGTAAACCATTAGCCTTGCCGTCTCTGATAGACTCAAATTTATACACGCACTGATTTCCGCGTGTATTCATAAGCATGCATAAGTGGGACAGTGCATTGATCCGCGTGCAATTTCAAGTACAAAGCGAATACAGTGAAAGAGTTAAGCTTCCAGAAATTGCCATTTCCTATTAAAGACATGGGTAAATCATGATTCCACAAACATCAGATTTTAACGCGCTTTCTCTATTGTAGTTTATGACATTGTAAGTATCACAGGGATATGAATATGGTGGGTTAAGTGGATATACCTGAACTCTAGGTAGAACGGTATTGAAAAGAAACAGTAGCTGTACCCAAATTGTCACAGCACGTTTGGCAGTAGGATACAAGAGCTGTCACCACATGAGTAGCAACTCAGAAAGTTGAACGTCAACAGTATTCTCACGTCTAACTTAATAGTTATAAACTTTAAATAAGTTTTCTCTGCAGTTATTAAATGCAGCGTTTCATTGAGATTGTTGTGTCACATAACGTGTAGTTATGGTTCATAACAATCTGATTTAAAAAAAACTAGTAATATCTACTCGCACTTTTAGTGAGAAAATAGGATTAAGCTTACACCTTATATGGTAGGTGACACCATGTGTATGCTAGAACACAAGAGCTGCGGTAGAGACTACAGCACGTATCCCTAAGTTTTGGTGCCAGCAGGTGTGCTCAAATTCGAGACTGTCAGGACTTACGTTACTGAGTGTAATAACTGATTCATCCCTAACTAATATTCTGCTTTTCCTCTACCTGTAGCAAACAACTGATTCCATTCCACAATGCACTTGAGCTTCAAAAGCGGATGATCAGCAATGATCGAGGAATGAGTACAGCAGAAAATGGTGAGGGCATAATTGGACCGTGATACGTCCATGCTTGGAACATTTTACTCGTAATTCAGCTTTTCCGTGGCACTTTTAGGATTGGACTTGTGTAATTATTCCGAAATTATTTATGAAGTTATGCTACCTTTTCTACTGAGAAACGTCAGCCTTTCAATGACATTTTGCGGATTGGACCGGCCTGATTATGCAGAAATCATTTATACAATTATGATCCATTTCTACTCGTAACCGTCACCCTCTTTACGAAATCTTGCGGATTGGACCGGCCCCAGCATTCCCAAATCATTTATCGAATTTTGCCTTTTCTACTGGGACAATTCAGGTTCTTTTTGACATACCAGCTTTGCTACCCGTCTTCTCCCGGGGTATGTGTGATAAAAATATTTACACCAGACATTAAAATAATCTCCCGTCTAATCTTTAGCTCCCCTCTGGTGAGAAACGTTTAGCTTTCAAGAACCTTTGGCTCTCAGGTCAAACCCGTCGCTTTCCCGTTAAACTTATAGCTCTCACCTCAAACCAGGAACTATTCTGTCAAATCATTAGCTCTTCTGTCAAACGTGTAGATCTAAAGTCGAACCAATAGCTCTCCATCATAGCTTTTAGCTCTCTCGTCGAACGTATTACTCTCGCAACCAACATGTAGCTAAGTCGAAATAATCGCTCGCCCGTCAAACCTTTACCTCCCACATCCATATCATGGCTCTCCTATCAAACCCATAGCCCTTCCGACAACCCACAGCCCTTCCGACAACCCATAGCCCTTCCGTCAAACCCATGCACATTCCGACAAATGCATCGGCGCTGTACAGACAAACTTTCTGGAGTCTGCACGTGGTGGCAAGTGCCCACTCCTGTTTTGATTTATTTTGTGCGCGCATTTAATACTTACGTTAGCTTCCAGAATCGGTCTAGTTCAAACTCCTGCTGGCCCCTTTTATGTTGTCACAGTCAGTGCCCTACGCCTTTATATGTATTACCTGCGATTATGCAATTATAAATGGCATCAAATCGTTGTGTAAATTAAAACTTAGTTGCATTTCATGAGAGCTTGAGTCATAGAACATGTGCTTGTTTGCAAGGTTCGTAGCAATCATTCATAATAAGCGCTGTTTGTTTCTACTTCACATGTAAAGTTAGTGACATTTTTATTTTCCTGGCACCATTTTGGACGTTGCTGCAATCTTATCAGGTACTAGCTTAACTGTGGTACGAATTCACAAAACAAAGCGGAATGGTCTACCGTAGAGCTTATCGTCTCGCATCGGACCTGCAGATCTATCGTCAAACCAATGTCTCCCGTGAAACTAATTAGTCTCCCATAACACAAATAGTTATCCCACCAAACTAGTAGTTCTCCTATTAAACTTAGAGCTCTCTCCTGTGAAACCAAAAGCGCTTCCGTCCATCCTAAAACTCTCCCGTCCATCCTAAAACTCTCCCGTCAAACCTACAACTCTCCCGTTAAACCTACAACTCTCCGGACAAACCATTTAACTATCCCGTCAAACCTTCAACTCTCCCGTCAAACCTTCAACTCTCCCGTCAAACCTACAACTCTCCCGTCAAACCTTCAACTCTACCGCCCAATCTGCAGTCTCTCGTCGAAGCTTCAGTTACTCCGTAGAACCTACAGCTTTGTTGGCAAGCCTATAGCTCTCCGTCAAACCTGTATTTTTACCATAACACGTATCATCTATGGTAAAACTGATAGCTCTCTTGTCCACCCTATTTTTAACTATAAATCAGAAAGTTTGTCTGTTCAGCCCGAATGCTTTTGCAAAAATTCAAAGTATCATCGATGTTTTAAAGTGAGATTTTTTGCAAACCAAAACGTAAAAGAAACTGATCAAAAAGTTTCAAATCGAAAATTACGCCAAATATATTGTACCAAAATTACGCCAAATATATTGCAACAAAGTTACGCCAAATACATTACACCAAAATTACGCCAAATATATTACACCAAAATTACGCCAAATATAGTACACCAAAATTACGCCAAATACATTACTGCAAAATAAGGAGTAATTTTGGAGTAGAAGTAGAGTAAGTAAAAGAGCTATAGCTCGGACGGGAGGTGGGGGGGGCTATGGGTTTGATGGGAGAGCTATGGGTTTTCACGGGAGACTTATGGGTTTAAGCCAGCACATAGAATAATTTTCCACCGCAACCCCCGGCCGAAGCAGGGTCGCCAAGCTCGTAGCAAATAACAGCGTCCTCGTCCACCCTATAGGACTCTCCGTTTAACTCTCCGGTAGTACTTTAAGTTCTCCAGTGGTACCTTTAGCTCTCCCGGTAAACGTTCAGCTCTCTAATTATCGAATCTTTCCCGTCACACGTATCAAAAACTGATTGATCTCGCATCGGACCTGCAGCTCTACCTTCAAAGAAATATATGTTAATTTCTAGGTCCCACATCAAACCTTAATCTCTCCCGTCGAACCTTTAACGATAAATTTAAACCTTCCCTCTATTGTGAAAACGTTAACTCTCCCGTCAAACCTGTATATCTTTCTTCAAACCTTTAGCTCTCTCGTTAAAAGTTCAGCTCGCCAATCTAAACTTTTGCTCTCCGATCAATCGGAGCTATTACAACTTTCGCATCATATCTACACCTATACCGTCAAAGAAACAAGTCTCCCGTCAACTCTTCAATGCTTCGGTCGAACCGATCAAAACGTATCGTAAATGAGCCAAGAAATAGTCATTTAGAACAATCTTGATAAGATTTTAGAATATTTGATAGTCTTCAGCCACGCCTCTACATGATCGAGTCATGCCCATTCCTTGCCATTTCCCTAAATATTTTCATTATTTTAAAGTTTTGTCATCATTTTTAAACGTTTTGATCATTTTTTAAAAGATTTGATTATTTTTGAAACAAAATGATCATTTTTGTAACGTTTTAACGCCCGCAGAAAGGGAGAGAGAGTGGAACACGTGTTATGCTGTGTAGCGATTGGATGCTGGGGTCTGGGGTGAAGCGGGATACATGATAGGCTGAACAAAGCGCTCGATTCATTTAAAGCTCGGACATGAGAATCTGACATACGGTACCAATAAATATGCTGCCAAAAAAATTGCGACCAAATCGCGTTTTCTAAAAAAGGATATCTGAATTTCCTTTACCTACCAGTCCCAGGAGAAGGATAAACTTGAATTGCCTACACACAGAATATTCAATAGTCACACATTTAATCAACAATACAGTGTATACAATGAAAAAGCGCCAAGAACCCCCACACTTCAAGGTAGGAAACTCGACACTTAAGGTGTATTTCTATAGAATGCGTTTATTTTACCGGACTGGTTTTTTTGGTCGCAGTAGATGGATAGAATACGCGGGTTTCAAAAACACGCACATTCTATCTATTGCCATGACAAAGCCAGTACGGTAAAATAAACGCATTCTATGAAAATCCGCATTTCTCGTTAAGTTATTTCAAGACTATTGCATAAGTTGTGCCCAGGGAATTTAGTTTTATCCTTTTCCTGGGTCTGGTAGGTAGAGGGAATTCGGATCTGCCTTTTTAGAAAACGCTGCATTTTATTGAATCTGGGCCATCCCACTGGACTTCTCGTTCCAACTAAAACTTAACTAAAACTCTCTATCCAAAGGGACTCTTTCTTTCCCAACTCCAACTGAGCTGAGACTGGCCTACCCCACACGGAACAAACGTTCCGGTGTTCAAACGAACTACGTTCAGACTCAGACTACCAGGACTACATCATGTACCGAGGCCGCGGGCTCGGACACAAGCTGAGTAAAAATCAATTTCATAATGCCAAGTCTTGTGGGATAAAAAGTGTAAATAGAAAAAAGGATACCCTTCTGTCTCTGATTGCGGTTACTAAAGCTGTTTTCAGTGAATATGGAGAAGCATGGCCGTAGACTGAAATGCGAAAAGGACGAACAAATGAATTGTATGGAGATCGCTGACAAAGATTGAAGCTTAATAGGGATGCGTGTAGAGAAACACGTTAATGAAAGCTATGGGGTAAGTTGTTGGAGGTCATTTTGCAACGTTATGTCAGTTATGTAGGATATGTATTTGACTTGGTTCCTGAAGAGTACACGTCAGTTAGATGTCGAATAAGAGAGAAAAAGAGGAAAGAAGAGGCCTTCATATAATTGTTACGATGATAGTTAGTGGATTCAATACTCATGATTTATTCTCTTTTGGAAATGGAAAAGATGATATATATTTTCTGAGCTTAGGATAGGTTTTAGAGAAAAGTGAACAGTTTTCCCGTACGGCTTCAACCCGCAAGGGAGTAGAAAGAGGAAGTGAGGAAGGCAGGGCAGGTAAAACGAATAGCAAAAGAGCGGAGAACACAGTTTGCACATGAATGAGACTTGGGAAAAGTATGCATTTGCTATAATCGAAGTAGCCACTATTAGTATCCTAAAATTCTGGATTAAAATATGTCGGACCATATTTCTGCATCCGAGAACCAAGAATAGGAGCACCAACATGATAGATAGGATGTAAATATACAAAATTTATGGGAAATGTTATAGTAGTACCGTTGAGATATTTGCTTTCATGAAGTCATTAAGGTTTTTGACCCGACTGAAATTCAATTTAAGTTGACATACCCAAGGAAAGAGGAAACTGACATTCACCGTTTAATAGTCATGACACGATGCTGGGAATGTATAGTTGATGGGTAGGAAGCGAGCTGGATACATCAATTGCTCTAAGCCACTTCTAACGTCTGGGAAATGAGTGGAGTGACTACGTCACCGAAGAAAGTCGGAAAAGGTAGAACAATTTCTGGGGGTTTCAACTCAGGAATCTGAGGAAAGGTTCCAAATTCCTCTTGGGAAATTTGCGGATTAAAATAATTGGGGTACTAAACGAATGTTTTGCATATACTAAAATTATGGGAAATACTTTCATGAGTCTCCCCAACCGTGTGCATTGTAAATTATTAGTTGCCTTGGAAACGCTTGATTGCATGCATCCAATGGCTAGTCGGGTGACACAACTGAATTTCTACTCCTTAGTCTATTCGGGGTGGTGAGCCAAAAACGTTAAGATTGGATATCGAAACCTAACCTTAGTGAAGCGAAATGATGCCCGAGGACTTGGGTCAGAAGGTTCCGTTAAATGCCGTAGGTATTTCGCGGACCGATGACCTAGGGACGAGGTCCTCATGGAGCGAGTGAAGACTGAAGCCTCTAAATGATAGTCTCGTTCAGGACGCCTTCCCTTTCGTAGGCTACGAGTAGCAGCAGCAATCTTTATTCTCGGTGGGGACAGGAAGGAAGGGGAAAACAAGAAGAGAAGGCCAGGAGTAGCAAGAAAATTACTCCACTACTAAGCTTTTCCGGATTGGTTGAGGAATGAGGAAAATTTTGGCGAAAAGTCAAAGCAAGGAAGGGAGCAGAGGTGTTGCTGGGAAATAAATGTGTGCACGTGCGAAAATGCAATTATTAGAAAAGGGAAAGCTGACAGCTTAAATGGTGGCGCGAGCAATATTTTCATGCCAACTCGGTAACTTTTTCCCACGAATTTCATGACATGATGAAATGATCCGTAGCAAGACTCGAGAGGACGGTAGCCGTCTTGGCTGAATCCAAGACGTACTACTTTTAATGAGAAGTTGAAATTGAAACTCGACAGAGAAACTATTAACGAAACCCATGCCAGAAGTAAGCCTTCAAATCAACATCAGCTCCACTAACCAGGCGCCTTGGAATGGAAGAGTCTGCTACTCGAGCAATAGAACCCTGCTAGGGAAATGAAGCAGCGGGGATTGATTGGAGGTCAAAGACTAACGCTTAACGATGCAAGGCGGTAACAGTCGGAGACTTCATGAATGCAATTTGGGTTGTACTTTTGTGTGGCCAACTTTTGGTTATACAACCTTTAAGGGGCTGTGCGTAATTGATGTTCGCCATGGCCATCCCATTCAAACATATGACTACGACATTTTCACGAGTGGCTATTACATTTTAAGGAGAGGTCACCACATTTTAAGGAGTGGCCATCACATTATAAGCAGCGGCCATCACATTTTAAGGAGTGGCCATCACATTTTCACACGTGACCGAGACATGTTAACATGCTACTGTGACGTTTCAACATGAGACCCTGAGATTTTAACATATGGGCAGGACGTTTCGGCATATGGCCATTTCATGTGAATGTATGCGTTATCACTAAAAGAATCAGCCCATTCAAATAACTAACGCGTAACATTTTTACACACGTTGTATTAAAACAAGTTCGATGCAGCTTTTGAGACGTTGCTCTAAACATTTCCAAGCTAAAACGTTTCGATTTTAAACATCTGACATGGTTTTATCCAAAAACGTGAAACTGCGCACCAAAATCGTTTGGATTACCTAAAAGAATGAGTATCTTGTCCCAGAATCTTTAAATTGGTAGCCTGGTGTGTATTTTAAACGGATAGAAATTATGTTTCTATTTTTGATTAATTTGGTAAACTTGTATGTATACAACACTTCACAAATTTGGAAAATCCCCGGTTATAACGGTCCATAGTTTATTTCCATATAGCGTATACCTCTTGATAACGAATATTTTGCTCGTTCCCTGACGTTACGCTGTATCGAGGTTTCACTGTATACTACGCAGATCCTTGGGCGTGTTTTGAAGTCTGGAAGTAAGATAATGTTATTTCTTGTGCAACCATACCTTCACATCTCTAACTTATTATTTTCAAGAGCAATACACCAATGGAGTGCCCGTGAGTGGATGGGTAATAACATATAATGGGTGGGACGGTAGGAGAGAATAGAGTAGAGGAGAGATAAAGCTGTTGCATTTTCTGGTCATTTTCACATTTGTTCGGTCATTTTGCATCCGCGGGATTCCCGGGATTGGTATTAAATACGAATAAATGTCTCTCATTATATTTTTGTTTGAACCTGGATTGAAGGTTATGGAAAGCCCCGAAACCATATGAAGGTGAACCGAGTATGAAGGTGGAGAGCAAGGAAATATTTTGTAGCTTGGAAGTGTAGAAAACATTTCAAAAGGTTAATTTTTTAATTAAATTAAGAAAACTAGTTTTTTTAATTCAATTAATTAAAATAGTCTGCTTCCACATTAAAGTCAATCAATCGGTACATTTTTATCTTACCTGCAGAAAGAGGGACGTCATATGAACTACAACTTCATAAAATAGAGCATAACATATTGTTTTATATTGCAAGGGTAGTCTTAAAATGAAGAGTTAAATGAATAAGAATCAAATATGGTAGTTCTTTGTTGAGTATTGATGAGAATGAGAGTGAGGAGTTGTTCTTGAAAGAGAGCTGATTCTTCTCTTTTGTTCCTTTGCCCCAACAGCTGATTACGCACAACCTTTATAAACATTGAGCATGTTTGCGTTTGCCACTTTGCCAGTGACGGAAGGTCATAAACGATTTCTGCAGGTTCACCTTCGGATTGTGTCGAAGCTTAACCCTGGGCTATCGGATTTTAAGAGGAAGTCGGAGAAAGTGATAAAAGTGGAGATTGTCGCATGGCTGGAGAATATTGCATAGACCGGAGTCTCTCAAGGGTACATGGCTAAACCATCGTAGAGGTTTTGTTTGATAGTCGGTATAGATGGAAATAGGCTGGCATTTTCTGCTAGCTTGGCGGCCAAAGTCTCTTGTGTATTGCGAACGTCATAGAGAGAAAGTAGAAGCGAAGGTTATTTCTTCATCAGGAAATATGGGGTAGGGATCGCAAGTAAGGATCAAAAAGGGTTTGAATGCTGCCTAAAACTTGAGAATGTAATCTTCTTCGTGTCATATAGTCTAAGATTTTATTTTGAAGCCCGAAGAATTGCATTAAATTTTAAATCGACATTGATGGCGGGAAGAAACAAGGTGGAGATTCTTACAATTACAACTGGTGGAAGGAGAAAGTGTGAAAGCCGAATAGATATGTGAAATACTCTTAGGAAGAAGAATGGATTTACTGTTGGTTCATCTGTTGCAGGATAAAGAAGCACTGAATTCGTGTGGTTGATGGGGAAAGCGAGAGAGAATGGAAATGCATTCCTAAGTCTAAGTATGCCATCAATGCGATGTCGAAAACAGGGGATTCTGAGATAGAGAAAGTTAGAGAGAATTCTCTAGAAAAGGAGTACAGAAGTGGAGTTTCGTGATTATGACCATCAAGCTTTTGTTGAATGAAATTGAGAGACTGTAACGCGACATGAAATTCTTTCTATTGCTTTCTGTTCATACGTCCATGTCGCCACCCCATTCAATATAACCTTACTTCATACTTACGATTCTACTCCTGCGTGCTAGGAATTAGGAAATAAATCCTTTGTCCCTTGCTAAGCTGCCAATTGCCACCACTATAGATGATGGGACTGTCAGCTCTGTTTTTTTCCAATTGTTTGCGAAAAATTCTCGAGATCAAACTTATGGTTTAATGCAGGTAAGTAGGCATGGGATCGGGAGGGGGAATCAGCATCGTCTCCATGTTAACTTCATCCTAACCCCTGACTGTGAATGTCCAGGCAGGCAGTATTAGTCTCTACCGATTATTACACCCCGGGCAGTGCAGGACTCTCGTTAAGTAACATGTACAGGACAGCTGATTGTCATCCAATTCTAAATTACTCAAGTCGGAGAACAGTGACAAGACAAGAAGAGGTTTTGAAGTTATGGGTCCCTCTGGGGTTCGGATTCGGACCTAAAATTAAACGAATCCCTCTCTTACACCCTCTCTCAAATGACAATCAAAGTGGCGGTAAAAAGACACTTGGAACTAGGAAGACCTGGAAAAAATGGCTTTTCCGACACAATTACGACCCAATACACGTCCTAAGGCTCAGAATCCGAGTCACTCGTACTTCGCAAAAACATTTTGCACACTAAGTTTAGCGTACAATGTGCATGTATATTCACAGAAAGAGGGATTTGGTTCATATGTGTATCAGGCCAGCGGTTCGGTTCCTGTGTCATTGGATTGGAGGCCAGATAAAGATTAAATACCCCGGGTGGAGGTGGAAGGCACTAACTCTGTTTATCCCATCCCATAACTGGCTACAAAAGCCGCAGAATGCTTATTCGACACTACAATATGGTAAATTCTTTTTACTTTTTTGTCAACAAAGTTGATGAGTTTGATTTAGGTCCAAATCAAATTCAACTCTATATTCACAAAACGGAAGTACAAAGCAAGGTTAGTTCAAAAGAACAGCGTAACAAGCGTAATGCATGATGCGGGTAGATTGAGGGTAACAAGGTCCACTGTCAAGTGCGCGATTGCTATGGCGATTCTGGCAAGTTTTGCGTAGAATGCATTAGCTGCGGGCTGGTGTGGATAATGCTTTTGGCAAGTACTACACTACCTCATATGATTTTTGAAATTGATCTAGAAGGGATTTCTGTGGCAAGGTGTACAAGTTGTCTCAATTTCAAAGTTATGTTGGAGGGGGGAAATAACTATGAGGGATCGGGAAGGGGTTAGGGCTTCTGGGAGATTTCAGACTGGCTCGGTTTTTCAACTGGTTATGTAGGAATGTTACTGAGGGCGAAGGCTCGTAGAGCAAGGGGCGATTTTTTTCTGATATGGATGAAGCAAAAATACAGGTAGAGTGGATTTAACAACAAAGAGAGAGAGCAGCGAGAGGTAGGAATGGGTGGCAGTTGGGGCAAAATTCTTTTAAATTCTTGAGAAATTTGAAAACAGCAGGAGCACGCTGCGAAGATGGAATGGAAAGAGGATGTCAAGGAGAAAAGTGGGAGAAGCGAGCATATTTTTAAGGAAAGAGTTTGCAGAAAAGTGTACATGCCACTTAGATATGAACATACAATATACATAATTTCAGGCGAGCCTCTGAGCTCTGAACTCGAGATTCTTTTACGAAGATGAGAGAGCCATTTGATTTGGGAATTAGTGACTTATCTTAGCCCTCGCTTCCTGCAACACACTAACTAGTCGTTACAATCCCTGATACAAATGGTTTATATGTTTTTAGGTGGTTTATAACGTGTTCTGAGACTCTACTTTACGTCAAGTTGGTGGCGGACGTAAGCGCCCTTAGGAGGATTCGTTGACGGATAACTCAGGTCGAGTATTGAGGAGTGGAGAATGTGATGATATGATAGCAAAGGCAAAAGTTAATGCGGTTAAGTGGTTGGCGATTGGCGAATACAAGATATACGGCACTGAAGAAATGCTAGTGGCGCGTCCTAAGCGGTGTATTTATTTACTGGTTATAAAACCAAGATTACGAGGACTTTGATGTTCTTGAGAAGGTAAGCTGGGTTTGATGATAATTTACTAGCTTTCCTTTACACTCATTTGTAGTTCGACTCTTGTTCTAATGTTCAAGCAAGAAGTGATGGGGTACCTGTACTATCTTGTATATAGCTTGAATGGAAGGACAAAGCGGGACACGCAACGCAAATATATGGTTAAAATACGTCTTGTTTTCCGTCTGGATAAAGACGTACATAATAAGATGGAGGTGGAGACACGGAGATGTTCGGCATAGGGAGAGGAGACGATGTGGGATAAGAAAGAGATGGGATACTCATGATTATGTGCGGTCTTCAATGTGAAATGATGGAAAGTAAGAGGGCACATATGTAAGTTTTGGTTTGGTGTAGGATATATATAAGAGGAGGTGGGTGAGCTAGGTAGGGTTTGAGGGCTGGTAGATAAGCTTTTCCCGTCTGAGTTCCGGAGCACAGGAAGGGAGAGAGAAAGCGGGTAAGTTGTCGAAGCAGGGGAAAAGGGATTCAAGAACTTTCTCCTCGTTCAGTAATACCCTGCTCCTTTCTACTGACAGACGCTTTAAGTTTGCATTCCTCCATGGATTCGCCCACACGCTTCTTTCTATAACCAACGAGCATCGCTAACCCAGTTCTGCCAAGTTTGAAACAAAGAGAGGAAATATCTCAACTCAACAACTGCGGACACATCTGTACGGTAGACAGGCAGGGAGAGAAATTTTTATCAGATTTCAACAATCTGCACATACGACAATCAGTAACCCTCAGCTATAAACCAGAGTCTTTTTTGTCCTTCAATCATCCGCTGCGCTTTCTTAGAACTTCTCGCTTAGAACTTCAGCCCCACTTTGCCCCATCTACTTTAAGTCTCCGTCCCGTCCCCGTCCCATATCCGAACTATCAAGAAGTGAGCTAAGAGACAATTTTTGACTGGTATAATTCAGAAACAGGAATTGCAAGTACATTGATAGAGTTACAAGGAGTTTGATTAGAGTTTTGCCGCGCCCTCTAATACTTTCACCAGCAAGCTTACCCTATACGCCTACACTCACTTCAATAGTTTTCCATAACGGATATCGTGCTTATTAATTTCAAACAAACAAAGTGCACTTTAATCTTAATCAGTTTAACCTTTTCATTCGGAAAGGTAGTGAACAGGTAGGAAGGTGTGTGAATAAGTTGAGACTGTCATCCAAAATACAATCAAACCCAGCATTGTACTTGCACTCTTCAAATTACAGTTTACAAATTCATCACGCTTTCACACTCGTTCACCCCTTGTCACATTTACAAATACGTTCAAAAGGTAAGTCTCGTCTATATTCACAACAAAGGATATATTTCCTAGTTAATCCAATCGAAATGAAGATTTTTGGATGCCGAGATCAAAAATATTTCTTGCGAAAAGAATGCATTGGCCTTGAATGGGGTGCAAGGCGGAGGTGGAGAAAGTGAAGGCTCAAATGCTCACACAAATGTATTTAGGATCTTCTCTAGCGAATAACTGTAATTCCCAACCACTGCTCTTATTTCCGTCCACTTACCCATCTTCCCAATTATCGCCCATACCTTGTTTAAAACGGTAATTACAATCTCTTCAATCTCATGTTAATTGTCCACCAATTCTAGCATCAAAAGCACTACCCGTAACACATTTAAAACTATACCGAAAGGCTACTCCTTATCTTCACGACTTCTACTGACACTGTCTCACAAAATAATTGCTATCTTCTCCTAATTTTTGTTCTTTGTTTTCCTTCAAAAGCGCCGGAGAAAGGTTCCCGTCAGCTATTAACAGAGATAAGCTAAAAAAAGAGTGAGCTAAGCGGATTTTGTGCTACTTCCACCCAAACAACTTCCGGTAAAGCAAGACGGATAAAATTAC
This sequence comes from Sminthurides aquaticus, assembly GCA_906901655.1. Classification (NCBI taxonomy): domain Eukaryota; kingdom Metazoa; phylum Arthropoda; class Collembola; order Symphypleona; family Sminthurididae; genus Sminthurides; species Sminthurides aquaticus. The sequence goes on along the minus strand of CAJQTT010000022.1, from coordinate 1,159,546 downwards.
AATTTTGGTAAGGTAGTGGTAATGGTGGTAATTGCTTCGCCCAATACTGCCTGAAAAAAACAGAGCATGTGACATTTCTTGGAGATATAATGAATAACACAAACTGCAAATGCATTATGGTCTAAAAAAGTTACAGAGGTCAATGATATTTCTAAGACGGAGCATCAAGTATTAAAACAATAGAAACAAAGGGCATTAGGGCAGGGACAAGTTTGATGAGAGATCTTTTAGTACATATGGAACCTTTTGGTAGGTGTTGTCTTACGGACGGTCATCTACTTCATTATACCCCGAGGTAGTTTTCCCTAGATTATTTTCAAAGCAGATGAAGGAGAGGTAAAAATAAAATAACTCCCTCCACTATTTTTTACACAATTATTTAGATGAAAACTTCCAAAATGGGCAGAACGAGGATCAAAAGAACTACCATACCAACTTGAGTAAGCCGTTTTCCTCTCGACGGAGACCAGTACCAAAAACAATGTTACTTCATATTATTGTGGCTCCCAGACATGCTGGCTGTTGCTATCCTGGACCCATGATTATGAGAAAAACAAAAGCTTTAACCTCCAGTTCCGAATTTCTCTGCAAATGTTTTCAGAAGTGCCATATAGACTCGAAGCAACCAAGAGAGCGAGCCTGACGTCAGGTGTGTAAGATGTTATGGAGGGTAATACTTTTGGCGCTAATTTGAGTGATTTATAGCAGGATTGTATTTTTCTCCCATACTCAAACTCCTCTTGCCCTTTTCGAAGGAGGGAAGATAAAAAGACGGGCAAGAAATAGGGATACAGGGCAAGGGTGGAAAGAAATTCGGAAAGAACGAACAACCAAGGTTAAATATTAGATCCCCTCATTTCCTCCTCCCAGTTTCTCAATCCCCCTGCCTCAGTAAGAGCCTTCACACTCTTCCAGTTAAGATAAGAAGGACGAGAGCAAGGAAAATAAATGTTCAAAGTGAAAAATAAAATGCGTACCTAATTTAAGCCAACTTTCAGACAATGCCTTGTCTTTTTGTAGTCCAGTGTCCAGTCCTTTCCCCTATTACTTGCTAAAAGTCAGTTTCTAAAATCCCTCGCTGGCATGTGCTGCCCTACACCGAGAGCATGAAATGAGTCTCGCTTTCTCTATATTTTCCATTGGTCACAACTACCTGGTATTATTATGGTTACGCTTATCAAACGGGAATGAGGATTTAAACATATCCTCAGGCCTCAGGCCATGTCGGTGAGAAGTACACAAAGAAAGCACGTAGGAAGAATCCCATAATATTAATTCTCTTACATAAGTAGGCATTCTACCCAAAATTACAATCATGGACAACAATCACCATATATAATAGCTTTCACCAATTCAGTATGCCACGCCGATGGATTTTGAAACTGCGTTATAATGCGTTGAGCCTATGGCAATGTCGCAGCCACACTCGATACTCTTATCGCCCTGTTCTCTGTAAAACACATACCGTATGTTTGCTCAGTTCTGCTTGCGTTTGAATATCTCTCGCGCTTCTTTCAACCTATCACATACTCCGATTCGTCCCGTCTGCCTATCGCAGCACAGCATCGCACTTGTTCCACTCTCTCTCCACCGCTGCGAGCGCGAGAAAAAGAGGGATCTTTGCCTTTCTTCGATCATTACTCAGCTCACAAGCGTTGCAGCGTTAAGCGGTTTGCATTGTTGCATAGCTTAAGTCTTTCTCTCTCTTTCATACAAAGTTTAATGTCTAAAGGTCAAAGGGTGCATCCATTGTAGCGCCTGAGGTCAACTTAGTCAGAAAAAATGACTTTTTTCAGTATAAAATACTGAAAACGGCGGCAACGCTTGTGAGCCGAGAAATGACCAGTGGAAAGAAGAAAGGTTTTGAGTTTTTCTCGCCACGCAGAACTGAGCAAGCATACGGTAGAAGTTTCTCAGAGTGAACCAGACGGTTTAAAGAAACCGTAGTCTGTAGACAAAAACCGAACATTTAATAAAATTAAATGAAAAAATGTAGAAATTGTAAAAAACAAAATTTTGGAAGCTGCATGCGAGGGGTAAAATTCGATACACATGATCGGAATTCCACAGTAGGGACCGCAAGGATTCATAAGAGTGATTCATTGGTTCATGATTTAAAAGAGAAAGTGAAAGGAAAGGAAAACGTTGGGTACTGTAACTACTAGAATGCATAGTATAGAACAACTCCGAAGCTTCGGTACAGGAACGGCTCTCCAATTCCATATCATATGATGAAGGAGAAAAATCCATAGAGGCGTGTAGGCTATCATTTCCTTGAGTGCACCATGTATAGGAAACCGTGAGATTGAAATTTACCCTCGTGATCGTGATACTGGCCTCAATAGGTAAAGGAGAACGAAAGTAATAAACACGAGTATTGTGATCCAGAAACTGACTTAAGACGGAAATATGGTAATACCAGAGAAATTGTGAGCTGGAGCTAGGAGTTTTGTGTTAGCTGTGGTATTATATGATTCCACAAATATTGCAGAGATGAGTGATGAACATAGAATACAAGGAATGAAGAGATTCAGCGGTCTGAGAAAGTGAACATGAGCTGCTTATTGACTGATGAATAAGGAATTAAGCTTAAGGAAGCTTGGCTAGTAAAAGGAGAGATGCGGAAGACGAAGTTAAGCATATATGATCGGACTCTACTGCAATTTCGCAGCTTTGGGTTGTCAATCAATCATGCGTTTATCAGGAACTATCAAGTGCCGGTGAAAGGTTACTAATTATAACTATAACAAAAAGGATATAGTATAGGGTTGCCAAGCAGAAAATCGTTAATGTATAACAAGGAGAGAAAGTTTGCGCCGTTCCAGCCGACTTTCACCGTTTTACCAGCATGCCAAGGCCTCTTCCCGAGTTGAAGCGTCAGTTAACATTTTTACTGCAGTTGATGCTTGATTGACGTTGAATTGAAATAATATGCATTATTTAGGATGTACGCCCATGCTAATACTATGCTTTACCTTAGCTTAAAATTATGCAGAACTTAAGTGGTCCTTTTACTCCTGAATTCGGTATTAGAATCAGTTCTATTCAGAAAATTGAACTGAACAGTATTGTGTGATCAGGGGCTGATGGAATAAAGTGAGAATAAAAGTAGGGGAAGAACGCAAGGAAAATAGTGGATAAATCAACACATGTGTCTGCGCCGGATGGTAAAATGGGCAATAATGAAAACTGCAAGTAGAGACAAATATAAAATAAAGACCACAAATTTTAGCATTATTATTACGGTGTTTGCCGCGATGAAATATCAGTGGTTTGGAGTGGCTAAGGAAATTAGGGGGTCAGTGGCTTTGGGAGCTTTCTGGTTGAATCACCAATGGCAATATTTCCAAGAATAATGTTTAGTTTATGCTAATAAAGGCCACAACCGGTGTAGAATGATTGAAGCAGAGATTATGGGAGGGCCTGAAATCTCTTCTGATTATGAATTGAATAAGTCTCTTGAAAATACAAAGCCACTGATATAGTCATTGGTAGATAACGATTCCTAGAAATTCGGACGGCTCGGCGACCCGGCTTCGCCCGGGGGTGGCGTTAGAAATATTGTTTTATTTGCAGGCTCAAACTCATAAGATAGCTCCCCGTCAAACCAATAGCTCCCCGTCAAACCAATAGCTCCCCGTCAAACCAATAGCTGCCCCGTCAAATCCATAGCCCCCCGTCCAACAATTGGCAAAGAGAGTAAATTTTCTCGGGAAGAAGTTCCAGACTACACTCTTCGAAGAGAGAGCAAAACAATTGATACAGAAAGCAACGGTTCCAGGGAAATAGCTTCGTCCTGGACCCTTGAGAGAAGGAGAGCAAAACGATTGGCCAAGGAATCAAATCCAATCGGGAAAAGGGCCCAGCCTCTACTTTTCGAAGACAATGCAAAACAATTGGCAAAGAGAGCAAAGATTCGAGGCTTAGGTAAAAGGCTTCCTGCTGTACATACAAACTTTCTGCCTTATAGTTAAGATTATAGTTAAGATTTGAAAAACTGCAGCACTATTTTATCAAGAAATACTTGAGACTGCCTCAGTCAACCCCAGAATTTATGTTATGGTTGGAATTAAATATTACACATCTTATATTAAAGGTCCCGCTAGTAGTAATCCAGCTAGTCGTAGGGTATGTACGATCATTGATAGAAAGGCAGGATAACTCACTTTTAAACAGCTGTAGGAAATATTTTGGGGCTATGGAAGGAACGCAAACATACAATTGGGCGGTTCAATTAAAGAAAGAACTAGGTAGTTGTATGTCAGATGAAGTCTGGAGGATCCCAAGGTTTGGGGAATAAACTACAATGTAGAATAGCCATGTACACGCAGAAACTGCATGAGGATGATATAAGGAAAATGCAAACGTCAAATACAAGTGCTAACTTCAGGGTTCTTAAGACTCACGTACGAAACGAGCCATATCTGAACTTAGGGTTACCAATGAACATAGTGTATGTAATAATGGCGGTAATACTGGCGGTATATAAACCTATGGATGAAGAAATTAATATCCTCGGCACACTCACGTGGCCGGGTCCTAGTGAAGTTTATGCTTGACACTAATTTTACAAAATTTTAGTTGCTTAACCAAACAGCAGAGTTAAAAAGGGCTAAGGGCTTATTTGTAACTGCGACTATACATACCTAAAAGTACATGAGTAAAACGAACGTAAGAAGTCCTAGCTACGGATTCTTACCTAATAAAGCGGAACTAAAGATTCCTGAATAAACTATCTTTACTAATAACGCATAATAATCAAATAACAAGTTGCCGTTGGCTATCCTTAAAATTACTGTGAGCTATGTTTACCTTAAATGAGGTTACCGTTACCATACTTTAGGTTATCGTTACCTTACTTTGGGTTATCGTTACCTTACTTTAGGTTATCGTTACCTTACTTTGGGTTATGGTTACCTTACTTTAGGTTATCACTACCTTACTTTAGGTTATCGCTAACATAATTCCGGTTATCACTACCCTACTTCAGGTTATCACTACCCTACTTTAGGTTATCATTACCTTACTTCAGGTTGACATTACCTTACGTTAGGTTATCCGCAACTTACTCGAGATTATCCATAACTTACCGAAGGCTTACGGCAGCTTACGGTAGGGAAACTTAAGTTTCAGGTCATGGAGTGTAGCATTACCCTATTTCAATGAATGGGTGCTTTCAATGGCTTTCTAGGTTTCACAATCCTTTAGTTCATGAGCATGTTGTTTGCAAGAGTAACACTTTCGGCGTCCACGAGTCTTTGGCCTCTTAAAATGATCTTGATCTGGAATGCAAACAAAACTGCCGTCAAGAAGGCAGTGGTTGACCAACATAGATACTTGCTGTACAAGTGGCCAGTGGTTTTGTTGCTCCAGTTCAGGTTGTTGTGACGCAGGCATAGCTTGAATAATAGATAAGTGATAAGTGGGGGGATTTCGCTCCAGCACGTAGATCTTTTGCTCCAGCGTCTTCAGGTCTTTGATTTCGGCGAACATTAACGCTCCCTTTGCATTTGATTGCTCACGCCTTCTACAATTGACGAAACTACAAGTTTTGTGGTGGGAGGATTAGGTAAGCGTCGGACAAGGTTGATTTTAGAAAGGTAATATTCAAGGATGTTTTCTTGCTCCCACTGCTTCCTCATCAGAAATTCATTGATTCCCAAAGTGGTGTTGCTCTGGTTAAAGTAAATAAATCGAGTCGCCAGGTAGCTCCAAGAATGCGTTAAACGTTTCATGCCGTAAAACTTTACGCATTTATACCACTGAAGTACTGTTGCTTAAAGATGAACAGGAAATCGGATGAGTTTATACTGATTGTCCCCATGGCTGCAGCTACTGCTTCAAAGCAGCTTATTGTATTGTTTGTACTGTAAAGGAGGTGCTCATTGTTGCCAACAAGCGCCGATGTAGCAACAGATATTCTAATTTCAGAGAAAGGAGGTAAGTTTACTCTTTTATAGGCTCACCACCACCCTCTTTATGCGAATTTATAATTTTGGATCAGCCAAAAAGTGAGCATAAACGGAATTTATAATGTGAAAGCCAAAGGAAATGTGATCGGAGAGGGAAATGAGAAGGAGGAAAGTTTACCCTTTTATAGGCACACCATCAACCTCTTTATGCGAATTTATGCTTTTGGATCAGCCTGAAAGTGAGCATAAACGGAATTTAAAATGTGATCGGAGATGGAAATGAGAAAGCAGGAAAATTTACCGTTTTATAGGCACACCATTACACGTTTATGCGAATTTATGCTTTTGGATCAGCCCAAAAGTGAGCATAAACGGAATTTATAATATGAAAGCCAAAGGTTATGTGATCGGAGAGGGAAATGAGAATATTGCATTTTCTTATACCTTCATACCTTTTTCCTTTTAAGTTTTCGGGAGTTTTGCACACTTTTGGGCTGACCTTAATGCAAACTCCAAAATCTGAGCCCGATGTGGCCGTAGAAAAGGGTTAAAACTTTTGTAGAAATGAAGAAATGAATAAATGTAGAAATCGAGAAATGTAGAAATGTATAAACTTGGGCCGTCCCAAAAGTGCTTAAATCGATAAGCTGACCCTGCTGTGGCCGTAGAAAAGGGTAAAAACTTTTGTAGAAATGTAGAAAGGTAGAAATGAATAAATATAGAAAGGTAGAAATGAATAAATGTAGAAAGATAGAAATGAATAAATGTAGAAAGGTAGAAACGAATAAATGTAGAAAGGTAGAAACGAATAAATGTAGAAATGAATAAATGTAGAAATCGAGAAATGTAGAAATATATAAATTTGGACCATCCCAAAAGTGATCGTAAATCTGACCCTGCTGTTGCAGTAAAAAAGTGTAAAAACTGTTGTAGAAATGTAGAAATCGAGAAATTTATAAACTTGGGCCGTCCCAAAAAGTGCTGACTCGATAAGCTGACCCTGCTGTGGCCGTAGAAAAGCGTAAAATGTTTTGTAGAAATGTAGAAATCGAGAAATGTAGAAATGTATAAACTTGGGCCGTCCCAAAAGTGCCTCCCATTAAGCGTTTAGCTCTCCCGTTAAGCGTATACCACTCCCGTTTCCCGTTAAGCGTATAGCTCTCCCATTAAGCGTATGGCTTTCTCGTTAAGCGTATAGCTACCCTTACTCGGTCCAGCTAGTTAGTTACAGAGGTGGCTTCGCCTAATTTTTGTTTTTGGGATCGAATGTGCCATCTTGGGCCGGTCCAAAAGGAAAGATGGAACATTTGACCGGCTCGAAATAAGCTTCCCCTTAATCTTCGTCTCGGTCCAGCTAAAAAGCTGATGATGTGGCTATAAAACGGTAAATTAGGCTTTCGTCATCCTTTCACATTTTCTCACCCTTTCACATTTCCAGATTCCATAATTGCTCAATTTTGGCCCTGGTCCAAAAATAAGGAGGTGCTTAAAGAGGCTGATGCTGTGGCTATAAAACGGTTAATGAGGCTTTCCTTATCCTTTCACATTTCCAGATTCCATATTTGCTCACTTTTGGCCCTAATCCAAAAGTAAGGAGGTGCATAAAGAGGCTAATGCTGTGGCTATAAAATTGTAAATTAGGCTTTCCTCATTTTTTCACATTTTCTCACCCTTTCACATTTCCAGATTCCATATCTGCTCAATTTTGGCCCTGGTCCAAAAATAAGGAGGTGCTTAAAGAGGCTGATGCTGTGGCTATAAAACGGTTAATGAGGCTTTCCTTATCCTTTCACATTTCCAGATTCCATATTTGCTCACTTTTGGCCCTAATACAAAAGTAAGGAGATGAATAAGGAGGCTGATGCTGTGGCTATAAAATGGTAAATTAGGCTTACCTCATCCTTTCATATTTTCTCACCCTTTCACATTTTCTCACCCTTTCAGATTCCATATTTGCTCACTTTTGGCCCTAATACAAAAGTAAGGAGATGAATAAGGAGGCTGATGCTGTGGCTATAAAATGGTTAAATAGGCTTTCATCATCCTTACACGTTTCCAGATTACATTTATGCTCACTTCTGGCCCTGGCCTCAAAGTAAGGATTTGCATTAAGTAGCTGATGTTGGGACTTTAAAATTTTATCAAATCTAAGCATTTTTGTAGGTAAATTATTTGTTTTACACAGTGCTATGTGTTTTATTAGCATAATTTCGAAACCTTTATGTAATTTCAAGTTAAACAGTTTCTCACTGCGAAATTCAAATTAATTGGTACCCACGAAAATGATGCCTGTATGGTATCTGCTATATGATATAGTAGTAAGGGTTATAACGTAGTATTCAAGGCTATTAAAATATCCAAGAATACAAAGGCAAGTACTTTCGCTAGTGCTCGAACTTTTGTTTTCAAGCCCACATTTATTGTGGCCACCACTTCCGTGGTAACCATCAAATCTTTTGCCTTGACAATTAAATCTTCTGTCGTAAAGCTTTTGCTGCTTCAGCCTCTGTTTGAGTTAGTTCGATTGCATTTCCACCTTCATCATTTACTTTTTCTCCGTGTTTTGCGTAACTTCAACAAAGAAACCTAAATTTGTTTATTTACTTGTCTTATACTATACGTTCATCTCAATGTCTCAATAGATTTGATTGAGCGCTACGGATAATAGTAACAGTTGATAGGGGTCCTATTGGTTTGAAAAAAGTGCTCAAAGATGGACAGGAGACCTATTGAAGGCCCTATCCTGACAACCAAGTAGGTCGAGTTAAGACCTACTTGGTTGTCAGGATCAGGATAATTACGGAGTAGACAGGATACCTACGGAGTTGACAGGATACCTGCGGGCATGACAAGGGACACATCTGTTTTAGGGGAGACTCGTTGGTGTGAAGGAGACTTATTTACGGCAGAGCTAATAAGATAAATACGACAAGAATAGGTTCGAAGGGTTTTTTCGGTAATTTTGTTAAACAAAACCCCAGGGCAAAGGCGATTAGCAGAACTGTTATTTAACAACACCTGTTGATGAGCTGCCGAATAGGCGTCCTCGGAAATTTTATCGACTTGGTGAAAAAATTAATCGATGTGTTTGTACGTCATTCCGTTCCTTGTCTTTCTCGACGGAATTCCTCATGTTCGTTCTATGGAATCGAACATTCTTGATTTGCCAAACTCCTGGATAAAATATATACACGTTTTCAGCTATCTCATACGCTAGTAGAAGTTGCACACAAGTTAAATTCATCCATACAATTACCGTCACATGCTTTTCCCTGCGCTAAGTCTTTCTTGGCTGCTTACATTGATGGCGTAACGTAGTGCGACTGATCCTGAACAATCTGGCAACATCTCATATAGTACATCCATATTTGATTGCAAATAGTCCATTTTCCAGTGCTTGTTTACCATATTTCAGATAAGAACGAGGCTTAATTCCAGGAACTATCCCCCTTAACTTCAATACAAAACTCAGAGAATTTAAGCGCTCCTCCAAAAGTTAAACAGTTTTGTTTAAAATATCGGTTACCATAACTCTCGCAAATCTACTGTAAGTTAATTATAAGCACTATTCTACGGAACTTGTGTTGTTCTAATATAAGAATCAAACAGTGGAAACTAGACTTGTTTAGGTTCTTATCCTAATGAGTATAAGAACAGAACTTTGACGTGTAACTAAGGCTAACGCAAGTTGTCCTAGTGCTAGCTAAGGCTCAGCGTAAGCTTAGCTTAAGCTTATTTTTAAATTTTAGGGTTGTTTGTTTTAAATTGGAGGTGAGATCAAATCTACTACCTCTACAATTTTGTACCGACCCTATCTTCCTGGCTTAATAAACAACTAGACTAATCGATTATGTTAAGCAAGCGATGGAAAACATATCTTACATCAGCATTACTCATCTTCTAAGGTTAAGGTAGAGTCTCAAGCGAGAACCTGAAACTGTCAAAGGTTTTAGCTGCCTTGCTACCTGCTATTGTTAAACTTCCGTGCAATCTCAATCTTATTAGCATGGCGTAAAGCTGAAGCTCATAACAGAGTGCAATTTTAGTTTATTAGTGCAGTCTTGCCCATGTTATTTTACCTCATTCTACAATACTCGATCCACACCATGTAAATGCGTTCCCGGCGGTCTCTGATCATAACTCTAGAAATCAACTCTTGCCGTGAGTTAGCCTAACCAATGTTGCAGCATGTGATTGTTGCAAAACGAGGGCTAAAACACACGATTGGACGGTACGGCAATTAGAGGAATAATGGGTACATTTATGATTGTTAATTGGCTGGGAGGGGATTAGGGACGGCGAACTGGGGATACGCAGACGCATGTTTCGGTCAGCGCTCGCGGTGGGTACTTGAAGGGCCCTAGTAGTCTTTCAAAAAATAGGAAACTTGCTAGAAGTGGATGCAGTTGACTTGGACTTAACTGGGTTGAAAGGAAATGACTTGCATCAAATCGCATTGAACTGGAGAGAATCGACTTGAAGTGAGTTACTTAGAAGGTAGCAGACTTGAGGTCAATTGAATTGTCCTGAACTGAGTCGACTTGAACTGACTCGAGAAGAAGTGAATTGAATATGTCTGAACTGAGGTGAATTGAAGTGAATGGAATATGGAATTGACCTGACTTGAAGTGGAATGAGCTGACTTGAAATGAAGTGAATTGAACTGACTTGAAGTGAATTAAGGTGACTTGAAGTGAATTAAGGTGACTTGAAGTGAATTAAGGTGACTTGAAGTGAATTAAGGTGACTTGGATTGAAGTGAGTTTGAATGAATTGAGTTGAATTGAACTAAGGTGAATTGAAGTGAATGGAATATGGAATTGACCTGACTTGAAATGAAGTGAAATGAACTGACTTGAAATGAAAAGAAATGAGCTGACTTGAAATGAAGTGAATTGAACTGACTTGAAGTGAATTAAGGTGACTTGGATTGAAGTGAGTTGAATTGAAGTGAGTTGAATTGAATCAAATTGAAGTAAATTATAGCTGCGGAGGAAACGAAGAACTTGAGTGAAAGAGAGTCGGACTCCAGGAGCCATTAGAAGGGATTTGAAGACGCCTTGGAATTAGCACGACCCTTCATGTTTCTTCACCATAAACTTTCCTCTGCGCAGTCCCAGTACCTCTTCACTGATCCCCACGTCACGAGTGTTGGCTTCATTGAGTTCCCTATGAATTTGATGCGACAGTTAAGAGGCAACACAAACAATCACGTACGACGATTTCACTTTTACGAATCTAAACCGCACTTGTTGGACACTTTGGTATTTGCCATCTGGCTGTTTCAGAAGCCCTCAGGTAAGGAGTTTTCCCGTGGATCAGCGCACGAAATCCACCAAATCATGGCTGGAAAATCACGCCTGTGTAAGAGCAACGAGCTCAAAAAAACTGCGTTTCAGAAGGTATGCGGGGATGGAAACGCGTGGGGATAAAAGGGAGACGCAGAAATGCGAAAGTTCTTGAAAAAAGAATTCAATTACTTACAGCTCCCGGATCGTTGAAATAACAATGTTGGTTACATTCACTCACTTAAGTATTTACTGAAGAAAGTTAACGGGAACGGTTATATTCGGAAATTCAACTATCGATATCGGTGTTCAGTTACTAACCATCGGTAGGGTTAAATCTTAACACAACGTTCTGAAGGAAGTTAACTATTAGGACAGAACGAGGAAAGCTAGTAACAAGGAAGAAGGCCGGACGGAGTCTACGGAGAAATCCTCCAGCGGTCTGGGGAAAATTGGAGCAGGATAGAAACTATCCCTACTGCCGGTTTGAAATCACCATCGTTACTTTTTCGCGTCTACTTTTTTCAAGGGCTGCAAGATTTGATTACCCATTCCTGCCATTTTCACAAAGTTTCTTATAATTGCGCCACAGTGCAAATGTGATCTAATTTCGCAAGGTGTTGCAGTCAACTATTATGCATTTCTGTATATTCATACAACTACCGCGATGCTAAAACTGTAAATGTGCCGGACGAAGGTTGAGGTATTGAAGCATATTATGAATTACTTATAATTATACAAAATCTATCCGTTTGATTTCCCTCTTATGTTATAGCACTGTTTCCTGCGCAAATTCGTAGGAGTATATGACACCCGGGGAGAACCAATGCTGTCTTGCTATACTGGATTAATTCTTCTCTATGGGTGTATAATAATACTTTGTAAAGGCTTTGCCGCAGCGCCTTATAATCCCTTGACAAAAGCCTTTTTCTAATACAGTGAAACCCCGAACCCTAATTGAAGAATAGGAAACATAACCGCGATTAAGAAAAGGATGCCGATGTAGTGTTTTATACATGGATAAACAGCATAACCCATTGTTGACAGCCATAACGCCGTTCGAAGTAGCAATTCCACCCCCTTTTATACATAAAATGTAATATTTGGTATACAGTATGTTGACAGTAAAACGTAACGTTAAAAACGTATATCTTAACTATATTTACGCGAATACACACTACATATCAAATTTTGGACAGCCAAAACGTCGATCGCAATAGCAATTCCACCCCCTTATATGTATAAAATTTAATTTTTTGTATATAGTGTGCATAAAGTGTAATTACGCATAGCTTTATTATATTTACTCGTAACTACGCTATATATCCAACTAGCTTTGCTACCCGGCTTCGCCCGGGGGTTGTGCGGAAGAAACTTTATAAAAAATATTAGAAAACTCTCTAGTAGAATATTTGGCTCTCTTATGTATTTTGTGCAACCTTTAACTCTCTCTTAGAAACTTAAGCTCTCATTGGAACCTTCAGATATCCTTTCAGGCATTTAATGCTCCCGTCGAAACTGTAGCTCTTGAATAAAACTTATAGCTCTCCCGTAAAACGTATAACTCCTACTCTCACTCCCTTGTCCGTCGCGTGGAACAAATAACTCTCCTATGGCGTATGGCTTTTCTGTTAAGCGTTAAGCTCTCTGGTTAAGCATATAACTCTTCCGTTAAGTGTAAAGCTCTCCCGTTAAGCGTTTCCTGTTAAGCATATATCCCTCCCATTAAGCGTATAGCTCTCGTTAAGCGCATGGCTCTCGTTAAGCGCATGGTTCTCGTTAAGCGCATGGCTCTCGTTAAGCGCATGGCTCTCGTTAAGCGCATGGCTCTCGTTAAGCGCATGGCTCTCGTTAAGCGCATGGCTCTCGTTAAGCGTATAGCTCTCCCATTTTTCGTTAAGCGTATAGCTCAGCTGTTAAGCATATAAGTCTCCCGTTAAGCGTATAGCTCTCCCCTTAAGCGAATAGCTCTCCCGATAAGCGTTAAGCTCTCTATTTAAGCATTTATCCATCCCGTTAAGCCTAAAGCTCTGCTGCTAAGCGTATAGCTCTCCCGTTAAACGTATGGCTTTAGTTTAGCGTACAGCTCTCCCGTGATGAGACTAAAAATTTTGAAGAAGATCAGGGGACTTTTAAAACTTTTGAAGCTTTTTCATCATTTTTGAAGTTTTGTTATCATTTTTTGGACCTTTGGATCATTTTTTGGACCTTTGGATCATTTTTTGGACCTTGGATCATTTTTTGGACCTTTGGATCATTTTTTGGACTTTGTGATCATTTTTTGGGATTTTGATCATTTTTTGGGATTTTGATCATTTTTTGGGATTTTGATCATTTTTTGGGATTTTGATCAGTTTTTGGACTTTTTGATCATTTTTTGGACTTTTTGATCATTTTTTGGACTTTTTGATCATTTTTTGGACTTTTTGATCATTTTTTGAACTTTTTGATCTTTTTTGGACTTTTTGATCATTTTTTGATCTTTTTCATTTTAAAACATGCCCGATGCTTTTCTAAAACTCCAAAGAAGTTCGTGGCACACACAGACGTTGAGATTTATAGTATTAGAAGATTGCAACGATTAAAATCTGGATATTTTGCGACATTTCAAATCATTATCTTCGCTTAACCATGAGCGATTTTGGCATTACCTAACATTGAAAACTACGGAAACCATAACGAAGTTTTGAATCCCTGATCAAAATGGTGAGACTAAGTCAAAGAAAATCAAGGGCGTTTTAAAACTTTGATAAACATTCATAGATTTTGGAGGGTACGCTACGTGCTTAACCTAAAATGGAGAAGTTCTAAAATAACAAAAAAGGACGAGGACGCGGACATCTTGGGTCAGATGGCTGTAGTTACGTAACTCCTTTTTTCCCAGGTTCGAGATGCTATACAGCACAAGTATTCTTACGCACGGTTTACATATCGCTCTACCACACTCGTACAGGCTTAACTAGGGACGCTAAATCTACTACATGTCAATCATCCCCTCTGTGGCGGAAATGGTGATGTCCTCATTACATAACAGTGTTAAGGCTCGGTAACTATGGAAATAGTATTTATTATCTATGCTAGGTTACAGTTATAGTAGCCAACTATAGTTGTATAATTACTTAACTTAATTTACGCACAATCAATCAGATTTTTTAGAACTACCTTACACGAGAAGAACTTGACAGAGTTAACTATGGGTTCGAAGCCGCTAGAAAATTGGTCGCAACGCTCGTACAAAAGTGATATTTAAGTTAGGTGAATCAAGGAGGTGAACTCGGGTAAGCACATGTAACTGAGGTTGTTTGTCAACCACTGCGTTGGTCTCGACGGATAGATAATTGAAGGTGCTGTGACGCTGGGGCTATTAAACAGTGATGGAAATTTCAGGATCGTTCAAGATAGTAGGGATATGCTGAACAGTTAGGTTGGCATATACACAGGAACGTTTGAAAATGCAGTGTCGCAGCTCGAGTTATCAAACATGGCGGGTTATTGCAGAAAGCTTTGATGTGGCCATACGCAAATCATTGGGAGCATTGTGCAGTAGTAGTAGGGCGAATCGCGAATGGTACGACGTTATTTGCTGCCGGTGAACGAATCTCGATGTAGCAGGTTTGAATTTTATACTGGCCAGCTAAAGAAGATGCGGTTACGTCCATTACGTTATTGTGTGGGCCGTCAAGAATGATTGGCAAGTCGGTAGTGTCCGAAGAAGCAGAGATTGACAGCTGGCTAATAACTTGACGGCGTTTTGATTGCGAAAGTGCAGCTATGTGGTCATCATTAACTGAAATCTTTAATCTGAAACCTATTTCCATCTCATAAATACATTTGTGATATTGATGGAACCATTTTGATAATTTTTGATTATTTTCGAAATTTTCGGTTGATTTCTGAAGCTTTTTCTTTATTCCCGAAACGTTTTGCTCATTTGAAAAAAAATCATTCTTGAACTTTTTTTTATCATTTTTGATACTTTTTGATCATTTTTGCAACTTTTTGATGTAGATTTTTTTTTGATGTTTTCCAGCTTTGTTTATCATCTTTGCAACTATTTCATCACTGTTGATATTTTTTGATCATTTTTTCTCCTTTTTGATCATTTTTGCAGCTTGTTGATTATTTTTGCTACTTTTTGAAACCTCCGTGATACATTTGAAAAAAAAGATATTCGGTGGCACCAACAAAGTTTCTGTTTTATACATTAGATATGGAAGTATAATTAATTAATCCGTCTTTTAAAACTAGGAATGCTGTGTACTCGTATTTGCCATAAAAATGCATTTTTATACCGCCCCGTTAGCTTCAGAATTACTACAATTCTAAAACTCAATAGTTGTATGGAAAACTTATGCAAAAATTGGAACCGGATAGAAGCTATCCCTATTGCCGGTTTGTTTATTTTTACTGTCACCATATCCTCTAGTTCATAAGTCAGTCACGAACTTAACGCGTGGCAAGATTTGATTTTCCATCCACGCTAGTTAAGCAAAGTTTTCTTATCGCTACACTATAGGGAGATATATGTATAACTTTGCAAGGTACCAAGAAACAAGACATGCTGTTCGAAGTTAAAACTGTAAATTTGGAGGACAATGGTAGAGGTAACGCATGTATCACTAATTCTTACAACAGTCGTACTTCCCTCCGCTCCTCCACTGCGTAACTTTCCTGCATGTACGCTACTCTTCTCTCCTTCTCTGCGTGCTCGCTCATGAAACTAAGTATTTCTTTTTTCGCCGAAATCTTCGCTCACAAGCGTCGATGCGTCAAGCGGCTTGCACCATTGAAAAGCCGAGGTTCTTTTCTCTGATACAAACTAACTTTTATGTCCCTAGGTCAAAGGTTGACGACGCTACAGAATTAAATGTCTACAGGTTAAGGAAAACTGATTATTTTTACGTTAAGTGTAGCTGCATCGCTAACCTTTTGGTTAAATCTCTGCTTTCCAATGGTGCAAGCCGCTTGACGCTGCGACGCTTGTAAGCGAAGATTTCGACTAAAAACGAAATACCCAGTTTCATGAGCGAGCACGCAACGGAGGAGAGCAGAGAAGCGTACATGCAGGAAAGTGACGTAGTGGAGGAGCGGAGGGAAGTACGACTGTTGTAAGAATTAGTGAAACATGCGGTATTCACACCTATCCTGTCGGTTATAAATAATTATAACTACTTCTCTATCAATTTTATACGACAATTATTTTAGCAGTGCTTCTTATGCTGTTTCCTGTGAATGACTACTTGACAATGCCAGTAATTTGATTACAGAATGTTCACAGTCGAACTGATGGGAGGAAAAGAGCAGGAATCAGTAGATAGAAGGGCAGGGAGAAAGATGGTGCCTACATAAACGGAAAATTGAATGTAAAGGAAGCGAAGAATAGAAGGATTTTCTTTCATGCAGCCAAATACTGGAAACTAATTTGATTTCTTCGAACTCCTTCCACCCTCAAAGAACAATTGAAAAATGCACATCCTTCCACCAACGTACCCTTGAATGAAAGTAGGAAGCGAAATATCTAACTTTACTTTTTCTGAAATCTGTCCCTCAAGCTAGACTCGTCAACTCCCTTCAGAAGAAACTAGTTACTCAACAGATGTAAGAATATATTACTCTTTCCCATTTTATTGTCAGACACTACTCAAGCCTATATGAATAGTTCCAAGGTAAGGAAGAAATTAATAGAATTTTTCTTGATACTATATACACAGTGAAGATCTAATACTTTAGGACAGACTTATAGTTTTAGTTTAGCATCGTATGTCCGAAAGTATACCAATTATTCTATGCCTTCTAAATTCCTTGCCAAGGTAGGTGAAAAACCGGTATTAGCGATCGCTTCCATCATGCTTCGATTTTTAACTTTCAACGATACATGCAAAACGACATCTAGAGTTTTACAGCTTCCACGTATAGGATCTCCACTACATTAAACCCACAAAGTTACCAAGAGTATTCGGATTGCATTGTTTGGAGGTACTGTAACCAAGGGTAACATCATACCAAGTCAATTGCACCAGCGCTCCCATCTCTATTTTCCGTTTGCTCCAGTCACTTCTATTTCCTTGTCAAGTCAGCTACAACAAAATAAAAACCCCTAGAAATGGCCATGCAATAAATATGCTGTTCTCGGAACATAGTAGCATTCCAGTATATATACAAAGTCTATTCCCGTTCCCATGGTCTTTGCCATGCATAACCTCACATTTATTTGGAATTTTTTAAATAGAAATCTGGAAACCCAAGATGAAAGTGAAGCTATTTTCATTCACGCTTTTACTTAACATGATTGATCTAATTTTGGGGATTACCAACAACCGAATTTAAAGCCGGTAGGAGCTGTGATTATGGTCTATATATTTAGCTGCTAGCATTGTGGTGCGTATATATTTCTTGTTTTAACCTTTTTTATCCTTACCGTCACATCACTAATAAATATGAAGCCTACCACTTGCCTTTCCACTTCCGTACCCCGAGAGTTACCTTGAAGCTTCAACTACCAAAATTTATCAAAAAATACAGTGAGCAAGTGCTTTTCGAGTGGTTTTCTGTAATATAAAATTTGCGCAATTGGTCTGATCAGGTTAAAATAACAGGCCCGCAAATTTAAACTTAATTACAGCAACTAACGTGAATTGAAGTTACTGGTGAAACATACTTACCGTGAGTGCATGTGAAATCATATTTTACAAAGTAAGATGGGTGGGTTGGACGAAATCAAGACTATGCTCGTAGTGCTAACGAAGGACCTTCAAGCTTTAAAATCTGACGTTAATGATGTTAAGGAAAACACGAGAGACTTGAAAGCCCTAAGCAAAACTGTGCAAAAGCATGAACATCGGATAACAAAGCTGGAAAACGAGGATAAGAAAATGTACTTAGTTATGTAAGGAGTGGCGGATAGTGGTAGAAGCAGAAGTCTGAAATCCCCGAAATAAGTCGTCGAAGAAGTATTAACAAGAAATCTGAAAATGACCGACCTGGTCATCTTATCAGCAAGACGACTAGATAGCATCAAGGAAACCTCCACCACCATTACATCAAGTACTCAATCAAGCCAACAAAAATCGATAATCCTATTCCAGGTTACTAACTCTTTCGAAGCCATACGAATCCTACGCAATGGTACTAAGTTCAAAGGCAAAGAGAGGTTTTCTTTGAAAACGTAAAGCAACACTGTCAACCAGATTAACAAAAAGTTTTGTCAAAGTTTCCTCTTAAAATTCGAACTGAATAATTGTAAAAATAACTATGCTTTGTGATATGGGTAATTACCTAAGTGCACAATAAAGCTTTCCATTCATATATGTCCCCAACACTCATAATGAAGCTCACCCTCGTAACTTTTTTCTGACGGTTCTTTATTGTAAAAGTATAACGTTGCTGCAAATTCCATGCTAACAGCTACATCCGCTTGCAAGCGTTCGTGTTCACGCAAAAATCATATCGGAACGTCAGGTAATAGCGAAGTTCAGGTCAAATTGAGTTTCAGGTAATCTTGACTACCATTTATACGAATTACTCCATCGGTCCGACAGTTATCGTATTCTTGAACAGACAACAAATTCTCGACTGTCTGCTACTGTCTCCACTACTCCCGAATGTGGATATTGCCTACTACATAACCAGAAGCGGATTAGAAAAGTGGCTATAGGAGACGATAATGGGTGTCTAAGGTCAGTTCTTGTCTGGTTTAGTCATGTTTTAGGCCAGGTCGTACGTAAGGTGCGGTCGTGTGTAAGGGCAGGTTAAAGGCAATTCAAGCGTATGTTACGGTCACGTGTAAGGTCAGGTCATAACGAAGTGTAATGTATCGCCTCTGTGTGGCTACGGGTACCACCGCTGTGGTATGGATACCTCTTCACTGTTTTTCGGTAAGGGTAACAGGATCACCAGGGTATCCATTAAATATTGCTGCAATAGAAATGAGCTGCGCAACAGAAGCTCAAGGACTACTCCGTCCATCCGGAACTTCCATGCCTGAAACTTCCAAACCTCGCATTAGATGGCGTCGGCATGCCATGCGGCACTATGCCTTTCTGACAGTTAAATAAATCTAACAAGGAAGCTAAAGCGTGTCCAGTTTAAAGCACGCAACAATCATTGAGGTCATGTCACTCCATAAGATAAGCATAGTCCTCACAGCAGCCTCTACCTTGGAAGGAATCACTAAGTTTTCTGCGTTCCAAAGGCAATTTCTTAGCTCCAAAGTGTCACAGCGCCAAGCTGATTACACTGCTGGACATTTGACGTTCTCTTCTCTTGTTTGCAAGTATTTTGTTGCTCCAGGGGGTTGGTGGTGGTTCGTACTTTACAAGTTCATACGCCGACGTTTCATACTTGGGTAGTTCGTACGCCGGTGTTTCATACTTGGAACGTTTCATCCTGTGTATGTTTTGTACTTGATAGTAATTCATACGTAGTCAGTTCATTCATTAGCATTTTCAGCCTTAGCATTTTCATACTGGATGAAAACTCTCAAAAAAGCGAGGAGCGACCAAGTTTTTAGTGCTAAAAGAGAAATAGCGACAGCTAGCAGGAAAGTGTATGCCGTAGCCCATGCAGCGTCGTACAACTTTAGTTGCTGAATTTACTGTTTAGTGTTAGGAAAGCATGGTAATATTATAGATGAGGAATACATTTCGTTTGTAGAAGGTGTTGCACTTAATGCTGTATCCAGTTCAGTTCGGAAACGTAAGGCTAATACTATCGATCATTTTGAAGCCAACTGAATTTTTGCCACTTTGTTTTGTTGCACCTATTTTAAGTAAAAGTAGTTCCTATCGGGCCCTATTTATTAATTTTTTTAACGTTCCTATTTGTGCATAAGTTGTTTTTAAGCAAGTTTTCAATTTTGTAAGGTTTTGACTTTGAGGATGAAAGACGAGTATGAGAAGCCGCTTGGATGAAATTCCCAAGTACAAACTACCTTAAGTATGAATATCAACCAAGGAGGAAAAGGTTCAAGTATGAATTACCCGAGTTTGAAATAGCTGTGGACGAATCGTCACCGTACGAACTTGCCAAGTACGAACCACCCTGATCCCGCGGGTCAAAAACTGACAAGGCTGCAACACTTGAACTGAAAAAAATCAATTTTCCCAGGCAAGTGTAGTGCTTTCACTGTAGCGTCTTCAGTTTTTTACCTGAAAAAAAACATACATACATACAAGAGACGAAAATGTCAGCTATCCAACAGTGTAGGCGGCTTGGCGCTATAACACTCTGGTGAAATCGTTGGTGGAAGGTTAACGGGAAGTCCTTATCTCGTTCCTGCACGATGAGAAGCAGTGGAAGAAGCGAACGGCGGGTTACTCTTCACCCTTCCAATGTGTGCTGTATCCGGCCGCTGCACAATAGCAGATTAAGTTGAATTCCTATTGCGGGCATATCTTTGGTGTCCGTGGCCGGATTTTGGCGTTTATTTTACCGATCGGTCCAGAAGGCTTTGAAGCATCGACCACATTAAAATTGACCTCACGACCCCGGGAGGTCAAATCAGGTCACGGGGGTCATGGATTAAATTTGGTTGCTGCTCTAGGACTCTAGGAACTGACTCTCTTCATAGGTTAGGATTCGGCCTATTCGCCACTGAGTCAGGTTGGAAATATTTCTTCGCTAACCTCCGCCAACTCTCCACCCAGCCTGTTCTTTCTCTTTGCCTTAATACTCCAACCCACATCCCTCCTCTACACTTCCGCCGCGTCACCGTCCCTTGTCCTGCATCACACCTTCAAAACCAATCCGTCCTAATAACTCCCACCGTTAACTTCAAAGGAGCTTTCGTCGGTCATCACATTTCAGAAGTTAAGAATGGATCAGTCGTCGTCTTCCTCGCTAATTTCTCCGACGCTCCGATCAAACTCTCCCGCAATACTAAACTTGGTACTATAGAACCGTACGACGACGACACAGTCCACCCGCCGTTTCCTTCACAATCATCTACCCAATCCTCGGATGACGCCAATCCCATGCCTTTCAAACTAGATACCTCCCTCTCCATCTCCCAAAAACAAGATCTGCTCCATGTCCTCCATTCGTACCGGGATGCTTTCCCCTTCTCTGATAACGAACTCTCCACCGTCACCTCAGCACATTGTGTCATCGATACCGGTTCCGCGGCTCCCATCCACCGGAAACCCTACCGTCTAAGTCAAAAGGAATGCGATTTCATCCGCGATAAAATTTCTGCCGACCTTCAACTAGGTATCATCCGTGAATCGAACAGCCCATGGGGCGCTCCTACGGTCCTCGTCCCTAAGAAGGACGGCTCTCATCGAATGGTAATTGATTATTGGGAATTAAATACGATTTGTATCAACATACCCCCATAGCCAATGCCCCTGACTCTCGACGCCCTCGAAAGACTAGAAAGCAGTCAATATTTTTCATCCCTAGACATGCTGTCTGGCTTGACCCAAATCCCTATGCATCCTGACTCTATCTCCAAAACAGCTTTCGTATGCCCCATCGGTAAATTTGAAAACTTACGAATGCCCTTCGGATGGGTTGGCTCTCCTGCCGTCTTTCAACAAATGGTCGATAAACTCCTCGGGAATATGAAATTCTCTACCATTATGGCATACATCGATGATATTCTCATTTACACAAAAGACTGGAACTCTCATCTCTCCTCTCTCGTCGAACTTTTACACAAAGCTATCTCAGTCAATCTCAAATTCAAACCCTCCAAGTGCTATTTCGGATTCACCGAACTTCGATACCTCGGACACACCGTCGGAAGAGACGGTATCCACGTCGACCCAGAAAAAGGTTCCGCCGTCCAAGAAATCTCTCCACCGTCTAATGTACGTCAACTTCGTTACTTTCTCGGTATCTGCAACTACTATCGTAGAATTATTAAATCCTTTGCCGCTATCGCGGAACCCCTAACCTCTCTCTAACTAAATCTTATTCTGAATTTCTTTGGTCCCCGGACGCTCAACACTCCTTCGACACCCTCAAATCCTTGCTTGCCAACCCACCGGTCCTTGCTTTTCCCCACCCAGAAGGAACCCTCGAAATCATCTGAGATGCCTGCCATTACGGCATCGGTGGTGTTTTAATGCAAACCGTTAACTCCGAACCTCCCCGATCTATTGCTTTCAACTCAAAACTACTCTCTCCCACCGAATCCAAATTCTGCACGACGGACCGCGAATGCCTTACCGTGGTGCACTGTCTAGATAAGTTCCGTCCTTACATATGGGGACATAAAGGAGTGAAACTCAAAACCGATCATAGCGCACTCCAATACCTCACAACCCTCAAAGATCCCCACTTCCGCCTTGCTCGTTGGGGTATGAAGATCTCAGCATACGACTTGCAAATAGTACATGTCCCCGGTTCTAAAATTCCCCATGTCGATGGACTTTCGCGTCTCCCAATCCGCCGTACCGTCACCATCATCCCCACCGTCCCTCCTATCCAACCAGTCTACGAAACCTTGTGCCCTCTCCGCCGAATTCATATCTACTCAAACCAACGATCCCCTCATCTCAAACCTACGACGCTCAGTCGAAACCCACGGAACTTCCAACGATACATCAACCAACCGTTATTACAAGAACCTCGCCCTCATCTCTGACGTATTATATCAAGCCGTGCTAAACACCCCTGGATGCCCTTGGAAACTGGTCGTGCCTAAACCTCTCATACCTAACGTCCTTCATTCTCTCCACGACTCGGGAGAAGCTGGACACCATGGATACTACAAAAAATAGGAAGCCGTGCGTAGCCGTTTCTTTTGGACCAAGATGACCTCCTCTATCCGCGAATACATTTCCTCTTGCGACGTATGCCAACGCAACAATCACCGTAACTTCCCCATTCCAGGTCCTACTTGCCGTATTCTCCCACCTACTTCTCCATTCCACCGAATCGCCATTGAACACATCGGACCCCTGAAAGTCACCACCGACGTTAACCGTTATGCCCTAACCATCGTCGACACCACTACCCGTTTTGTCATCTGTATTCCATGTCCCCAACCCACCGCTCAATATGCCATTCGTGCCATCAAGGACCACGTCCTCAACCTCTTCTCGTGGCCGAAAGAAATCATCACCGACAACGGCCGACATTTCGACTGCGATCGATTCCATTCTTTCTGCGTTAAAAATAATATTCATCACGTATTAACAACCCCTTACCATCCCCAGTCCAACGGTACCTGCGAACGAATGAACGGATCTATCAAAGCTTACCTCCGCAGATACCAAAATGAAGAGCAAGACAACTGGGATAAGCTCCTCAATCGAACCTGTTTCAGTATTAATATAAATATTAACGAATCAACTAAACACTCCCCGTTCTCCCTCATCTTCGGCCGTAATCCTACCCTACCCACCGACCTTGCTTTTCCTACCCTTCCTGCTGACCCAGATCCCGACCCCTCAATGAACGTCGACGAAGCTATCATCAATACCGCAATGGTACAGTCCAACCGAGTTACTAAATTCTCCCTAAAACATTCCCCACATGAGTATGCCGTAGGCTCATTCGTACTTAAACGTAATACTAAGATACGAAAGGAATCTCTCGTAAAATGTGCCCCCCTTGTTGCGGCCCATACCTTGTGACTTCAGTTATCACCCCAACAACCTTCTTATTAGAAAATAT
The DNA here is from genome assembly GCA_906901655.1 of Sminthurides aquaticus. NCBI lineage: Eukaryota > Metazoa > Arthropoda > Collembola > Symphypleona > Sminthurididae > Sminthurides > Sminthurides aquaticus. The sequence continues at coordinate 1,135,725 of CAJQTT010000022.1, read as the reverse complement.
ATCCCCCCGCAGATCCGCTATCAAACGCTTTATCACCGCTCACATTGACCAGCTTAAACCATACCGTCCCCGCCCTCAAAATGTAATTTCTGAACCCACCGAACCCGTCCCTCCAACGTCACTTATTAATCCCTCCAACACTTCATTATCCCCACCCACATCACCACCTTAATCCACCGCCAAAAACTGTCCTTCTATTTCCTTTCCTCGCTATACCACTCGCGCGGGCCGTCAAACTAAACCTCCCTTACGATTCTTACGCAAGTCTTTTGGTCTATTACAGATGGATCCCACCGATACCGGCCCCTCCGAAATGGATATCGATCTCCCACCGACGCCCACCGATAACGAAAGTCTTCTCCTCTGCACCGACGACGAGGACTCCTTCACCGAGGAACTTGACCGCGATGCCGAAGTGATGCGTGACGAAGAACTTAAATGGTCGCGCCGGGTTCCTCCACCTTCCTCCGTCTCCGATGCGACCGTCAAATGTCCGTTCCTTAGCGGAGAAGACCCCACCTCGGCCTTCTCTTCTCTTTGGACCACCATCTATCCCAATAACCGATCTGACGTCTCCCTTTTATCGCTCCCTCCCGAAATTGCTCAATGGCTCTACTCTGGTTTCCGTATCTTTTTCCATTCCTTAGCAATCACCTATTCAAAGTCCCTCCGATCCTCCGCCGCAAATCTGATCCATCTCTCCCTCTTCTTTCCCAGCAAGATCCTCCTCAAATCTAGTAAACAACCCTTCCCACTTCAAAAATACGTCAAATCCACCGATTCCGCACCCTCTTCTATTTCTAACCTTTCCACCGAGTCCGACCTCCGCTCTACTCTCTTGCCACCACCAACCGTCATGACCGCCAAATTTGCCGCCGTATCACCACCACCGTCCTACCACGATACAACTCACTCTCGTAGAATCGCAGCACTAACGAAAGCGCAGCCTCCAATTCCAAAATCCTCACCACCACCTCTGCAACAGACCCCCGTACCGCTCTTTCAAGTTTCTTCTCCACCTCAGGTCAAATCTTATGCCTCCGCTTTATCACCTCCAACTTCCCGCCGCCTTTCGTCCGTCATCGTCCGTCCCCGATCCCCGCCTCGTAAAATTCTCCGTGACCCCGTCGTCAGCAACTCTCTCCCTAAACTCTTCAAAATCGACCCCGACACCATCTTTAACCAAACGTCCACCGTTGTAAAGTCCCCTCCCTCCGTTGCTGATCTCATCGCCCGCCGTTCAGCCTTCAAGGGTCCCCAAGGTGAGGACCTTTGCTTCATCTGCCGCTTGTCCACCCATAACCACCGATCCTGTCCCCAAAAACGTCTCGTCTGATCTTTTTCTACACCTCCTTACCTCCACCGTAATATCACCTGGATCTCTACACATCGAAGATCTCAAGACGTCAAAAATATGCTAAAGTATATACTACATACTATTCCTACTTTATACTTAAACCTACTTATAATTCTTACATACTTTTATAATTACACTATTACTAATATAGTTGGTCACGAGGACGTGACCTCTCTCGACCGGGGGAGCCCTGTGGCGGGTAGCCACCTCGTTCCGGTCTAGTGTGCAGGAGGAGATGCTCCCCTGTGAGAGAGCAGATTGAGTTTTGTCCTGATTGTGTGCACACACTTATTTTTTGGCTCCGCCGTCTTCCAACCTTAAATAAAACTACATCTAACTTAAACTAATTGTGCTCCGTTATTCCCACGGCTACACCCGAAAATAGACGTAATCGTTGACCTCTATTACGACATCGTTTCGCACTGATTTTGGTATCGCGCGACATGTCGTTCGATAGCCAAAGAGTTGCTCTATCGATTAGTACTTGCGGTATAGGCGACCGGTCCACTGTTTGCAAAATATTGTATGCAGAATTTTTGTGCTAAATACGTTCCCAAAATTCGAGTTAGTGTTTTTTTAGGTTGCGACAGGTTCCAGGGTCACTCATAGAAAAAACCATGCCCTACTATTTCCTCGTTTGGGAACGGCAGCGCTTCAAAATATGACCTTAGTTGTAGTTTCCTTGCCTACGCGTCGGATTCTCCCTGTCCTTTCGTCCGCGCTTCTTCAAAGCAGAGATACGGCAAGTGGGAAACATGCTTTTTCTTGCAGAAAACCTTCATACATTGCATAATGTGACCGTTATATACACACAATTAAACTTTCTAGTGAAAACATTTTGATACTTACAGGTTTGTGTAAAACATTCATTTATATTGTAACGTTATTATACGCTTGCAATGGCTGACGTAACCAGCATATGTAATTGTCGTATGTGCTACGACAGTTTCTGCAGAAGAACGAAACTCTCAAAGCGTATCTAGTGACGCATGCGTACAGGAATGAAGCGGTAGTTATGACTTGCAATGTCAACAGCATTAACACGGTGTGTCTGTAAGGACATAACCGTTGAAAAGCATGGCATAGCCGTAACAGCCGGACTTGATTTTCCAATTGTATTCTTAAGAGCTTAAAATACTCTCACGACATCCCCCCATCCCCCTAAAACATCAAACACGGCATGAATCGGTATTTCGGAAAACAAAGTATACTCATCACTAAAACGGTGTACTCACCACAGGTCAAAAAATAAAAATCGAGGTTATGGACTTTACAGACCCCAAATACATCAAGAATAACAGCAGGCACTGCAAAAACATGTTTTAAGCTATTAAGCTCCGAAACTGGTAAACTTCGACAAAATTTTGTTGAGGATAGCACCATCCTCGGGTGCTACAGCTCAGCAAAATTGGGTGAGCACTGGATGAGCACTCACTACCCAGCCTTGTGTTGTAGCACTAACGGTGCTCTAACGCGTCAGATATAACATTTTCTAACTACCCTCCGTAAGTTTACTGCACTACTCTTCTAACATAAAGGCTACTTAACATATTAATCTCATTAACTGACCTTAGGTCAATCCTACGTGTCCTTACCTGACTTACCTTTAATTATTTTGCCAGTAATACACACTGTTGTCTTATGCTATATAATCTACATTCTCCAGTACCATATGTATTAGTGCGCTCCTATTCCTTTCAAGTAGATCTTTAGTAAAGCGCGATTGAATGCATCGAACGCCGGACTCTTGCGCGCTACATCTGGACACTGATGCCAAATTAGCGTTGGGGTTTACTGTAGCAAACAACTAGCAGAACTACTCTAAGCTTAACAGTGTATTATGTCCCATCCCTTGACACTCTAATGTTTTCGAGGTTTTGACTCAAACAAGGTCAACTGATTTTAACCAGTTTCAGGAGCGATGTTTCTTTTGACATTGGCTATAGTTTACCGTTTATCGCATGTCGATTTCTTCACCCGTTTCAAAGTTATCGTGTGAACGGACTGAGTTTCTCCCGTTTTCCCATAGTAACGACCATCAAGATCGTTTAGATTTTTTCTTTCTCGTGCTCTATCTCTGGTTCAGAAGAAGTTTATTCATTAATAATCTTTGTTTGCATGTAAGATGGAATGTATATTACTCAAAGCTCACTTAAGGCAGTGATACAGCCTCCTAGACTAGCCAGATTGGATTAATAGATTGCGTGATAGTGATTGGAGCGCCGGCAATGCTATTTATTTTCTCAAGAGATATTCAGTAGGATTTACTGCTTAGATCATGGGCGGGTACATAGTGAACCCGAATAAGGTTACGAATTGCATTTTTACATCATTAATCAATATCATGTCCTGCTAAGCCGGATCATATGTAAACCCCCTTCATACGAAACCAGGATAATAGATCTATCTTCGCAGAGAAAGCAGCGCATTCTTCCACGTCGGAAAAGCTCCGTTTCTAATAAAAGTATATTCTTCTAAGATCAAACACATGCTTTCTCGTTCCCTTCATACCAGCGTTCCTTCTTACTCTTCCGCCAACCCCATCGCAGATATGTACAAACACACACATCGGGATGACTGAACTAAGATGTGCATGTGGGGATAATGTATGCCAAGTTTGCATTGAATGCTCAACGTGATAAGATAACGAAGTTTACAGCGGTAACGCTCCTACACATTATCCTCTCTCCCTTCATCAGAGCAGGAAACCCGAGATAAAAGCCTGCTGGAGCCCGACTAAAGTTTTGCAGGAAACTACTCATTTCAGAATGAAAACATAACAATGCCTTAATTTCGTACAGATTTTTTCGCACTTGCAGGTGAATTCAAATTTTCCCACATATTCAACAAAACTGCGCGTATGGGACCGTAACAGTTTTGTTGAATCTGGAGGATTTGAATTCACTAGCATGTGCGTGGAAAATCTTCACATCCTGATGCACTAAAATCTGCCTCGAAACTTCCTTTCAAACTAAAATTATGACGAATTTACTGCCGAGCTGCAACCATCTAGATCCTTCCCAGAAACCGTCGAATAGCCTGAAATTGCACGACGTAGAGCGTGACCACGAGGCCCACAAACTTAACACGATGAAATTTCAGATGGCCCTGAACTTTGATAAAGCTGGAGAGAGGAAAGTCCGGCGTCCTGTACGGCCTCCCCTCCGTCTTTTCGTGTGAATAACCATTCAGGAATTCATTGGGGTAGGTCCGTTCTTACTCTGAAACTTCCCAAGGCTTTTGAATAGAACATCATGCAATTCCGCCATGATTATCAGTCTCTCAATTCGTCCGCTTACAGAACGGATAGAAAGAAAGCTGGAGAGAAGAACATCGAAGAAGATGAGAGAATACAGTTGTGTCCTTCTCCCAGGATTCTTAATCGCCTTGCCTCTGGACTTCATTCTCTATCTCATACTTTCTTTGTGTACCTCCTTTATCGTTATCCTTCTAGCTTTAATAGTAAATTCGAGGAAATCTACCACATCCAGTTTCCCACGATACCAAATTCCAACTAAGGAGCCAACTCAACTCTAGAGGAACTAGTCAACATGTTTCCCTCTACTAACTCCTATGGGTAAATTTTGAAGTCAAAACCTTTAGCAAGTTCACCAGCACGTGCACACGACCATGAGTATGTCTTACATTCAAAAAAGCCTCCCTCCCTCAAAACCCATTTTGGTGATATATGTAGCAGGATTAATCGATCACGAAATGAAGAGCGTGACGGAAGCATCGTTTTGGACGGGAGCAAAAAAACTATGTGAAAAAGAGGATTTTAACGAATGTGCGTGGAAGCAACAGTCCTTTTTGTGACGCAAGCCACAGCTGAGCAGAGAAAATTGTACGCCTCATATCTCATTAAGTAATTTCAGGTCAGGTGAGTTTGTGAATTTTTCTTCCGTGAAAGCCTTGCCGAAGAAAACCACAGGAATGTGGGAAGCAACTGGATTGCTTGAGTTCAGCATGTGTGAAGATTCAAGCGTTTACATAATTTGAAACTTTTCCATATCTCCCAATTAATTGGCGTAGCTTATAGCAGTTGCAAACGAGTTGATCCATTAACATTACCCGCTCGCCTCCCTAGCAAATCTGACCAGTATATAGTTCTTCCCTCGCATAAGATCAAATGAATTAGTACTGCGCATGGAGCATTAATATAGCAGAACCAGAAGCAGTCTGGGTATTATTACACACAGCAGATGGAATTAATACCTTTTGGGGAAGAGTAAAGTAAGGCGTACAAGCAAAGTCTTGCGTTCCAAATGACTAACGAGTATGCGAAATGTAAGCTTACGAGTAACTTTCTCCCTCTTTCCAGTTTCAACTCTGCACACAAAGTAGTTTAAATTCAACGCCAGTCAAGAGACTAGCGTTTAGGACAATCTTGGTAAAATCTGTTAACTTTGTGGTGGTACCATTGAATTACTGTCTGGAAAAACGTTCGATTAAAATAGATTTATATTGACACCAATGTACATATTATTAAGTACAGCACAATTCGCAGTAGAGGAATAATATAACCTGAAGGAAGCAGGAAGATAAAAGAGAAGACTCGCCGTTCCCTATCACTTTTCTTTTGGGTTTGTCCTGGTAACAAACGCCTAAATACGAAACGACGGATGCGTAAAGTGGAGTAAGCTTAAAACAAGCTTCTAATTCGAAACAATTGATCCTAAGGAACAGATATTGAAACACCTTCTCTTCGCATCACGAAAATGAAATGTTCTGTAAGTATCTATTCTCATTGTCAATCTCACCTAAGTGACCTAACACAATCGACTTGCAAAGCTTGTATAGTATACGACGTATTAATAAGTGCTTGTTTCCTTACGGAATAGTTTCCGCGGACTAGTATCCACAAGTATGTTCTTGCCAACGTGCCTGCTACCGGAGTATAGGCTTCCTAAGTTTTCGTTTCCACGAATACACTTCCGCACATCTCCTGTTAGCACGTACAGAGTGGTTTTTTTCAGGTTGCCACGGAGCATTATAAGGAATAGGCAGGCTCAGAAACTTCCTCAGCTATGAATGAGGGCCTATGGCTTCAACATGTAAAGGATAGCACTGATTCAGTTTTCATCTCCCACTCCACTTAAAACTCATTCAATCTCAGTTTCTGAGCCAGTAAATAGGAATTGCAAAACTAAGGCTGCCCCTAGTTGCGATTCAACCCTATACAAGTGTATAGGGTTGAGAACTTAATTTTGCACTCCCGCAACTAACTCTATGACTTCCTACAGAATCATAGAATTAGTGCCTATGAGAGAGCGGAAACGGTCTGCTTTGCCTACAAGTTGCCCAGGAACTGCTAAACACCCCTACCCTCCGCAATAGTATGGCATCCCAAACGTTCAGTATATCGAGTGTGTGTTGGGCCCTGTGTTCGCTGCATGTACCTACCATGTAATAGATAGAGCGTCGTCCAGTTACATGTAATCCTAAGCCACATCCTACCTTCCTATTACGCTGACATCCATCTTTAGTAATCCGCCATGTTGTTTAATGCATCCACCATTTTGCTTTAACGTACTCGCCATTTTGCGTTAACACATCCATCATATTGTTTAACGCAAAATGGCGGATGCGTTAAACAATATAGCGGATGCGTTAAACAAATAGCAGATGCGTTAAACAAATAGCGGATGCATTGAACAAATAACGGGTGCGTTAACACAAAGTGGCGCGTGTGTTAACGCAAAAGGGCAGATGCGTTAACGCAAAAGGGCAGATGCGTTAAACAATATGGCAGTTGCGTTAACGCAAAATGGCAGTTGCGTTAACGCAAAATGGCAGTTGCGTTAACGCAAAATGGCAGTTGCGTTAACGCAAAATGGTAGATGCGTTAAACAATATGGCGGGTGCGTTAACGCAAAAAGGTGGATGCGTTAACGCAAAATGGTGGATGCATTAAACAATATGGCGGATGGTAGGTACATGCAGCGAACACAGGACACAACACACACTCGATGTACTGAACATTTGGGATGCCATACAATAGGGTTAGCGGCTTTCCGGGCGGAGAGGCAGAGGAAGAATACCGAGCGCGCTGCCTTGACGTCCCGATGCACAAAAATGTGCATCCTGGGAATTTAAGTTCCTAACTAGGCTGCCCCTTCCTCTGAATGCTGAAGGCGGCGCGCTCCGTAGAATGAAATGTTTGGTTGCATTTAAGTTTGGCCAATTTCCATCGCAACCACTTAAGTTCTAAGTAGCGCATAAACTCTTGAGTAACTGTGGCATTTCCATCCGCATAATCAATACTTCAAATATGCCGCGTGTCATCTCTAGAAGCATTTCAAATAATGTTGCCATGGCCGCTGTCATCCGGAAATGCATATCAATTCCTATTCCCGTGCCTTCTGTCATTTATAAAAACAAACAAAACTGGATGCTGTATCTTGTGTCTCATTTTCAAAACTTAGATTTACTTCTAACAAATCAAGAATACAAGGGAATAGATCCAGATAATCTAATCGGATTCGCAACATAAACTAATCCATCATACTTTTGGAAAAAAATTATGCTGATGAATTATCATTTATAGGTCTTGAAGTTATATTTACTGCATAAACATCAAAGGTGACAAACGAATATTGGCAGGAAGACAAAACCTTTTGGTAGTATCACAAGTTTGCAGAAATCTTCTTGATGTTTGCTTTTCCCGAAGATACTATACCTCCATACAATGTTTTTAAGCCACAGGGAAAACTTTCTCTCTATGTACATGGGGAGTAATGTTTCTCACATAATTTTTATACATAACTAAATGCGCATCGCAATTACAAGGTAAATTCGTAATTGCACACGTTTTAAATATAGTTTGTTTCCCAGTGCATACGGTGCATCAGAAGTTAACACCCACTTAGAATATACATAAAAATCTGTTCTATCCCTTGCCATGAATGAAACTAACTGCGGGCCCAGGTACCTGAAACAGCTTTATTTGCTAGTTCTACGATTTCGAACTCAACGTTTGGGAGAGGGCTGAGAATAAGATTTTCTCCGTAGAAAAGGGGGCTGTAGTTACGATTTTCTGCTAATGAGCGCAAGAGCTTAAGTCGGTTGGTGCATACGGCCCTTGGAATAGAACTGTGTCGATTGGTGGCGAATATTACTATCGAAGACCACATAGGTTATGATATCTGGTATGCTCTAAGGTCAAGACATTTGTAGGGTAAGCAGATCATCTAAAAGACCCGATGCGACCAGGTATCGTTAGCAGAGGAGGACCAGCTAACACTTCATGATATAAAATCCGTTATCATATAATCCTCTGCTGGGAGTTTATAGTTGCTAGGGCTACGATATAAACAACAGCCACGCGAATTTATCTCCTTCAGAGTTATTACGACTCATGAGTCGACGACTCCACGATTCCCGAATTCGAGCAAGTTTTAGCTGCTCCAAGCGGAGGTTGTCCGTACTAATGCTTGAGTCGAGTAGTTGTTTTCGTCCGACTCAGCTCAAGTCTGATCCAGGTGAATACAACTATGCTCGCGTCGACGGAATATCCTCAGTGAGAATATGTTGTCTGCGATGATTAATTTAAAATTAAAATCTACAATTAAATTAATTTTGTGGGCACAATTAAATATTAGGGGAAGCCACCTCTGTAACTAACTAGCTGGACCGAGTAATGGTAGCTGAGATGACTGTCTTACCTTGGAACTGGCTCATATATATATGTACACGTTTCGAGCAGTGCATGCCATTCTGCCTCCTAAATCCTAACCTAAGATTAAATTTATATACAAATGTGTGTCCTTTTCTACGGCCAAAGCAGGGTCCTGATGACACAATTGAGACGGCCCAAGTTTATTCATTTCAAATAATTTAAATATTTTGTATTACTTAACATTTATTCATTTGTATACACATTGTATTCTTTTCTACGGCCACGGCAAGGTCACAGTCTCTCATTTCGGACGGCCCAAGTTTATTCATTTTAGATAATTTAAATATTTTGTATTATTTAATACATATTCATTTGTAGGCACTTTGTGTCCTTTTCTACGGCTATAGCAGGGTCAAAATGCCACATTTGGGACGGCCCAAGTTTTTTCATTTTAGATAATTTAAATATTTGCTTCTTCTTGTGCCTTTTAACTTTTGGGGACAAATTTGAATATACTTGGGCCATCCAAAAATGGACAAAATCGAATGGAAGGTCTCGAGATAAGCTTCCTTTAGACTTCGTCTCGGTCCAGCTAAATATTAAAAATTAAAATTAAATCCCTTCCTGCGACAATTAAACTGTACAATTAAAATTGAATTGCTTGCTGCCGACAATTAAGTTACAATTAAATGCTCGTAATTATCACAAAGATTACGACTTAAATCAACTGTTTTTTCAAAAAATGCTATTTTGGCATAAATTTCACAATTTTTTAAGTTCTTCACGCCTATTTTATTTCTCTAGCTGCTACAATTAAATTCAACAATTAATTGAGCTGATGTCATAATTAAAAGCTGCAATTAATAATTGATCTCAATTTTTTCGACAGTTAGATCTTTCAATTAGTAATTTACATCAATTGTTCGACAATTAGATCTAGCAATTGACAATTACTGCGAGTATCTACGCAATTGACATTTATTAGTTAAAATTAAATTTTCAGGTTAATTATTTAAGTTTTAATCGATTGAGTTCATTAATTAACCCAACCTTGATTTTAATGAACATTATATTTTATTTTCAAGGTTAGGTTAATTAATAAACTCAATCGATTAAACCTTTAACAATTAACCTGAAAATGTAATTTTAATTATTAATTTTCAATTGCTGAGTTTCTCGTATTAATTGTTAAGTGTAAGATCTAATTGCAGAAAAAATTATATTAATTGTTGATTGCAAGATCTAATTGGAGAAAAACTTGAGATTAATTGTAAATTGCAGTTTTTAATTATACCAACAGTTCAATTAATTGTTGAGTTTAATTGCAGCTGGTGACCATTAAAATCGAGAAAAAATAGTAAAAAATTGGAGCAGGATAGAAGCTATCCTTTTCCGCCGGTTAGAAATACATTTTAACACCTGGTAGTACACATTAATAATGAAATTATGCAAGACAAAGCATGAACCTTCTTCTTCATTCAATTCTTTCAATCACCATGGTATCTTGTTCGTTACTGCTATGTATTGAAACGGCGCGCAGATTTTCTTGTGCAAACTCATCATTTTCGCTAACTTTCTTGGTGTTCCACCGTAGTGCGAAATTTTTTGTAATTCAAAAATCACAAGGATGAATGAGTGAATTTTGGAAATTTATGTAACTAAGACACTACAACAGTAAATCTGGTGAGCGGTAATGGTATGTATAGGTATTCGAACTGTAAAGATGCATGTTGTAAAAAGGAGTATGCATCTATCCGTCTGATTTTCCCGTTACATTTGCAGCGTTTCCTGCGGTAACTACTAGGAACATACTACACCACAGGAGTGCCGGCGCTGCATATTACAATGTTGGAATTAGTTTTCCTGCAACAATGTAAGAAATTACTTAAATAAGCATCTCCTTATCGTACCCTTTCTAACAAATGTCTTTTTTAAGTGTAGCTACAGCAGATACTGGACTATAAAAGACAAATCATTAACGGCTTTCACCAATTGCAATAGGAATTTCGTCCCATACTATAATAGATTCTATTGAATATAAAATTTATGTATCAAGCATATCTACTAGTATATAACTAAAATGTCAAATTGTTAACGGCTTTCACCGATCGCAATAGCGATTCTGCCCCATAATATGTACTATTTCATTTTTCGGATATATAGTGGATTAATGTAGATTCTAATAGATATTCTCTATATTTTTAATGTATATCTACTAGTATATAACTTAAATGTCAAATTATTAACGGCTTTCACCGATCGCAATAGCGATTCCGCCCCATAGTATATACTATGTTCATTTTTCGGATATAGAGTAGATTTATATAGATTCTAATAGATATTCTCTATATATTTAATGTATATCTACTAGAATATAACTAAAATGTCAAATTGTTAACGGCTTTCACCGATCGCATTAGCCTATTTTTCAAACCGGCAAAAAACAGGACATTTTAAGCAAAATTAGCGCTTTTTTGTCAAACATTGTTTCCTTTTCTACGGCCACAGCAGGGTAACAATGAGAATTGGGACGGCCTAATTTAAATGCATTTTAGATACTTAATTAAAGTTTTGTTTCCTTTTCTACGGCCACAGCAGGGTCACAATGAGAATTGGGACGGCCCAATTTAAATGCATTTTAGATACTTAATTAAAGTTTTGTTTCCTTTTCTACGGCCACAGCAGGGTCACAATGAGAATTGAGACGGCCCAATTTAAATCGTTTTAAATAATTTAGAGTAACTTTGATTCTTCTTGTGCCTTTTAACTTTTAGGGACCGAATTTTCACTAAATTGGGCCGTCCCAATTCATTATTCGCATTTGAAGGTCTCGAGATAAGCTTCCCTTAGACTTCGTCTCGGTCCAGCTAAAAAAAGTTTATTTAAATGTCACTTAATTATCAGCAGCAAACTTTTAGTTTTAATTGTATAGCTTAATGGTCGGAGGACAGGATTTTATTTTAATTTTAAGGTCACCCGAGAAATAACTTAATTGCCAATTTTAATTTTTAATTGCGGCCGAGTTTCAGTTTAATTGCAAGGGCTTTAATCGATTAGCTTCTACTTAATCGTCTCAACCTTAATTCAAAAGAAGTACACATGTCTGCGATAATGGATTTCCATAAGCACCCCGTCTCAGTGAGGAGGGGTCTGAATCGATTCACTGACAAAATCGATTCAAGTGTCAGGTTGGGGTGAGTCGTCTCAGAGTTTGGAGTAGCTGGAATCGTCTTCCGACTCATGAGTCGGACCCCCCGCAAGAATCGTTGACTCAGCGACTCATGAATCGTAACATGCCTGCACCAAATTAACTTGTTCCCCGAATTCTTTGTCTCGATATTTATTCCACTCAAAATTCTACCCAGTACACTGCAGTGTACACACGTCCTTCTGGAACGAGATCTATCACTCGAATCCCCCTCTCTAGAAATAGCTGAATCATGCGAGACCGTTTTCTCACAGGAAACGTTCTCTTCACGTCCTCTTATCTGCAGAGTTGCTCCTTTCTCTTCTCACTTGAGAAGCCCTTACCTCTCCCTCACGAGAGCAATTCATCCTTAGCGACAGATCCGTTCGTCCCCAACTTATTAACTTTAAACTTAATTTACTCAAAAAATCCAATCTCTCAATGATCTAACCACTAGTGTCATTGAAAAGCCCAATCTGTCCTCCACAGATTGGCACAGTCCAATACCGTGGCAATGGAAACTCGGCAAAATCTTAAACTATTTTGCTTTGAATGTTTGCTCATACCCTAACAAGAAGTAACTTAATTACGATTCGTAACTTTAAGATGAAAACTATTAAGTTTAAATTAAGAAACGAATGAAAAATTGAAATTTATGAACATCGGAGACATCCTGAGCTGCTGGAGTAGGTTGAGATATGTTAGAGTTTTAAATGAGTACGTCTAATTGTATTATGCGATACCAAAATATCGTTTCAATAGGGTTCAGTTTTTAAGATCAATCTATTTGGGAAACTTAATCTTATTAATCACCTGTAATTAATTTATCTTGGATGAACCGTACACGGGTTCATCAGGGGGTGTTTATGTTACAGAAACAATATCTCCTTGGAGATGGTTTACAATAATTGCTGAACAGGAGGTGAACCGAACTATTAACTTCGACATAAAATTTCGAAATGATTTTGAGTAGAGGACCAGGTAAGAACACTTCATGCAAAAAATCGCTTCCATCTAAGCTCTGAATAAAGCGCTGTGCTAGCTCAAAGTTTGGTATATGGCGGTCCAAATGACTCATTTTAAGTTTCCATCCCAAACTTTAGCATTGACGGGGACGCGGCTTCAGCAATATTGGCCGCCATATACAAAACTTCGAGCTACCGTGTAGTCCACGCTAGCGTCTTCTGTTTGAACACTCTCGCGCGCTTCTTTCAACCTATTACATACTCCAATTCGTCCCGTCAGCCAATCGCAGCACAGCACTGCACGTGTTCCACTCTCTCGCTGCTGCGAGCGCGAGAAAAAGTGGGCTTTCTGCCTTTCTTCGATCGTTACCCGGCTCACAGGCGTCGTAGCGTAAAGTAGTTTGCATTCCTGCATAGCTCAAAGTTTTGTCTCTCTTTAATACTACGTTTCATATCCATAGGTCAAATGATGCAGCTTGAGGTCAACTTAGAAAATGATTTTTTTACTTACTACTTAGTACAACACCGGTCAGCAATGCGAATTTCATCACGCTATGAGGATGCTGCGCCGAACAATGATCGATTGAAAGAGCCAAAGTTTTGAGTTTTCCTTGCCACGGACACTAACGTGGACTATACGGTTAAAACTATACGGCTTAAACTAGGGCTTACCATAGAGGGCCCTTGATGTTGCGGTCGTTGGGTTTTCAAAATTATGTTGAACTGTAGCTTATGAACGGTGCAAAAAATAAAAAACCCAGGTTTTGCCTTATTCAGGAGAAATCCGAATTCAAAGGTAGGTATTGTCAGCATATTACGTGAACAAAGCTTGTGATTAAGTAAAAGCTTCCCAGATTGAGTAAATATATTATACTGATGAGCTTTAAACTATTAAAAGTTGGCAAGGCCATCGTTCCTCATTCTTAACCAGTTCAAATCTTAAGTAAAACAAAGTTAAGATTTGGCTGTTTTGCATTCTCGATAGAAAGTGCACGGTCCCTGTAGTTAGCTTTATACTGAAATCACTATTTTGAACCGCGATTTCTGCTGAAGAAGGCAAAACATGGGTTTTTTGTTTTTTGCAGTGGTCATAACGACCCTTAAGGTACAGCTTAACATACTTTTCAAACCCCAAAGCCCGCAACATCAAGGGCCCTCTACGGTTAGATGGATGCGTTTTTTTGAAGCATGAAGTACTCTTACATAGTCCTCTACTCAAAATTATTTGAAATTTTATTTTGAAGTTAATAATTCTGTACAACTCCTGTTGAGAGTTGTTATGAAACGGATTAAAATGAGAGGTTGCTTTTAAATATTTGAAAGAGAATGGCGTGGCTCGATATTCATCTAATGATATAATTGCAATTAATTAATTTGAAAGAGGAGATAAAGAAATATGTATCACGGCGGTAATAGTTGGATTAGGGAGGGAACCTGAGAATTGGCAGAGCTTCCACCAATTCTGCAATGAATATTTCAGATAGAATTGGATTGTTAAGAAATATTGTAAAGGTCAGCTTGGTAGTGGCAGATGAAACCCGATAGAAACTTACAGATGCGTGAAACCTTTTTCATCAAACGGACATTCTGTGCTCCCCCGGACAGTCTCCGTGTCGATCTATGGGGCGTGACACACCTTCTCTTGATGAAAGTTAAGAAATGCGGAATAAGATGGATTTTTGGGAACTAGTGGATCTTTACTCATGAGTTTAACCCATCATCACGTAAGTGTCAAATACAGGCAGAAATATACTTCATCCAAGTTCCCTCAAGTAATTGAAGAAGACAAGCCAGAAAATTTATTACCAACTGGCAAATCTCAATCTCAACTGATTTTAAGGATTTCAATTAAAAGTGCTAGCTAACTTAATTGAGAAGACGCTCAGATTGATTTACTTGATAACTGAACATCCGTTATGTATAATTGGAATGTGGAGTTGGATACCCTATCTTCACTCTTCCCGCTCCATACTTTCTTCTTCTTTGTCTTGCTTCTTGTTTCTTATGTATCGGATGCAGTCTTATAAAAATAAAGATTTTCTAAGATATGCCGAAGGAATCAATGTGATCAAGTATTAGTAGTAGTAAGGCAGAGTATCGTGTAGTTCATCGATTTGTATATACAATCCCCAGGAACCAGTAATTAATCGGCGGAAAAGGCTAGACTAAGCAGAGCAGACGCCCAGAGACAACGTACGTCTAGGCAGGATTGTGGGATGACAAGGATTCTTTGTAAAGGCTAATAGTAGGAGAGATGCGATGATAACACTCTATCCCTTCACGGCCGTGGGGACAATACGCCTAGAAAATAGAAACTTGTAATTAGTTTCCTTCTCACACTAGGGTGCCTCTTAACTTCGCCTTCGGTAGAGAAGTGTGCGAGAGATTGTGGATAAAGTCCTGTGTTGGCGTGTGAATTGTTTTTCTGGAAATTTCAAAAGGAAACTTGTCCCTGAATGCTTTGATTATAGCACACGGTATCTCTGCAAGTTTACACTGCTTTGGATGTATAACGGGAATCATTTGAGGTGAGGAGGGCGGGACATGTGCTCCGTGCTCACAGAGTAAAATTAAAAACACGTATATACATCCGGGAAAGAAAGGCTGGAACAGAACTGTGTTGTTGAAAGATGTTTTGTGTTTTTCAATCAAGTGTGGGGAAAATCCAACTACGAAGAGAGCAACGTGATCTCAAATTTTCTAATGCTCTTTAGGCATGAGCTATTGTTTTCCTCTAATTAATCCGTTTTGTTCCTTAACATAAAGATCGAAAGGTTTGGGATCGACTTTCACGTGTTCGTCTGCTATCATAATTATTTATTCTCATCCAGACCAGAGGTAATTAGTTAAAAGAGACAATGAAGGGAGTCAGGAAGAGACGCTTTTATTTAAATGACTCTACCTCCCAATATTCGAATATGAGTCTACTTGCATGCTGGTACGGGTATTTCATCATCCGCCAAATCCTAATAAATCCTGCGTTAGTTTACAACGTTGTAAGCATGGCTAATTTTTAATTTCCTCCCGTAAAACTACCTACATCTAATTGCCAATTCTAATTAGATTCAATTCATATCTATGACGATGCACCTGCCTGGTAACTGTTAAGGGTTTATCAAACTACAAAGCTGGATGGAAGGGCATCTTGCCCTTGCATTGAACCAAAATAAAGCTGTATATCTAGGTCAACTCCTGTGGGAGACTTTAGCAGATTGTAGTCCTTTGCTAATTAATAATTATTTGGGAAATGCATGCTGAAACACTATAGTGGGTAATACGCAAGTGCAAGAATAGCAATCAAATAGAAGGAAGATTCATACAGATTTAAAATATTCAGTTAATTATATGAAATGTGAAAATGCATTATTCCGGAATTAATTAAGTGTAATAATGAGATTAACGCTTTGCATAAACTAAAACGACGTACGTGCAATATGCTATCCAATCCAGCAGCGAACTACTCTATAAATTAGAGCGAAAGAGAAATGCATCACTGTCGGACTAAATTCAAGAAGTAAATTGATAGAAAAGCGTGTAGGCATGCATGTATCAATAGAAGGGTGTATTAGAACATTGGAGTGTAGTAGAACGGAAGAACGTCAGAATGAAGTAGGTGTGATGATAATAAAATCGTGGGGACTTAGATGAAGACAGCTAAAAGTAGTGATTGAGTGGGAGTGAGTGATGTTTGTATGCATGCTGAATGTGGTTTCGTGCGGGTGCAACAGGATAGGGATGTTAAGAGAGCATCGAGCAGCCAGGACGTGCCTTGGCAGCATACAGACACAACTATGATATCATTACAAAATAGTCTTTTCGGAATGCCGGATTGCGTGGGGCGTTGGGGTTCTTAGTTCTTCTCAAACCAGCAACAACTGTATAGCTTTCAGTTTTGTTGATAATATTATCCTCTGGGTGAAGAGTTTGGAAATGGAACTTACATGTACCTTCTCCACTCAACAACAAACATGCTTACTTTAAAAATGCTTAGAAAACTCTTATATTAACTGAACATACAAGAAAAAAGAAAACATATGTATAGCATAGCGCTAATGGTAAACTGGAGTTGTTTGTTTTTTTCCACTCCACACATCACGGTTTCTATATTTTCTGCTGAAGGTGTGTCGTACGTGACGGTAAGACGAGCAATACTAAAATAGACTGTGGATTTCAACGGAAACACATAACCTGACCATTTGTACTACCCTTAGTACCTTTTAATTCCCGGTCGGAATTTTCCAGACAATATTAAAACCTGCAAAATGCAGCAATTTTGAAACCATATTGAAAATGAGAAAACGTCCTGTCCTAGGTGTAACAAGGTCTGCGACACTTTCGTAGAGCAGGAGGCAGCCAGGCAGCAAACAAGGACAGATGTAGCAACGTGGGTTGCGTTTTTGCAATGATGGCTAATTTCTGTGGGTTTAAGCGGTCTCGTCGCGTTTGGCCTGTCTGGTGGGGATTAAGTTGCTGGGGATGGGGATAACCCGAGCAGCTAGTCTCGATCTACTCTAAAATTAATATTCTGGTAATAAAAACACGACAGGGGAATTGTTGGTCGTCTTCACCACACAAATCCAGATTTAAAGCTTGAACTCATTCGCAATTTAAGCTTATCCATGATCAATCTAGTTGAATTGAACAATCGCCGGGGTAATATTAGGATAAGATCTGATAAATTCCAAATAAATAATACCCTTCGGCTAGAACAACGTATAATTGAGACAAAACCCACACAATACTATAAACATCAGGCTCACGCATTCGCATTGCTACATATAGTACTGTGTTTATCGCTCCGTCATTTGTCTTGCAGTTTTAATTAAATCTGTAATGCTCTCCGCTGATTCAGCAGCATTGAAAGAATGTCATCTATAAACGTATAGTGGAAACTAAAAGTTCACGTGACGTCATCGAATAGGAAGGAAAGTGATTAATTGCTCATTTCAAACGATTTAAAAACTTGAAAGGGTAAAGCATGATAATTTCAAAACTATATTTATGGTTGTATTTAAGAATACACCTGAAGAAGTTTGGCGCCTAATACTTTTTAGCTTATGTAGCAGTAGACGAAGGGAACTATTGCCTGGCTGTATACAAGAGGAAGACAATTCGGACCCTAGATTCAGTTACCCTAATATTCCGAAGAGAATTTTGGGTGCCAGGAGTGGAATTCGCATCGGCATGTTTAGCTGTTTAGCAGGTTCTAACGTTCAGTACGTTGCTATCAATATTTGGGGTACTAAAATGTATGACGTAACCCCAGTTTCCGGGAGAAACTTGGACGGCAGCCTCCAGTCCAGATACACGGGCGAGAAAGTGAATGACACGGATGGATTTGTTGTAATGAAAAATATTTGGGATAGCATTGGAAGGAGTAGTGTTGTACGCTGTAATGATGGAGCCAAGTGTTGTTGGGGTTTTCATTAAAATGCTTGAGAGGTAGAGAGAAAGACAGAAAGAAAGAGATTCGGGGGAGTGGTGGAAGTTGGTCTTGTGTAGAGAAGAGAGATAGAAGATATCGTTATTCTGGTTTTATGGTCGAAGTGAAAGCTTTAAGGATAGGCGAATGTGGCTCGGTTTTGTTATTATCCCAGTGAAGGTCACAAGAAGAGAGGGTAGGGTTTAGGGTATAATGTGCTATTTGAGCTGGGAAATGAAATGTTCTGCGTAATGCCCTACAACTTTTGGGGTCGGCCATTTAAAAATTGTGCAATGTGATGAAAATATAATGAAGCATTAGATGTTTGTGGAGCTAGAGAAAGTTTGGAGAAGTTCTTTGGTAGAAATGAGAGTATCAAAGACTAATGGACGCATAAATATTGACGACGCAGAAAGCGAGAGCTTTTTGACACGGATTATAGATTATGGTTATAAGCGGATTTGTGATTCAAGTTTTTATGAAAGTATGGTTAAAATGGAGGGAATGCAAAGGATTAAAAATCATGTATAAATAGGATGTTCAATTTAAAGTGGACGTGTGAAGAATTCCGCCTCCACGCGCAACTTTTGTTCTTCTATGATGAGATCTCGAAAAATCGTCTTTTCAGTTTAAGCGCTGCAGCGGCGTCAATTTTTGATCTGCAGAAATTAAAATAAATTCAAACTTGCTAGGAGCCTTAGGTATTCAGTAATGCAATTGGCTTGACGGTTTTCAGCTGAGAAATATCGAGAGGAACACAGAAAACTTAGTCATTCCTTCTAAGGCAGAGACTTATGAATGAGTACTATGCTTTTCTAAGGTAGTGTGGAACCGCAAAGTTTTTTGCGCATTTTAAAAGGAACATCCTTTAGTATTAGCTTAGGAGCTTCGGGAACCGGTAAGAATTACCATTGTTACAACAGGTCCGGAGAACGAGTCCGAAAGTAAAACGACAAAATCTATTACCTACAGGGTAATAATAGTATATACACAGAAAGTCGTGAATCGGCGGTAATTGAGTTAGATGACCACGGCTGTAGTTGGTATTGGTGAAGTTGGTGGCAAACGGATAAAGTTTTGGTTAGGGAAGCTGAACCTGAATAGAGGGAGAGAGGTGTATGTGGGTGTATAGGTGGCAGCTAGGGGGTCGAGGAAAAGATGACAGAAGAGAAAGTGACAGACAGAGAACTCCAAGTTTTCTCTGTTAGATTCAATAACTTGGGATATTTAGAGAATGTTACCCTCCCTAACTGATTTCATCTCCTCCCAACTGAGTTCGAGAATCAGAAGAAGGCAAAGAATATGTATGAGCAAGAGGTCGATACCAGAAATGCCTAAATTGGCAAGATAACTTATGTATTTCTTGGCTGTCGGTATGTATTGGAAAATAAAATTTGAAAATCTTGGAGTATATAAGGGAAAGCCCAGGGCTAAACTTGACATAGAGACGAAGAACACAGGGGAGGAGAAGACGGAACAGTATGTATGCAATGCAAATGTGTGAGTTTTAGTAGTGTAGCGTAATCCGCAGAGCCTGAGGAGCGTTCAAAGGGCAGAAGAAGTTTTTCTTGCATATTTATTCGCAGATTGAGCAAAAATTTATACGCTTGTACGAGAAGATTCATACAAGTGTAGTGTAGGGAAAAGCTGAAAAAATATGCGACATGCGTGTTGTTTCAAGAACATGAGCAAACGTAAGGTTAGACTGAATCAAATGGGACAAGTAAAAGGGGTGGAACTGAAACAACGAAGAATGGCGCAGGGCTTAACCTTGAGGAAGATTCCGTTGTCAGTGGGATTTAGGCCGAGAGATTGACTCTAACCTTTTCTATGTAATTTGATGAATGAAATTGATTTACGAGTTACAGTAAAGGAGGGATTGGGGAAAGAAACAAGGCTTAACTGATAGATGTTAAGACTACATGATTTGAAGACGTGAGTTTTAAATTGGTCCAAACTTTTCAAAATTCAACTCACAGCGCCTTTCTCCTGATTCAACAGACAGATGGGGAATTTTAACTACTCTTACCACATTGAAAAAGCTTCACTAATCTCCGGGTGGAACTACCACCTTTTCTCAAGAGCTTAAATAAAACTAGAAACGGAGAAAGCAAAAGCCGCGAACGAGAGCAATAAGGATGTATGAAGTAGTAATTGCGGATGGTAGAACGAAGATAGTATTCTACAATGCTCTTTCATTAAAATTCTTTTGTGCTGAACGATAAGCAAAAAAATTGATTGACTCACTGGCTAGGAACCAGTTCCAACTAATGTGTTAGCGCTAACACAAACTTTAGTGAGATTAAGATTTAGTTACACCAATTCCGAAGCTCAAAAAATTCTTGGAAGAAATATATACTAGTAGAAAAAGTATTTCATTTTTATTTCTAGCCATTTCCCTTTAACCTTTCCCTGTTTACTCTTTCCCGTCCGCCCCAATACAAAGAGTTGGGAAGCTTGGAGAGGGAGTTGTCAGAACTCGGCACTCGCACAACAATGTGACGGAAGTGTGGTTCGTGCCAAGTTGAAGAAAAAGGACACCAGGAAAAATAAATGCAGGATTATCTAAGTTGGAGGAAAACTTTCTCCCGATCACATAGGAACGGAATCCATTGTCTTAATTCAAGGCCGGCAGGATTGATGCATGCATACGGGTAAGAATACAAGGCTTTTACTAGCATCTTGTTTTACTGCTGGAGACAGGCTACAACCCTCTCAGAGCATCTTCCCCATCCTAAATACGTATCACCTAATCTTGTGTCCAGATCATGCTCATCTATCTGAAAGAGTTGAAAAAAGTTCTAGGTTCAAAAGCTAACGCAGCAGGCTCCTTTCTTTGTATCCTACTGGCACGGGCACTGCTGCTTCCTTCCAATTAGCCTAACAACCTTACCAGTAATCACATCAGGGAGTGTAACTGATGGTGATGGTGGATCGAACTAAAAATGAGTAGATTTAATCGAAGAAATTGTGGTTACGATGAGACAGTATGGCACGAGGAGGAAGGTGCAATAAGAGAACTGATCCCAAGGAGATTTTCTTCACGAATCTATCGAATGCATTCAGGCGATTCCTTAAAACTAGATTTTACAGGGGTAAGAGCGAACAGTCGCTTAAGGAATATTTTTTCCTTACCATACCTTGTGTAGGAAATAGTTTAGTACTATTGTTACCATGACTTTAATGTTAGTTCAATCGATTCTTATTGATTAAACAAACTATCAACTTTTCTTCTTTTCTACTTTTTCTAACAAACTTGATTTATTGATTCAACAACATTTAAACTACTATTTAAGCTCTGATCTTTCTACATTAAAAAATCATTCCAGCTTCTACAGCTTGGCTTACAGTGATGGTTATTATTACCTAAATTGGTACTGAGCTTTGGAGAGAAAAGTAGGCACCAAAATGGAAACATATCATGAACGTAAGTAAGAGTCTATCTTGCTCATGCCGGAGGTACTTATTGTGACGAATTATATTCCTAGAGACGTACGCGGAAAATTCGCTTCCTCTCCGTCCACTGGCGGGCCTCCACCTCACCTCTCATCCCACTGCATCGGCTACCTTCCTTACCTTCCTTACCTAAAAGTGAAATACGAGGATAACCGATTCTCAAAAGATACACAAGTCAGAGCAAAGCATTCCTTCCAAACAAAGACAGGGTAACTAATCTTTCACCATTTCCCACCCGAAGGGATTGATGCAGTTATCCTTACAATGTGGAGAAAGTAGGCGCAATTTTGGAGAAGATGTCGAGTGCTTTGTTTCATGTTAAAGCTTCTGCGGATAATTTGGCGGAAGCTGGAATAGATTAGATGTAAGTAAATTAGATTTATAGCATTGTTAGTATTTTTAGAGAAAAGTTTGAGAGATGCAAGCATGTTGTATACAGCTTTGGCCTTGCAATAAATCCAACTGAAAAGTCAAAAAGGTGGCGCTTCCCGCCAAGGTGAAAAGGTAACTTTAGATAGTAATGCCGTTGGAGAGCGGTAAATATTTGAACCGATATTCTACAAGTAGGGCCTAATGTAGAACATGTATCACATTACCTCCGACTTTAACTGGATCCTAAAGTCAAAAGTAAGTGATGGAAGATGATGTTGTGGTTATGGCTGCCCCGTTAATATAAATTACCGTTAATATATATATTGCGTATGCAAGCAAATTTCTCGTTTATCGTTGTGTGTGTGTAACGCGTAGCTGCAGTCTTTGAGTGATTAGGGAAAAACTTAAAAGACGGAATTTAACTAAATGCGTAGGAGCTTTCTTCTAAAGCTAGGCGAGTTCCTTCATTTCTAATTCTCAAGTCCTGTATACGGAGCTCAGCTTTCGCGCCAATGCGCGAGTGTCAAAAGTAAACGTTTTTACGGATCAAGTTATTGATTGATAAATTAAAGATAATATATAATCCTAAACTATAACACAGTTTTCATAAATACAGGATGATTCATCTACACTGCATCACTTCTTTCTAAACCCGTAAATAGTAAAGTAGTGATCGTAAATCGTAATTTAAAGCAAAAATGCTACTCGGAAAGCCTGTTTAGTTCTGCATAGAGAACTTAAAAGCAGAAATTCCTAATCACGCGCTCGTTGCAGCAGGTGCTGATTTCATAAATCGTAATCTGAGGTAACGTTTCCAAACTTGGAGCAACGGTTCCAAACATTTCACGTTACCTATGCTAATTCTTAGCCGTGTTTGTTTTTTTGCCCAGATTTTTCGTACCTAGTAGTTAAAGACAAAGGCTATCTGACAGAGTTGTTACGACTCAGGAGTCGACGACTCCGGGGGACGAGCAAGTTTTAGCTGCTCCAAGCGGAGGTTGTCCGTACTAATCCTTGAGTTGAGTCGTTGTTTTCGTCCGACTCGACACTCGACTAAGCTCAAGTCTGATCCAGGTGGATACAACTATGCTCACTGATGATATGTTGCCTATACTGATTTATTCAAAATTAAAAGCTGCAATTAAATTATTTTTTTGGACACAATTAAAAAATAACAATTAAAATTAAATCTATTCCTGTGGCAATTAAAATTTAGTAGGATTCATCAGTTATCATATGTTGCCTATAATGATCAATTTAATTACCATTTTTCATGTGATTTATATGTCAACCTCAGCCTAAAGCTACAGTTATTTCTAACGTCTTCAGTAAAACTAGGCTTAACCTGACCTACAATCGTCATTAAAATTAAATCCCTTTCTGTGACAATAAAATTTTAGTAGGATTCCTCAGTGATCATATGTTGCCTATAATGATGAATTTAATTACCATTTTTCATGTGATTCATATGTGAACCTCAGCCTAAAGCTACAGTTGCTTCTTTTGTCTTCAGCAAAACTAGGCTTAACCTGACCTACAATCGTCATTAAAATTAATAAACACGTCATGGATAATTTAATTACCATTTTTCATCATGTCTACCGTCTACCTGTCTAAAGCTGCCGTTATTTCTCGCTGCTTCAATAGACTAGACTTGCTCTTACTAAGACTCCTAAAATTAATTTAAATATAATGGTATTTAAATTAAAATCTACAATTAAATTATTTTCTTGGGCACAATTAAAAACTAACAATTAAAATTAAATCCCTTCCTGTGACAATTAAAATTAAATCCTTTTCTCAAGCAATTAAACTGTACAAGTAAAATTGAATTACTTGCTGCCGACAATTAAGTTGCAATTGAAATTGGCAATTAAATGCTCTTAATTATCACAAAAATTACGACTAAAATTAACTGTCAAAAATGGCTATTTTGGCTAACATTTCACTATTTTCTAACTTTTTTTACGCCAATTTTAATTGTCAGGCAGCTACAATTCAAGTCAACAATTAATTGAGCTGATGTCATAATTAAAAGCTGCAATTAATAATTGATCTCAATTTTTTTGACAGTTAGATCTTTCAATTAATAATTGATATCAATTGTTCGACAATTCACAATTAGTGCGACCATCTACGCAATTGATAATTAATAATTAAAATTAAATTTTCAGGTTTATTATTAAATTTTTAATCGATTGAGTTTATTAAGTAACCCAACCTTGATTTTAATTACCATTATATTTAATCTCCAAGGTTAGGTTAATTAATAAACTCAATCGATTGAAACTTTAATAATTATCCTGAAAATTTAATTTTAATTATTAATTTTAAATTTCTGAGATTCTCGTAATAATTGTTAATTGCAAGATCGAATTGTCGAAAAACTTGAGATTCATTATTAATTGCAGTTTTTAATTATGCCAACAGTTCAATTAATTGTAGAATTTAATTGTAGCTGACGACAATTAAAATCGAAAAAAAATAGTCAAAAAACAGGGCATTTTAAGCAAAATTAGCACTTTTTCGTCAAACTTTGTTAATTTTGGTCAAAATTAAGTATATTTACATGCCGTTTAATTATCAGCAGGAAACAAGTTAGTTGGAATTGTATAACTTAATTGTCGGAGGACAGGATTTAATTTTAATTGTAAGGTTTTAATTGTACCCGACAAATAATTTAATTGCCAATTTTAATTTTTGATTGCGGCCGAGTTTCAGTTTAGTTTCAAGGGCGTTAATCGATTAGCTTCTACTTAATCGTCTCAAACTTAATTAGCAAGAGGTTGTGAGCACATGTCTGTGATAACAAATTTCCATAAGCAACCCGGGTCAGTGATGAGGGGTCTGAGTCGACTCAAGCGTCACCTTGGCTGAGTCGTGGCGAGTCGAGAGTCACTTGGAATCGTCTTCTGACTCCGAGTCGGAGGCCTCGCCAGAGTCGTGGAGTCGTCGACTCCTGAGTCGTAACAACCCAGCTATCTGATAAGCATAAATCCGAGGTGTTTGGTTTTATGACCCCTACTTTAGGAGAGGTCAAAGTGACCAACCTCGCCACAATTTTTCGGTACAATTATTTTTTGTAAATAGTTCGTAAAACTAATAATTTTCAAGTGAGATACTAATTCATAGGTTATAATTGAATTCCATACTCCACGAAGCACAAAAAATAAGATTTCTCGGTAATTCTAGCGCTATTCATAACATTATAGCCTATCAAGCATAAGGTCTATGTGTGTTGTCAAATTACTTGCGCGGGCACGGTTTCTGTCAAATTTGAAAGCTGTGTAAATCCTATTCTAGCAAGCCAAAAATTTTGCAAATATCATAGATGGGTGTATTTTGAGAAGCGGTTTCATTGCATGCAAAATGTTTGGAAATTTGACCATGCGTTAAAATTTTAGCCTTTAATTACATGATTATATCCCTGGAAACGTCATTTTGGAGGTTGCAAGCTAGTTTTGCAACCTAGGTTACGGGTGTGAATGTGTTTTCCTTCTAACACCAAGTTTTTAAGTCTAAAATGTTAGCATTATCAAAGGGGTCAATTTTTTCCCCCATAGGAAATGCAACACTATAGATATTACAGTTTGAAAAGTGATGCAGTGTATATGAATCATCCTGCATTAAGTTAAATAAGTTTCAACCAGCGGTGATATAATTTAAAATTACATAATAAATTATTATATTCACACTATCATCTTCTGGATTTTTACCTCTGTTTTCCGCTTTGCTACCAAAGTTTAGTAATTGATCTGTATTTTGCAATGTAGTAATAATTTTAATTTGATATCACTGGTGATAAAAACTCATTTATACGATCGTTTATAGCAAGTGTTAAAGTCTAGGTTGATATACGATGCGTATATGCATCAATCAGCAACGTTACTAAATGATTATGACGTTAGTAAACGATAATGAAAAGAAAGACCTGTGTCGGTCCATCCGCGCTTGCGAGGGATTCGTTTACTTACGCAAAAGAAGCGCGTATAATGGGGTAAATGGGTTCAATAAACATTTCATAAAGGGTGTACCTTTTTAGGTAACCCCCACGTTACAAAATACACTGTAGTCTACTGCTAAGGAAAAATCCTAATAGACTTTTGAGAATATATTTACGTTGTTTATGTTTCGGTAGTTGCGTTGTTTTTCGGAAAAATGTTATCAAAATAAACTCAAGGAACTGATTGTAAACTATGTTTGTCGGAGGGAGTTTATTATGACGGGTACTGACAATGATGATAGCAAAGGGCAACGCAACACGCGACTTACGCACGAAAAGCAGTTTTAATACCATGTGTCACTTGAATATTAGAACAGACGATTTCAGTAGGGTAAGCAATGATCCACCCAGGGCTAGTACTGAGCGATGCATTAGCCCTGGCGAGTTTATTCAAAATTAACTCGGAATAGACGATTCGCAAGAAACACATGCAAATATGGATGTACGTACTTTTCTTTTCGGGCAACAATGCTGAATACTGACATCAGTGGTCCGCCCTTTTATAGTTTAGCCTTGTCTTTGTCTGTCAATCATGGGAAAAAAGAACAGCAAAAGGTGCGGACTTGTGAAAGTATACAGATGCCTACGCAAAGAAAGTTTTTCAAATCTTCTCAACGTGATGCGTCAATAGTAGGGATATGTTCGCGCTTTTATAATTTCCTTGATTTTGCAAATCTGTGGCTCTGAGGGCCATAGACATGTGAAAGAATATATAGCAGTGTAGAACCAAAACTATAAAATCATTTGGCTATTGCTGAAACAACTACAAGTTCTTCAACTACCCGGTTCTAAGTCAAAGCGTGTTTGTAAGATGAGTATTTCATTTGTGGGGCGAAGTAGTAAGAAGGTAGTGTATGTTAAATTGAAATTATTAATTACAATGTTAATCAAAATCTATGAAAGGTTAATATCAGTGTGGACAAAAAGATTATCTTTCTTTTAAGGTAAACCACATAACTGTAGGTTATGTAGTTCGCTTATAAAAAATTGGAGCTATCGCTACTGCCGGTTTGAATTCAGATTAAACACAGCGCAAAATATTATATTATAATGCAACATAATTATATCAATATTTAACGTGCAATCAACGATGCATTTGCAAGACACCATTCAAGTGCAATCAACAATTAATGCGCCATCCACAATTTATGCGCAATAAAAAGTACTATGTCAAATTCGTGGTATATTGTATAGATATATAGCTCTTAATATAAATCTATACGAGGTGGTACAATATATATACCTATATCCAACTATATCAATCCAATTAGGTATATCCAATTGTGGACATGAAAACACTGATCGCAATAGCCTGTTTTATAAAACTGGCAAAGAAGGGAACCGAAGGTTATTAAAAATGGCTAAAATTTGAATACATTTTTTGTAAGGGAGTTTGATGATGATACGAGTAAGGGTCAAGTTGCAAACAAATTCGTTACTCTAAATTAGCTAATATTTTCCTCGGGGAGAATATTAACCCTGACGTTTGCGACTAGACTAGGATAATGGTGACATTTTAGTTGTACACAATCTAAATTTCAAAGACGTTGTAAGCAAAAACATAGAGAATTTTTCTTAAAACTTCGAAAATAAATCTTTCAGGTGTTTTGGAATGAACCACAATAAAATTAAATGGTCTATCATTGAAACTAAAATGCTCTGTAGAGCAACATTAACATGTGAACCGTTTTCAAGCACTTCATTCCCTCCAAATAAAACAACCTAATATGTTAAAGTTTATCAAATATTTTCATCTTATCTCCTGCGATACATTTTGCTATAGAATGTAGTAGGAAAGGAAGGATGCTGCTGTAGAGAAAACTTTCTTTTGCAAAACCCTGGCATAATGGAAAAGCTGAAAAACGAATGTAGAATCTGGCAGCCAAGCGTGTGATAGAAACAGATTTAGAGAAGGAGTCGGAGAGCGTGAAATCTTTACTTCACCTAAATTACTTTATCCCTAAACTAAAACCTTTTTCAGAGAACCTCTGCATATCTGCTTGCACTTTGAAAACTCCTTCTGTATTCAAACAAATTTCCTGAGTGGACAGATGATTTTTCAAGAGGAAAAAAGCTCAGCTATCAAGTTCTGCAAGGTTAGGTCTTACCCAAATGAAATTTGAGTAAATTATATTCAAGTGCACCATCAGAATCAGCAGAAACTTATATCTAGGATTTAAAGAATGCGCTCGCTAATGATCACTCCGGAAGCAATGTAACTCTGACAATGTACCACCGACTTATGTCTAGCAACCTCTTTATTCCTGCTAACAGTTCCAAAGTTTTCCTTTATCCGTGTTAGTGGGATACCCTTCCGCCGTTCTAACACAATTCTGGCCCTCCTTTTAAAGCTCTTTCCACAAGTTATAGATTGTTTCCCCTAACAAAAGAAACTTTCACCAAACTCTTTAAGGAAATACGTCTAACGTGGGAGACCTTTAATTAAATACTTCCACGAGGATTTTGCTGTAGGCAGAGTGAAAATGACGCAGAAGCTCTCCTTTACGTCGTGTCCATCTCTGGCGTTCTACCCTCTTGGGACTCCTGACATGCCGCTCAGAAAGACTTTTGCCCATTCTCACCATGTCATTGTGGAAAAGCGCATTGAGAATTAACGAGCGATGAATTGAGAACTATGCTAGTTCATTATTATCATTTCTCTAACAGCAATCGAATACCACGTTCCTAAAGCGCCTCGGCTCACTAAATCGTCAAACGGTGAATTGAGAATAACCATCAACGCACGGCCCTTCTATACTGCGTAAAGAAAGAATGGATATTTGGTTAGCAATTAACAGTTTCCCGCTCTCTCTAAAGAAACAGAATCTCTAGGGAACTCTACAAACACCAAGCGGAGAACCCTTGTGACACTAGGCTGAAGTGCTGAAGTTTGGAAGAACCAGAGTTTTGTTGAAGCAAAAATGAAGTTTCTGAGGATACCTTACTTTCGAGAATAGTTAGCATGTACATACTCTAGAAAGAACGCATTGAAACATATCGAGAGGTAAAGAGGTAACAGGATGAATGTAAACCGGAGTATCAAGTCTGGCTTTTTCAAGCGTTAAAGAAGATTTGATTGGGGGATAGAAATTCGATAAGATACCTTCTTGTACTGTGGCAGTGCCAGGACAAGACACTTATACTATAAGAGCTTGAGTCGAGCACAATCCTCCGAGTTACATACTTTTTATTCGCTCAAAGATAAAAGTAATTCAAATATTTGAGCATCAACTGTAAATAAACATTTGGTATATAATAAGCTGTGGATGATTACTCCAGGTTTGGAATGAAATTCGTCTATGCCGAATCTTAAGCAGATAACGATAGTTGTGCCGTACCACAATCAAATCCGTAATGCAGTATAACGTAAGAACGGAAACGCTGAGTAGGCTGGAGAAACTTTCACCAATGGCCGTAGCTACACTGCTACAGAACTTATAGCTTGATCGCTCAAGTTGGGAAGAGTTTCTATGATAAACACTAGCGCCAACTAGAGAGGAAGGAGGTAACTAATCCGCTCCGTGGAAAGTTGAAAGAGAAAGTTCTAGGTGTCGCCGACGGGATGGTACACTGCTGCGCGGAATATATATGTCTAGAATAAGTACGAAGGCAAAGATTTGAAGAATTCCTGGTTTCCTTTATTTCAGGAGTTAGAAAAGATGGAAACTTTGCCTCATATACCCGTGAGGCATCATCACCACCACAACCAACATCATCTTGGACATAATAGCCTGCGTATGAAGATGAAAAGCTCCACAGTTTCACATTGGGATGAATCTTCCCTTAGCGTAGAAGAGCATGGACACAGACAAGAGGGAGTTGGGAGCACACTTTTCAACATTTTCGTGGAGCATGGAGAAGATGCCGTGAGACAAGTTCTTCAACAGCCCAAAACTTCTATTTTCCGGAGAGAAGCTAGAGGGCACGACCTGCACGAATCCAGTACTGTTCCTTTCGACAATTCTACTGACTTAAGTACACTCTTAAGTCATGTGGGGAATTTGAACAACCTGTCAACCTGGGGGGAAACAGGACAAGGCCATGTTGGTATCTATGGGGCGAGTCAAGGAATTTTCGAAACTTGCTCATCCGTACCGGAATCACCCTATCAGAAAGTGGTGTACTCCATCATCGTTCCACTCATGCTCCTCTTTTGCACACTCTCCTTTATTATTAACATGATAATCGTGATTTCTATTCGATGGTGTCGGAAGCCATTGTCTCCCACGCTCTACTTCTCTATTTCTTTGGCCCTAGCTGATGCTTTTGCGTCAGTCGTGCTTGGAACCGGTCTTATACTGAATTCCTTGCTTGTCACAGTCTACAGTATTTGTTTGACAAGCCAGTGTATTCCGCTCGCGCTGGAAGCATTTCGGTAAGATTCCATAAAATTATAAACTTTTGTAGTTTACTTATGAAATTCTATGCAAAATTACTGTCAACCAGTATTGCTTTATCTTGTACATATATTTTAAGGCTGGGAGGTGTACTAATCACAGTGGCTCATCTACTAGCTCTGGCAATCAATCATTGGTTTGGAATTGTCCGACCGCTACAATATGAAGCTACAATGACACGTGGGACAGCATTAAGGATCATAATATTTTCCTGGATGTGTCCCATTCTTGGATTCCTCCTATCCTTCGCCACCATACATGACCAAGGATTCCAGAGCTTTCAGTGTAAAAACCAGGAATTTTTGCACCGGAAAGTATTCCACCTAATATTTGGCGTATTCTTCTTCTTTCCTCTCATCCTCATGACGGTTATCTACTGTCATATTTTTATCATCGTCCGTGATCACTTGCGTCACCGAATCAAATTCCAGGTAGACATCTGCTTCACCCCACTCTCTCTTGCCGCTTGAATCCGAGGCAATATATTTTTCGGATTCACCTATATATACTTAAATGAGAAAGTAAGGCTTGTTGTAAACGGATATGTGGGTTGTGACTAATGATTTCTTTTCAAGGGATGCATGCAATTGAGAAAGAACGTGAAGGCTATCGTGACAACCTTTTTGATATTGGGGACATACATTATCTGCTGGATGCCTGCTGTCCTTTGGTATGTCCTCGTCTGCTACGACTGCTTGATTACTGAGGTAATTAAAGGCAAATCTCCAGAATGTCCACATGCATTTTCTTTCATTATTAGAAGCTCAATCTTTTACGAACTTTCCTAAGGTGGATGCAAAAGTGGCCCTTCCAGTCAACATCACCATCAACATGCTCATCATTCTCAAAGCTTTCGTAAATCCCATCATTTACGCTGCCAGAATGCAAGACATTCAAGTAAGTATTCCACCAGATGCTAACTTTCATCATCTTGCTTTTCCTCTTTCCTCCTTGTACTTTCCACAACGCTTCGACGTCATCACTTTGTGTAAGCTCGGTCGGAGACCTGATTTTTCCGGCCGAAGATTTTTAAGGCCCTGGATTCTTCAGGCCAGGAATCTGAAATTTTTAGTTGAAGATTTTTCAAGCAATCCTTTTTTCATACATTATCAATTTCAGGTACTAAATCACACCTCTACTAACCATCCTGGAAATGGTAAAAGTTTTTTGCAACAGTTTTATTATGATATCCCTCCGTATTATTTGTGGTCCCACGCATATTCTTTGAAGCTCTATCCCGAGAATTCCAACCCACGTTATTACCCATGTCCATGTCATTTGTTGACCTGTCAACGCTACATGAACAAAAAAGGGTGGAATAAGGGCTAACGAATTCAAGAAGTACTTGAATGTTCTGTACTAGTATATTATATTTTCCTTTACGAACACCTGTAAAGGTCCTGTAGATTGATTCTAGTCACGCGTCATGAAGCTTTAATAAAGACTTGCTGCACTTCTGTGTATAGTTAAGAGGGGTGTTATTTAGTATATATTTGACTTAATGATGATCGGGAAAGGATGGCATGAAAAATTCTGGTCTAAAAAACCTGGTCCTGAAGATTCAGTGCCTGAAGAATCGAAGGTTAGAACTACCGGGGCCCGGATTCACCAACGCGCTTAGCAGTTTCTTAGATGAAAACTTCGTTTCGTTGGTAACTAAGACGTTTTTGCTGCTTAGATCAAATCAAGCGAAATCTTATATTGATAGACAACCTAAGCAAAAACTTAGATGCTAGCTTTCATCTAAGCCAAACCGTCCAAGATGTATCTAAGACGACTTTGCTTAGCTAATTTCTCGTCTAAGCAACTGCTTAGCGCGTTCGTGAATTCCTAGCCGGGAATCTTAACTTCCCGTAGGAATTCCGTAAACCCCCACGAAAGGAGAACCCCCACACATTTTTCACAAATGTCAGGCATTTTGTTCGTCGTCATGTTCTTATTCCCCATAAGGGAAGAGATACTTTTCCTAGACAAGTTCTCGTCTAACCCATTCTCGGGTTTATTTCCATTTCAGAGTGCGCTAACAAAAATGCGCTACGACCTTGGCTGCTGGCTTCTAAAATTATGCTCATCAAGGGCTGAAATTGAACGGGATGACCTTGGGTATGTCTTCCAAATCTATTCGCTCATGTTCTCATTTATTTCTTTTCATCCTAGCCAATTTTCGATGCTCTCTTTTTCAGCTCGGTCCGGTTCACGAAGTCCTTTCGCATAACAAGTCGTGGCTCTATTTCTCAAAGCAACTTGTAAATGATGATTTTGGGTACCTAGTTTTTGCACACAGCGAGTTCATTACGAAGCCCTGGAAATCTATCTGGGAAAGGACAAAGTGAAATATCTTTACTCTACACTCACACAAGCTTCTATTCTTACACATTCCCCTTATAAGATGAGCTGAGCACTGAGCTTACGTCGCCAACATTCTACAATATCCATTTTCGTAATCCGCTTAAAAGCCAAGCTTGCAATTCCCTCCTAAAATATACTCTCCACGTTTCCATTTTTCCATTGGAATCAGTCTAAAATAACAAAATCGATGTAAAAATCCCCCCACCCGAAGTACAGCACCCTTTCACGTTTTAAATGTTTACATATTTATTAATGGTTGCAATTGATAGTTTTAGGCGTTCATGTCCGATTTAGCTCCTCACCAAGATAAGAGCAAGGGCGCGTCAACATTATGCTAGTGCTAGTACAGTATCGATGATTTTACCACGACGCCATAACAACACATACAAAGTGACATAATATGGGAGTCTCCCATTCCCTTAAGCCCTGTTTATACTTCTTTTCATAGCACAAGTTTGTCGTAGCAATTCTATCCTTGTGAAACAATGCCTATCTTGTTCCATTGCTAATGTTAACTAAACGGGTTACTATGGAAAAGCTATGCCACGCTTGTGCTATGAAAGTAAGTATAAACAGGGCATTAGTGTGGATGCACTTCAATTGTTCCATGTGTTGTTATGGCGATTTTGAATTATGCTTTATTCTGTGGACAAGATTTTACCATAGTGCAAGCAAAGTGTAGACGCGCCCTAAGTTATTATGCATACATCTACTATAAGTTAGCGCTAAAATACAAACGATATTGTAATAATGTGTTGTATTGGTAATGGTAGCTTGTAGCAAAAGTTTTGTATCCGTTTT
Source organism: Sminthurides aquaticus (assembly GCA_906901655.1). Classification (NCBI taxonomy): domain Eukaryota; kingdom Metazoa; phylum Arthropoda; class Collembola; order Symphypleona; family Sminthurididae; genus Sminthurides; species Sminthurides aquaticus. The sequence continues at coordinate 1,101,798 of CAJQTT010000022.1, read as the reverse complement.
CGCAAAATAAATTGACCCTAACGGATTTACATAAAGTAACGGTGACCGTTTCTAAATCTTAAACATAAGCATTGTGTGCCACAACCAAGAGGATAACCTATGAACATCCAAAGAAAAGACTGTTCCAACGTATGTGATACTAATGTATGATCCGATGCGACGATAACCGATTCCCGGAAGCGTATCCATTGAAACTAAAACTTAGGAAGTTTAAACTTCGAAAACGAGAAATGAATCCGTGTGGATACTAGTCCGAGGAAAATTATCCGTAAGAATTCAAACGTTAACATATAAATACATATTTGGTGAAAATGCAAGTTTTTGCCTACAAACAAACAAAACTCGAAGATTTTAGGTCCCTTTTTCTATGGCAACGTTTGCACTTCCATACGCATTAATATCCCCTTACAGACTTCCGTTCGGACTTACATCCAAACGTGTTGGTTACCGCGTATTAATATGACAAGCTGCAGTTCCCCCGGTTACGCTTCCGGGAATCCGATAAACAATGAACAAATTGGAAAAACGAAACCACCATTGTAGATCCCAGATTCGGATTTAAGTAAAGAGAACTATCGAATGATGCGTAATGATAGTCTCTACCTCTGAATTTGCTTTGAAGTAGAAGCTAATCGATTAAAGCCCTTGCAATTAAACTGAAACTCGGCCGCAATTAAAAATTAAAATTGGCAATTAAGTTATTTCTCGGGTGACCTTAAAATTAAAACAAAATCCTGTCCTCCGACAACTAAGCTATACAATTGAAACTAAAAGTTTGCTGCTGATAATTAAGTGACATTTAAATAAACTTTTTTTGACCAAAATTAAGATTAAAACTAACAATGTTTGACAAAAAAGCGCTAGTTTTGCTTAAAATGTCCTATTTTTTTACTATTTTTTCTCGATTTTAATGGTCACCAGCTGCAATTAAACTCAACAATTAATTGAACTGTTGGTATAATTAAAAACTGCAATTTATAATTAATCTCAAGTTTTTCTCCAATTAGATCTTTCAATCAACAATTAATATAATTTTTTCTGCAATTAGATCTTACACTTAACAATTAATACGAGAAACTCAGCAATTGAAAATTAATAATTAAAATTACATTTTCAGGTTAATTGTTAAAGGTTTAATCGATTGAGTTTATTAATTAACCTAACCTTGGAAATAAAATATAATGTTAATTAAAATCAAGGTTGGGTTAATTAATGAACTCAATCGATTAAAACTTAAATAATTAACCTGAAAATTTAATTTTAACTAATAAATGTCAATTGCGTAGATACTCGCACTAATTGTCAATTGCTAGATCTAATTGTCGAACAATGGATGTCAATTACTAATTGAAAGATCTAACTGTCGAAAAAATTGAGATCAATTATTAATTGCAGCTTTTAATGAGGACATCAGCTCAATTAATTGTTGAATTGAATTGTAGCAGCTAGAGAAATAAAATTGGCGTGAAGAAGTTAAAAAATTGTGAAAATGCCAAAATAGCATTTTTTAACAAAAACAGTTGATTTAAGTCGTAATCTTTGTGATAATTAAGAGCATTTAATTGCAACTTAATTGTGGGCAGCAAGCAATTCAATTTTAATTGTACAGTTTAATTGCTGGAGAAAAGGATTTAATTTTAATTGTCACAGGAAGGGATTTAATTTTAATTTTTAATATTTAGCTGGACCGAGACGAAGTCTAAGGGAAGCTTATCTCGAGATCTTCCATTCGATTTTGTCCATTTTTGGACGGCCCAAGTTTATTCTTTGTCCCCAAAAGTTAAAAGGCACAAGAAGAAGCAAATATTTAAATTATCTAAAATTAACAAACTTGGGCCGTCCCAAATGTGACATTTTGACCCTGCTGTGGCCGTAGAAAAGGACACAAAGTGTATACAAATGAACATAAATTAAATAATACAAATATTTAAATTATCTAAAATGAATAAACTTGGGCCGTCCCAAAATGGACATTATGACCCTGCTGTGGCCGTAGAAAAGACAGAGTATGTTCAAGGAACTACCAACGTTTAATGGATCGCAATCTTAGTGGCCAAAATTCGCTTTCATTCAGTTTACGCTCAAGGCGTATTCAACGTGTGAAGAAGATGTAAATTTCAGAAAATTCGCTACCTGACTTGAAATAAAATAGCGGATTAAATTAGCTACATCAACGTTAGACCCGCTGATTCAGATGACAACAGAAGCAAGCAGAAAAACAAGAAAAGCGAATATGTTTTCCATAGTAAAATCGGCCCCCCTAAAATCGGATATTCCTACCTTACTTTTAATGTGCCTATATACTTTTGACGTTCTCATCATGCTCTGCACATCCTCCTTCGCATATTTCTGTTTGAGGTAGCCCATAATATACGTACAATCTTTGCCTCTCGTGTTTACATCCAGTTTTATCGCTGGTCGGAACATTGATTTTTAACAGCCTCTGAAAAGCTATTTTTAGCTGGACCGAGACAAAGTCTAAGGGAAGCTTATGTAGAGCCGGTCAAATGCAAAGTGCATTTGGATCAGCCCAAAAGTGTGCAAAAACTCCCGAAAACTTAAAAGGAAAGGTGTGAAAGTATAAGGAAATGTAATATTCTCATTTCCCTCTCCGAATACATTTCCATTCGCTTTCACATTTTCAATTCCGTTTTTGCTCACTTTTGGGCTGATCCAAAAGCATAAATTCGCATAAAGAGGGTGATGGTGAGTCTATAAAAGGGTAAACTTCCCTCCTTTCTCATTTCCCTCTCCGATCACATTTCCTTGGCCTTTTGCGTTTCAAATTCCGTTTTTGCACACTTTTGGGCTGATTCAAAAGCATAAATTCGCATTTAGAGGGTGATGGTGAGTCTATAAAAGGGTATTCTTTCCTCCTTTCTCATTTCCCTCTCCAATCACATTTCCTCGAGCTTTCACGTTTCAAATTCCGCTTTTGCACACTTTTGGGCTGATCCAAAAGCATAAATTCGCATAAAGAGGGTGATGGTGTGCCTATAAATGGGTAAACTTTCCTCCTTTCTCATTTCCCTCTCCGAACTCATTTCCTTGGGCTTTCACGTTTCAAATTCCGCTCTTGTACACTTTTGGGCTGATCCAAAAGCATAAGTTCGCATTAAGAGGGTGATGGTGTGCCTATAAAAGGGTAAACTTTCCTCCCTTCTCATTTCCCTCTCCGATCACATTTCCTTGGCCTTTTGCGTTTCAAATTCCGTTTTTGCACACTTTTGGGCTGATCCAAAAGCATAAATTCGCATAAAGAGGTTGATGGTGTGCCTATAAAAGGGCAAACTATCCTCCTTTTTCATTTTCCTCGCAGTTTTACATTCCCTAATTCCATTTATGCACACTTTTGGCCCTGGTCCAAAAGCGAGGAGGCGCATAAAGAGGGTGATGTGTGACTATAAAACGGTAAACGACTTTCCTCGCACTTCCACATTCCCTACTTCCATTTATGCACACTTTTGGCCCTGGTCCAAAAGTGAAGGGGCGCATAAAGAGGGTGATGGGTGACTTTAAAACGGTAAACGACTTTCGTCGCACTTCCACATTCCCTAATTCCATTTATGCACACTTTTGGCCCTGGTCCAAAAGCGAGGAGGCGCATAAAGAGGGTGATGTGTGACTATAAAACGGTAAACGACTTTCCTCGCACTTTCACATTCCCTAATTCCATTTATGCACACTTTTGGCCCTGGTCCGAAAGTAAGGAGGCGCATAAAGAGGGTGATGGGCGACAACAAAACGGTAAAAGACTTTCCTCGCACTTAGACATTCCCTAATTCCATTTATGCACTATTTTGGCCCTGGTCCAAAAGTTAGGAGGCGCATAAAGAGAGTGATGGGTGACTATAAAACGGTAAACGACTTTCCTCCGAGTTTCACATTCCCTAATTCCATTTATGCACACTTTTGGCCCTGGTCCAATAGTGAGGAGGCGCATAAAGAGGGTAATGGGTGACTATAAAACGGTAAACGACTTTCCTCGCAGTTTCACGTTCCCTAATTCCATTTATGAACACTGTTGGCCCTGGTCCAAAAGTGAGGAGGCGCATAAAGAGGGTGATGGGTGACTATAAAACGGTAAACGACTTTCCTCGCACTTTCACATTCCCTAATTGCATTTATGCTCACTTTTACCCTGGGTCAAAAGTAAGGAGGCGCATAATTACTCGGTCCAGCTAGTTAGTTACAGTGCACTGTAACTGGCGAAGCCACCACTGCAGTGGTGGCTTCGCCAAATTTTTAGTTATAACATGATCTGTCCCGAGATTTCTGAATAAAAATTTGAAGGTTATACCTACGATATACAATTTTACATTATCTGTTCCCATTTTCTATCTCAGAAAGTAGCCAGGTACAATAAAACTCAGTTGACAAAAGTACCCATATTGGTTAACCGTAGGATAAAAATTGGAGCAGAATAGAAGCTATCCTTTTCTGCCGGTTTGAAATACAATTTAACACCTGATATTTTAAAGAAATTATTTAAGAAAAAAGTATAAAACTCAGAAGACGGATAAATTCTTTCGTATCGCCATGGTTTCTCGTTCTTTATTGCTATGCGCTGAAATGGCGCTCAGATTTGCTTCTGAAAACTAATCATTCTCGCTAACTTTCTTGTAATACCATCGTAGTGCGAATTGACGTTATGAAGACACTACAACAGTAAATCTGGTGAGCAGTAATGGTATGTAAAGGTAATGGAACTGTAAAATTGTATGCCGTAAAAAGGTTTGTTTATCTATCCGTCTGATTTTCCCTTCGCCTTCGCAAACTAAACGACACTACAAGAGCCTGCGCAGTACACAAAAATATTTGATTTAGGTTTTCAGCGATAATGTAAGTCACTACTCTGCAAATAGTTTGCGACAAGCACATCCTTATCACACCCCTACTAACGAATGTTTTTTTACTGTAGTTATAACAGAAACTTGGTTGTTGAAGGCAAATTTGCAAAAACGTTTGGCTCGTATCATCTGAGCAATTAAGTTAGCTGTTATTTTATGCCCAGAAAGTCGCCGCGTTACCATGGTAGGAGGCTTTGCAAACGTCTCGATTTTCATATCTTACAGCCGGGAATCACTCACCAAGTAATGTAATGTAATGTAATGTAATGGATTTATTCGTCGATATGTGGCCTGGGCCCTTACAACGGCAAATGATTTGTTTGTTACCTGCTCGCGCGAAAATATTTTTTAGTATATAAATGAAATTGACGGCTCTCGTATAAATATATTTATGTTACAATGCGGTATGTTTGTGGTGGAAAAATATCTTGAAAAACTTAAACGTAGTTAAAAATATAAGGAGATCTTAGCTCTGCATGTTCATAATCCATTTTCTTCTTCGTAGTGCGTTGGAAAAGTATTTGTACAGTAGCACTTGATAATCAAAAGTTATTTGGTTATTAGTAAACACCTGCTTCAAATTAGATCTTGTGATGATGCTGTATGGGGAAGTTGTTGTTTCGATTGTTTCTCTTCGACTTTGATACGCAGGACATTCTACTATAACGTGATAATAATCCTCCACTTGCTTTAGATTACACAGTTCACAGAAAGGGTTTTGCTGGTTTTTCCATCTTAGATTTATGGCATTCAGATTTGTCACTTTACCTCTTATCACGACTCTGGGTTCCCCAATTCGTAGGTTTTGGTAGAATTGTGCCACATGCCAAGATTTAACATTTTTATAGTGAGGGCTGCCCCATATATGTGTGATTATGGAATTGTGCTCATTCCATCTTGAATCTTCAGGAAGTCTTTTCACATCTTCGTCTTTTAATTGTGTTCTGACGGAGTACATTAACAAATCAAAGGTATTTTGGTTGTAGCTCTCGATGAGTTGATCTATGCTTTCGTGTATGTTGAATTATTGGAGTAATATGGATGCTTGCTGGAACCAATTGTATCTGTCGTCGGAGTTATTTAATACTTTAGCATGGTTATAGGCAAGGGTTACGAAACTATCTGGCGATTTCCTGCCCGACTTTATCATGAAATTTGCAAGCGATTTGATAATATGATATTTGATATCTGTAAAGTTTGTCTCGGTTCTGATAAAGTATCCCGGCGTGAGTGCGCTGCTCGCAGTTAACCTTCTAATAAATTGCGTGTGGAATGTTTGGAGCTTTAGAATAATACCGGGCTGTATTGCCCAAACTGGTGATACGTAGAGTAACACTGACGAGACGAGGGAGTCGAACAACTGTTCATGTACACGGATGTCTCTTATTTTGCCTCGATAGAAGATTTGAAAAAGTTTTGCAGTAGCCGCAGTGGATTTTTTGATAGAGTTTGTTAGGGCGGAGTTAAATAGTCCACTAGAACTAAACACAATGCCTAGGTAGGTGTATTGATTAACAATTTCTATTTCGCTTTCACCCCATGTGAAGCGGAGGTCTTTCTTCAGTCTGCCACCTTTCCGGAATACCATGCACTTGGTTTTTGATAGGTTGACTTGGAGCTTTAAAGTGTCGAAGTAAGAATTTAGTATATTTAATTTCAGCTGCAATTCGTCTTGGGTTTTGGAGATAACAGCAATGTCATCTGCATATAAAAGGTTTGACACATTTTCACTTCCTACTTTTACGCCTTGAATCTTGGCTTGGTCGAACCACTATTATATCACTGAGATAAAGGATAAAAAGTGTTCCAGAGGTACATTCTCCTTGCAGTATTCCTTTCGTGATCTTGACGCGTTCCGTGTAGCCTTGATGTGTTTTTATTTTGGTTTCCGCTTTGTCGTAAATTGACTTCAGTTTCGCGACAGAGTCGTCATCCAAACAGATCTGGCTAAGTGACTACAACAATTCGAGATGCATATGCCAGAGATGTATAACTTAAGTTATGTCTCTTAGCTCATTTATAAATACCTGACATTGATGGCGCCCATTTAATACTGTACGACATTTGACAAACGTAAAAACTTTTAATAATTCAACTGCCTTCATGTTCCAATACAAAGCAAACACTCAATTGCAATTGTACTTGTATGGTAGTCCTGGGTAACGCTCTCTTCCATCATGAGAGAACATTAGCTCCCTTCGCGTGGAAGTTACTTACACTATGCACCAGTGTGTGAAATTCTGCAAAAATTCCAAGTCTAGACTGGATTGGATCCCACTCCCCTTTCTTTATTCTGCCCACACAGTAACTATTGAGCTACGGGGATGTGTGTTTGGAGTTCCTTTCTCTTTTTCCCCCTCCACCTGCTGACTGAGTGCATGATGCGAACCCCTTCAGTGGCGCGAACGAACATACATACCATGAATTCAAAGCTTAATAGATAGATACGGTTTTATTGATATGAGCGATACAGCTCCTGCAATATGTACAAAATGTACTGATCGCAACAGAGAAAACCATTGGCTAATAGTTACATTGATCGTTATTAAATTTAATTATCCTTAGCCTTGGGTGATTCTCAATACAATGTTCGCTTCTCAACAAACAAACAAGGGGGGGAGCGAAGCAGATGACATAACGAACGGAGAGCACACTTAGAGAGTTACTAATTTTACACTGCTATGGTAAAGACATGATTTTCTTCACGAAGTTAACCTCTTCCCCACCAAAAGGATAGACGCTGCATAGTTTTAAAACTGGTTGTTATGGACATGAAGATCGCTGGTGGATAGTTTAATTAACCTATCGCGGGACTTTAGAAACAACGTTGCATAGTTAATTTCCCGCATGATCTGGCCATTAGATCAGTGTTGCATAAATTCGAATTTCACTTTGCATCTCTTATGCATAGAAGATATAACTATAGCTATAACTTGTGAGAGCGGCAAAGATAGAATGTTCTTGAGATGGACTTTGGCGATGCTTACATCTAAGTTTACATTCTTCATTGTATTATATAATACGAAGATTTAATTTAATTTAAAATTAACTTAGTTTTAATTAACAAAAATTTTAATGCTAGCCTAGCTTTCTAGAATAGATGTTAGAGCTTGGTATATACCGTGCACAGGTGTCATAACAACACGGTCACTAAGTTAGAGAATGCTTCTAATGTGATGGTGGGGAAGAGGTTAATATTCTATTTTTCGTTAATTTGTCCAGCGATTGATTCTGTATCGATCTTGCCGTTAGTTGGTATCGACAATGATAAATGATAAGGCCGGTAGGCTAAGTTTGAGTTAAGTTTAATTACAGGGCGGAGAGAGGTAGGAACTGTATGAGATACAGGAGGTGTGCTGTGCTTGATAAGCTAAGGCTGACTGACTCTACGAAAGTGTAGAAGCAGGTTAAGAGATAGCTAGGAGGGACGGACGTGTGAGAGACGTGAGGTCGGACCTAGCAGAGACGAACAGTATCAGCACATCCCCTTTTGTAAGATATAAAGATAAGCTATGGACATTCGAAATTGACACAATTACATACGGAAAGCACATACATAATCATATTGAAATAACTGGTTGATATAAAATGACATGATTGATAAATTGTTAAATATTGACATGGATTGTGCTAATGGGAAATTAGAAAACAGCGAGTAAGTTTAATTATAATTAGCACTGAATGATTTGCTGTGTAATGTTCTTCTTCTTCTCATTGGAGTGTACTGAAGAAGGGACAATTTTACTCTGATAGAGCAAACGGATGAAAGGGACGTTGTGGTTAACGTTGGCCGTCAGATGAAGGACGAGAGATGAGTTCCACAAATGGTTGATTCAAAATTTTAGGATCAGCATCGGAAACAGGTTCTACCTTCGAAATTAAGCAGTCGTTAGATGAAATTTCGATGACACAGCGAAGAGCTGGGATAGGAAGCTGTTCCAAGGTTTGGAAATGAGAGAGGTGAAGACAGGTACGACGATGTTGACCCTGGTTGGTGACAAGTTGATATGTACGCGGAGTATCGGCCGGACCGATGACAGTACCCCACTGTTCCAAGTCGTTAATCCAAGCAGTTTCTGGAAGTAAGTAAGAAAGTTCCAGGACACGGTGTCGTCTATCAACATAAGCTTTTTGAGCTGCAATCCTCTCCCTTTCGTGAGAGCAAAGTTGTCGCACTTGGAGCGGTGGAAATGGAATCGGAGAGATAATGTGAGAAGTAGGCGAAATGATTGAAAGTCGTCCATTAATCCAGATGACAATCGGCGAAGCTGTGAATGACAAGACGGATCTGAATTGTCGTAAAGCTTGATCTCGCAAAGATGAGACGTCACGCTGATGCCAGTTAGCGAATCCTTGTTAGAAGTGAAGGATTCGGGATTAGCTGATTGTTGTTGGACGGAAATTTCCGGAAGTCGGGTTATGAGACACAGTTTGACACACTCGTCAGCACAGAGTAATGGTTGTATCAATGATTTAACGACATACACCCAAGTTGGTAATTGATAATGACCGTAGGTCAAAGTGCAGAAGAATCTTCCCTTCGTGTCAAGTAAAGCACCGGTAGCACTACGAAGAGGAATGTCAGAAGATTGTAAAGTGAACATAGGTCTGAAAAATTGTGACCATAAGGTGAAAGGAACACTGTAACATCAGCCCCGATGTCAAGTTTAAATCGAACACTAATATTAGCAATGTTGACAATTGCGGTCCAGTCGTCGCGGGAACGAGACTGCGAGCACTTGACACAAGACAAAGTCATCAAGTGGCATAGCAAAATTGACACTGTTGATTTTGCCCTCAGAATGCTTACCAGCAGCACTTTTACAGACAGAGTCAAAATGTCCAATTTTACAGCATGATCCACAAGTTTCGTTTTTAGCCGGACAAGATTCACGTGAATGTTTTTGTGAACCACCACAATGATAGCAAATCCATTGTTTAGGTGGAGAGTCAGAGTTCTTCTTAGCCTTGCTGAAATTTTGCACATGAGAAGCACGAGAATTATGTATTATTCTGTTAACGGGATGAGAATCATTTCCTCCTTAATCACGTTGCTGCTTCTGGACTTCTTCGTAGGCACGAGCATTCTTGATAACATCATCCATGGTTGGATCTTCGAGCAGTAGAAGTCTGTCGGAGAGTCGTCTGTCAGAGACGCCAACGATGATGCGGTCCCTCACGAGCTGGTCCTTAAGCGACTCGTATGCACACGACTCGCTGAGAATTTGCAGATCAAGGATGAAAGCATCTACGGACTCGCCCGGGAGTTGTACACGACGGTTAAATTTTGCACGCTCGTACGTCACACGGGTTTTACCTATGAAGAAGGCCTTGAAAGCCTCGCAGACATTCGCGTACAGTAGTTTGTCGGCTGTACTAAGATGCGGGGATGTAAGGATCTCCTCAGCTTTAGGACCCATGGTGACTAAAAAAGCGTCGATTTTATCTGCGTCAAGGGTAATTTTTGCAATCCTGCAGAAGCGGTCGAATTGCTCTATCCATAGCTTCCAAGTGTGAGGGGAGTTAAAGGGAAACGGATCAAGCTGGCGGAACATGCCTGCCCACAGAGTTTTCGTATCCGACGACATCTTGAAATTTTCAGCAACGGCGTGGTTATTATGTATCACTACAGGAATGGATGAAAACACAGGAAGCGAATTTGAAGAAATTCGGCTAAGAGTTTCAAATTTTGCAGGTAATTAACTCTTTTCAGGTATCCTAGGAGATCACGTCAGCAAATGATAACCTAGAGGAACTCACAGGTAGGTAAGGAAATCAAGTACGGAGTTCACAAACACTGAAGAAGGTTAGGAAAGTTTGCAAAATTTTGGCAAGCAAACGGCACTAGATTAGGAAAAGTAAATTGCACAGGTTCGTTTCTGGCGCTGCCACCATGTATCGATCTTGCCGTTAGTTGGTATCGACGATGATAAATGATAAGGCCGTTAGGTTAAGTTTGAGTTAAGTTTAATTACAGGGCGGAGAGAGGTAGGAACTGTAGGAGATACAGGAGGAGTGCTGTGCTTGATAAGCTAGGCTAAGGCTGACTGACTCTACGAAAGTGTAGAAGCAGGTTAAAAGATAGCTAGGAGGGACGGACGTGTGAGAGACGTGAGGTCGGACCTAGCAGAGACGAACAGTATCAGCACAGATTCCGTAAAGTCGTGATTATATAATCGTTGTCCTTATTGAACAGTTGCTGTGTGATGAATTTCCGTACTTGTGTAGGCTGCTCCTGTACCAAAAAACACCCCAGCACTCGTTTGGTTTCACGTATCCTCATCCGTGGGTGGTTGCGGATGTCGTTGTCTTCAATATCAGTTTGAGGTTTTGCAGTTGCAGTTACAGACTTAAATAGTTTTACAGTTTCCTTAGCTTAGTTTTCCTATTCTTACATTGTCGAGTTTTCTGAATTGTTACGTTATTCCTTTATACGACTACATAGAATGGTCTACCTTGTCGCACTAGGATACAGTAGTGAATGCAAAGTAACGAAAGCGTACTATGTACATTGCTTACCCCTACAGGCCTAGCTTCGTCTTTCGAGACTCCCGTACGTGGCCTGACATCACTCTAATTAATATTTGTATTTGCACTCCTCTGAGATGAAGAGTTATTTACAGATTCTTGCCTTCATTATTGCATATTTTTCTTCAAATGGTTTCTCTCAACATTGATAGATAAGTTCTGGCTACAGACTTAAATAGGCTTACAGTTTCCTTAGCTTAGCTTCCCAATCTACATAGTCGAATTTGTCCTTATTTTACGCGATTCTCTCGTTGACTACGAAGACTGTTTCACATTTCGCACTGGGATTCAGTAGTGAATGCGAAGTGACAAGAGCGTACTATGTACGTTGCTTACCCCTACAGGCCTACCTTCCTCTTTCGAGACTCACGTACCTATCCTGATATCACTCTACTTAATATTTGTATCATTGCCATTCTTCAATTATTTCACGAAGATAATACTTTGTTTTATAGATTACGCTGCGCTTCTTTATGATTTTGACTTGGGGTTTGCAAATAATTTCATATGTATGTACTTGACAGCAATTACACAGGAGGATTTTAAATTTAGGTTTATCGCTTTCCTGAAATTTTTACATGTGCTCTGCACCACAAGGTTTCACACTCAATCATAATTATAATTAGCTTTTGTTAACAAAATTATCATACTGGATTCAGATACACATTTTGACACCAAATTTAACTTATATAATGTTAAGATACACTGGTTAAATTTCATTTTAACAGGAGTGAATTTTACCAGTTTGCTCACCCGGTCGCAGCTTATAGACCCAAATTCAAAGCTTAATAAAAACTTGATAAATTATATGTTACTCCCGTTTTAGTTAACTGAAGTGGCTGAAAATCAATCGGGATTATGCCTTACTCGTTATGCATCTGTGTTCGAAATTTAATCTGACTCTACAAAGTCGTTCACGAGATATCCTGCGTACAGACGGACGTCACTAACCTTCCTAAGAAGCGCCTTCACCCCTTAATAAATGTGAAAGTTTTGGGCGAAAGTATGACATTTGATGAGCGAATTCTGAATTTGTCTCAAGTCCAAAAAATGTTTCCATATTATTCTATTTAGCTTTTAAATATTTCAACCGAACAAGGCTTCAAGAAATTGGTCAGTTTCCACTTTCTCGTTCTCTGGGAGAAACCGGTTAGTTTTGTCCTTTCGCCTGTGTAAAAACCTAGAAGTAATGGAAACGTGTAGAGAAAGTACGGAAAGGCTATAGGAAAGGAGAAGGAGGAGATTTGGAAAGATTAAGCGGTAGAAGATAACTCTTAAAGAAAACTGGCGCACACGAATGAAACAATCTCGAAGAGTGAAAGAAAGAAGGTAAATTACAGTGGAGATGAGAAAGGCGGAGAAGAGGATACCGGAGACGGAGAAAGGGTTTAGGCTAAGAATTAATTTAGATCCCGGATATTTTCCTCTTATTGTCGCGTAAACTTTTGCTATGGCGGTTCCCATTTTCATAGTAGTTGAGTAGCCTGTGTATAGTGGCGTGGTCATTTGCTTTGCTAAGCTACATTCCAAGGAGGCATTTGGACGAGGATGAGGAGAAAGTTGATGAGATTGTGGGGATGAGGTGGATGTTGATTCGTGTCGGTTTGTGGAGCATGTGTTTTATTAGTTGTAAGTTTTTATGAGAAAACTGGAAGCTCCTCTAAGCCCTTAGATTTTGTGGTTCGTATAGGAAGGGCTGGGAAGCGATGGAATTGAATCAATTTACACGTAATTGCATTTTGTACGTAACGGATGTGTAAGGAGGAGAAAGTTTTTTGTGGTTTGTCCAGCTAGTATGAATAGTGAAAGTTTTCACTCTACGTAGTCCTTAGAATATTTTAGGAAACCCTTGGGAAGTTTTATGGTTCCGAAATGAGTTAGCTGAAGAATGAACTTTACAAACCTTGATTGATAGGGCCAGTGGATTCCTTGAAGTTCCTGATGAAGAAAGTAGGGTCAGCATCCTCAATATGCTACCGATGAGATGTTATAGTAAATTCTATGAATTCAGCGCGTAAGAAAAGCGAATATTCTACCACCACCAACCAGGACGAGAATGCGAACAGGTTTCTGTACCAGGTGCTGTACTTTTCATTGCAACTCTTTTGTATGCATGGGGGTAAGATGATTATAGAGGAATGTTTTGTTTCCTCCAGACCAGTAGTAATAACGAAGAAAGTTTTCAAGCCCCAAACCAGCTCAGCCGATGCCATCTGGGAGAAAGCTGTTAGCCTCCTGTCAGCCTTAAGTACAAGTGTAAGATGCGATCATGTAATGGAAGCTTATGCATTTAAGGCTGAAGTTCGGCACGGAAAATAAGGTGGGTACTCTTGAAGATGAACCAGCTTGTACATCCTCTTGCACCATCTCCAAAGAGTTCTTAGGCAGGCGTTCAGGTAGATGGCAGACATGAGGTTCTTATTGTTTCGACTCAATGCACTATCTTCAAAGCTCAGATGTCAGTCACGCTGTCTATTCTTTAACCTCATGAGCAAATTCCAAAAGCTCCCATCATAACTAACGGATTCGTACGAAGGAAACTGTCCTCCTTGAATCTCAGCTGAAATCCTCGGTTACAGCAGCTTAGATCTTTCGTTAAGACCTTAAAACTGTCAGCCTCTTCCCGCAAACTCCCTCTTTTCCAGGAAGAGTTAAGTAGTCGCTTGGTGCGGTAGCTGTACCCGACGTTAGGAAAGACGAAGGTCACATACACAATATTAGCCTACGTCTTTACCGGTAAAATCAGAGTAACGAGGCGCGTACAATCATTGTGTCCCTACCTCCGTTCTCGCAAATGAACATTAGATTACACTTATGTACTCTCTCAAAATAGAAGAGCTTCAAAATGCAGATATATAGCTATTCTTCCTGCACAACCTTGTAAGAACGAAACAACCCAAGTAAGAGTAAAGAGGAATTCCGCGAGTAGAAAACAAACACAATTTCTGCTCTGATTTACAGAATGTAATGAAATAGCAGAAGAATACGATTATACAATCCAAGTATACGCTAGGAAGATATTCACAAGACATGTACGCCATGGAGAAGGAGTTTGGAGTTGCTAGAGGCGGAGTGTTAGCATCAACAGTGGGGAAAGTATTCTTCCGTCAGATTCTAGTTACTAGCTACTTACAGCCAAAAGGAAAGAGAATAAACTCTTGGCAGGAGCGGTTTTGGAATAAAGGAAAAGGTTTTCACTGCCAAATAAAGAGTCCAGAGCTCTCCATCCGCAGAAGAACAAATGGAGAAAGAAAGGCGTGCGATGCGGTGTGCAGACGGAGGAGACGGAAGAGACGCTTTAGGAGAATGACTGCGGTCCTCTCTCCCACGCTCTTAAAGTGGTAAAAACTTGAGCCGGTTATTTTTCTGGGCCTCATTTCCCTTCCCAAGTTAGAAGGAGGAGGTGGGGTGCAACAAGCTGTATGGGGAAAGCTTTGCAAAAAGACGTTTCGGAACCCAAACAGCCTGAAGTGAAATACGGCGGGCGGTGAATAAATCGCTTGGAGGGAAGGAGCAAACGGGGAACGGGTTATTTTGCTACTCAATTGTGTGAAAATAGGGTAACTTCTTGAAGTTGTTTTGTTTGCCTACATTTCGGAGAATTTTGTAGTAAATGTAGAAGAGATCTTTGTCGTCGAAGAAAGTTTATCAATTCAACAAACCGCTCATACGCACCTTACTAGAACCCACATTTCAAATGGAATAAACGTGATGGGTGAGTGACTGAGAATACGTGATTTAAGAACAGGTTTCCGGGACTTGGAGTAGGGTTGGTGAGAAAGAGAACAGTGTAAACTGGGATCCCATAACACGTAAACCATATTTACCGAATCTACACCGGGGAAGCTTTCTTCGAGTGTTTTCAAGTGAATGATTTAATGTGAAGAAAAGGGACCTGAATACCTGAGAAAACGGTTGAGAAAAGTAGTGAGCCCATGTCGAAGAAAGTTACAACTCTATATTATCTCACTACATCTCACTTTCTCCCTTTAATTATGTTCCAGAATTTCTAGAGAATGGGCCGAGGTGGAGGATGCAGAGGAACTCTCTGGAAGAGACGTGTGAGCCTTTTAGACACTTAATCGGCAGGAAAGCCGACTGAGCGACGACTAAAACGTTCATATCTAAATCCACCCTTGTCTCCCCCCGTGAATGACGTGATCAGCACTTTGAGGTTTGCCGAAAACAATCGCATTCTGCTTCTGCTAGTAGTTATCTTTCAACTGGCTCGACCTATCGCAAATTTGTGGAGTTAGTTCAGCAAATCCCGTGTAACATCATATTCAGTACAGTCAAAGGAATCAGCTCAGAAAGTTTTGGAAACGCAGTCCAAGTTTTTACTTAAATTCGACAAGGAAAAGAACACGAAGAAAATCTTTAGGTATAACATTGACATCCAAAGCACTCCCTAGCTTTCAAGACCTCACATTCGCCACTTGTACTTCTCTTACTGTCAAGAAGGACTTCAAATTACGAAAAGCTTGCACTCAACCTATTGTCGTGCATCGCCCTGTTCTCCTTTCGCTCTCGTTCTCTGACTCTGACGGAAGATTAAACGTGGATCCCAAGAATTAAAAACCCGTCATCCTGTTACCCACACGCGTTCCCCAAGTTTTAAGTCTCCCAAGCTAAGAATTTGGTAAATGTCCTCAATAAGTAGTTTTCTGAGCTTTCCGTTTCGTTCAGACAAAGAGGCCACATATATATTATGCATTGACAAGAAGAGAAGATTGGATGGAGGGACAAAAGCTTTAGTTTATAGAATGAAGGTGTTACCCCACCCCTTCATAAATTACGGGAGTAAATTTAAGTGAGACCTGCCGATTCATAGTTTTCATCAACTCCAATGCTGGAAAAGAAAGCTAAGAAATCAGAAGCTTAAACTTAACACGTGTTCTTCGCCTTAGTTAAAATAAGGAAACAAACGAGTGAAAGAAATCTGCTCTAAGTGGAAAAGCTTACACGGGAAGGGAAAGAGAAGCGGGAATAGTTCCTGAGGGAACTCTCTCTGATAGGTTGGATTTACAACGGTCATTTAAAAGCCACAATCTACAGCTACAGAAGACGGATTCAGAGAAAAACTATTAATCAGAAATGAAAAATACCTAAGGATTGTCGGAGAATTGAGATAAAGAAGGAGATGGAGAGTAAGACTAAATGTCCAGCAACCAGCAACCTCCACAACCCTCGTTCCACTCTCGTGAACATATTGAAGGAATTACTTGACTTTCCTCCAAAAATCCCTTTTCTCGCCTAGCTTCTGAAATTCAACACTTCCCACACTGAGAAATCATGGGTGGGTAACAACTTGAGCAGATTGCAATTCTTACTTGAAAATACAATTCCCTATGGGAGGTAACAAGTATTTGTAAGGTATGTACAAGTATTTTGTTAATGGTCCCTGCGTCTGGACAAGACCTGATCTGACTTTCCAATGCCGCAATCTCTTTCCCTACAGCCTCACCTGTTTCTTTCCCTGAAAAAACCTGTTTGGATAAAAAGAGCTCTTACTTGGGATTTGGGAAACAGCAAACAGCCTCTGAGGACATTGAAAATCCTCTCCCTTGGGGCGTGAGTGATGGAAATGTGATGTGAAGAAACCCGGAGGACTGATTGGCATGGAATTTATTTTGAGGCGTAGAAGAATTTTATGAATATTTTACATTCATAAATGTAAATCAACTCCCCCGGACTACAAGACTTGCAGAATATATTTCCTACAACTTAACCTGCATTAGGTATCCAACTATTACCACGCTGAAAACAAGGTAACGTGCAAACCTCCGTATATATCTATATATATATATATATATATATATGTATATATATATATATATATATAGATATAACTTTTCCCACCAAATTCAATTTGCATCCACACGAAACTCCTTTTTGAGTCTGGAGAGAAAAGTTTCTCTCGTTCCACTCATTCGATAGACCAGAGTATGGGAAGAAAACAGTAACAACTTTCCCCTTATCTGTCCCAAAGCACGATGCAGAAACGTCAATTCGCTTCTACCCTTCCGCCCTTGTTCATTAGCTTTCTTGCAAAAAAATAGTTTAGCGGAAAGCGCCTACAAGGAAGGCTTGATTCCCAAAGGGATCAGTGGAAGAACCGCATACAAATATAAAGGAATCTAAAATTTCGAGATTTGCACAGAATGGAGATGAACATTTTACCTTGTGTTTAAGGATTCATAATTAACGGAGCTCAGGTACTCGGAGCATGGTAGGAAAGTAAAGCGTCCGCAGTTTGGACCTAATTCTAGCGAATAGCTACGCAGATTTCTCTCTTCCCAGGCTACTACTCAACGGACCTCATACCTGTCTTAACTCTTAACTTTTGAATTGTAGCGCACGGTCCATATTTCTGCGATCAACTTTAACATACCTACCTTACATCATGTCTATATATACGCCGGATTTATGAGCAAGATAAAAGAGCTAATTACGCGATGGACTCAGTAACCAGCAAACCTGGAAATGTGTGATCCTATTTCCCCCCTCCTCTAATAAACATTCGCTTGCTTTCTCCACCGACTCGTTGTTTCACACGCAGAAACCGCCAGTTAGAATCCATTTTAGAGGGGCTGAGGGAAAGTTGTTGCAATTAATAATTACGAGCGCTTTGGCATTCATAATGCTCCTTCCCCTTCCGTCCTTCTATCTCTTCTCACAGTAAACCTTCTCCAATTGCCCATTTCTGTCTGAGTTTCAGGCAGGACAATGTTCATCAGGAAGCAGAACACACATACCGCCATTGAAACTACCTTTCACGAATCTAGAATCCCCTTGAAATCGGGCCTCTTCCTAACTTGACGGACTTTGTCATAACACCCGGTATAGGTACTACATACAATAGCCAAAAGTAGATGCATTTTTAAAGTCTCTCCACCCAAGCATATTGCCACAAAAGATTTATACACAAATTCCAATATGTCGAAAGGAACATGTAGCAACCAAGAAACGATTCTTCCCGCTCCCACATTTTAGCACTACCCCCTCTCCCATTTCCAAAAATAGCTACAGCATTCTCCCGCTAAAATTACAATCATATAAAATAATGTTCAACATAGTCACCACTCCGCCTACTGTTGCATATTCATATGTTACTACTATAGGCATATTCAGCAGCAGATGAAATAGAATCAATAATAATAATCGCATCTTCATGCTGCCATAGGTCAGAGATTCTAATCAGAAGTTATTCTAAGTTGGATAAACTATCTCTCCATCCAAGCACAACAGTGAGAAGAGAAGCATACAGTCTTGAGTAGACGAAAAGGAAATTTTGTAATTAAAGCACACGCAAATTTCAGAAAAGAGATGCGAGTCATCAATTCAAGTACTTTTCCTGGAATACTTACAAGAAAAAGCAGTCGGAACAAGTAGTAGAAGGGGCAGTTTATTTTACAAGACTCTTGTTGAAGTACTTATTATTTCTAGGAAGTTCTCATTAATTCTATTCATTCCTTCTGATAACCCTCCCATAATATTTTCTCTATTTTCTCCTTTCCACTAATTTTTTGAACGGACATGGGATGCGGCAATAGATGAATATACGTTTACGAAAGTTTATTCCATTCTACTACAAACACTAACTACGCTCGTGTAAGCTGAGTTCCTTTTAAAATTAAAATTTCCATGAAAATTAATTACATTTTTCTTCATCTACCAGACCGGAACGGGAATGTAAAGAGAAGGTATTTTAGTGTCATGAGTTGCGACGACCATGGAACACGTCTTCAAATGTCAGTATTTGCGTATCAGCAACACGTAATTAAAGTATATGCATCCAATCTTGACTTGTACAAGCAGGAGGTGGTGGTCATAGTCTTCTAATCCATTTGAATCAGTGAAAACAGACATAAATTGTTCACCAAACTGAACGCCTTCTACACTATCTAGCGTGTTAAGATAAATACTAGAGGAATCAGATTTCTGGAATTCATTTGACGTTTTACTTGCCAAAACAACATACCGAAGCTTCGAAGCATATCCGTACTCCGGGAGTCCAAGTTAGAAAGAAGAAGGACAAGAGTGATATTCAAGTTAACCCGACTGAGTGCGATGAAATTAATTTACTCTGTTTTCGAGCCAAAATATCCTTTGAGAATCAAAACCCCGCCGTGCTATACTAACAAGTCGCTCAAGTGACTAATGCATACACCCAACATGAGCATACAGAATTATAACGGGAGCTGTACGTAACTCGAATACAATACAACTCCTCCAGATGCATATAAAAAAGTATGTAATATGTGAAGGGTGTAGCTTGAAGCTAAAATTGTTGGGCGAGAATAGCTAAAGCCTCCATACGTATGTCCCTCCTTTTCATAAAATGTTCAAGATCAATGACGGAAATGTGGAGAGGATGTCGGGACTCTTCCTGTTCTCCCAGAATTTCAACTTTGACCTACCATCCTCTGGAGCAAAGGTGTAAGGGATACCAGGGAAACCAAAATTAAATTTCTAAGACATTTTACTTTTTCCAGTTACCTTTCACCAGTCTTTCATCGTATGAATTTGAACCTTTATTTAAGAACTTTAAACTTGCTATCTCTCAGAAGTACCTAAAAAGGTAACCATTTGTACAACAAAACATATGAGCACGAAAACATTCTTTTGCTCCATCTTTCCGCTCTGGCCTTTTATAACAACTGACTCAATTGGTCTATACACATTATAAACCTGAAAACAACTGGTACAACTTGCTTTACCCTATGAAATTTATGCTGATATGATTGACTGTATTCGTTTCCAATATCATGGTAAGAATAATTAAAGAAAACTCATATTTCTGCGGCAAAAGGAAACAATTGAAAAAACTTCTGTGGACTATAAAAGCTGGGATTCCAAAGATGAGGAAACTTACGTTATCAGAGATAGGCACTCATTCGTGATGGCTTCCGCCGTAACAGCTTAACTTTGATTGCTGTGATTCCAAAACCCCAGATAATGCTTCCCTCAACCAAGGTTGCCACTGTCTTCCCCTTAAGTTTCGATATCTCCCATTTCAGAAATGCAAGTATGCTGTAAAAACCATTCACGAAGAGTAGCAGATAGAACTTACTCTTTTTTCTTATTCAGTGTCTTACAACCTTGATCCGCCCACAAAAAACTTCTTCGGATTTCTAACTCTATCCATGCACACCGAGATTGACTTTGTAAAGTTGTAACCAGATGAATAGCCTGTGATCCACCAGATTTTGTAGTATTATCCACAAAACTTTGTCAATTCGAGCTCATAAATAAGTTTCAAGTCAATATGAAGGGATAGATAAGCATGAAGACAGCATCCGCTGCATCATCCTCTTCCTGTCTACATCTTCATCTATGTACATAACCAGGATTATAAAGTGAACATGTGTAAAATATAATTTCCACCTCTTCTCAGATGCTAACCCCGTAGATCACCGTATGAAGGCCTGACGGAATTTATTGCATGGAATATTAAGTTTTTTTATTATTTAGAAGTCACGTTACGTAAAAAGCGGACGTTACCCCCGCTTGGGAATTGTATGTCATCTCTTTTCGAGGTGTGGACGTTATCGAGCTGTCGTACCAAGCTAAAGGCATTCCTGTACGATTTAATTGCCATTTCTCAAACATGCTGTACGATAATCTGGATATCGCAATATGCAAAGAATTAACGGCTGAACTTTCACTCCGGCTGTCCGACCTCCGTGAGCGAGAAAATATTTTCACACAGAATTTGATTAAAAGGCTTTGAAGAATATTTAGCTGTAAGGTGCGATAATAGTAAGTTATGTGGCAAGGCATGGCCAGAATCAGGGAAAAAAATCTTCACAAAAAAAGATAAGACCATTCACTTCTTCAATCCTCTCACGTCCGTCAGAAATGGATTATTTGACAGAGAATTTCCATTGCTTGAGAAATTAGGATTTTGTTATGGCAGCTAATTTATTAAGGGGCGAAACCGCTTCCTACAGAGGTTGGTGGCGTCTGTCTGTCTTAAGCAGGCATATTACGATTCATGAATCACTGAATCGTCGATTCCAATTTTTCAGCTTTTTATAAGTTTTAGCTGCTCCAAGCGGAGGTTGTCCGAACTATATTTTTGAGTGAATCGCTATTTTCAGTCGATTCGATTCACTTCAAGTCCAATTCAGGGTGATTCAACTATGCTCGCGTCGACCGAATATCCTCAGTGAGAATATTTTGCCTATAATGATTATTTCAATTACCAATTGTCATCTGATGCATATGTCATTACATTATATACCGTTACAAGGATATTGAAACTCGGCCACAATTAAAAATTAATATCTACGATTCAATTATTTTTTGGGCACAATTAAATTCCTTCCTTGAAAATTAAAATCTGACAATTAAAATTAAATCCTTTTCTCCAGCAATTAAACTGTACAATTAAAATTGAATTGTTTGCTGCCGGCAATTAAGTTGCAATTAAATTTTGTAATTAAATGCTCTTAATTATCACAAAAATTACTACTAAAATTAACAATTTTTGTCAAGATATTGCTATTTTGACATAAAGTTTAATGTGTTTTAACTTCTTTATGCCAATTTTAATTGTCAGGCAGCTACAATGAAAGTCAACAATTAATGGAGCTAATGTCACAATTAACAGCTGCAAAAAATAATTGATCTCAATTTTTTCGACAGTTAGATCCTTCAATTAATAATTGATATCGATTGTTCGACAATTAGATCTAGCAATTCGCAATTCGTGCGAGTATCTCAGCAATTGACAATTAAAAATTAAAATTAAATTTTCAGCTTAGTTATAAAAGTTTCAATCGATTGAGTTTATTAATTAATCCAACCTTGATTTTAATTACCATTATATTTAATTAGGAAGGTTGGGTTAATTCATAAAATTAATCGATTTAAACTTTAATAATTAACCTGAAAATTTAATTTTAATTATTAATTTTCAATTGCTGAGATTCTCGTATTAATTGTTAATTGCAATATCTAATTGCAGAAAAAATTATATCTAATATATAAAACAGAAAGTTTGTTGGTGTCACCGAATAGATTCCCTTTTTGTGAAAGTATCACGGACGTTTGAAAGTGTGAAAGTGTGAATGTTGCAATTATTTCGGTAACTTTGCACTTTTTTGCAATGTTAACACATTTATGCAAATTTTAGCATACTTTTGCAAATTTTAGCATAATAAATGGCCCCGTCATGAGTGCATGGGGCAGAAGCCAGCCGGAGAAACCAATGGCAACGTAAACAGATTTAGTGCAAACTCGAATCCGCGAAAGATGAACTGCAGTAATGAGTTCTAATCAGCAATGTATAGACGAGCCCTCCTTTCTCAGCAACATTCTATTCCCAGTTTCTCAACGGTGGGAAAGCCATGAATCTTAGTAACGTGCTGTTACTAATATAGTTTCCACATTTTTTTGCACGATTTTTTAAACAATGATATCATTATGAGAATAAAGGTTTGCTGGGATACGTTTAAAATTAGATTTTCCATCAAGCAGAAAACACACAAATTGAGAAATTAAACATTGACCATTTGGCCCTATGACAGTCCAACTGAGTCACCTTCTTGCAGAAAATCCCATCAAACAGCTTTTGTAAAAATTCACCAGTTCCTAAAAGTAAAATACGCCCCAGTTACAGTCGAACCTCCAATTAAGATTTAAAAAAATCCAGCGAGCCTAAATAAAATAAAACCAGCCGAAATCAAATAAAGCCTACCAACATAGCCAGATGACATTATTTTATCACTGTCAAAATAAGATGACGCTATTCTAATCTAGCCAAAATCAGTTGACGCTATTTTAGTGCAGTCCAAATCAGATGGCGCTATTTTAAGGCAGTCAAAATCAGATAACGTTAGTTTTAGGCAGTCAAAATGACTTGGCTCTATTTGGTGGCAGTCTAAATCAGTAAACGCTATTCTATGTCAGCCAAAATAAGGTGTCACTGTTTTGAGGCAGTCAAAATTATATGAGGCATTTTTAAGGCAGTCAAAATGAGATGGCGCTGTTTTGAGCCAGTCAAAATCAGATGGCGCTGTTTTGAGCCAGTCAAGTCAGATGACGTTAGTTTCTGGCAGCCAAAATCAGATGACGCTTGTTTCTGGCAGCCAAAATCAGAGGACACTAATTTCTGGTAGTCAAAATCAGATGACGCTAATTTCTGGCAGCCAAAATCCGATTACGTTAGTTTCTGGCAGCCAAAATCAAATGACGCTAATTTCTGGCAGCCAAAGTTATATGAGGCTTTTTTAAGGCAGTCAAAATCATATAAGGTATTTTTGAGCCAGTAAAAATCAGATGACGCTAATTTCTGGCAGCCAAAGTTATATGAGGCTTTTTGAGGCAGTCAAAATCATATAAGGTATTTTTAAGGCAGTCAAAATCAGATGGTGCCTTTTTGATGCAATCAAATTCAGATGACTTATTTCTGGCGGACAAAATCAGATGACGCTAATTTCAGACATCCAAAATTGTATAATGCTAGTTTCTGGCAGCCAAAATTATATAACGCTAGTTTCTGGCAGCCAAAATTATATAACGCTAGTTTCTGGCTGCACAAATCATATAAAGCTATTTTGAGGCGGTCAAATTCATATGAGGTTTTTTCAGGCAGTCAAAATGAGATGGCGCTGTATTGAGCCAGTAAAATTCAGATTACCTTAGTTTCTGGCAGCTAAAGTTATAACGCTAGTTTCTAGCAGTCATAATCAGATGACGCTGTTTTATGGCAGTCAAAATAAGTTAATGCTAGTTCGTGGCAGCCAAAATAAGGTATCACTATTTTGTAGTAGGCAGAATCAGATGACGCTAGTTTCTGGCAGCCAAAATCAGATGACACTAATTTCTGGCGACCAAAATCAGATTGCGTGAGTTTCTGGCAGCCGAAATCAGATGACGCTAATTTCTGGTCGTCAAAATCAGATGACGCTAATTTCTGGCAGCCAAAGTTATATGAGGCTTTTTTGAGGCAGTCAAAATCATATGAGGTATTTTTAAGGCAGTCAAAATCATATACGGTATTTTTGAGCACGTAAAAATCAGATGACGCTAATTTCTGGCTGCCAAACACAGATTACGTTAGTTTCTGGCAGCCAAAATCAGGTGTCGCAATTTTATGGCACTCAAAATCAATTGACGCTATTCTGAGGCGGCCAAAACCATTTTACTCTATTTGGTACCAACTGAATTAATTATTTTAAAAGAATGGCAACTACATTAGACAATGTATTTAGACTGGTTCAAATATGTTGAGACTAGTTCTAATACAAATAGTTAGACTATGTACGCAGACTGGCGTAATGATTTATTTCATTACTTAAATTAACGGAATAAATACTGAAGTAGTCGAGAGAACGGACTCATTTTGGCTGCCATAAGGCTATGTGCTTGTAGTTGGAATTCTATGTATTCTGCTGGTAGGAATATCTAGTTTAAAATCAAATGCTCATGTATTTATGAGCAGGAGGCGTTACATGATTTGTCAACAACAGTGTGCATAATAATCTGCTAAGCATCAACTGGAAGACGTTGCTTGAGTTTGATCAATTGCCGTATATAATTCTACTACTAGAATTTTTATGACCTTCCCACTGTTGAGAAACTGGGAACAGCGTGTTACTAAGAGAGGAGGACTCGTCAATACATTACTGATTCAAACTCACTGCTGCAATTCATCTTTCGCGTATTCGAATTTGCAGTAATTCTGTTTACGTTGCCATTGGTTTCTCCGGCTGGCTTCTACCCCATGTACTCATGACGGGGCCCTTTTAGCATAATTTTGCAAATTTTAGCATAATTTTGCAAATTTTAGCATAATTTTGCAAATGTTAGCATTTTTTGCATTTTTTAGCATACTTTTGCAAATTACAGCATACGTTTGCAAATGTTAGCATACTTTTGCAAATTTTAACATATTAATAAAAATTTTGAGTATTTCCTGCAAATTTTAGCATACTTTTGCAAATTTTAGCATACTTTTGCAACTTTTAGCATATTAATAAAAATTTTGAGCATTTTCTGCAAATTTTAGCATATTTATGCAAATTTTGAGCATTTTCTGCAAACTTTAGAATCTTTTTGCAAATTTTTAGCATGTTTTAAGTATCTTTTAGCAAATATTTCTATCTTTCTGCTACAGTATGATGGAGGTTGTACAGTGTAAATGTGTGAAAAAATTTATCAAAACTAAACATATCTCTGAATTTTGATCCAAGTTTTCCAAAATTATTCAATTCTGCTATAAGTTTTTAAAGTCTCTGAATTTTGATCAAGATTTCCAAAACCATCAATCCCTTAA
The DNA here is from genome assembly GCA_906901655.1 of Sminthurides aquaticus. Lineage (NCBI taxonomy): Eukaryota > Metazoa > Arthropoda > Collembola > Symphypleona > Sminthurididae > Sminthurides > Sminthurides aquaticus. The sequence goes on along the minus strand of CAJQTT010000022.1, from coordinate 1,076,136 downwards.
TAGTCTCATCAACTAAGGATTTAAAACTTAATATTCCAAAATGGAATGAACGGACACGAAATGTGTATTTACTGCATACGCATCCGTTCAGAAGCAGAGCCAAATAGTTAATGTACTCGATCTCACAATATTTATTAAGGAAATCGAAAAATGTCCCCATTGCTGGTAAAAGCTTTGAGAAAGTAAAATTTCTCTAAGGGAAATGAAGATATGGAGACAGAAGAAAAGGTAACAGCTTCTGACCCAGTGCTTATTTGCGAGCATCGTATACTATATCTTATACTATAAATCTAAATATCTGTTTGTGTCATTCCCTTTTTCACTTTCATTTTCACTTTTATGGTGTACCACTTTTATTCGGAGGGCGCCTATAGGTTTGTAAGAACTAGTGTCATGAACTTCAGTGTAACGATGGTCATGAGCCCTAGTTTGTAATATCTAATGTAGATAAAAGATGATAGATGGCGTCGTGTCTTATGAGCACGACGGAAATACTTCAATGAAGATTATCTCGAAACATTTTCAAATTGCCGCCGATATTGAAAATTGTAAAATGTAGACGAGAATCTGGGCTTTTGAATGATACCATGGTTACTACAATCCGTAGCTGCGGAGATTAATTAATTGAGGTTTAGGCTAATTAATAGTATTTCATATCGGCTGTCGCTAAAAGGAATAGCGGAAGTATATGTTAAGCTAGGGAGCGGAGGCGGGCGTAGGATACGTCCTGACTCACTATGAATAGAATACAATGTTAGAGTAAGTAACCTGTAGATTAGGGTACATAATGTAAATCTATGAATGAAAGTGTGAAGTTTGTGATGGGGACACCGGTTAAAGACCTATGTATTTAGTGTGATACTTGATGTACGAACCCATGAGAAAGAGAGTGTGATTAACTATAGAATAGGACGGGCACGTGATCCTCAGCTCCTGATTCTAGTAGTTAGACGGTCCAAGTTTTAGTAACGTAAAACTAGATCAGGTTAACTAATTGTTAGTTAAGGTGAGATTAGGTGTTTCAGTCTGCGTCAGAGCATTGTGTTCTACCTAAGAGCTAGAATAATTATAATTAATTATTTAGAATAGTTAGTGTAAATCGGTATAGTTAATCTCTTAACTAAGGATTAGGATAAGAGGTCAAGGAAGGTTTAACTAAAGTTAATTAAGACTAGCTTCGGAGATGTTATCATCAATTCGCTTCGTGATGGTGTATGATCGTAAAGCAAACTTGACCTAATTCAAGAATTGAACCCGAAGACCTCTAGATACCATTGTGGGCCTGTTTTTTTATCCTTTTGTGCGAATTCAAATAGCATATGGTAGGAGGTAGACGTAGGCAGGCCACAACTCATTACAGGTTTGACTTTAAGTTTGAGCTTTCGGTTCGGCTTAAGAGCTATACGTTTGACCATAGAGGTTTACGTTTGGTTGCCGAGTTTAATGCTTGACGGAAGAGCTAGACGATTAAAGCTTTACGTTTGACAGGAGAACATACGTTTGACGGGAGAGGTATTGATTCGGCGATGAAAATAAAGTATTCAGTGGAGAATCATTAATAAAGAGCTATAGGCTTGGAACCATAGGCTACAGGTTTGACAGGTATATTCCCGCAGGAATACGATTTCTCTTAATTACAATTAACTTAATTGCAAACAACCGTGAGACCCATCAAAAGGCGATGCATCATCGGCTAGTATTTTAAATTGATCTGCCATTTATTTTCTATTGCCTAACAACTAAGAATCATACAAACAGTTACAGTAAAATCATCTCCAAGGAGATATTAAGTCTGTAACATACCACCCACCGATGAACCCGTGTACGGTTCATCCAAGATACATTAGTCGTACTTAGATAACAATTTCTAATCACAAATTCATTCGCTAAGATATATTAAGTACGTAACATACCACCCTCCGATGAACGCTTGTACGGTTCATCCAAGACACATTAAATACACATAGTTAACAAGTTGTAGTTACACATAGTTAATCATAACACATAACTCTAACAACGCGACAATCATTTAATTCAAATGTAAGTTAAACACTTCCTCCTTTAATCAAATACCTCAGCCTACTCCAGCAGCTACCGTGCTCAGGATGGCTCTGAGGTTACTAATTCCAATTCCAGTTTTCCATCCGTTCCGTATTCTTATCCGTTTAGTTTTCATCTTAGAATTAGCAGCAGTATTTATGGTTCTTTTCCAGTTGTCTCCCAGCATATCAACTGGTTGTTGACAATGTCTGCGTACTTTTAGTTGCGATCTTCTAGATAGTTTTCGGTTTCCTAGTTTCATCCTTGACTTCGTCCAACTTGTACTTTCTTCTTTACCCCAAGGCATTTAATCCCAGTAGTACTGACTTTTAAAGCTGTACCAAAACCATTGTCTTCAACGCTACTTCCTATATCGTTGCTCGCAGCATTTGACAAACTCTTCTCTTTAGAGTCATCTTAATTCCAGTCTACGTAATTGGTGACAGGCTTTCGGCTATCACTTACGCAACCGATTTCCATTTTCTTGTCATCCACATCTCTCCACCCCGTAATTCTTTCTGGAATTACAGTTGCTGAAATTTTCTCCAGAACGAAGGCCACGGTCTGACCCTCTTGCAGATTTGCGCGTGGTTTCACATCGCTCGATTTGTCGATTTCAAATCGCACCACTCCGTGTATTCATCTATCCTGTTTCGAATAGAGATTGCTGCGTCGCGGCTGAGGTCTTCTTTTGTTTTTCGTATCCATGATTCAGCTTTCTTTACCATGGACATCGCTTCACGTTCGTAGTTACTTAAGACCAGTTTTGAATCGCTGACCTTGTAAGCGGCTTCCAAATATTCCTGACCAAGCTGTATTTCTTTTTGGTAGTGTGCTTGTAACTTCAAAATCATTTTCTTCACCTTGTTCTCAGTTGCGTCGATGCGTTTCATGAGTTTCTGGAACTGCAGTACTTTCTCCTCTTCAAATTTTCTTTCGTCCCATTTAATGTCTGGGAAAGACATCGGCGACAGCTACAGTAGTGATTCATCTGATCCCGTCTGTGCGCCATCTTCTTCGGGTTTGCTTGGCATGTAGCGACGTTCTTTGGACCTCTGACCTCGTGCTTCTTTGGACCCCTCATCTGGGAACGCAGATAATGGCACATCTGTCCGACTTATCTCGTATAATCCACCGTTTCTAGATCCCATGTCCATCTTCCGTCCTGACTTACTCGCACTCTCGCCCGTAATTATATCCATAATTGCACTGTCGTGTTTATCTACTATCGAAGGACCAATATATTCCCGCAGGAATACGGTTTCTCTTAATTACAATTAACTAAATTGCAATTAACCGTGAGCCCAATCAAAATGCGATGCATCATCGGCTAGTATTTTAAATTGATCTTCCATTTATTTTCTGTTGCCTAACTAAGAATCATACAAACAGTTACAATAAGATCATCTCCAATGAGATATTAAGTCTGTAACAACGGGAGAGTTAACGGTTTGGCGGTAGAGCCCAATATTATAGGTTGGACGGTAGGGCTAAAAATTACAAGTTTGACGGGATAATTATATGATTGACGGAAGAGCTTAAGATTATAGGTTTGACGGGGGAGCAAAACGTTCCGAACCATAGGCTACAGGTTTGACGGGAGAGGTATAAGTTTGGTGGGAGAGCTATTGATTCGGCGGGATTCCAGTTTTTATTGTTTTAGTACCGCAAAACACCCGGGCGAAGACGGGTAGAAAAGCTAGTATTCATATATCGGAGCTTATTAACAGATCAGGGTATATAATTTATCCTACGACTAGACCTAATCTGTAGACTACGAGGATCTCCCGACAGGACCCATGACTACAATGAAGCAAATTATTGATTTTACTATTAAATCAACGTATCCATACACTGAATGTGCCGTAATTGAGTAATGGATGCCTAATTTACAGTCCTACATTTGCGTATAACTTTTGTAACACTTTAAGGGAACATATTATGTTACCATAATAATAATAACTGGTACAAACAGGTTGAAAATTTATTCCAAGTTCTGAAAGTGCCGGTAACGCTAGCAGAATTGCTTGATTGCACGACTAATACTTTATTCAAGACAATCAAAGGCACGGTCAACCAGTCGCTTATACATGAGGATGTTAAAAGTATGTTAGAAAATAATACTTGGTATACTCTCATTAAGACTAAGGCCACAGCTTCCGAATTTTATGCAACCGGTACAAAGTGCAATCGTACGGTGTTTGCACAAAGCCTGCGCAATGGTATACCGGTAGTTGTGATTGATGGTAAGAAATTGGTATTGAATGGAATCTGGAATTATTGGAGGTTAAAAGCAGCAAAATCACCATACTGTTACATTTGTAACTTGAGAAAGAACGAGGATACCTACCATGTAATGACTGAATGTCCTCAATATACAAGTAATAGGAACTTATTAGTAGGATGGAGGGTATCTAGAACGAAGACGAAACTGGTATGTCTAAAGGAGGTCATTGAACACACCGAGCTATCAGAGCTGGAACTTTTCTGGAGGTCAGTGCGTGTTAGGAGGAGTTTTGTATGGGTGGATGAGCCAAGCAAATTATACTATTTTATATTGAATATTGCATTGTAAGATGCTTAACCTTTGTATAAGTAACGTGTCATTGCCTGTATTGTAGGGGCTGAGCTTCATGTTTTAAGCGGCCATATCAATCGGAAATAAATTATTATTATTATGTTACCATAGTAACGCCGTTTTATATTCCAAAACTTTTAATCTCAATATTTTATACAAATGTACTCCATTTCATTAACAGTAAATCTTATTTTAAATATAATCTTAACTATAAGGCATCTTAACTACAATCTTAACTATAAGGCATCTTAACTACAATCTTAACTATAAGGCATATCAACTATACTCTTAACTAGAAGGCAGAAAGGTTGTATGTACAGGGTGAAGCTTTTCCCTAGAACCTTTGCTCTCTTTGGCAATTGTTTTGCTCTCTCTTCGAAGGATAGAGGCTGGAGCTTTTTCGCAAGAGAATTTGCTCTTTTGGCTATGGTTTTGCTCTCCCTCTCTCAATGGTACAGGATGAAGCTTTTTCCCTGGAACCTTTGCTCTCTTTGCCAAGGATTCTGCTCTCTCTTCCAGAAGAGTACAGGATGTAGCTATTACCTGGTACCTTTGCGCTCTTCGCCAATAGATTTGCTCTTTATCTTCCAAGACTACAAGCTGGAGCTTTGATGAGAGTGATAGAATTTCCACGGGAGAGCTTCAGATTCGACGGGAGGGTTACAGGTTTGACGGGAGAGCTATAGGTTTTACGATAAGAGACATAAATACGAAATCCCAAGCAAAGTTGGGTGACTTAGCTATCTCGAAGAGTAGAGTCTGGAGCTTTTTCCCTAGAGAATTTGCTCTCTTTCCCAATAATTTGGTTCTCTCTTCGAAGAGTAGAGGGTAGAGCTGGAGCTATAACATTCAACGGGAAACCTGTAGATTTGACGGGAGAGCTTTAGGTTTGACAAGGGGTTTATGCATGCAACGGGAGAGCTATGGCTTCAACGGCGGAGCTATGGCTTCAACGGCGGAGCTATGGCTTCAACGGCAGAGCTATGGCTTCAACGGCTGAGCTATGGCTTCAACAGCAGAGCTATGGCTTTAACAGCAGAGCTATGGTTTCAATGGCAGAGCTATGGCTTCAACGGGAGAGTTATGGCTTCAACGGCTACGCTACGGCTTAAACGGGAGAGCTATGTCTTCATGGGGAGAGCTAAACATTTGACGGGAGAGCTATGTCTTCATGGGGAGAGCTAAAAATTTGACGGGAGAGCTAAAGGTTTGACGGGAGAGCTAAAGGTTTGATGGGAGAGCTAAAGGTTTGACGGGAGAACTATCCATAGGCTTCATTTGCCGATATATGAATACGCCAGTCTGTAACTGCGCCAATTCGTAACTGTAAAAACGAAATCCTGGCCGAAGCCGGGTTACTTAGCTCGTCTTCTTAACTTTAAGGCAGAAAGTTTGTATGTACAGGATGAAGCTTTTTTCTTTCTTTGCCAATCATTTTGTTCTCTCTTCGAAGAGTAGAGGCTGGAGCTTTTTCCCTAGAAAATTTGCTCTCTTTCCTAATAATTTTGTTCTCTCTTCGAAGAGTTGAGCTGGAGCTATAACATTCAACGGGAAAGCTGTAGATTTGACAGGAGAGCTAAAGGTTTGACGGGAAAGCTTTAGGTTTGACGGGAAAGCTTTAGGTTTGACGGGAGGGTTATACATTCAACCGGAGGATAATAGATTCCACGGGAGAACTATCCATAGGTTTAATTTGCCGATTCAGAAATACGGTAGCCTGTATTAGCGCCAATTCTTAACTGTGAAAACGAAATCCCGGGCAAAGCCGGGTTACTAAGCTAGTATGAATATAAAAACAAATGTTGGACTGTAAATTCGACAGGATACTCATTGAGTTTAAATTTGGGTATTCATTTACTTTTCAATACACGCTAAAATTATAGGGGTCATAACTGATGAAATTGTAGGACAGGTCATAGAAAATACTTATGAACTGGTAGCACCTCATGGATGGGTCGCATACGACCGGTTTACAGGAACCTAATTTCTCGTTCTCATAGAGTGTTCAACATGTTTCATTGCAATGACTCAACCACCCCGGAACCCTGTCCTGCCCTACAAGGGTTCTGACTTTCCGACAAAGGCTCGCAAAGAGAATAGTACTTTTAATATACATGTTTTATCATTATGCCGGATTCAGAGTTCCATATTTGTGCAAAAGTTTCTGGAAATAAGTGCAGTTTCTATAGTTACCCAGTTTTATACTTCAAAACTTTCTAAAAAATTCTGGCCCGCAACTATTAAAGTCAAGAAGTTTTGAAGTATAAAACGGGTTGCATAAACACAAGTTTTACACTTATGGCTAACTTATTTATTGAAAGTTTTTGTGGAACTCTGAATACGGCATTAGGTAGTTTAGAAGACCTGAATAACGATTCCTACATACTAATAAATCAAACTTCTTCATAAAACATTCGTAGGAAATATTGATTACTGAAATATCTCGTGAACATTTGAAAACCCTTAAACCGGATTTTTTCTTGCTTGTTCCCAAATGAGGGTTTGCAGAAAATCTCGGGCGTTGAGAATGAATTTAAGTACGAACGAAGTTTAAAATGCTGTAAAGATGATAAGAATGAGCACGAAAACGATACATGGTAGCTGTAGTTGGAGGAGACGCCTCTAGGACCAAAGCTTTTCCAATCTTAAGGCAGCAATACCCATTCCGTTTCATTTCAGCAGGAGCTCCGCTATTCAAGAGCGAAAAGCGTGAAAAAAGTGTACTTAGGTATAAATTCTCTCTCTACAAGTCACAAGAATGAATGGCTGTAAAGTCTGACAATCCTGCCCGTTACTTTCAACTTCAACAACAGAAGAAAAAGCGTAGAAACTTTAAAGACATAGCCATTGCCCGGTACCTATGTTGTAGGGATTCTTTAGTTCTATTATTACCAGCATTCATTTTTTACTTTAATATTATATCCTGAGAAGATGAAACAAATAACGAGGATAGCAAAACGAGGACAATACTTTAGCAGCTTCTTCGCCTTCGTAGCCTCACACATACATGAGGCCACATCTTGTTGAAAACGTAATTTAAAGAGAAAGTGAATACAGGCAAGATTTACGAGTTTCCAGGAGACAGGACATGCCTTCAATTTCATACCTTTAAAAAAGAGTGGGAGGATTCTGTTTAAAATTATGCGTCAAATATGTGGAACGAAAGTGGAACAGGTCCTTGCATATTCAACACAGTTTTGAGGCTAATAGGAAACGAAATCTCGCTCCTCCGAACGGAGCAATGTTCGGAAGAAAACGCGAAAAGGGAGAGTCAAATTATTGTTTTGAACACTTTACAAGATGAGATTCATTTTCTTGATGGCGACCGGCCACAAAATGAGATTCTCCCTGTGTAACTGGTAGCTTTGTAGTTTTGTGAAAATGAAAATTAGGACCTGTTCAAGCTAGCATGAGGTGACATTCGGCTTGGTGAGATAAGAATATAATTTCGTGAAATTGCTGCCACTGAAAGTTTGTAGTCTACAGTACAGGTGAGGTGATGACATTTTCGACGGAGAAAAAAGTTAAGAAGGAAGCAAACCCTTGGAGGCGGTACAATCCCACTCTTGTATTTCCCTTTAGCTGGAGATAACTCCTTCTCAAAATCTTTTGCTCTATTTCTCTTGAACAGTCCAACTTCAGTTATGCTTCTACATGGACCATATTTAACCGGAAATAACGCCTTCAAGAGAAAAGTTTTCTAGGAGACTTTCACCAATGCAAGATTGGTAAGAAGAAGAAGGAAAACTTTTGCGATATTGTAAAGACAGTTACTCAGACAATTGGAGAAGAACGCCCTTAAATTATCTCAAGTACTTATATCTGGAAAGAACAAGCAGTGCAATGCGTATTGTAGAACCTTGACCTAGACGGTCATCTTGACAAACCTCCGGCTTCAGGATTTAGTGTAATTGCTTGCTAGTACTTAATGTAATTAGTTATCCATGAGCTTTAGAATCAGTAAAAAAAACTCAATACGCAGTTAGCGCTGTTTCTCAGTAACCGCAGTTACTCCAATTAGTTAATTCAACTCCTTAACTCTTCTGCAATTGTTAAACTTTGCACAATTATCTTTCAATCTCTCCGCAGTTCCACAGAAGACTTCCTTCTAGCTCGCATGCCTTACACCTTCGGATTGTTACCTTTAAGACTCAGTCTCACACTTACACGGCAGTACCCAGCCCAGCACTCAAGCTGCAAGTATCCATCTCTGGTTCTTGCCAGACTCTTACTAACTATGTCTCCAACACCCAGCATTCAAGCTTCAAGCATCATTAAGGACGACATCAGCAGAACGTTTCAAAACGTACATAATAAGATTAGCAATTAATCAAACCATCCTGCCCAAATCATGTTGGCAGTGGTCCATCCCGCAGGATACACATTCTAATTCTGACCCGCAGGTAATATTACTTACAAGCCGGTAGGCGCCGACATGTGTCACACCGTATACAAAGCTTCAGGACAGCATCTGGATTGCAGTATGTCATTTAATAAAATTCTGCTAGCTCGGAGTTTATGAAAATGATGAAAACATGCTATTTTTAAGAGTTATCCGGTACAATTACGGGTTATCTCCACGCCACGCATCATTTCTTCGGGTTTCTTCCTTGCCTATAACGATTATGCATGTTATGCAATTTCCATTCACAATATATGATATAACGTATGCGCGAACTTCCTGTCAGAATTCCTGCACCTTTGATTTCAGGGAGACTCTCGTGGAGCCCTGCAGTGGGCTCCTGTGGTAATGTTTTCATGTGCCAGAGGTGTTTTTCTTTCTTCAATTATATTTCTGCCCACAAATTCATTTGGACAAAACAAAAAGGAACATTTTGTGCCCTAAGATCTTATCTAGGATTATCGTGCCTAATTTCGCTTCGCTCAGGTTAGGTTGCGAAAGCAAACCATAACGTTTTGTTGCAACACCCCGAATAGACTAACATTAAGGATTGGAAAATCAGTCATGTCGAACTGGCTATGAATGGGAGACAATCAATATTTCTGAGGGAACTGTGTAAATGTTCAGCTCACTTCCTAAGGAATAGCCGGATTTCTAACGGCATAAAAATTTGAAAGGTCACGTTGCTAAAGTTGCAGTTATCTTTCGCCCCTCTCTGGAGTACGGCAAACAGAGTGTCTTTTGTTATGATAAGAAAATATTTAAAATTATATAGCGAAAATAATCCGTTATCTCCCCTCATGTTATAAGAAGTGCTAGTTTTTGAGAGAAGCGTTATGATTCTTCTTGTGTGCCTCAACATCCCTGCGTGCTTTCCATGGATGTCTTTAAGATCTTAGCCACAAATTACACGGGTGCTGATACAGCATTCTGAAGTAATCGAATTAAGTGGACGTGAATTAGATCGGGAACATGTAATTGATTATCGAAAACAGCAAACTAGGGCAAATGGATGAAAGTAAAAGAAAAGTAATGTTCATCCTTCTTTTACTTACGCCAAGTCAGCACCGCATGAGGAGACTGCACAAGCTTCTGTCAAGTCCCTACTTTTGGTTAGGGAGCTTTGGAGCTGTATTTAGGAGGCAATCAAGTCAAAATCAATTGCATTTCGTCTCCTTCCTTTTACTCCTGATACTGTCATCGTGCTTGTATAAACGATTTTTTTGTCAAATTAAAGTTTAATGTGGCAAGTCTTCGTTTTAAACTGTGCTGGTTTCCAGTAACCTAATGATTACAGAGGTTGTCTCAGCTTTGTTTCCCCGGCTGTATTTATTCTACATACGAGTACACGCTAACCACGACCATGCGACGGGCTTTCCATTTTTGGAAATGATAAGGATGTAGCTTTAACTATGCTCAAGAATTAAGGTGATAAAGTTGAGGGTATGATCTTAGGGTTTTCCAAAAAGGGAGTCCGGTAGACAGGTTTCCATCGTAACGAAACATTTTGGAATAGACTAAAATCATAGGACAGTTATTAATATAGTTAAATCCGTCGAAAAAAAATAGTTAGAATGGTGAATGTCGCCTGCCAAACCGCATCCTCATTCCGTGCTGATTCCGACTTTCTTAAAAAACTTGACCTACTCGCTTCAAAAGTAACTCCAATTTCTTTTTTTGATATTTCCAAGAAAGTTCAAGTTTCTAGGAGTTAAGTTTAATTGCGCTACAGTGCAAATCTGATCTAATTTTGCAAGGTAATGCAGTCAACGATTAATTATTGTTGCATTTCTGGATATTCATACAGCGGTACTAAAACTGTAAATCTGCCGGACAAAGGTTGAGGTATTGACATCAATTATGTATATTACAAATAATTATATAAATCTATCCATATTGATTATCGTCTTATCTTATAGCACAGTTTCCTCCACTTATTCGTAGGGATATACGAAACCATTGGATAACCAATGCTTCTTTCGATACTGGATTAATTCTTCTCTAAGGATGTAAGATAATGCTTTGCAAAGGCTTTGCCGCAGTACCTTATTATCCCTTCACAAAAGTCTTTTTCTAATACAGTGAAACCCCGAACCCTACCTGAAGAATAGGACCTCGATTAAGAAAAGGATTGAGGACGGCCGTAACACTGATTGGAATACACTTATAGTTCATACACATTGTCGATGTAGTGTTTTATATACGGATACACAGCATATCCCATTGTGCACAGCGGTTGTCATTTTATGCGGCCCCATGGCAAACTGGTAATTTCTACCGCGGCGCAGAATGGTGAGCTTACGTGCGACGCCCGGCTACTGCAGCTACTGGAAAAGTGAAAGGGAATCCGCCGTCCGCTCCTTCCACTCTTTTCCACTCCTTCCACTGCTGCTCACAGTGAGCGGGAGGGAGGGTCGGACTTCCAGATTTCCTTCAATCAGCGATTTCTCAGCTCTGAAGCGTTACAACGTCAAGCGGTTTGCACTGCTGGATAGCTGATTTTCTAAGCTTTGAAACGCACTAAGTTTTATTTCCATAGGCTAAAGTTTGACCACACTGCAATGCTTAGAGTGAAAAATCCCAGTTTTAACGTGTCAGTAGACTTTTTTCACTACAACGTTGACAATCCTTGACCTACGGAAATGAAACTCAGTACGTTACAAAGCCAACAAACTCAGCTATCCAACAATGCAAGCTGCTTCACACTGTGACGCTTCTGAGAGGAGCAATGACTTGAGAAACATTGAGCTCTCTCCGATTTTCTTGCTTGAAAATACGCTGTACGCCTCCCTAGCAAAGCAATGCTTTTCTTACGAGCGCGGTATGGGCGATTTAAAATGATAACCCTTTATATATAAAATAGCTTTGCTTCCCGGCTTTGCGCGGGGGATGTGTGCTATGAAAACAACAAAAACTGGCATGCTCTCCCGTCAAATCTGTAGTTCTCCAATCCCAATCGAATGTTTAGCTCTCCCGTATATTGTTTAGCTCTCCCATAGAATGTTTAGCACTCACGTAGAATCTTTAGATCTTCTGTCAATCCTTAAACTCTCCCATGGAACCAATAGCTCTCCCGTAAAACCTGTAGCTTATGTTTCCAAACTTATAGTTCTCCACTGAATCTTATACTATAGGCTTAATGATTCGGTAGAAAACTATTGATTTTACCTATTGTTTGAAATATTGACTCTCCCGTCAAACGCATAGATCTCTCATCACACGTTAAGCTTTCCCGTGAAACGTATGGCTGTTCAGCCGAACCTATAGTCAAACCAATCGTCAAACCTATAGCCAAATCTATAGTGAAACCTATAGGCCCTCCGAATTAAGCCGAACCAATAGCTCAAACCTAGTCGAACCAATAGTGAAACCTATAGTCAAACCTTATATTCAAACCTAAAGTCAAACTTGTAGTCAAACCTAAAGTCAAACTTGTAGTCAAACCTAAAGTCAAACTTGTAGTCAAACCTACAGTCAGACCCATATATGCCCCCTTCGGAATGAAAGTGGAAAATCTTGAAAGTGAGCGTGAAAAAGGGAATGGCACACACAGACGTTGAGATTTATAGTATAAGATGTAATTTTTGGTATATAGTGTACATACAGTGTAAATACGTGTATTTGAACTATATTTACACGTATATACACTACTATATGTCAAATTGTGGACAGCCAGAACGTCGATCGCAATATCTGTTTTAACAAACCGGCAAAAAAGGCAATTATTATTCGAAAACTCAAACCTAACCAAAGACCCATCGCGACGGGTTCCTACCGACTTATATCTGTCCTCACGTGTTATCTTAAACTAGCTTGGCTCCCCGGCTTTGCCCGGGAGTTATGTGGCAGCAAACTAATAATAAATATTAGAATACTCTCTCGTGGAATCTTCGGCTCCCGTTTGTACTTTTTTAAAATTTTAAGTCTCCCTTAGATACTTCAGATCTCATTAGAACCCTCAGCTATCCTGTCAGGCATTTACCACTCCCGTTTAACCTGTAGCTCTTGCATGAAGCTTATAGCTCTCCCGTCAAACGTACAGTAGTCCCGTCAGACTATAGTTCCTATGTCTAACCCTTATACCTCTCGTGGAACAAATATCTCTCTCGTCAACCGATAGCTCTGCTGTCAAACCCATTGTCATCCCGCTGGATCAATAGTTCTTCAGTTGTACTTCTACTGTTGAAGCATGGGCTCTCCTGTTGGATCATTTCCTCTGGCGACAAAACTGTAGTTCTCCCATGAAACTTGCTCTCTTGTGCTCCTCTCACATAAAGCGCATAGCTCTCCAGCTAAGCGTATGGCTCCCCTGTTGAGCATTTAGCTCCCCCGTCAAGCGTAAAGGTCTCCCGTCCAATTAATAGATCTTATGTCTAAATAATATCTGGCCTTTGAAAATCTGTAGATCCACCATCATACCAATAGTCATACAAAAAGCTCCCCCATGAAAATTTTAATCTTCATAATCATCATAGTTTGCACTTTTTGATCATTTTTTGCCGGTTTGAAAAATAGGCTAATGCGATCGGTGAAAGCCGTCCACAATTCGACATATTGGTTATATACTAGTAGATTTACATGAGATATACAGTATATATTGAACAGAATCAATTAAAAATTGGAGCAGGATAGAAGCTATCCTTTTCTGCCGGTTTGAAATACATTTTAACACCTCGTAGTACACATTATTAAAGAAATTATGCAAGAAAAAGCATGAACCTCAGGAGACGGAACAATTCTTTCATATCACCATGGTATCTTGTTCGTTACTGCTATGTATTGAAATGGCTCGCAGATTTGCTTGTGCAAACTCATCATTTTCGCTAACTTTCTTGGTGTTCCACCGTAGTGCGAAATTTTTTCTAATTCAAGAATCAGAAGAATGAATAAGTGAATTTTGGAAACTCATATAACTAAGACACTACAACAGTAAGTCTGGTGAGCGGTAACGGTATGTATAGGTATTCGAACTGTAAAATTGCATGTTGTAAAAAGGAGTATGCATCTATCAGTCAGATTTTCCCGTTACATTTGTAGCGTTTCCTGCGGTAACTACTAGGAATATACTACACTACAGGAGTGCCGGCGCTGTATATTACAATATTGGAATTAGTTTTTCTGCAATAATGTAAGAAATTACTTAAATAAGCATCTCCTTATCGTACCCTTTCTAACAAATGTTTTTTTAAGTATAGCTACAGCAGAAACTGGACTATAAAAGGCAAATTGTTAATGGCTTTCACCAATTGCAATAGGGATTTCGCCCCATACTATATAGTATATACACCATTTTGCCTATTTAGTAAATCTAAATAGATTCTATTGAATATAATATTTATGTATCACGTATATCTACTAGTATAACTGAAATGTCAAATTGTATTCATTTGTAAATATATTCATTTTTCGTATATATAGTAGATTTGTATAGATTCTAATAGATATTCTCTCTATATTCAATGTATATCTACTAGTATATAACTAAAATGTCAAATTATTAACGGCTTTCACCGATCGCATTAGCCTATTTTTCAAACCGGCAAAAACTACCACTATCCAAAATTTAGTATAAATTATATAGTATGGGGCGAAATCCCTATTGCAATCGGTGAAAGCCGTCCACAATTTGACATTTTAGTTATATACTAGTAGTTTCACATGAGATATACAGTATATATTGAATAGAATCAATTAAAAACTACTTATATCCCAAGTTTAATATATACTATATAGTATGGGGCGAAATCCCTATTGCGATCGGTAAAAGCCGTCCACAATTTGACATTTTAGTTATATACTAGTAGTTTCACATGAGATATACAGTATATATTGAATAGAATCAATTAAAAACTACTTATATCCAGAATTTAATATATACTATATAATATGGGGCAAATCCCTATTGCGATCGGTGAAAGCCGTCCACAATTTGACATTTTAGTTATTAACTAGTAGTTTTACATGAGATATACAGTATATATTGAATAGAATCAATTAGAAACTACTAATATCCAAAATTTAATATATACTATATAGTATGGGGCGAAATCCCTATTGCGATCGGTGAAAGCCGTCCACAATTTGACATTTGACATGAGCTATTGCGGTCGTTGATTTGCCTTTCATAGTCCAGTTTTGCCGTAGCTATACTGAAAAAAGACATTCGTTAGAAAGGGTACTATAAGGAGATTCTTATCGCAATATTTTAGTACTTTCTTACATTATTGAAGGAAAACTAAATCTAATATTGTAATACACAGCGCCATCTCTCCTGTATTGTCGTCTATTCCTAGTGTCTATCGGAGGAAATGCTGCGAAGGTAACAAGAAAATCAGACGGATAGATTAATACACCTTTTTGCAACATGCAATTTTAAGGGTTAGAATACCTGTACATACCATTACCGCTCACCAGATTTACTTTTTTAGTGTCTTTGTTACATGCATTTCCAAAATTAACTCGTTCATTATAATAATTTTTGAATTCGAAACAATTTCGCACAACGGTGGAATAACGAGAAAGTTAGCAAAACTGATGAGTGTGCACAAGCAAATTTGCGCGCCATTTCAGTACATACAAGTTACGAACAAGATACCATGGTTATATGAAAGCATTGATCCGTCATCTGAAGTTTATGCTTTTTTCTTGCATAATATCTTTACTCATGTGTCTTCCAGGTGCTAAAATGTATTTCAAACCGGCAGAATGGGATAGCTTCTATCCTGCTCCATTTTTTGAACGTTTTGATCATTGGTTGAAAATTTTTAGATTTTTTTTAATATATTTTGAGCTTTTTGATCACTTTTTTGATCTTTTTGTGTACTTTTTGATTATTTTTTGAACGATTTGATAATTATTAAAACTTTTTGATCATTTTAAAACATGCTCAATGCTTCTCCAAAACATAAAACAATTTGGTGACACAGACAAACTTTCCGTTTTATATATAAAAGTTGTGCTCCCCAGCTTCGCCCGGGGGTTTTGTGGCGTGAAGTTAATAACAAATATTGGAACACTCTCCCGTAGAATCTTTGGCTCTCTCATGTATTTTTTAAAATTATTAACTCTCCCTCAGATACTTTAGATCTCATTAGAAACTTCAGATATCCTATTAGGCATTTACAGCTCCGGCTGAATCTGTAGCTCTTGCATGAAATATAGAGCTCTTCCGTCAAACGTAAAGTTAGCCCGTCAAATGTATAGCTCTCCCATCAAATTTATAGCTCTCCCGTCTTATCTACACTTCTCCCGTCAAAGATATAGCTCTCATATTATAACCTTTATTTCTACCGTACCCATTATTCCCCGTTGAAACCATAGTTCTCCAGTCAAACCGAAAGCCCTCTCGTCAAACCTGTAGCTCTCCCGTTGAATGTATGCTCCAGCCTCTACTTTTCGAAGACAGGGCAAAGCAATGGACAACGAGAGCAAATTCTCGTGGGAAGAAGTTCCAGCCTCTACTCTTTGAAGAGAGAGCAAAGCAATGGACAAAGAGAGCAAAGGTTCTAGGGAAAAGTTTCATGCTGTGCATACAAACTTCAAAAGGGTGCTTAAAATTTGCGAAAGGATGACGCCCTCAGAAGAGAAAATAGTGAAAGAATATCGAGAATAGGGAAAGAGCAGCCAAAATAGTGAAAGAATATCGAGAATAGTGAAGGAGCACCAAAATAGTGAAAGAATATCGAGAAAAATGAAAGAGCATCTAAAATAGTGAAAGAGTATCAAAAATAGTGAAAAAGTATCCAAATAGTGAAAAAATATCCAAATAGTGAAAAAGTATCCAAATAGTAAAAAAGTATCCAAATAGTGAAAAAATTACCAAATAGTGAAAAAATATCCAAATAGTGAAAAAGTATCGAATACTTTTGATCATTTTCGAAACTTTTACTCTGAAACATCGATGATACTTTTACGTTTTGCAAAAGCATCAGGTATGTACAGACAAACTTTGAGATTTATAGTTAAGAGATAGTCAAAAACGTTATTGTCGCGACAAATTTGACTTTTGCTATGATGATCTGCTTAGCGATAAACAATACGGCATCTGCAATTGTTTGAACACTACGTACGCATATATAGACTTTACTAGTGAAGAGCAGCTATGCCTAGCAAACAAAGATAAAGTCTGCGCGGTTAACTATTATTTTGAATAAGCGTTCTACAGATAAGACAACAAAATCCTCATTGCACCACTATTTAAGGATTATTATCCTCAATATCTTAAACGCTTTATTTATAATTACTTAAGAAATCGAGCTTGTAAAATGAAACTTGATATTTTCATATCCGACCATGTCCCTCTTTTCGTTTCTTGTGTACAAGGTTCTATCGGTGGCCCATATTTTATCCTTATTCTAATTTACAGTAAGTGCTGTCAAATCCCCTATTCAGCATGTCTTTTCGCAGATGATGGTGCAATTACGTGGTACGACAATACTTACGACGAACTGAAATATAATACGGATAAATGTGCAGAATCTTAAGAACCATGGTCACGGTAAAATAACGTGTTACTAAATTTGTACAAAACCAAGGCCAGTCAACTAAGGGACATAATGAAGCAAACAGCAAACACATGGCAAACAGCTTTATGAAGAAAAACGTTCTCCCCGACGACAGTAAATCCCTGCGCACACTCTCTGTCAGGAGAAAAATAGGAAAATAAATATATTTAATGTCCCGTAAAGCTAGGGTTATGGTATGAGAAAATACTCAACAACAAACTTTTTTCGCGAACAATTGACGCGAGAATTGGTTGTCAGGTATAATTAAAACCTTACAATTAAAATTAAATCCTGTCCTCCGACAATTAAGCTATACAGTTAAAACTAAATTGTTTCCTGCTGATAATTAAGTGACCTTTAAATACAACTAATTTTGACCAAAATTAAGATTAAAATTAACAATGTTTGACAAAAAAGCTCTAATTTTGCTTAAAATTCCCTGTTTTTTGACTATTTTTTCTCGATTTTAATTGTCACCAGCTACAATTAAATTCAACAATTAATTAAAGTGTTGGCATAATTAAAACTGCAATTAATAATTAATCTCAAGTTTTTCGACAATTAGATCTTGGAAATTAAATATAATGGTAATTAAAATCAAGGTTGGGTCAATTAACAAAACTCAATCGATTACAACTTTAATAATTAACCTGAAAATTTAATTTTAATTATTAATTGTCAATGCCGTAGATACTCGTACTAATTGTGAATTGCTAGATCAAATTGTCGAACAATTGATATCAATTATTAATTGAAAGATCTAACTGTCGAAAAAATTGAGATCAATTAGTAATTGCAGCTTTTAACTATGACATCAGCTCAATTAATTGTTGACTTTCATTGTAGCTGCCTCACAATTAAAATTAGCGTAAAGAAGTTAAAAAATAGTGAAATTTATGCCAAAATAGCCATTTTTTTACGAAAACAGTTAATTTTAATCGTAATTTTTGTGATAAGTAAGAGCATTTAATTGCCAATTTTAATTGCAACTTAATTGTCGGCAGCAAGCAATTCAGTTTTAATTGTACAGTTTAATTGTTGGAGAAAAGGATTTAATTTTAATTGTCAGATTTTAATTGTCACATGAAGGGATTTAATTTTAATTGTTAGTTTTTAATTGTGCCCAAAAAATAATTTAATTATAGACTTTAATTTTAAATTAATCATTATTGACAACATATTCTCACTGAGGATTGTAGGTCAGGTCATTGAAGGTCAGGTCAAGCCTAGTTTTGTGGAAGACGTAGACATTTGGATCAGATGACAAATGGTAATTAAATCAATCATTATAGGCAACATATTCTCACTGAGGATTGTAGGTCAGGTCATTGAAGGTCAGGTCAAGCCTAGTTTTGTTGAAGACGTAGACACATGGATCAGATGAAATAGGGTAATTAAATTGATCATTATAGGCCACATATGATCACTGAGGAATCCTACTAAATTTTAATTGCCACAGGAAGAGATTTAATTTTAATTGTTAGTTTTTAATTGTGTCCAAAAAAATAATTTAATTGCAGCTTTTAATTTTAAATTAATCATTATAGGCAACATATCATCAGTGAGCATAGTTGTATCCACCTGAGTAGTTAGTTCGCCTATAGTACCCATTTAAAAGTAATGTAAAAGCGTACGCGTACATACTAAACCCGTACATACTGGTAATAACCCAAGCGAAGCCAATGTCCTGCACTAGTGTCTTCCTCTCTACATTTGTCTTGCATGGTAGAGAAGATGCTAGGAGAAATACAATTTCCAGACGCTGTATCAGCAAAATTTCCAGTTTCAGCAAAAATGCAAGTTCTGGACAAAGTCATGGCTAGAATAGCAATGCATTTTGCAGTGCATTACACACGTTATCAAGAACAAGTACGATTTGGAATTGTGGCGCAGTTTTTGCTAATTATACGGAGAAAATATGAATTTTGCCAGAGCAGGAGAGCATTTCAGCCGGGCTAAATTTAGAAAGTGTAGAGTCACTCCGTGCCCTAGTGAAGGTGAAATTTTTTCTACTATCAAATTTCAATATCATGTGAATAACGCACATCTCCATGTGCTTGGAAGGAGGAATCTATTAATTTTGGGATCAGATATTTTGGAGGCAATATCGGAGGTGGTTGAGCTCTTCAAGTGCGTGCATTGTGACGCAGTCATAAATGAAGACGAAGCTTCCGTTCATGTTGAACAGCATTTCCGGGAGTTTGTTAGTGACTCCGAATGGGCAAGGAAAAACACAACTGATCGACAGGAAAATGTTGCTGCAGTTAATACACGTGAAGATGAGCAATCAAGGGTTCCGGAAGTGGAGAGGGGTTTTAATGCCGTTGTGCCGTACAATTTTAATACATCATCAAGCCGCTTTGTGATCATGACAATTCCAAGCAGGGCTGAAAGTCCAGCAACTCAAGACCAACAACAAGCAAATTCTAGCGAATTGCCCAGCAGCATTGAATCCAGAATTCCTCCGTTTATTGACAATGAGCAGCCGTGCAGCTCAAGGCACTTACCACCGGCTGGTCAATTAACGTACTATCAGCGACAACAAGACATACAGAGATGGCTAACTTGTGGTAATGATGTGGCTAATAATGCAGAGTACTCGGAACTAATCCAAGCGCTTCCGCCTGATGTGGAAATTGAATCCCGTCAATCAGGTAAACATATTGTAAGTCACAAGGAGTATGTATACCAGTGTAAAAGCAATATATGTGGCAATTTTAATAAAATTCTGGTAAATTAATTCTTCCTAGGTTGTGCTACTACACAGAATGTCAGAAGAGGAGATTGCGAAGGCAAAGGAATCCATAAAGAAGAATTATCAAAGGATCGCAAACATTCCAAAGGAAACGAGCAGCAGAAGCAGCAGCAGCAGCTCCATAAGCAGCGATCGGACGGAGATAATACAACGCTTTGCAAAAAGAGGAAACGAACAGAAAGCCGATCCGGATTATCGTCCTTACAGATACACAAAGAAAAATCCAAGAAGATCGGGAACGCGTGGAAGATCTTTTGGGACGGAACCGAGGAATCAGAAACAGAAGAAGAAGAGCTGCAACGAGTTGGTGAGTATTATAGATACAGAATATCTAACACTTAATGAATACACACGTAACCTTAATGCTAACATGCGTACGCTACTTACTTATTGCAGGTGCCAACATTACAAATGCAGCCGGAACAACAGATTTTGGAGGAACGGCGGGATTACATGGAAACACAAGTGAGTGCGCCCCTTAAGTATAACCCTGTAGTGCGCTCGTTCAGTGTACCCAGCTTAATTATATGGGTTTGTTACTAATTAACGGTAAATTGTAATTACAGGTGTCACAACAAAACGGTGCAGTAGCCGAAATACGGAACCTGGATCAAGCGTCTACAGTGGCAAATGTGACTCATCAACCAGTGATGGCAAATGCAACTCAAAGAAGCTTAGAGGTTAGTGAATACAATATGCAATATAATATTAACCATTAATTAAGCGGGATTAATACTAGCCTCTTAGATTAATTTTATCTGATTTTATAGATCCAAGCAAGGAGATTTTGGGGAATAGCGGTGCCATCACGCCGTCCGCCGAGGGAATTGGAGCAGGTGTGTATTAATTTAAAATTGTGGTTTTTAAAATTGGATGATATATATATAGCAGGAAAAAGACATATGTATGCCTTTATTTGAACATTTACTTACTTTTCAGCATCCTCAAATGCAGATTCAGCAAGAGGAGGAGGAGGAGGAAGAGGAGCGAGAAGCAGCCTCTTAGAATTTGCGCAAGCATGGGACGTCAATGAAATAGAGTTGGTAGATTTAACCATTCCTTTTTCTGAAGAACTTGAAGAGGAGTCACAGCTAAACCAGTAGCCTTAAACTTACACAGTTTTGTTTGTACAATGTGTTTTCTTGATTTAATTTTTTAAGCACAATGGAATTAAATAAAAACAAGGGTAATGAAGAAACTTTAAAGTGCAGAATCTGCGAAAGAGAATTTGATCAATATAGTTCACTTGATCGTCACCTACTACTTGATCATCGAGAAGAGCTTAGCTTTTACCACAACGAAGACAGTACTGATTGGAGTGAGTCTGACAGTGCGGAGTCAAATGAATCTACTAGAAAGCAAAAGTGCATTTGCTCTTCAACTGAAAGTAGTAGTGCGGAAGATAGTGAAAATTACAGGCCATCTCGTTCGCTCGTTTCTCCACAAGTGACATCTAGCGTGAGCAATAATACAGATTCCGAATCTGAATCAGCGGTGGGAGTGGATGAAAACTCAAGCTTTAATGAACAATACGGTGAAGGTTTGTTGAATGATTCTCCCGAACAGTACATTTTCCGTTTGGTATCGTCTAGGCTAAACAATCTTCATAGATATTATGAAATCGATTTTACCAATCATGGAATAAGTGATATTCGTGTTGTGTTTGAATTAGCTTATCCAAGCACTGAACAAGTTTTTCGTGATCTTTTCCAATTGCATAGGAATTATAAATTCGAGTTTACCGTAACGGCTTTAATGAGCAGATTTGTGGGTGGTGAGGAGAACGGTACACTGTACGAGACATTTTATTTTACTTCTTCTCTGCGCGCCATCTATCACATCAGCGCACTGTCAGCCTTGATAAATGTTACAGTTGACAATATGGAGCAACAGATAGAGGACACTACTAGCAAGGGAAGTGGTTGGGCAGTAAATGAGATACAAGTTCTGCGATTGAACACATTTGAATATGAGCCCCTCTCAGGGGGAACTTATGTACCTGTGCCTGAAGGTTTAGCGTTAAAAAAAGCAGTGGTGAATTTTAAAAATGATGATGACATGTGTTTTCTATGGTGCATAGCTGGGAGTGTAACTGGTTGCTATATGCTTAGCTCTAATCCTACAAGAATAACTGCAGCAATGAAGAAAGTATTTAAAAAGTTTGACATTAGCAATTTATACTTCCCCATGACTATTGAGCAGATCCCCCGATTCTTGAAGGATAATAAGAAGTATGGTGTAAACATTTTTGTGTATGAGTATATCAAGCCCCGTCATGGAGGTGAGAAAGAGTGCGACGTGGAAAAAGACGTGTATGCTATGCATGTGACTGAAGAAAAAAGAAAACATCACTGCAACTTATTATTACTCATGAACAAGGATACTGGGGATAGCCACTTTGTACTGCTAAGGGAGAGTCCAACTAATCCAACGGATGGACTTAGTAGATTGCTCGGGCACAGTCGATCCTATGCCTCATACATTTGCTATTACTGTCTTCAACATTTTACAACTATAGAAAATCTGGATGAGCATCGTTCGTTCTGCAGCACACTAAACTTACAGCGTATTAGATTTCCGAAGCAGAACAGCTATAAGTTCAATCAGTATCACAAGTGTATGCAGAGTGGTTTTGTAGTATATGCAGACTTGGAGTGCATGCTGGTTAAAAATGAAGACTCTAGTGTGGAATGTGATGCAGGGAATAAATGTGTTGACACTTTTTGCGATAAGCACCCCAGCAGAGAGGATGTGACTACGCATGTACCAACAGGTTATTGCTTCATTATTAAAGACTGGAATGGATTAACAGTATCAAAACGTTTATACAGAGGGGAAAACGTTGCGAACAAGTTTCTCCTGGATCTGATTGAAGAAACGCGGTCATGCTTTACTACGTTAAAATACATTAAACCCATTTTGGTAACCCAATCCGAGATTGACGGGAAATTCATAGCAATCAGATGCTGCTTATGTGAGGAGAAGTTCACTGAAGCTGACCACGCAAATAACTCTACGAATGTTGTATATCATCATTCTCATCTAACTGGTCGATTGCTAGGTAAAATAAACCAGATGCCATTATTATCCAAACCAATATACATTCCATATGATTTTTACATTCCGCACCCTTTTTTACTCTGCTAACAGGTTACGCGCACAACCAGTGTAATATTTTGGCTTTTCAAACGAAGAAGATTCCTGTCTTTTTTCATAATTGGAAATCTTATGATGGACATTTCATCCTTCAGGCATTGGGCAATGATTGCGTCAAGAATATTGACGGGATTGCAGTATCGCAGGAAAAGTTCATGACGATAACCGTGACGACGGCAGAAGATAATAAAATACAATTTTTGGATTCTTATCAGTTCCTCTCAGCCGCACTGTCCACGTTAGTTCTAAATACTGCCAAGGATGGTGTTGCAGCCTTTGTAACTACTCGGGAAGAGTTTCAGGGAAAAATTGCTGATATGACACTTTTGTACCAAAAAGGTATATACTGTTATAACTATGTAGATTCTTTAGCAAGGTTTACGGAGACAAGTTTACCAGCTCGGGAGGTATTCCGTTCTGACTTGAATGGAAAGGATATTACTGAAGATGAGTATGCATTTGCATTAAAGATGTGGAATCAGTTAGGCTGTAAAACACTTGGTGACTACCATGATTATTATTTGATGCTAGATACATGTCTGCTTTGTGATGTAATGCAGCAATTCCGAGCAAAGTGCTATGAAGATTTTGGTTTAGAGGCTAGTGCGTATGTAAGTTTACCAGGTATAGCATTTCACGCATCACTTAAGCGCAGTAAGGTCGAGTTAGATTATCTCAGTCTTGAGGGTGCATACACTTTTGCGGAGGCAGGAATCAGGGGCGGAGTCACGGGAATCGGAAGCATACGAAAAGCTGAAGCAAATAATCCATATATGGGAGAATTGTACGACCCTGCTAAGGAAACTAGATATCTTATAGGACTTGACTTTAATAATATGTACGGTGTAGGATTACAGCATTATTTACCAACTAGGAATTTTAAGTGGTGTGATAAAAATGATTTGCGCTGGTTTAATACGGATGTAGAAATAGTTATGGATAATATACTTGAATGCCAGGCAGACTCCGACCATGGTTGGATATTTTGCGTTGATTTAAATTACCCAACTGAACTTCATGATAGTCACAGTGATTATCCTTGCGCACCACACAGGTCTCAAATAGATATTTCAAAATTATCATTCTATCAAAAAAATATAATCGAAAAAATGGAAATGAAAGAAAACGCTCTGAAAGGATCTCGATTACTTGCAACTTTGGAAGATAAGAAGAAGTATGTAGTGCATTATATGGCATTAAGAGCATACCTTCAGTTAGGACTTCGTATTACAAAAGTACATAGTGTACTTGAATTCGATCAAAGTCCATTTATGAGATCGTTTGTTAATTTTTGTTTTGAGCGACGCAGAGATTCTACGACTCAATTCGATAAAGATTTCTATAAGAGTTTAGTGTGTTGTAATTTCGGGAAGCTCATAGAGTCCGTGCGTAAGCGTGTTAATATTAATTTTGTGAGAACCCGTGATCAAGCAAGATTACTCTTGAAGAAAGGCACAGTACAGCATGTTTCTGCGGTCAAAAATAGTGAGATGCTAATATTTTTCATGGTGAAGCTATCCGTTTGCCTGGACAAATTCATACATGCAGGGTTAGCAGTGCTGGATCATGCAAAAATTTGTATGTATGAT
The DNA here is from genome assembly GCA_906901655.1 of Sminthurides aquaticus. Taxonomy (NCBI): domain Eukaryota; kingdom Metazoa; phylum Arthropoda; class Collembola; order Symphypleona; family Sminthurididae; genus Sminthurides; species Sminthurides aquaticus. The sequence continues at coordinate 1,051,112 of CAJQTT010000022.1, read as the reverse complement.
TTCCATTATAACTACATGAGGAAAAAATATGGAGATCAATGCAAGCTCTGCTATACTGATACTGATGGATTCTTGTACCTTGTATCTTGTAAAGACATCTATAAGGATATATGGGAAGATAGAAAAATATTTGATATGAGTGACTATGATTGTAACGATGTTGTAAAGGGTAATCTTTTCTGCGTAGATAATAAGAAAAAGATAGGCTATATGAAAGATAACTACTCAGAATACCTACCCCTACGAGCTATAGCAATAAAACCTAAGCTGTACGCGGTAGAAATGTTGCATTGCGTTAATGAGTCAATTGACGTTGTCAAAAAGGCAAAGGGAATCAATAAGTGTGTTGTCAAGCATGAGTTACGCTACAAACACTATGAGAATGTGTTAGAAAATGCGGACGTATTGAAAACTACACTCACCTCAATCCGTAGTCATGAGCATCATGTGACAACTACAAGACAGCGAAAAATAGCTGCTCAGCCACTAGACGTAAAACGTTTTTATATTGATAACGTTAACTCTATTCCGCACGGTCACTATAGAGTTGATGAGTTGCTTGCCAGCAACAACAGTAACTCGGACACTGCACTTAGTATGTATTGAATTGTCAGTGATGTAAGTCTCTTTTAAGTGATTGTCTGTTTAATAAAAAACGTTGGAGTTATAATACTATTTTGCATCAGCATGGAGTTTGATTATTCTTTGAAGCATCCTTTGAATATAATTATCAGCGGACACTCCCAATCAGGCAAGAGTAGACTAGTTGCAGAACTTATTAAGAGAAGGAGAGAAGTTTTTGTCCCAGTTCCTATCAGGGTAGTGTATTGTTACATGGAATTCCAAGCCCCTCTTTTCCAGGGGATTCTTGATGCAGAAAATGCTAATTATATGCCATCTTCCCTGCCAACCCCCGAAGGAGCACGTTCGGGGGTGAGGGAAAGTTCAGCTTTGAATATGCAAAACGTCAACTCACATCTAAATCAATTTGAAAATATTATTTTCACAAAAGGCCTGGATAAAATTGAAGAGCTTATACCGGAAGGGAACACTGTACCTACCCTGTTGATAGTTGATGACTGTATGGAGATGGTAGCTAAAAGTGAATATATATGCAGTCTATTTACAAGAATGTCACATCATCGTTCCATGAGCGTAGCCCTGCTTGTTCAAAACCTCTTTTTCAAAGGGACATACATGCGGACAATATGTTTAAATGCAAAACTACTAATCATCTTCAGAAATGTCCGCGACGGTAGTGTCATCTCTTATCTGGGCAGACAGTTAAATCGTGGTAAAAAATATGAGCTTCTTGAGGAAGCATATGCAGATGCGACGAAGAAGGCATATGGTTATCTTGTGTTGGACTTGGACCCGAGACAGCATGACAATTATAGGTTTAGAACTTCTATATTTCCAGACCCTGAAAATAATGTGTACGTGGAAAGACAATCTTGTCGTTAAGTAAAGGTTTTATTGTGTCAGGAAGGTTGGTTTACAGCCATTAAATATTACCATACATATATATGACTAAATTCAACGGCTTCATCCTAAGCAATATTTTCTTTACCATACCCTAAAATAGCCAGATTTTGCCAACCTTCACATTACTTTTTTCATCATCAAAAATGTGTCTAATTTGCTACTTCTACAATACTTGCATATGCATCTTAAAGTTTCACTGGATTTATCGAACTGAATTGAAACTAGTTAATTTCCATAATTATAGTTACGCATCTTTTCTTCAGTGTCGCGCATTATTTGCGGAAGCTCCTCAAGTGTTTCCCTCAAAACATCCCTATTAGCATGGGAGTACATGTAGAATTCTACCATCCTTTTCATGATCGGGCTAACAGCAGGGGGCAACAAGACTGCTTTATCACTCCCCTCCCCTGACACAAAAATGTAGAATTTTTTCCCATTCCCTAAATTCATCCGTTGATAGGAGCAACCCCATCCTCGCTTGACGTACTCTCCTTCTTCCTGACCCTTATCATCACCTCTACTTTCGAGTGCGCTAGCACTTGACATACCTGCCGAGCTAGTATTTTTGTTACCATTTCCAGTATCGTGCCCTTTACGCACGGTTTGCTGCTGCTGCTGGTTTTGCAAGAGCAGTTGCAGCATCTTCTCAATATTGCTTTCTTTCTGTCTGTTTCGCTTGCGTGGTTCCTCTCCGTCAGAGCTCGATTCAGAATTGGAGGATTCGGTTGAGACCTGAGTTCGCGGGCGTTTCTTTTGCTTCTTGCCTTTAGTACTCTTCTTCCGTTTAGCACAGTTGTCCTCATGCTGAACCTTCTTGGACCCAGCGGCGCAGATTTCTTCATCCTCTTCTCCTTGTACATACTCTGCTTCCTGTCGTTTGTCATCTTTCTCCACGTCGCTACTTGAAGCACTCGATTCTAAAATGCGTGACACACGTTTTGCTTTTCCCTTCCTATTTTTGTTCCTCTGATCCTTCTGGAAAAGCTCAGCATCCGCTTTTTCAGTTAGACACTCGATATCCGAATCAGTCGTCCTTGGAAAAACGTTTGGGACGGAAAACGAAAGATTGCCTGTTTCTACCTGGCGCTGCGTAAGCACTGTTAGTCTATCTCCTAGGTTGTTATCTGCGTCCATTATTTTTTATCCCTGTAAGGCAAACATAAACGACAACTTTATTATTTTTACCGATTATTGATAACGAGCATTTGCATTTCACTCAGGAACATAAGACACACATAAATCTGCTACAATAATTATCAGACGCAACAAGGGTAAATATAAAAAGTTGACATTTATGTTTGACTTACCAGTTATAAAAAACTTTTAATCTTCCTGTATGTACTCCTTCAGACCAGATATAAGACACGGTAATAATTCTACTGGAAACTTCAAGCACTGATTATCCTTTGTGGATTGGATTTCCAAGAAACTGGATTCACTCGCCCCTTCGCTAGCCTCTCCAACAGACAATGTCCAACTGCTTTCAAGATAAACTTTAGGTCGGCTCTGGATACCTAACGAGTTTTCCAGTCTCCTTACGGACAAAGCTAGGGGGATCGTTGCACATTTATTATTAAAATTACCATAAGGAGATGCACTTCGTTTTCTCCCTTTTGCAGACGAGTCTTTCGACCTGTGTTTGCTGGCGTTACACGATTTACTTTTTTTTAAGGTTTTTTCTTCCCTCTCAATTAGTATTGAAGGGATTTGAGTGGAAACGATTTCTCCTTCTTCAGTTGAAATTGGATACACTAAAGTTGGATTAAGTATCTCATGCGTCATTTTATCTTCGTCACAGCTGCAGCAACAGCGTTTACAAATACAGCATATAAATGTATCACACACTTGGATTACTGGTGTAGAGTTGCTAGAGGATTCCTCTGCGCTCGGTAAGATACAACGTGATACTACTCTCCAGAGAGCTAATGCACTCGAAACTGTTCCGCACATATCTAATGGTATCATGCAATCTTTTGCAACTCACTGGAATAACAGCCGCCAAATATCTGCCGATTTTGCAAATCCTTCAGCCAATACATTCTTGGTGATGAGTTGGTTATTTTACTGACGATAAAGATTTCATCGTCAAACGTTTGTGTGTACCCTTTCTCAAACGTTTTTTTATGCTTACTTAGCAAAACTTGATCACCAATAGCAAACTCTGGGGGTTTTGATGCATGAAACTCTTTTTGTGCATACAAATTATTATAGACTACACTCAGGTTGTTCTGGTTAACCTGCGCTGGGGACATACGTATGCTGCGATGATATGTTCTATTGTAGGTTGCAATTAAGTCTTGCAGTACGGTTATATAATCTTTTCTGCCTGTATGAGTCATCCACCTTGCAATTCTAGAAAGCAGAGTCCTGTGAAATCTCTCTATAATGGAAGCCTTTAGTTTGGAACCCGTGAAAAAATGCTTTATATTATAATTTTCTAATAGTTTTTGAAATGGCCTCCCGAGGAATTCCTTCCCTCGATCCGTCTGCAAATAGCGAGATGCATACCCAAATCTGTCTAAAATTTTCTGAAAGGCAATGCTTACCGTAGCAGCTTTCTTGTTTTTAATCGGCTCTACGTGAGCGACTTTACTAAATGCATCGATGGTTGTAAGAAGGAACGTGTGATTTTTATTCCAACGTTTATATTTGCTTAAATCCACCAGATCAGCCACTAACTGATTTTTCCACGTTGGTACATACACATGGCGTCGCTTGAAATTAATTCGCACAGGCTTATGTAAAACGTACGACGGAAGATTCTCAAGCGCTTTTTTCACTTTTTGCTTAGACGACTTAACTCCATTTATAACATTTGCGTACTTTGCAAATGTGTTCAGTCCACTGAAGCTTCCAAGTTGCGAAGGATCTGTGTAAGCAGTTTTCAACAGTTCTTCCATTATTCGTTTAAACGTTTTATAAAAGCTTGAAAAATTGCGACCGTAAAAGTCTTAGTGTCCCCAACCCTGCATCTTTTAGAATAAATATATTGTTGTAATTTACTCTCTGTATTGAGTGTTCTCAAAAGGATTTCAAAACTGCCACTGACAGCAAAGACGTCGAGCAAGGTAAAAAAAACGAAAATATTATACAAATAATTCAAATTATCCATCCACACGGCTGATTGCTGCAATGCAAGACCAACAGCATTTGAAAGAAACTGCACAGTTTTTTATTGACGCAGACAAAAAAGCATGGAGTATGCAATGCGAGGAGATACAACGACAGGTAGCTCAAGTTACAAAACTGCTTCATGTACTGCTGCAACAAGTGAAGGAAAAGGATTATGTTCTATCGTCTATAATATATGTATGCTCTGCATTCATTTCGTTTTATTTATTTAAATTGATAGAGTACGTTTGCAAGTAGAGCTCAAGTTATTTTTTAATTGGTGTAGGCTTTGGAATGGAAATCATGCTACTGTTTATTGCCACGTACAAGCGACACTGCAGTGAATTGGAAATCCAAAGTTGTTCCAAAAATTGAGAAAATATTATGCAAACTGCGGTACGAGGATAGCATCGAAATCGTTCGCTCCCGTGTTTATTGGCAGAAGAGCAATGACGTCATACCTATTTTCCGCCTCCGCCTGAAATTTGTAGCGTCACATGATTATATGGAGAAACTTCTCAAGCCAAGTCGTCGTTTTGTAGAGATACATGAGATTAATCCTCTATGGCGCGTTATAGATTGCATTGAGTACATTAAACTGCTACATAAACAACAAAAAGAGCCAACGTTGCAATTGACTTACTCAGATCAATCTGAGGCTCGGAAGAGGATGGTAAAAGTTGCTTTAGAGAAATAAAGCATATGTAATGGCGAACAAGATAAAAAGTTATATTCCATTTCTTACTTACCTTCAAAAGTGCAAACCGTGTATGCGTAAAATCTTAATTAGACATGCTACGAAGGAGGAATTAAACTGTTTATGTGAATGCGTATTGAACATTGTTCGAGGTAACGTTCGTTTGTGCAAAAAAACGTTTAGAAAATTAAAGCCTTTTAAAAAGCAGCTTAATGCTTTGGCTTATAAAACCTCATTACCGTCTCGCAATAAGCGTAAGCTATTCGTGCAGTCAGGTGGTGCATTGTTGCCCTTGATTGTAGCTTCTGTACTCCCAGCTTTAATTCAAGCACTACAATCTAAATTTCAATAATGCGGAGATTGAAATTAGTTTCTGAAGGAGAATTCAATCTACTGCAGAAAATTAAAAATACGAACCAGTCGCCAATCCTAAATCAACTTGAAACAGAAAAATCGAAAATATTGAAATTAGGAGCAACGGTTCCAGATGAAATCAAAATTAAGTTGTACCAAGACATAACGCGGGAAATTCAACAACGACTAGCATCAGATTCGCACACAATGGATAGCAGCACTCAAGTGAATGTAAGCATAACAGATGGCGCAACATCCCCGCTTCAAAGTCCAGAGAAAATGAATGCAACAACATCCCCGATGCAAAAAACTGAACTGCGGCACATAGCTACATCTACCGACCAAAATGTTGATCGCTAGGAAGTTCCATCTTCACCGCTGAGGAAAAAGCTCTTTTCGCCTTCAAAGTTAAAGACTCCAAGCAAATCAATTGCTACTATTCCAGCAGATACAACGGATAATATTCTAAAAACTCCGTCACCCGCCAAGCGAGTTTCCAACGCTAGTAGCATAGACATGTTTGAAAGTCCAAGAGTTGTTGCTATTTTTTCAGTTGAAAACATGCTCCAGACCTTTGAACCTGAAAACGCGAAATTGATCAACTTCTTGCTTGAGAAACAGGCTACATGGGATCCTGACAACGGAGAGCTTTATATTCAAGGTAAGCGGGTTCCTCGTTCGAATATTGTGGACATTCTTAACTGTCTAATTGATCCGAAGAGAAGGTGCTTCAATGTTTCTGGGCTAGAAGCTCTATACGCTCACTTGCTGCCATTTAACCTTTCAAATTCTGGCATTCACAAAGACAGAATCCGCTCTCTTCGCGAAACTGCTTCACATAATTATACAACGAGACAAGTTGATAAATTCAAGTGGGACGCATATGCACAAAAAAAGAAATAAATGTAAAAATGGCTTTATTAACAAATTTTAAATGCAGTGCTGCACTGTTTACATTCTCTTAAAATTTTACGATATGCACTGCTGTGATATCTATGTCTCTTCACAAAGCGAGAAACTTTCGCATCATTAAGGCGCGTATTTGAAGAAAATTGATGATAAAATCCATTTAAACTTTGGTTACGAGACATTTGATACAAAAAGTATAATGCATAATTACCGCAAACATTTGAATTAACACTTTGCTGAGTAATTTGCTTCTGGCATATCTTCCCTGTGCTTGAATTAACAAATTTTAAAAAATTCTTGTTATACTCGTGAATATCAATCCCATACGAGCAAAAAAAATTTACACAAGAGGTAGAGTTTTTTATATGTAGTGCAACCCAATGATTGCCACGTGATGTACTTGGTGAGTCGTTTGCCACTATATAAATTGGAAACCTGGTTAGTTTAATGGTATTCAATCGATCGCAAGGCAATACATAATATTTTGATTTACTGCCGCTGAACATAAGCGCAAGTTGATTTTGTATTTCATATGTATTCATGACTTAATCAGCTTGGCTAAAATCCTTGTAAAAAATACTTTTCTGTGAGTCAATCGTAAGTAACGCTGGATACTCACAGTATAAAAGGCAAGTCAAAGCTTCAGTTGGTGCTTTAGCAAACTTGATTTCAATTTTTCCTGTGCCGTAGGCAGGTGGTGTGATACTGTCTTTGGCTTGAGAAAAGTTATACACGTATAGGCAGCTTATAGATTTGAAGTCATCTTTGCTGATGTCTAAACCACAATCTTCATTGTTTAAGCCCAATCCTTCAAACAGTGCATTATATGCAACAACGTAACGGCTTTGATCATAATTCAGCTGAAGGGGAGAATTTGTAGCTTGCTCACCGTTTAACTGCACATTGACATACGATACGTCTTGATGGCTAAACTTAAACGGTTCCGTCGACCAACTCCCTATATATGTTTGTGAAGGAATTAGTGCCAGTATTATCCGGTAGGGCAGCAACCCATGTATCAAATTTTCATTTACAACTTGCATAGTAGATGGCGACACTGTGAAGCTTTTCACATCCACCTGACGTAAAGGATACACAACAGGTCGTTTGTTCCATTGTGTAAAGTGACTCATGAGCACGCTAGGTAGCACTGTTCTTTTTTAGTTTAGCTTCCTTTATTTGTGCTGTGTAGGAGTGATGAGTAGCGTTAGTGACTAAATTAAACTCATCGGGAGAGCGAGTAAAGGATACACGCATATAATAATATAATAATAATTTATTTTCCGATTGATATGGCCGCTTACAACATGAAGCTCAGCCCCTACAATACAGGCAATGACACGTTACTTATACAAAGGTTTAGCATCTTACAATACAATAACACACACGCATATCCACTCCTGGAACTAGCCATCTCTCTTGAAAGAACAAATCCACAAATGGTCTGCCAATCAGTTCAAATTCTGCGCTTGCTCCTGCTATAGCATGGCGTTTAAACCTTCCATCATCTTCATCTGTGTAAGCTTCTAATATTTTATCCTTGAAGTACATCGCACAAGTAGCTTGACTTTTCTTGTATTCTTTGGAAAATCCAAGTAAGGTTTCTATGTAAGCTCGAAAAGCGTAATTATTATTTGAAGGTGTCACAAGTGTTTCGTTTAAAGATAGGGATACACGTTGAAACAACGAGTGCAAAAAATTATTAGCGGGTACAACTCTAGGACTCACAATTTTCGTCACTGATTTCCCTTCTGCATCAAGTGTACCAGTGTTGACATAGTAATCTTTGATTGGTTCCCCCTTGCTCGTTGTTAACTTGCATCTTATGTAAAGCCTCGTCTCTTTCAAGTCGATATACTGTACATCGTTACCTTTTATGAAAAACTCTAAAGGCGCTTGCTTGTCTTCAAGTGACGTTATTGGATGATATTCCGTTGGATATGTTCCACTGACTGTAACATCATAAACAGGATCCCCGAAAAGATCGGTTTCACTTCGTAAGTAAGTGTATGGAATTTTTTTGGCTTCATACGGGCTTGGTCTACGCAGAGTATAGCTCTTCTTTTTCTGAACCTTAGGCATGGCTAATCGAAAACACTATTTCTAGTTTCCAGGAAACGGTATGCTTTACGTTTAGTTGCTTTTTTCTTCTTTGCCGTTCCTACAGAACTATTGGTTGTTTTTTTAAGTTTTTTTATAACCTTAGTTTTACGTTTAGCACTTTTGTTCACCTTCTTTCTCCCCCTTCCAGAGCCAGTCTGGTTAATATAATCTCGTCCCATGCTCTTTAATGCACCCACGCCATGTTTCTTTAATGACTGCTTCACGCTACTTCCTTCCATAGTATCTCTTAAAACGTTTTTGAATGCAGTTTTTGCATGTGGTGCTACATACTTCTGAGCAAACGGCAGGAGCTTTCGTGCTAATATACCAAATATGGCTCCTATACCAGCACCACGCTGGCGTCTAGTACCAGCAAAAAACGTTTGGTCGGTGTTAAAAGGATAAGCACCACCAACTTGAAGCGGAAGTACGTAGTTATAGCTGCTATGCATATTTGTGGTGTCAGCGAAATTTCTTTTGTCGGAATTTTAATGTCACAGAAAAACAAGGAAATTCAAAAGGAATAGCTTCTCCAGTTTCTGTTCTTATGTATATGTGAATGCAGTCAAAACTCGTACTGGATAAATCAACATAGTAGGGATTATTGAAGGAATGAGTGTGTTGACGTCTGAACTCTCCGTCGAATGTAACCACTCTGAGACATGGTGCCATTGTGTCAGCTACATACTGACTTTTCACGACATCTGTGTAGATGAACAAACGTGTAGCACCAGCGTTTGGAAAAACTGGATAGCTACCATTAATATCCACACTCGTGGATACTGGCTCACCGTCGACATCATTTTTTGGGGCATGGAATATTCTCTGCTCCAAACCTAGTATGTCTGATACTTTTTGTGGAAATTCAACATATACGCGGGACGATCTTTTCCAAGATAGCTTGGATTTAAACATATAGTCGCTTTGATCTACATAAAGAAAGTCGGTGCAATCTTTAAGTGCTTTGTAAAGCTCAGAAATAGTTCGTACATCTTGTTGAGCGAAATGACGATTGATTTCATAAATTCTTTTCCCCCGTTTTCTATACTTCCTAACTTCCCATCTATTACGCTCCTTCCTAGTCGCTTCTTTATTAGTTTCATCCACAGAAAATAGTCTCTTTTTAGCCTTACGTGATATGGTGAAACTTTCTCCAGCAGTTTGCGAGTTTACACGCGTATCCGTATTATCATCTTTATCAGTATATGCCTCCTCCTTTTCCAACGTTTCCTCTTGTAAATTGTAATGCTCAGATAAAAAGTAACTCTCATCTGTTTCGGCTTTAGCTGGAGCATCAGATTGCATTACTTCTAAGAAACCCATAATTCCCTCATCACCGTCCTCCTCGGAATTTTCTCCTCCGTTTCCGTCAGATTCTAAATTTTGCAAGGCAGTTACTCTTTTTTCTAGTATGCAGGGTTTCACGGACTCTACACATCCTTCTTCAATGTCAAGATTTGCTTGGCCGTTGCTTTGCTTCTCCTGAGTATGTCCTTTCTTCACTTCCAGTAAATAAACCTCTTTAAGTAAGAACTCACCTTTGCGTATAAATGCATGACCGTACGTATAAGAACATTCTGCTAGTGCAACCTCCCATTCACCTTCATTAAATTCTAAACGTCTGCTTAATTGATTACGGAAATCTGAAACTGTGTTCTGAGGAAATATATCCATGCAAGCATTGCTTTGCAGAAATATAATTTTTTCCGACATTTTTTTCAAAATTATGAGCGAACTGCGTGAACCGGTTCTATAAACCGTGGGTGACATACTAACTTGCAACTACTCTAAATCAATGACTTACCTGGGGTTAGAACCTGAAACATTAAGAGGTGACTTATACCACTCACCCAGTTCGCTCATGTAAGGAATACTCAATTACTTAACCTACTTGACCTGCACGATTTGTATCCGTCAGCAGTTTTCGGATTACTTTACTTTACGTCAGCGTTTAGTGATATAAGCTTAGACAGGCTTTTATTGTGTAATAGTTGGCTAAGTTAAGTTTGTATCCGTATGTACGGGTTAAGTATGTACGCGTACGCTTTTACATTACTTTTAAATGGGTACTATAGGCGAACTAACTACTCACCTGGATCAGACTTGAGCTGAGTCGAGTGTCGAGTCGGACGAAAACGACTCACTCGGATGTCCTTCGAAATGACTTCACGTTTGACATGACGCCACCTTTAACATGAGTTGACCTTAAAGATATTGTTACCTTTAGCAGAGCTGGTAGAGGATGCAAAGAGAATGGAAAAGACGCAAGTCACGGTCCTCAGTGGTTACAGGGTGCGTTACAAGGAGGACCTTATACTTAAGTATATAAAGTATTACCAAATAAGAAAAGTATCACAGTAATGGGAAGTAGACAGTCTAGAAAACCCGAGAAAAAAAACCCGAGAGTTAAGGATTCCGGGCAAGAGCCCGACAAAAAGTACTAGCACTTCCAAAGCAAGAATCCCTAATGTGGTGGGTAATTTCTAGAAGCATGCACAGGTCAACCAAACTTTTGACCACGATTAACTAAACTGCGTGCATCCATTTCACTGCAAGCACTAATCCTATAGTGCATCCTATCCTAAACTAATGAGCAGTTGTGATTAATGGTGGTCAAAAGTTTGGTTGACCTGTGCATGCCCCTAGATATTACCCACCACATTAGGGGTTCTTGTTTTAGAAGTGCTAGTACTTTTCCAAACTTTTTGTCGGGCTCTTGCCCGGAATCCCTTTAACTCTCGGGTTGTTTTTCTCGGGTTTTATTTTATAATTTTTTAGTGTCACGTACTAAAAACCATACCCAAAATACTACCTGGAAACGTGATTAAAAGTGTGCAAAGGCGCCGGGTAGTAAAAGCTAGGGACCGCGCACAACGTTTTGGCGGACCAAGCAAAGGCATTGAAGAGAACGCAGAGGTTGCAGGGATTATCTGCACGGCTCTTAGGGAAACTGGGAGCTGTCTGTAGGCAAGGTAAAGGAAGGAGCAAATAGGGATGAGGACTTGAGCTCCGCACAGTCTCTTTAAGAAAGAAGGTACCGGGGAGAGGGAGGATGCTAGCTGATAAAGGCAAGAAGGCTGAGGAGATGTAACCACAGGCTTCCTCCCGCTTGTTTTGGTATGGAAAAGGCGCTAGAGTATAGAAGAGAACCTCGTAACTCAATGGGAGATGGCCCTTCGGTCATTACTCGGCTCACAAGCGTCGCAGCGTTAAGCGGTTTGCATAGCTCAGAACTTCCTCTCTCCTTCATATTTAACTATATGTCCATGGGTCAAAGGATGCAGTCGGTGCAGCTCCTAAGGTCAAGTTAGCCAGAAAAAATGACTTTTTTCAGTGTAAAATTCGTAGTGGCTGCGATCTAATTGCGGAAAAATTGATACTAATTATTAATTACAAGTTCTAATTTATGAAAAAATTGAGATCAATTATTAATTGCAGCTTTTAACTGTCGCAACAGCTCAATTAATTGTTGAGTTAAATTGTAACTGGTGACAATTAAAATTGGCAAAGGAAGTCAAAACACAGGACATTTGAAGCCAAATTAGCCCTTTTTTTGTCAAAAATTGTTAATTTTTATCGTAATTTTCGTCAACATTAAGTGCATTTAATTGCCAATTCTAATTGTCACTTAATTATCAGCAGGAAACTATTTAATTTTAATTGTCCAGTTTAATTGTTGGAGGATAGATTTTAATTTTAATTGTAAGATTTTAATTGTTAGAGGAAGGGATTTAAATTTAATTGTAAGGTTTTAATTGTACCCAACAAATAATTTAATTGCCGACTGCCGATTTTAATTTTTAATTGCGGCCGGGTTTCAGTTTAATTGCAAGGGCTTTAATCGATTAGCTTCTATTTAGTCGTCTCAACCTTGCTGTAAAGTTCTACGGTCAGTAGAAATTCAAATGGCTTTTCGTCTAGTCAAATAGTTGAATGTCAAATATATAAAATTTTCTCCACTGAACATTGCCAATCATCTAGGTAAGAGCATTCTTAATTCTAATAGGAGAAAGTAGAATAAACGTCAGAGCGTCACATTATTTCCGCTTTCTCCATACTCTTCTTCAGTTTATTGCGTGTGCAGTATACAGTGATAAAAGTTACTCAGTGGATGGGCTCCCAGCCAACCTTTCAAGCACAAAATAATCGAGGCAGGACTCTTGCCGTAGGGGAACGAAACTGTGTAATCAAGACTTGAATTTGAAAGAGTTAAGACTTTTGCCCGTATCTTAGACTATCCACCTCTGCATTTCCAAGAAGTACCGCAAAAACAAACCGGAAGGAGCACTGAGGCGTGTATCAGGGAGCATATTTCCTAACAGGGCATACGGCTTAGAATGTTGCAAAGAATATTTGAAGTTTAGGAGACGTTTTGCTCTGGCGATACGAATAAAACGAGCAGAAGGGATGGAACAGGAGAAAAGTATACATAGAAACCAAGGGATACTTTCATGTTTTCCTTCCCATGATTTTCCTGTCATTTAAATGTTACGCAAACCCCGGTGAAAAAAGGACAGTTTAAAAGGTTTTGGAACAAACATATAGGTAGTGCAGCTGGGGAAATATTTGGAAGGATATGGTACGTAATTTGTATTGAGTAACTCGTGTGAATTATTGGCGGAGATGGGAAGAAATGATACTTTAGATAGCGTACAGATTTAACATATTACAATGTAGACATATCTCGATGCGCAACGACAAGAGGAAAGTATACGAAGATTGCCAAAAGATTCAAAGCGAGATTGCTGAAAGTAAAGTTGGGTGGCAATAAAATAAGAAATATCTCCATGGACACTTCTAGCTACTGAAGTCTAGAGGCAACAAAAAGGCATTTATCCCAATTCCATCCAGCCTTTTACTCTCTATACAAAAGAAATATCAAGGAACTTTCTCACAGAGGTTGATTCTTAGGGGTAACGCGGTTTGTTTTTCAAAAGAGTGTGTGGGCGGCATTGAGTAACTCTCAGGTTCTTTGAAATTCAATTTCAAATGTTCTCAGATTCAAGAAAAATCTTTGAACGAGCGGGTTCAATTTAGAGTTGAACACCAAGTAACAAGTACGATGAAATTAGCACCCCCATGAGCCCAGGACAGAGGGTGACAACACCCTCGAAATTGGTCTAATGGAGAAATCAATAAACTGGATCAATAATCATTTTGAACTGGAAAAGGTAAAAGTTCAAGGTCAAAACAGGAGGTTTGAACGGATGCATAGAACTAGAATAGAACGTATATTTTTTCAGTGCACATAAATTTATTGTGCTGAAGGTTCATACATTGTTGCAGCGGCTATAGTCTGTACATCTTTCATGAGATTATCAACGAGTAGAGAGAAATGAATAACATTAATCGTTACGGAAAGTACTTAAACGAGGAGGGTAACGAAAGATAAGAGGGATGCGAGCAAAATGGTGAGCGCATAGTTGCTCCGCTAAATGGGGGGGAGTTTGCATGAGGATTACCTGCGAGACTTGGACCTCAATATTTTTAAGCAAACAGGGTGGCAAACAGACATTGCACATTTTGTCTGCACAAGTTTATTTAAGAAGGAATATTTACACAGTCCTTGACTTGGCCTAAGTAGATACCGTTCTAAAATATCCCAAGTCACTTGGCGCTGGGGCTTACAATGACTGCTCCATATAATAGTAGCAGTATGTATTGATATCAGGAGTGTGTTTAAATTTTCTACACTGGAATGCTACAAATATGTGTCTGGGGAAATTGGTCTCTTCTAGGCCATTGTTGAGCTGATAAGACTGAGGAAAACCCGAGAGAGAAAAAAGATTCCGGGCAAGAGCCTTACAAAAAGGTTAGAAAAGTACTAGCACTTCTAAAACAAGAATCCCTAATGTGGTGGATACTTTCTAGTGGCATCCACAATGACCACGATAAACTAAACCGCGTGCATCCTTTTCACTGTAAACCCTAATCCTATACTACATCCTATCCTAAACTAATGAGCAGTTGTGTTTAATCGTGGTCAAAAGTTCAGTTGACCTGTGGATGCCCCTAGAAAGTATCCACAGTAGAGTATCTAAGAAGTATCTAGAAAGTATCCAGTACGTTTGGCCGGATAAGGAAATCAACAGCGTGGAACGGCATAGGTTGCAGTAATTATCTGTACGGCAAGGAAAAAGTAAAGAGGGATTTGGACTGCAGGTCCGCACAGTCCATTTTAGAACGAAGGTACTGGGGAGCGAAAGGATGATACCATATGTTTGCTCAGATCTGCTTGCGTTTGAATATCTCGCGCGCTTCTTTCAACCTATCACAGACTCCGATTCGTCCCGTCTGCCTATCGCAGCACAGCATTGCACGTGTTCCACTCTCTCACCACTGCTGCGAGCGCTAGAAAAAGAGGGATCTTTGCCTTTCTTCGGTCATTACTCAGCTCACAAGCGTCGCAGCGTTAAGCGGTTTGCATTGTTGCATAGCTTAAGTCTTTCTCTCTCTTTCAATATAAAGGCAATGTCAATAGGTCAATGCATGAAGCCGCTGTAGCGCCGGAAGTCAACTTAGTCTGAAAAAATGACTTTTTTCAATGTAGATTTTGTAGCGTCTGTATTTTTTGACTTGCGAAGTTGTGACTTAGTAAGAAATAGTGAAGGAAGACTAGCTATTCAACATTACAAATTGCTTGACGCTGTGACGATTATGAGCCGAGAAATTTCCAGTGGAGAGAGAAAGTGGGATTTTTCTCGCCACGCAGAACTGAGCAAACATACGCATACGGTAGCTAATGAATGCAAGAGGGCTGAGACGCAACCACAGGCTTCCTTCCTAGCACTTCTCACATCAGAGAAGCATTGGGGTTCTCCGCTGAAGTGGAGAACAGAAAGTTTTCAGAGTTCTCTTTCCAATTGCTCCGCTCAGGAACGTCCCAGAGTCAAACGGTTTGGCTTCCTGGATAGCTGAGTTTGTTTTCTTGATTACTTGTAAAATATTATATCTAGGTCAAAGTGTAAAGTAGCTGCAACGCTTACACTGAAAAACGTCAATTTTCTTCGGCAGTAGACTTCCAGCGATGCTTTATCTTCGAACTTTGACCTAAGAACATGAAATTAAATTTAAAATATAGAAAAAGACCTCGGCTATCCAACAATGCAAATTGCTTGGCATTTTGACGGTCTTGAATTAAGTAATGAATAAAGGAAGTCGAGAAAAATCTTACGGCTGTTTACTGTCCGTATCATAGTATACTTCCCGATATCACGGGAGCTGTGGTATCATGTGCTTGCTAGTACTACAGTTCTGTGATAATTATATCACAGCGGCTGTGATAAATTTGCTTAGTAATGGTACTTGTTCCTGCCTGTAGATAATAAAAGAGAACCACGCACTGGGAGATGGCCCGCGCCGATGTTTTGGATTCCCACGAATCGAAGAGAACTAAACTTTTTAGGAGGAAGCGCAGGATACAGCGGCTAGGAAAGTGCAATGCCAAACCAAGGACAGAATAACGTTTGAGTTGTCTCGTATTCGAGAGTTATCTTTCGGTGCCTTCTTTTTTCTTTCTCCCACATTCCAAATGAGGTCGCATAATTCAACTACGAGGAGTGAATGTAAACTCTAAACTATGGTTGCGTTTTAAATGATGATAATGTTCTATTCTACTTTCACAGGCCGCTATATTCCGGCGAGCGTATGCAGGCTCCAAAGAGGCAGACTGGCAAAGAGTAAGAGCTGAGGGAAGATCCAAATATTCTCTTCCGAATGCGAGCTTATGTGCATGGTTTAATGACGCGAGTTGTGAATCTCAAAGAGGTTTTATGCTGGCTTTCCAGATAGTTTGCATACTGTCTCCGCAATTTTTCTCATTACCCAAGCTGCCAGGTACAATAAAGCTCACAGTGTGGGAGATGAAGATCAGGAGTGAGGTTGTCTTTGTTCTCAGCTACCCGTTACCTAGACCTTCCGTCAGATGCTTCGGAGTCAGAAGGCGAAGGGTACCCTCCTCCCATTTACCCTGGTAGGGAGTTCTTCCGTTTGATTCGGCTCGATCCGCTTGACTTACAGTAACTCGCTACACTTATTCTTAGGTTCTTATTCATGGATATCATTGGAAATCTAGGCAAGTATCATCCAGCCCAGTGGAATCCTAAGCATGCAGGTTAAAGGATGGAACATTCAATGCCTAAATTAGTAATGCGTATGAATTCGGGATAATATTGATGTACAGCAATAATTTCCAGGAATCCGTCTCTTGCAGTATGTATTTATGTTATAATTTCAAGCCAGAAGAAACCGTTGCAGCATTCTTAAGTTAAAATGCTCGCTTTTACTTATGCACCTCTTGTGACTCCTTTTGAGATGAGCTGAGAGTTGAAGCTGGAATTTTTTCTTAGAGGATACAATCTATACGATATGTTCCTCCCCCAAAAATTATTAAAATAAAGCTACATGTAGATGGAAAAGAAAACGGGATGGGTGGGAGGAAGCTAGGCTGCAGCTACATGCATACCAAAATACCACGGTATACAGGTGTTTATTTACATTCCAGGTACCGGAATATAGATTAAAGGAACAAATATATAAAAACTCAGCAACCATTCCCCGGAATAGGAAAATCAGTGCTGATTTTAGAGTCCTCTTAATTTGAGGGTACCTCTTTCACTTTGTGGGGGAATTGTTTTCAAGTTGCAAGGTAGTTTATAGAATTTTTGTATGAACTTCTGAAGATTCCTCAAAATCTACAACATGTGCTTCAGCTTTTGACATAATCAGTATTACCGCAGTAATAAAATTTCAGTTCTCTTAATTTAAATCAATGAAATTGCAACTAACCGGTAGACCAATCAAAACGCGATGCATCATCGGCTATTATTTAAATTGATCTGACATTTATTTACTATTTCCTAACAACAACGAATTATACAAACAGATTACAGTAAAATAACCTCCAAGGAGATTATGTCTGTAACATTCCACCCTCCTCCGATACACCCGTGTACGGTTCATCCAAGATACATTAGTCATATTTAGATAAAAATTTCCAGTCACATATTCAATGCTCATATAACTTAAGTTTGTAATATACCACCCTCCGATCAACGCTTTTACGGTTCATTCAAGACATATAAGTCACAAAGAGCTGGCTAACAATTCAATCATAAATTCGTTAATCATAACACTTAACCATAAATATTAAGCGATCATTTAGTACAAATAAAATTTACACTTTTCTTCATTTAACAACATTTCATCTGAAGAGATCCTAAAAGACCTTTATAAGCACAACTCTAGTCGAAAAAAAACGTGAATATATTATTTTCAATTTTTGAGAGAAGATTAAATGTGTCTCGAGTGCTCCTGCCGTTGCGTTGTGCTACCTACACCTTCAATGCCAGATATTTTAAGATCCTGCTTATTGCTGGAGGGGATGAGATTCTTGGGGAATGCTATTGACCTGAAAAGGTCAATTTGACCCCAAGTTCGAATTGCCAAAACGTTTAATTTTTCCGTTGGTATGAATCTAATATATAAAACAGAAAGTTTTTTGGTGTCAACGAATAGATTTCCTTTTTGAGAAAGTGTGAATGTTTTTGTTATTCCCTTTTTCCCTTTCACGGTGTTCCACCTTCATTCAGAGGGAGAATATAGGTTTGACTACAGGTTTGACGAGGTTTCAGCTATTTGTTCGGCTTAAGAGATATACGTTTGACGGGATAGCTTTAGGTTTGATGGGAGAGCTTTACGTTTGACGGGAGAGCTTTACGGTTAATGGGAGAGCTTTACCTTTGACGGGAGAGCTTTAAGTTTGACGGGAGAGCATAAAATTCGACGGGAAAGCTAAACAATCGACGGGAGAGCAAAAAATTCTAGGGGAAAGCTCAACATTCGAAAGGAGAACAACAAAATCAATGGTAGAGCATTCCAGTTTTTATTATTTTCGTACCACAAGACCCCCGGGCGAAGCCGGGTAGCAAAGCTATGTCAAAATCTCAAAGTTTGTATGTGTCATTCCCTTTTTCACTTGCATTTTCACTTTCACGTTGTCTCACATTCATTCGGAGTTGATATAGGTTTGACTATAGGTCTGAACTATAGGTCTGAGCTACAGGTTTGACTATATGTCTGAGCTACAGGTTTGACTATAGGTCTGAGCTATCGGTTTGCCTAAAGGTCTGAGCTATCGGTTTGCCTAAAGGTCTGAGCTATCGGTTTGCCTAAAGGTCTGAGCTATCGGTTTGCCTAAAGGTCTGAGCTATCGGTTTGCCTAAAGGTCTGAGCTATCGGTTTGCCTAAAGGTCTGAGCTACATATTTGACTAAGTCTGAGCTATAGGTTCCGCTTAAGAGCTATTAGTTTGACGGAAGGGCTTTACATATGACGGAAGGGCTTTACATATGACGGAAGGGCTATACGTTTAACGGGAAAGCTTTACGTTTGACGGGAGAGGTATGCGTTTGACGTAAGAGCTATACGTGTAACGGGAACAGGGTGGGCTTGAGAACTTGTCGTACGAACGTTAATCCCTTACTAATCCCCAGTTTTTCCAGACCGCTCATTCTGGAAAGGATTAAGCTTACATTTGATTACACTGAAATGCATAAAATAAGAATACGACAATGTCTGCCAGACCGGGGATTAGTAAGGGATTAACGTTCGTACGACAAGTTCTCAAGCCCACCCTGAACGGGAAAGCTTTACGTTTTTGCGGGAGAGCTATACGTTTGACGGGATAACTATTCGGTTGACGTGAGAGCTTTGCGTTTGATGGGAGAGCTTTGCGTTTGATAAGAGAGCTTTGCGTTTGACGGGAGAGCTATTGTCTCAACTTGAAAACTTGGAGGACGGGAGAACTATTGATTCAACGGCAGAACTATTGTTTCGGCGACAGAACTTTTGGTTCGGCGACAGAACTATAGGTTTAGAACTATATGCAACAGGTATGACGGGAGAGCTATTGGTTCGACGGATGAGTTCAAGAATAGATAAGAGGGGTAAAGATTCGACGCAAGAGCTTAACATTTGACGGGAGTTTTTTGTATTCGCACCACACAACCCCCGGGCGAAGCCGGGTAGCAAAGCTAGTCTAATATATAAAACAGAAAGTTTGTTGGTGTCACCGAATAGATTCCCTTTTTGTGAAAGTATCACGGACGTTTGAAAGTGTGAATGTTGCAAATATTTCCGTAACTTTGCATCTGTTTGCAATGTTTAGCATATTTGTGTGAATTTTAGCATACTTTTGCCATTTTTAGCATACTTTTGCCAATTTTAGCATACTTTTGCCAATTTCAGCATACTTTTGCCAATTTTAGCATACTTTTGCCAATTTTAGTATAATTTTGCCAATTTTAGCATACTTTTGCCAATTTTAGCATACTTTTGCCAATTTTAGCATACTTTTGCCAATTTTAGCATACTTTTGCCAATTTTAGCATACTTTTGCCAATTTTAGCATACTTTTGCCAATTTTAGCATACTTTTGCCAATTTTAGCATACTTTTGCCAATTTTAGCATACTTTTGCCAATGTTAGCATACTTTTGCCAATTTTAGCATAATTTTGCCAAATTTAGCATACTTTTGCCAATTTTAGCATACTTTTACCAATTTAATTATACTTTTGAAAATTTTAGCATATTTATAGAAATCTTGAGCATTTTCTGCGAGTTTTAGCATATTTATGCAAATGAGCATAATGCAAATTTTAGAATGTTTTTGCAAATTTTTGTATCTTTCTGCAACAGTATGATGGAGGTTGTACAGTGAAAATTTGTGCAAAAATTGATTAAAACCATGTTAAGAGCTTAGAAGAGCTTATGCTACCACTGGGGAACTTGAGATTTGTCGGAAGAGCTATAGGTTTGATGGGAGACCTATGGGGTTGGTGCGGTGGGGGTACAGTCGATTCTCGATAGAAGAGACTCCAATATAAGAGAATCCTCTCTTTAAGAGACTCAACTTAGTGCCTGTGCAAAATTCCTATGATCACATCACAATGTTAAATTATAAATGTAAGAGATTTTCGTATAAGAGGCTTCCCGTTATAGGAGACAAGTTCGTTCGCCTCATCCTGTCATTTTACATTGCACAAGCTACATTTATAAGAGACTCGTTTTCCAACAACCATTTTCAATATTGCACGCGGGTAAAGAATTAAATTTGCTTTGCCAGCAGAATGCACATCCAGGATTTCAGTTTTCCTTACAGTATGCGAGCCTTATCTATCAAAGGGATTAAGAGAAGCTGAATCTGTGTAAGCAAGTCCTGAGAAGGTGGAGCGGTCGACTTTTCATGGTTATTTCGCTGTGAAACCCTCCTCTCTACGTTTTAATTTTTACATTTTTTTCACTACCTCGATTTAAGAGATTTCTCATTATAGGAGAGTTTTTTTCGGATTTATACGTATCTCTTATATCGAGAGTCGACTGTACTGTTATTTCACAAGAGAGCTGAAGGTGACATGAGAGCGATAGGCTAGACGAGAGAACTATTGATTTGACGGCAGATTAAACGGCACATTATACGGGAAAAATACAGGTTTGAAAGGAGAGCTACAGTCTAAGTGGAAGCTGTAGGCTCTATAGAATAACTAAAGATTCAGCCAGAGAGCTACAGTAGTTATTTTTTACAACGGTCACGTTGGGGGGGGGCGCTATATTTCACCGTTATTCCGATACGTTTTTCATCGTTAAGGGACTTCAAATCCCCCTGTTATAACGGGTAAACCGTTATTCGCCATACCGGTATAAACAATTTCTACTGTACATGTTTGTTAGGACCGTTGTAGGTTTCACGGCAAAAATGGAAGGATTTACGGGAGGGTTGTGGGTTTGATGGGAGCGGTGTAGGTATGACGGGAGAGTTGAAGGTTTCACGGAAGGGTTTTAGGTTTGACGCGAGAGTTGTAGGTTTAACGGGAGGATTATGGGTTTTAATGGTAGAGTTGTAGGTATGATGGGAGAGGTGTAGGTATGACGGGAGAGTTGTAGATTTGACGGGAGGGTTGTAGATTTGACGGGAGGGTTGTAGATTTGACGGGAGGGTTGTAGATTTGACGGGAGGGTTGTAGATTTGACGGGAGGGTTGTAGATTTGACGGGAGGGTTGTAGATTTGACGGGAGGGTTGTAGATTTGACGGGAGGGTTGTAGATTTGACGGGAGGGTTGTAGATTTGACGGGAGGGTTGTAGATTTGACGGGAGAGCTATAGCGTGAATGGGAGTGCTGTTGGTTTCACAGGAGAGCTATTGGGCTGACATGAGAGCCATTAGTTCTACGGGAGACAATAGCGATTTGTTATGTGAAATAATACCAAAGAACCCCCGGGCGAAGCCGGGTAGCCAAGCTAGTAAGGTTATAAAACTACGTGTCCTTTGCAGTTTTTCTGGATGTTATTGGTGGACAAATACGATTTTACAAGGACCGCAAGTTGACCGTAGTCTGAGTTGTTCCTTTTGGAAAGCACAATCTAGAACAAGAAGTTTTCACGAGAACTGATGGAGATAGCGACGAATGCGGTTACGATACTGAAAATCCAGAATCAAATGAGGCCCTCACAAATAAACGGTTAACCGAGTACGGAATGGGCGCAGATTTAGAAACGATTAATTTGGAGAAGATTATTGGAAAAAATAATAATACTATTAGTTACAGATTTAGAAAAAAATTAATTGGAGTGGATTATTTGAAACTATAATTACAATATTAGTTATGTTTCCTCCAAAACCTTACAGCGTAATATGTTCATATGCAATTCCAAATAATCACTTTAAAATCTGACAGATGCCTGGTGAGCGTAGCTGTGCTTGGTGACTGGAACGTATGTAATTGCATAGTAAGTGATGACTCATCGCGCTTTAATTATTAATAACTCTGAAAATAATTATTCAAAAATTCTCAAATTCAATAGCGATGGTCCCCTGTAGCATATACACCTGTGTTGTAAATCTTATCTTAATGCATGTATCCGTTTTTGAGTTATCGTGCTCACAGACGGACAGACAGACCGACCGACCGACCGACAACATCGAACCCGCTCTAAGAATGGCTGCGCCCATTAATAAACGGTTAACCGAATACGGAATGGGCGCAGATTTAGAAACGATTAAATTTGGAGAGGATTATTGGAAAAGATAATTATATCATTAGTTGCAGATTTAGAAAACGTTTCAATCGAGAGGATTATTTGAAAGGATTATTATACTATTAGTTATGTTTCCTCCAAAACCTTACAGCACAATTATCAATTATTAAAAAATCTATAAATTGTCAAATTATCTAGCAATTATCAAATAATCTATCAATTATCAAATAATCTATCAATTATCAAATAATCTATCAATTATCAAATAATCCATCAATTGTCAAATGATCTATCAATTATCAAATAATCTATCAATTGTCAAATAATCTATCAATTGTCAAATAATCTATCAATTATCAAATAATCTATCATTTCTCAAAAAACGAATAACCGAATACTGAATGGGTGCAGATTTAGAAACGATTAAATTTGAAGAGGATTATTGGAAAATATAATTATATCATTAGTTGCAGATTTCGAAAAAGTTTAAATGGAGAGGATTATTTGAAAGGATAATTATATATACTTTTAGTTATGTTTCCTCCAAAACCTTACAGCAGAATATGTACACATTAAATTGGAAGCAAACACTTTAAAATGTGACCTACTCTTAAATAGATGTAGCATAAAGGGAAATACAACCATATAAATAAAAAGGGCAATCTCTCATCGCCCCATACGAAGCAGAAATAATTTATGGCGGAAACTCAATGACAAGCTTAAACTCTATGATTTAAAATCTGCAAAAATAAAGAGTAGAACTGGAGTCGATCCCCTGTCCTTCCCTTTTTACACCACGCGCTCTAACCACTACGTCACGTGACTTGTTGCTTGTAATAAGAATATTTGTTTCGACACTTGTTCCACTCCCCAGCTACTGGACTATGTGCTTGTGCGCTACTTCCGTTTCTCTTTTCCACTCTCTGCCTGCTGAGCGTAGCTGTGCTTGTGACTGGAACGTATGTAATTGCATTGGAATTGATGACTCATCGCGCTTTAATTATCAATAACTCTGTAAATAATTATTCGAAAATTCTCAAATTCAATAGCGATGGTCCCATGTAGCATATACATCTGTGTTCTAAATCTTATCTAAATCCATGCATCCGTTCTTGAGTTATCGTGCGCACAGACGGACAGACAGACAGACCGACCGACCGACCGACAACATCGAACCCGCTCTAAGAATGGCTGCGCCCATTAATAAAGATTGAATATTAGTAGATTTAACTCCCTAAACAGTGCAATCAACTACAACTGGATAGTAAAAGCGCTAAGCTTACCCTAAGCGACCTAATTTGATATTCCGACCCTCGCTTCGCTTGGGTCGGCGTTGCGGTTCTTAGAGCCTAGCCCAACCAAATTATGTCAACTCAACATCACTTAATTTCATTCATCGTTTTATAAGGTTGTCTAGGAGCCATAGTCAGTTATGTTGGGTAGGAGCCGTGCTTTGAAAGACGTACATGACAACGTATTACAGGTAGGCTACAACTTCGTAGTAAGTTTTTCGTCCTTGCTGCCTAAATGACGACCTCAATGCTCTATCTATATGCGTTTAGTACAAATTCGTGGTCTACAAAGATTAACGCGCGCCCCTAAAGCTGCGCTGCATCGAGGTATCCCTGTACAGCGCACGCTTGTAAACGTATACAAGGCAAGAATGCGTCAAAGATGATGACTTACGATGAATTATGCTTCAATTTGCCACCTTGCGACCCCCTTCGATAGCGTAAACTTATAGAATTAAATATTTCCGGTTTCCAGACTAGTCCGCTTTTTACAATGATGAGTTTGATGAAGATCCACAGCTGTCTCATGTAATCGCAATCATAGAAAGGTGTCAAATCTGGGTCAGCCTTTCCGCACATTTTGCACTCATTCTTTGGTATTAATGTCATGTTAACTGCAATTTTTGGGGTTAAGATGGCGCCGTGATGCATCCTCCAAGTAATATCTTTTAATCGGTTGTTCCGTGCATCCTGTAGCATTCTCCATTTGATACTGTTTCTGCGGTCTTCTGGAGGGCCATAGATCAACCAGACAGAAATTTGATACGTGTGTCGTTTGTTTGCCTCGCGGCAACATTCATAATATTCATGATGTATTTCCATGTCCTCACAGATGAGTATGTTGTCATCAAGTTTTACATCTGGGAGTAGCTCCTTACATCTTCTAATGGAGGCTTTACATGTTCTCTGGAATCTGGTAGGTAATGAGCTGATGGTTTGCTTAACGAGCTCGTTGTCGCGTATTGAATTGACTCTGTCAATTCCATGGGTCCGAAGAATTGGAACTATTGGGACTGCCAGATACTGTTGATTGGTTAGGCGGACTTCGTCCCAAACCTGGGGGTTGAATGAAGCAAAACGTATTTTCATCTTTGCGATCAGATTGGGCATCATCTCATATAATTTGGGTATGACTTGATTTGCACCAGTTATTATGTTCGTAACATATACACAACTATTCTCCAGGAAGTAAGAATTTGCATTTCCACTAGTCAGTTGCCTTAGGAATGCAATTCGAAAGACAGAAATCTGGGCAGATGGACACTTTATGTTTATAGAATTAAAGAATGTAAAGGGAGCACATTCTGCTCAAGAGTTGAGGTATGAGTCATAAGCTATATATCATTCTTTCAATCGCCACGTTACGCCCCTTTTCAAAAACACTTACTTTTACGATTAAGAATATAGAGGGCGCGCAATTACTGCAAGTATGACTCAGATATAGTGTATGACTCAGATAAAAAAATTTAAATAATTTTGAGTAGAGGACCATGTCAGAGTACCTAATGCAAAAAACCGCATCCATCTAAGCCCTAGTTTAACCGCTGTGCGAGCTCAAAGTTTGGTATATGGCGGCCTATATTGCTGATGCCGCGTCCCCGCCCATGCTTAAGGTCCGCGTGGAAACTTCAAATGAGTCATTTGGACCGCCATATTTCAAACTTTGAGCGAGCGCAGCGCTTAAACTAGCGCTTAGATGGATGCAATTTTCTGCATGAAGTACTCTTACATGGTCCTCTACTCAAAATTGTTTCGAATTATTATTGAAGTATATTAGCCTTTGTACTGTGTTCACGTAAACCTTAATTGGCCAGATGCTGTGAACGCTTGGAGATCCCGTCATCAAAAACTAAAGGAGTATCCCACTTTATTTCTCTATCGTGTCCGTATCTTATTACTGAAGGCAAGAAGACCGATGTTGTTCCTGTTTGAAATTACAGCCTGGAATAGAAACTGTTGGAAATTCAAAATCATTTGTTAAAAGTTCTTCTCCAATTATAATTTCTTACATTTTATAACCAATGCTTACAGTTGTAACTTGCTTCAGTTGATTGATTACAGCTCGGATTTTTCTATCAAGGAATTGCAGTGATTCTGAATGTTCTGCTTTACTAAACCCGCAGTTAATCGGTTTGCCTGGGAATATATCCGCATAGTAAATATTTGCTGTAGGTTATAGGAACCATTAGCCGTCTCCAAAATCGTCACAGTAGTAACCGTCGGAATATTCGTCTCTAACAATTTCAGCGTCCCTGAAGCGCCGCTGTTTCAGCAAACCCAATAGCTCCACACAAGAATTGGGAGGTTTCAAACACAAATGCTGAGTTTTCAAAAATGACAATTCGCTTTCTAATAGTCGTAAGTCTTGGCTAATTATTTCGTCTCTCACTCTGAATGACCAGCGTTTAGGACCACTTAATATGCCAGGGAAATGGAATTCCATGCCTACTTTAATTCGCAATTTCAGTCCTTCTTTCTTGAAAACATATCAGGGAGAGAGCACGAACATTCACCAGTACTACCCAGGGCTGATGGTATAGTATAGAAGAAAGAGATGCATAGTTACAACCCCTACGGAAATACGTATAATTCCTTGCCCCCTTCACACCCACTGTATCTTGTTCATTCGGTTGCATTATACCACTGTGGTTGTTTCTTAAACTGTTCAAGGGTACTCATCCTGCGAGGAACTTTTTCATACACTCGTTTATTGCTACACTGGCTAATTTAATCCTTGTCAAAGCTCATATATTTATTAGTATCGCATCAAACCTTGACCATATCTACTATATATCATCCTACAGTGCTCTCTTCCTTTCAGAGTAGCGGTTTACACATCTAAGGCTCACATGATTTTTGGTATTCTTTGTCATTTGTGACAAAAACGCCGCACTTTTAACAATTATTACCTTCCAATGCTCCACAGTTATAATTTGCAGTTAAGCTGATCCAAACTACACTCACCTAAGAGTGGCATACGCACTACTACGAATAAAGAAGTAAGCACTGATACGAGTTCAAGTTCAACATAATACCATACCGCAGGGCGAGGTGTGGGATTTTATTGGGCCAAGACTGTGTATGGACCAGTCTTCTTACCGTACGTCAAGATTCTTATATCAATATACATAGAACTCATAAAATTAAGGTAATAAATGTATATGCGTTGCACACGATATAGAGCAAAGTGGTAGTGCACTGTGGTAGTACTTATAATAACACGATTTTCAGGTACTAGTAGCACCCGAAATCAATTTTTAC
The DNA here is from genome assembly GCA_906901655.1 of Sminthurides aquaticus. Lineage (NCBI taxonomy): Eukaryota > Metazoa > Arthropoda > Collembola > Symphypleona > Sminthurididae > Sminthurides > Sminthurides aquaticus. The sequence goes on along the minus strand of CAJQTT010000022.1, from coordinate 1,023,865 downwards.
TTGTAAAGGTGTGCATGATAAGTTAGGAATTGTGTAATTTGATGACAATTTAGTGAAATTCATATTTTTAATTTGTTCAAAATTACGGCCAGACGAAATTCAGTTTTACTGCCCGGCCGCACGCCTGATGGGGCGTTACCATAATTACCCCCCCCCCGGGCGCAAACAGGCCGCATGTGGGCCTATCGGGCGCCCGGGTTGTACGGCTCCAGTGGCCGGGCCGTAGCCAACCCTGCTTCGCAGTGTCACTTTTACCATGTCATCTATTCCGCCACTATAGTATGATTTTTCCAACTACTGAATGGAGCATTATAATAGTTAGAGAGTAAAAAACAAGGAAACCATTGGAAAGATTCCATAAAGCATGAGGCTCAAAACCCTTCTTTATTTTCACAACCCAGATAAAACTATGTTTTAACGTGGTTAAACTGGCACCTTTGGAGTATTTCTCCCTTTACCAGGTGTATATTTAATAGAAGCAACGCTGCTGGTAGTAGAAGTGATGGGTAACGTGAAGTACTTATGGCACACCTCACCGAGCCATCCATGAAAGAAGAACATCAATTGAAGGTTAGGTGGTGAAAGTAAGATTGGTGTTTTTCGCAAGGAATTTTATCAGGCACCAACGCGAGGTTGGCCAAGATTAACCAAGTAAAGCGTTTGACCAACTATTTATCGTGATTTTTAGCAAAGTAGAAGGAAGTCCCTAACAATGCTATGTACTGGCTGATCTATATGTCCGGGTAACGGACGAGCCCTATACATTCGCACAATATCAAATTCTAAAATATTGCGGAACACAAGTACCAATCGACCAGGATAATAAATGAATTACTATTTCTAAACCGTGTCAGACTGGATTACGTGAAGGACTTCTTCTTACTAGCAGTATTGCAATGGACGCTTCTTAACTATCCAAAGAAAACTATGGGTCTCCAAATAAAATAGGTTTCTCGTAAATATGTGAGGCTGGTGGAGAGGTACTCCGTTGAAAGATGAGGAGAGTGTGGGAAAAAAGTTTTATCTACTCTCCTCACCCTCCTTGCCAATTCAGGTGCTGCAACTTATTTTTCCAGTTTGCGACAGACCAGAAGCTGCACGGAGAGCTCAGGTGGATAAGGTTAATTGTCACGTATTATCAAGGAGATTCCCCGTTAGCATGTGTGTCGTTCCATTGAATAGGTTTGGTTGGTGTAGAAGTGGTAGGAATCCAAGGTTTTAGCAAACTCAAACTCAGGAGAAAGAGAGAGAGAGAGCTGAGTAGAAATACTGAGCTAGTTAAACTGAATCGGAAAAAACCCATGGGATCAACCGTCCGTTTGAGTTGACCATAGAGGTTAGATGACGGGTTAGCTGGTGGGGACTCAAGGTTTAGTGTGGGCGTAAGGTTGACATTATTCATGAAGGAAGAAACATACCACAAAAATATATTGAAGGGCAACTGCCCAGTAGAAAATTATTGCAACTGGGGTCAGCGGTTAAGGTTTTATATTTTATGTGAGGATCATTTCCCGGATATTATCTCTCTAACCTCGCATGCATCAATGCCATCATTCCGAGGAAAAGTGTATAAAAGAGCTTTAGCTCTTACATGGTTTACTGAAATAGAATAGATGAAGAAAAAGTATGCTAATATGACCATGTTGTCCGAAGCCGGAGATTGCTTGACGGTAGACCTATATATACGGTAAGAGAGAGAAACCCGAATCACGGATTTGTGCATAGTAGTAGGGAGAAGAGCTTACGGGGAGGTACATAAGCAAGAAAGAAGCTATAGAGAAAACATCTTCATGTGAAAACTATCGGATGATGCGCAGTAATTGTCTACCTCTGAATTTGCCGCGGCAAAACTCTATGGGTTTCCCAATCTTAAACCATAAGGTAACCCATGAAGTAAAAGTTAGGAGGTTACCAGAATCGGGAATCATGAAGTATCAAGTACGAATGTTTTGCAACTTCTCAAGCCGGAGCCCAATAGATGAAGGATCGCGAGAAGAGAGAGTCCGGATCTTAATGAGCGGGGGATTGTAATACAACGATAATTTCAAAGCTTGAGTAACAATGACGTAGATCACTTAGTGCTGGAACCTTCTAATCCGTATGCAACCTGCTTCCGGCTGGAACAAATGAACTATTTAATCTGAAATTAGACTTCTACAATGTGTTACTTACGGACAAACTCTTACACGACAGGCCAGAGTAATGGCACCGTTACACTATGTTCGTAAAATAGTATGATTATATCACGCTCCCATAACATCGCACAAGTTTGCACACACGAAGACAGTGCATTTGTAATAGTAAGATTTACCATGTTCCAGCCGTCATTTTGTTACCAATTCGGCAAAAAGCGAGCAAAATTCCGAACTTAAAAAGCAACACACTACCGCGTAGTCCACGATAACGTCGGTCTGTTTGAACAGTCTCGCGCGCTTAACCACAGGATGGCCTACACTGACTCCCATTATTGGATTTAATTCCCCGAAGGGTGTAAGATAATACTTTGCAAATGGTTAATGCTAGCCTCTAGTTATTGTTTCCGTTCTAACAAATGCCTTTTTACAATACAGTGCAAACCCCAATACTGACTCAAAAATAGTAAAAATTGCAGTTAAGAAAAGTATTATGACGGACTGGACCGCCGATTGCAAGAAAATTGCGGAGCCTAAACTATATTTACGCGTAAATACACTGTATATCCAATTGTGGACAGCCAAAACGCCGATCGCAATAGCATTTCCTCCCCCTTATGTATGTATGATGTAATTATTGGTATATAGTGTAGATATGTAATCGTAAACGTGTTAATACGCATAGCTATACTATATTTACGCGTAACTGCACCATATATCCAATTTTTGACAGCCAAAACGCCGATCGCAATAGAAATTCCGTCCCCTAATATTTATATAACGTAATTATTGGAATATAGTGTAGATATGTGATTGCAAATGGGTAATTACGCATAAGCATACTATATTTACGCGTTTATATCCAATTGTTGACAGCCAAAACGCCGATCGCAATAGCCTGTTTTAACAAACCGGAAAAAAAAAAAAAATAAGTGGTCATTTTTTTGCTCACGCCGCCGGCCCGATAGTCGTCAAGCTCGATTCTCAGCTAATCACTTGAGGTTAGCTGTCACATTACATATTGTTATCGCAATAACGCTATTTTTACAGTTTTGTTAAATCACAATTAGACGTAATTGCAATTAATACAGAATACTAACTAGAACTATTCAATTGCACTCTTACATACTAACATTTTGCTGTTGTTAAGGTTACACTTCTTCTCATTTACAACGTAATTCCAGACGCCTCAACCAAACCAGGAGATACGTGATCAGGCCTGTTCCGAAATTCCACCTACGATCTGGCATTACTGCAACCAGTATTGGCACAAAATCCGATTTCTGGATTCATGGATTCATAAATGCAGCGCCTCCAAGCGGTGAAAGGTCTGTACTTGGTTGTGATTGGATTGGATCAGATTCATTGATTCTTCATGAATCTGAATCTGGTTAGAAAATACTTGCATTTCAACCTCCCATTCTCAGACTGAGAATCTCATTCAAAGTGATTAAGCTATCAAAAAATGGTAATACTCATCTACATCATCCATCTATTCTAAACCGCTGAATTATAGATTATTTGGGTTAGTCGTACATCAAGAGCGGATTCAAGGATCCCGAGAGAGAGAAAAGAGAAAGGGAGGGCTGTAGATCTGATTTAGATGGATCAGATCCAACGGATGAGGATGAATCCGGCTTGAATCTGATCCACGGATGCCATGCCAACCCTGGTACGAGCATACTGTAGCTGCGCCCTAAAGACAGAAAGTGAAAGCAGAAGCTTTGAAAGCGATATACGAGCAGAGAACTACTATTACTATACTACTATTAAAATTAATAATAGAACTATATTACCGCTGCCACTTCTTCGGTGCAATAAGAAAGCCGGACAACATGAACTGATCAACTGAATCATGTTATGTCTATACCTTTAGCTCTTCCCATTCTCACTGCTTTCTCCTATATTCCCTCGTATGATAATACAACATTTGAAAACCGCTTCCCCTCTTGTCTAAACTCTCTCGGTCTATACACTGCGGCTCTACTTTAGTAGATTTATATATATATACAATGCTATGTGTGTATGTATATATGTATAATCTGAAACAGTAATTTCTCTGAGGATGTAAAGAAAATGATATTTTAGGGGAAAAGATGGGGAAGAAGTACGGTAATAATCATTACTCATACGAATTATGTAAATACCATAAATCTACAAGGTCATGAAACTTAGCTCATTAGAATTTATTTACTCTGGTGTTAAATTAAGATTGAGAAGAATGGGGATGAGAATAAGGAGGAAAAAGTAAATTGGAGAGAAGAGAGGCGTCTAAGAAAAAAAGAAAAGGCCCTGCTTCATTACTCAAGGAGAAAGGAGAGGGACACTAACCTGTAATAGTATTTAGAAGAGCTATTTGCGGGCGGGGTGGAAAGGCGTTTGTCCTTTCCATGGATGCATTCATGGAACTATAGGCTCAAAGCCAGGTCCAATGAGTTGTATACTGGTAATCGCGCTACACTCACGTTGTAACACTCGAAGAAGTAGAAATGCCGTAGGATCCAGCTCAAGGCTAAAGGCTCAATAAGCAGTTTGAGTTGATTTTGGGGATTTATTAAAATAGTAATTCCGGAAAGCACCTTATATTCCGCATGACTACATTCATGCAACCAGCCAACTTCATCCCAACCTTTAAACACATACATGGAAGAAGAAGCATTTATCGATTACACACTAGCTCACCTAAGTTATAAAGCTGTTGGAATGTTTTCCAATTTAAGAGAAGCTCTACAATAATGTGGTGAAAGTTCAAGGAGGTGGAAGACAGACTCGTAGGTAAAGCTAAAAGATGCTCAAAAGGAATCCATTCCTCCAAACTTTACCATAAACCAAGAAAGGACAATAATGGCAGTGAGACAAAAGATTCAAGCGTTCTGCATCCTCCACCAGCAGCAGTCGGCAATCAGTAATCAAGGAATCGGTTTGGATCCAACTTCCGAATAATGGAATAATCTATGTGTAGCAGGGGAAATTATGATTAAAAGTTCTATGATATGTAGTGTGTAGCAAAGAAATGATATTTGTCGAGAGAGGGAGGGCGTGCAGTGCAGATCCAAGATCGGGTGGATTCCTCAGCGGTTCATTCGAGCCGATGAGAAGGGGGATTTAGGAGCAGAGGCGTGTTTAGCTATATACTGTGTACACATACCATGAAATGTGTGTCAGTAAGTATATGGGGAAAATTTCAAGAGACAGAGATGGATAGAATATAGGAGTGAGGAAGGACAAGAGAGGAGAAAGTAGTCAAAACGAGAGAGAACAAGCAGATCTCACGAGATCTGACGGGATAGCGGGACTAAATACGAAGACGGGGAAGAATGCGGTAGAAGTTTCATTTGAAACAAGCAGATCCCACGAGATGGAGATAGCAATTAATGCGGTTACGCAGTATAAATTTTCGATTATATGAGACCCTAACAGACAACATTAGATATTTTGAGGTGATATCACTCACCAAGTAGGGCGCGTAAATAGCTTCTTAGAATAGAATGTTAAGCTTGCCCTACGCTACCTCATTTGGCACGCAGACCCTCGCTTGGCTCGTGTGGGGATCATGGTTAATGTTTACTACAAGCTAGCCCAACGCCAACTCTACTGATACCCCACCAGGGCTCTAGCTTCATTAAGCCAGCTCAACATGACTCACTTTCACTCATCGTTTTCCACGGCCACCTAGGTGAAATGAGTAATTATCACTGCGTATAATAGCTAGGCTACCATATAGACGCAACTCGTTTATGATGCATGAACGACTACCTCAATGCTCGAGCTAACGGGGTTTAGTCGAACGCTTTGGTGTAGAGAGGAAATATTCGCTTTCACAAGCATCGGCTTCTGCATCTCTGGAACATATGCGATGCGAGATCATTGAAATGCCGTTGAGCAGGTATGAACCATTCATTGAGAAGTGCTTAGAGTCGCCACCTAGTGGCAATCCTTGTATTACCTTTTTGCATACTTTAAAGTGTAGAGAGCACCTCTGTAAATGTAGTCACCGAAAGGGGCGTCATAGACGATGATTCGGGTATCCATGCCTCATACTTCAATTCACCGCCTTGTGACCCTCTTCGGAAACATTAACTTCTAGAATTAAAGAAAGTTGAGAGCGACAAAAACTCAGATATTTATTATTGTAATTATAACACATGTTTAAATGCGAGGGGGCATTCTCTAGTTTCGCCTCCGTTTACCAAGTGCCGTGTGCAAACAATATGGATTCCGATGTATGTAAATAGCAGGGTAAGGCAATTTACTGTGACCCCTGACCTTTAAAATTTTTTGAGGCTATAGGCCACAGTAAGAAACCCGCAGATCCAAAATTTAAGCCCCATCCGACAATAACTCATGGAGATAAAAATTATTGAAGCATCAGAAAATACGATTTTGGCCACTCGCTTATAGGAATTAACATGGAGATTTGGGGAGGATCGACAGAAAGAGGACAGTTGTGCATGCTTTGGTGCGTATTGCGTATCCCATACCATGGAGGAGAGCTCACTCAATGGTGCTCCATTTCAATTGTCTAAAACCTGGATGCTAATCCCCAAAATCTTATTTGGTGATAACTGCAATAATGTTTATCTCCGTGAGTTCTTGTCAGATGGGGATAAAATTTTGGGTTTGCGAGTTTCTTACTAAAGTCTATGGCCTCAAAACATTTTGAAGGACAGGGTTAACAGTAAATTCCCTTACCCTGCTATTGAATAGATTTTCGTGTGCAATTTCCACGAGCTTACACCATTCGTGGCTTGGCCGACGGACGAGACTATAGGAATAGCTCCGGTATCCCAATAAAATTTATAGGCTATGCATTATTACGGTGGCACCATGTCTGATTTGAATTTCGATCACTTTACTGCACTTTACTTTCTATTTTCTATGCCCAATGAAGCCGGCGCCGTCCAAAGGGAGGTGAACGTATATGTAATTTAAGCCAACGGTTTTCCAGTCCGACAAATCCATGAGATAGACAACTTTGAACAAATTCCCCGGACGACTCCAAAAGCTCCTACAGTTTCCTTGACGAAGCAAAGATAGAGAAGAGATTCAATCACGGTTTACTTATGAATATCTCCCAATATTAAATTCCATCGCTTAAATATCATGACTATCTTGGAAATGAATGAGTTCGGAGGGGACTCCACTGAATCCTCATATTTTCTGAGTACGCAGGGCTAAATATGGGCAATCAAACCATGCTGAAAACTCATAGCTTTAATATTCACATTCTCCATTCAAACTACATCTGCTCGTAACAAGCACAAAATCCTGAAGATTTCCTAAAATCTCGCTCAGGTACTGCACAGCTTCTGAAAACTCATCCTAAGTATATATAGTCATGTCCCCCTGTAATATAGTTCAATTCAAAGAAAGAATAATACTCGGAGTGGAATAGCCCATTAGAGTTACAAGAGAGCGCTTCCGCTCGTTAAGAGCGCTGAAAAGCGGAGAATTTTATTGATATACCATAAAATGCTTGCAGAAACTATGTAAACATTAGCATCATACCTTGCTAGAGCATTATCTTGGTACCTAGGAGACTACTATTCCTACGTCGGCCTTATTTACCGAAATCCCAGTCGTATTAATAGAAGTACTTACAGTTTTCCTAAGAGCGGAAAATTAGCTTCAAATCTTCCGCTGTGACAGGATTTATTGACAGAGAGATTGATGTTGAAAAGTTAAATCCCTCTATAAACTTACGACTTACCAACCAGGTTATATATCAGCCTTTTCTCCAAGGGTTCTTTTTGCTTTCGAGTGTGCTTGTGCAAGTTTTCATTCACTATCCCCGACTCCCTTTCGGCACGGCTACTGTCATGTAACACATACCTACTATTTTATAATTTTCATGGACTCATAAAAACCAAGAAAACTTTAATCACTCATTCAGAATGGTACGTAGTCCGTAGCTGGGTGTCTTTGTGTTTGTGTACAGTATACAGTAAAGCAGCAGAAATCTTTCTGCCCAGGAGAATGTTCAAAGCCGAATGACTTAACCGAAGCAGTTGGGATCGGTATAGTGAAGCACCCGAAGGAACGATATCTCATTCTTTCTCTGCTCTGTCTCCCTCAGGAATAAGAATAAATTCTAAGAAAAAGCATTATGCTGAAACGAATGGGACGAAATAAAAATAGAATTGCATTCAGATTCAATGATGCGGAAAGCAACTTATCTCTTCCCCTTTCCATTCCATTATCCAACTTATCGGTCAGCTAACTCTTTCCCTCAATCTCAGTCAAAGCATCCATCCATTCTCACCCTCACTCTCGTTGACATCCATTGCGAAATTGATTTATTGTTTATGCGAAAACATATAACTATTGCCTTTGTGTGTGGAAATAGTCATGATTTGACAGTTGAGAGGGTTTAAAGCCGCCGGATCCTTCTTCCCACAATCCAACTAGCCTTTAACTTTCTCTTCCCCATTTTTTAAGCTCAGTCTGAAATTGATATTCTCTTTATCTACACACCCAGAGCTTTCTCTTCTTCATCCTGAAGTGTAAATCTACGGCTTTCTTTCTGCTCTTTCGCCCCGATCCGCTTCATCTGCAATAATTGTGTAGAGAATTCCGTCAATCTAAGGATCGAGTCGTCAATACTACGATAAAATTACACGGGCCGAGTCAAGCAATGTTTAAGTTGTACTGTGTTCGTCTACCCGGATTAAGTTTGCTATCTTCATTCAACATGACTGTTGAGATTGAGAGTGATAACAGAGATCAACAGGTAATCTGCTGAACTTTAGCTATTTCTCCTTACTTCTTTATAGTTTCTGTCAGTCTGGCGGATGGGGATGACTCTCTGCCTATGCCGAATTTATCGTCCAACATTTGTGTAAAACTTTTCTAAAAGGACTGACAAGCATTGAAAACGTTGGCTACAATTACGATAGAGAAATATTGATGTATTTGTGGATTCCTTGTCGTAATGGATTGAAAGTTCTGAATTCATTCTTCAACCTATGATAGTAGTTTGTTTGAAAACTTTTAGTTATTCAAATAGGTAACGAACATACTACTGATTAATTGGGTTTACATCAGCGTACAGACAGTGAGGAGGAGAGGGGAGAGCACTGTCAGTCTTTACAAAAGTAATTTACGTGAGTTACGCATACGCACGAGTCAAGAGAAAATAGCTTTCACTCCCACGTTTGGATGCGTAAAAGTCACCACAACTCACTGTAACGTGCACCAAGTGTGCGTTTCGGCGGATAATGAAAAGTTGCGGAAACTCTAGCCTTGGGGTCGTATTGAATACTTATAACCCAAAAAAGCCCATGTTTTTCGGATTTCGGGAGTAATTGCGATTCATAGGTTTTAAACGGGCAATTTGCTTACGGGGAATAGCATGCGATTCTGGATCGTCCAGACCTCGATCCGTTCGAGTCATGGTTAAAGCGTATCCTCAATGATAATCCCAGCAAGTGATACATATTTGGAAAGCCCACAGAAGAAGAAAGAAGAAGACGATTGTTGTCACATTTTGGATCTAGTTTTAAGTTCCGGGTATTTTACACAAACTTTGTTACCCGTGTAATTGCTAATACCCGGATCTGATAACAAGTTCCAAATAAGACCACAATCGTCTTCTTCAGTTTGTGGGCTTTCCAAATATGTATCACTTGCTGGGATTATCATTGAGGATACGCTTTAACCATGACTCGAACGGATCGAGGTCTGGACGATCCAGAATCGCATGCTATTCCCTGTAAGCAAATTCCCCGTTTAAAACATATGAATCGCAATTACTCCCGAAATCCGAAAAACATGGGCTTTTTTGGGTTATAAATATTCACTACTACCCCAAGGCTAGAGTTTCCGCAACTTTTCATAATCCGCCGAAACGCACACTTGGTGCACGTTACAGTCAGCCATTTGGGTTTATTTCTGCTGCGGACACATGTAAAGCAACGGTTATGCTTTATTAAATCATGTGTCACGTAATCACGTATTCCTTATACGGACATTTAGTTTCCAATAGGTGGTTTACAAGCTAAAGGAGAGAGTTAGTTTGCAACGGTGTTTCGGAAACGCATTCCACAATCGCCTTAAGCCTCGTTTATACTCGGGAATAAAAGTAAAATAATTTGCCACGACGATGTATTTTAGACATTTTCTCTTTACACTCAATTTTAAGGTACAGAAGGATTCGGATTTATTTCGCGCTTAAGCGATTTCCATAGTTACGCTCACTATTACGTTACGAGATATTTTATGCTTATTCCCGACTGTAAACGAAGCTTTATGCCGGATGTACAGTCCAACATTTGTGTAAAACTTGTGTAACACTTTCCGGAAATTTGTTTGGTTACCATAGTAACGCCGTTTCTACTTCAACACTTTAAATCTAAAACCTTTACACAAATGTTCTCCATTTGATTAACATTGAATAATTACGGGTCTTTTGAACCGCAAATATGAATATGAAAGTGTTACACAAGTTTTAAACAAGTTTTACACAAGTTTTAAACAAGTTTTACACAAGTTTTACACAAGTGTTGGAGTGTACATCCGGCATTAGTCAGGTTCGTAAGTCTCGTTAAACTCCTACGGGAAACCAAAAGCAGAATCTCGGGTGGAAGCTGTGAACAACCTCTTTTATAACTTTGTTTCACCTCTCACTTAATGCTTCAGTCACGGATTCTTATGGTGAATGATAGTTGTAAGCTGGAGAGGAACTAGTGGAAGAATTTCAGGCATACTTTTGAAAGTAAAAGCGTTAGAATTCATTCCACATCTCATAGCAATAATAATATCAGAATAATGAAATGAAGACCTCGTCTAGTAAAACGTACGGTAGTTGCGGAGTGCGGAATCTTAGTCAAAGTATGTTAATGCTGGGTAGGGTAGGATTCGTAATGTGTGGCAAACTGTGGAAAAATAGGAAAGACATGCTTAATGGCCGACTAAACTAATCCAAAATTCTCACAAGGATCTTCTAGGTTATCAATTACAGAATATAGTAGAGCTAAGACACCTACCAGGAGGAGAATCAGAGTAAAAGATAGGCAAATCATTGAGACATGCCACAAGCTTGCGGAGCTTAAGATATTTTTGATTGCAAAATCTCGTTTGCTTCTAGCAGCCTCTAGAAGAGGTTAAGAGAGAAGCTTTCTCAAATGTTTCGGAAATAATCCGAGAGGATGAGTCTTTCGGTGCTGATTTGACAACTAGCAACCTCGTAGAATTTCCAAACATACAAGTAATAATTTATCGCCTGCCTCATTCAAGCGTATGCTTATTCAACCATGATTATCCATTTATTCCAACATAAGGATTATTCTAAGAGCTCATTGTTTTCTCTACCAAGGAATTCGTCCAACTATTAGTTCAGGAATTCTGAAAGAGCACATATACAGTAAAACCTCCGTATAGCGTAACCCGATATAGCGGAAACCGCGATACAACGTAGTAAAATGCAATCCCCGGCTCTAATGATCCTAATGTTATTTCATTTCGGTACAGCGTATACCTCCTTATAACGTATTGTTTTCCTTGTCCCTTGACGTTACGCTATATCGAGGTTTCACTGTATATATAATATTCCGCTATTCCACTCGAGCATCGAGCTAACTCCCATCTTAAACTCTTTCTTTTATTGTTTATGTTCAAAATCTCCTCATAGTCATAGCCCCGCCCGTTGACATGCCGCTTGAAAACTATTGAAAAGTTCAAGCAATGAGCTCGGTAGCAATATGTACTACAACCAACTTACTTTTGTCAAAATTAATAGAGATTAATGAGGTACTATGTGAGGGATACATTTCGCTGTGAGATTTCTCTGCTCCTGCCAATTCGCACCATCTTAAATAAAAAATTCTACTACTTTCATTGAGGCAGAAGCAGCCTAAGCTTCCTTTACCTTTACCTTGCGCAATAGCTGCTATGACTATCTTCACCCACACGGAAGAAGGAAGAATTAAGTTATGATCGTTATCATGTCGAAAAATACTCTCCATAATCCCTATCAACAACTTCCCAGCCGGCAGCCAGTCAGTAGCATATCCTTTTCTTTTATACTACCGTTGTTCCCTCTGTCCCTTAATGCGTTCTTTAAAAGTTTTCTCACAACCTCCATACTGCCTTCTTAAAAGCCTCATTGTCGGAATTGTGACCATTGAATACCATTCATACATATATACATCCCACGGGAACTCGGAATAATTTTTCAACGTAACATTCTGTCATTATTCCTATTCCGGCTCTACCCTTGCTTAATAAAATTTAAATCCTACTAATTAATCCCTTTAAAATTATGAATCAACCTTGAAATTTACAATTAACATGAAGCTGATCCATTGCAAATCACTCCCTCCCGCGTACAGATGCTATAAAATACATCCCCACAATCCTTCCTCAAGGATTTATGATCCAAGCCTCGTAACTTTCCGCCGTTTTACCCTGCCACTTCCGACCTACTTTGCTGTGCTATGCAAGTAAGTGTGAAAGTAAGTGTGAAATAGCTAACAATATGAATATAGGTTGCACGTATGAAACTGCAACGACAAAATTACCTCTAAGAAATCTGGAGGTGACGCCGACGCCACGCAAGGCATTACATGACGGGCTTAACTGCAAACATATGCTAAAAGGTTGCAACTGCTTGTTTAGTTGTGATGAGGTTTGGTACTTTTAAAAATCATTTCACGGCCATTTCAAGCACTTCCAGATTTCAGATTAGGAGGGTGAATGTTTTCTCGGATTTTTATGAGCTCAAGCTTTATGTAAGAGTAACATCTGTCAGGAATTCGTAGTAAAACTTTCTCGAGAATCTGGTTGCAAACGAGCTTGCGGATAGGGAGCTCCGTAGTTTGGTTCAACTCTGGAAAGTTTCGAAACTTTTTTTAATCCTTATCCTTCTAAGATATACGACATATAGAGACTTACGTTGATTGATTTTATTGAATGTTTCAAAAATGGCAAAAATTTATTTGCGCATGTATAAAAAGTTCGTGTAAAAAACACAGGCAGTTATCACCCCTCTAAAATCCTGGTCAGGCTTTAAAAATGTCAATTTCCTGCTAGTCAGCACATGAGTTTAAAACAAAATCCAAATCTGTTTCGAAACAAAGCAAAGGCTAAATTCAAGATGATGTGCCAGCTATAACATATTTAAGGTTTGAAAATTTATAAAATTAAACCAAATATATCCTATACATAAAAGATAAAGATGAAGATATTATTTTTAAGTGTCTGACAAAACATATTTAAATTCTCTACCGAATATATATAATAGTAAAAGGCCTAATGGACAGTAGGTTGGGTAATTAAGTTTTAAATGATTCCGCCCCAACAAGAAGTGACACTAACAGGTAAAATATTTCTTACAAGTTGGCACTTGGTTTCACTTTGCCGAGGATCGTACAAGAAACTTCCGACCTTGACATCGGCATAAGAAATATAGGAAATTTATAATGCGTGACTCTGGATGTGATAAAAATATCTGTAAATCCATAATGTACATGAAAAGTTCTGACACCATGGGCTATTGTAAGCTCTAAATGAGAAACTGACCTTCAACTTCTTCTACCCATTTAAAGGAAAGTGAACAATTTGACTAAAAATCAAGCGAAATCATATGGCTCAAAAGTCAGGGTGAAAAATCCACTGAAGATCGGCATTGGGACAGGTTTAGTTCTGGCATAGGCCCTATTCAACGTTGACGTCAGACCGAGAAAGGAAAGCATGTTAGTAACACTGTGAGGGAGCTGAGTCCCGAAAAAAAACATTAAGATGCAGAATTATGGAAGAAAATGAGGAAACAAGCTGACAAAGTCCTAGATTTAGAGCTCATCTTTAAAGGTCTCATTGCAGACTGCAGTGGGAATTATGAGAGAGACTTCTGTATCCGAAATATAGCCAGGTTCCCCAGTATAGTGAGTTGGGTAGAGAAGTAGCGGTTCAGCGGAGAAAGCCTTAAGATTTTTGTTCGGGAAGGCTTCTTTCCAATTGTCACTGAAAGAAAAACAGGAAGAATCATGTTCACGTCCACACATAGAAAATGACGGATTACAAATTATGAGATATGAAAAAAGTGGCACTGAAACTCGCAAAATAGAACAACTTTCCGCCACAACGTCTGTCTTCCTTTCGCTAACCAAATTAGCCTTTCTGAACAGTATACACATCGCCTTTGATCGTTTCTCGTCTACAAAATCCTCCGAAATAACCCATCCAGCTCGGTTTGACTATTACCGGGAATGCTGTGTACAACGAAACCCTACCCACCCGAAACTGTCATCATAATAACAAAGTTTCCCGCCGCAGCCCCAATTAATGGTTTAACCTATTGTATCCCACTCTTATATTTTTCCAATGTCTTCGTAAGAATCCATTTACTGAACTACTAATTGTTTGATAAACTTTTCTGGCAACTAGTATTTTCAAAATTACTGGTCGATGTATTTACATTTTTTTGTTTCTCCCCTGCATAGCTCCATTTAGTTAAATAAGTACGGTAACTTTATTACTGAAAATTTCGACGTGCTTGTCAACATTAGAACTGGGGATGTACCAGCTCCCCCGTTCTAATGTTGACAAGCACGTCGAAATTTTCAGTAATAAAGTTACCGTACTTATTTAACTAAATAGAGCTATGCACAGTTAACGTTCGGTAATATCAAGAAGCCAAACCGGCCCATCGGCCTAGGGTAGTAGCAACACGAAGTGCATCAGAAGTTCTAAATCCCTAGTCCTCTCTCTAATCTCTCTGAATGCTGAAAACTCGGCCGAGTTTTTAGCAACACGACAGTTGGCAATCTGCGATCCGCGCGTAATTCAAGTTAACAATGTATTTCATATGGAGCATTGTTGAATTTTGCTAACACAGCGCCTGCATCTGACGGCGCCAAAGGAAGATCTAGGCATCGTTGTCGACAATTTCTGTAAATCGGAGATTAGAGACTTGCCTCTCACTCTACCTCCAAATAACCGAGTGAGAGTCTCCTTGCCTACTAAATCCCCTCTTTTTATAAGGTTTTTATAAGGTTTAGTTCTATTCGGTGTTTGGAAATCCAAAACATCGGCGCGGGCCATCCCCCATTGCGTTATGAGGTTCACTTCCACCCGCTAGTACCTTTATGATAGCAAAACAAGCGGGATGAAGCCTACGGGCGCATCCCAGCCGTCCTGCCTGCATCAGCTAGCATCCTCCCTCTCCCCAGTACCTTCGTTCTAAGGGACTCAGCGGAGCTGAAAGTCCTCATCCTTCTAGCCTTACCTACTGATAGCTCTCAGTTTCCCTAAGAGCCATACACATAATCCCTGCAGCCTCAGCCTTCTTTTCCATGCTGTTAGCTTTCTTTATCCGGCAAAACATTGTGCGCGGTCCTTAGCTTGATAAGCTACCCTATCCTTGCGCCTATACTTTCTTTATCCTACCGCAATATTTCACTACGTTTCATGTATTTCGGGTTTGGTTTTTAGTACTTGACACTAAAAATTAAAAAAAAACCCCCAGAAAAAAAAACCGAGAGGGAAAAACGTATTCCGGGCAAGAGCCCGATTAAGGTTTTGTAGAAAAGTACTAACACCTCCAATACAAGAATCCCTAATCTGGTGCATCCTTTCTTTTCGTCCACAGATCAACCAAAATTTTGACCACGCTTAAGCTAAACTGCGCGCACCCTTTCCATGTAAACTCTAATCCAATAACGCGCAGTTTTGTTTAATCGTGGTCAAACTCAAAATTTTGGTTGATCTGTGGACGAAAAGAAAGGATGCACCACATTAGGGATTCTTGTTTTGGAGGTGTTAGTACTTTTCTACTAAACCTTAATCGGGCTCTTGCCCGGAATACGTTTTTCCCTCTCGGGTTTTGAGTTTTTGCTTCTCTCCTGCAAAGAAAACTGACGTTTCTCCGCAATCATTCGAACAGAAAAATAGCCTCTCTTTGTGCCAGCAAAAACTCTCCATATAGCGACGGATGTTTTGAAATACAGACTATGATTACCTCATTGCGTCCTATTTCCACACTTTCGTTTCTTTCCCTGTCCTCTCGATTTTATTCTTTTATTAAGGAACTGTCACACTCCTAGAAACATTTGAGGAGCGGATACTATACAATATAATAAGTAATAGCAAGTTGAAGAAAATAGAAAAATGTAAAAGTGGATTCTCGCATTCAATCATATGCATGTTCTGTTCTGCTCAATGCACGTGTTCTCAAAAGGAACCAAAGCGCCGCATATTAACCCTGGAATGATTTCTGTGACATTTATTGTAAGCATCAGCATTTTCACTTTTCAAGTTAAATAAAAAAACAAACTCTACTGCTTCCCTGTCAGAAAAAAAATTATTCGGGACATTATAGGGGAGTTTCAAATATTAATGGCGACACGAAGCCGAAAATAACAAACGGCATTAATGGATTCCACCACGTGTCTACCTTTTAATAACATACTAAACATATCTAAATGGCTACAAGTCCCAATTAATCCTCGCTCAAAGTGAGACAGGAAGTTGCAAAATCGGCATGCATATAATTCGTCTCTACCTTTCGTTTCGAAATTCGCCACTTCTTTCGATTCTTTCCTCATCTTCTGATACAGACTTATACATGCATATTTGTAACCAGGCACAACTTTGCTGGCAATTACGCAGAAGATTCTGCCCAAAAAGCAGGCACTATAAAAATCAAAGGTATTAAATCACTTCAGAGCAAGAAAGTTTTTGCCGTTTTGGAAACCTACGAAGGAATTATTGGATCAAACTAGTAAATAATTGATTGGGTATCGAGTCTTGCTATTAACGATTTTTCAGTGGAAGAAGGGGCCCACATCATTTTCTCTCACATCAGTTCTTCTGAACTTCTTCTCCGCAATTCCTGAATCATGAGTCTGTAAATATCCTTTGAGAAAGTATTGGATTGATTCCGCAGTTACTGAAAGATATCTAAACATACTGTCTTTTCTGGAGGAATGTACGATGATTTTCGGAATCTCTAAACGGCAATACTTGTTCCCGTTGCTTTACATTTCCTTAGATTAAGCTACTTTTATTATTCCACATTCCCGAACCTAGAGTTCTCCAGGTCGAAGCAACAAAAAAATGCAATTCATTTCGCGAAGGTTAAATATAAAATAGAATCCTTGAAAAAATTGGTGTTGTACTGATGCTACAAGTTTCCTCAGTAAAACAAGTGCACATACCGTGCGGACTCTTATCCGTGAACAGTGTTAAACCGCCGCCCGTTCTCTCCAAGTACGTCATGATGGAGAGCTGCTGAACTCGCCATAAGGATAACATGGAGCTGCTCCGTCGCTTCGCATTCTCCATCCTGCCTCTCCTCCTCGCTTCTCCTCCACGCAGCATATCTTTAGCTGGAACTCACTTTTTCTTCGACTATTTCTGCGATCACAAGCGTCGCAGCGACTTGCGGATTGTATTATTGTATAGCTGACATCTTCAGCTCGTGAACAGTGTATTTTTGAGCTAATACTTCAAGATTTACGGTCCTTGCAGCACTCAAAGCGAAACAAACCCTTTTTTCTGACCCAGTAGACTATAAATCCTGCAGGGACCGTTAAACTTGACGTATTGGCATCTAAATACACCAGTCGATAGAGGAAGATGTCAGCTATACAATGATACAATCCGCTAGTCACTGCGACGCTTGTGATCGCAGAAATCGTCGAAGAAAAAGTGAGTTCCAGCTCAAGATATGCTGCGTGGAGGAGAAGCGAGGAGGAGAGGCAGGATGGAGAATGCAAAGCGACGGAGCAGCTCCATGTTATCCTAATGGCGAGTTCAGCAGCTCTCCATGATGACGTACTTGGAGAGAACGGGCGGCGGTTTAACACTGTTCACGGATAAGAGTCCGCACGGTACATCATCCATCGAGTTGATTCCACTCCCTTAATCATTCATAGATATGTTCAAGTAGATATTAAATTAAAAACTGCTACCTCATCTAGGGTACAGAATAAAGTCACACTGAGGTGGTGAATCGAATTCCTTAGCGAAGACACTAACTACAGTTAGAATAGAAAACGTGAGCACAAGGGAGGGAGAGAGGTTCTGCATAAAGGTTTTACGGAGATGTGGGAAAATGGCATTGGCGCCTAATAAAAAAGCAATTAAGTGCTACAACGAAAAAATGAAGCTTCATTCAACTTATATTTACTATGCAGTTCGGGAATAGATAGCTGTGAAAAGTAGAGTGAAGAAGGATAGGTTTTATCATTCCATTCCCGGGATATGTGCAACAGGCAATGTATTCACAGGGAGAATTCATCTATATTCGAGAGCAATATAGAGCTCTCATATTGCATCAACATGCGCCGGATGATAACACCACAGCTGTACTTACTTGATGTGGCGATCAAACATAATCGGTAAGTACTCGTCAACGGGTACAAGTCTTTTCAAAGGATCTGCATCCAACAGTTTCTTCGCACCCCCAATCGTCAAAGCGTAACCCAGTGTCCAGTAGGAATATCCCACGTGAACCATGTACTTTGATCCTTCCACCAAAGGCTCCTTGGCTCCCACGGATCGCTTTCGACCCAAATACCTATAATAAAAATTCAAATCCTTAAGTGTCCTCTTGACGTGAAAACGGGGATGCTGGACGTTTAAATACGTTCTCAATTGTCTCTTGCAAAACATTTTTGGACTTTTACTTGAAAGTATCTCTGAAAAGACCGATTACGCTTACTGAAATGTGAAATGCACCTACAAATCCGTCCAACCAAAGTTTTTGTAAAGCCCCAAAAGTAAATGAACAAAACAGAGGATAAACGGAGGTGGATGCATGTTGAAGACATCCAAGGTGGAGAATAGTTCGCAGTGAATATGTTACTTCATGAGCATTACACGAAAAGGGAGGAACATATGTTACTATTGTAAATTGAGGACAATCTCATTCGAATATTCAGTGAATACTTGTATTTCTTGAATGGATTTCAATCGAATGCTCCTGTCACGATTCGAAGAGAATCAATAGTTCATGGCGCCCTTGCGTGAGTTCCCGCGGAACGGGAAAGTATTTGAGGAAGAAAATATGTGGTATAGAAATAGGAACTCACATTAATTCCCAGTCTAATTTGATATCCGCTGCCTCCTGGAAAAGCCGCTGTAGCTGATACTTAAAGTAGGGTTCAAATCGAATGTCGTCTTCCAGTATTAGAGCTGTCCCAATTCTTTCCTTGACCATCTAAAAATTACAACAATAATTCCTTGCTTGGGTCGATGACGAGATATGCTGGATGACATTTTGCTTGCAATACCATGTACAATGTATTCACGCTTTGACTTACGGCGTATTTCCTTTTAATTGCCCTCAAAAAGCTGAATACGTTATCAAACTCATCAAAATACTTACCGTTTTCCAAATTCGATGATGACTGAGAAAGCAACCAATTTCTCCGTACGTCATAAGCCTCTGTGAATATGGATCTCTGTATTCAGGGAGCTGAACCACCCCCATGTTGAGCAGTAATTCTTCACTTAAGGTTCTGAAAACAAACAATCATCTCTAAGCGTTACCAGCCGAAAATCATGTTCAATAGGCTTGCAAACATACTAGAAGCTACTTATTATTATTTCTCCTTGTTGCTAAGTTCTTGAACAATCACCCCACCCGTAACTACTTTCTCTTGTTTACAGATACCATCGGTGAACCAGGTCATGGGGTACCTACGACATCATCATCATCACGAGATGAGCTTGAACGAGACTTTCTTAATCCACGCTACGGATGGCTATACGGCTTCTAATGGTTCCCCACACCCAGTAGCATGGTCAGCTTCGACGAACGTGTACGAAAATGAATCAGAACAGATTGAATCCTCGTATGGGAATTCGACAGCGGTAGGAAATGTTACAGTGTCCTATCCTTGCTTCACTCCCTACCATCGGGCAATCTACCCCATTGCTCTCCCCGTGCTCATCTTCTTTTGTACAGTGGCTATATTTATTAATGCGATTGTGGTTATCTCCGCTCGATGGTGCCGGAGACCAATGTCACCAACGCTGTATTTCTCGATATCCCTCGCCGTCGCCGACACGTTTTCCTCCATACATTTAGGCGTAGGCCTTGTGGTCAATTCCCTCCTACCTTGTGTTTTCGGTGTCATGATTGAAAATCAATGCTTGCAGTTAGCAGTGGAAGCATTCCGACTAGGTACTATTCTTGTTAGTGTAACACACCTCTTGGCGCTTGCAATAAACCACTGGATAGGGATTGTTCGGCCTTTGCATTACGCCGCCACCATGACCCGAAGGACTGCATGGATGGTCATCATTGTCTGCTGGACATGTCCCACTTTTCTAGTATTTCTCTATTTTTCAAGTCATCCTAACGAAGGATTCCAAGGAGGGCGGCAGTGCAAACCCAACAATTTTCTCAGCTATAGAACATTCAGAATTATGTTTGCGTCATGTTTCTTTGCTCCACTCCTTGTCATGTCTGTCATTTACGTGCACATTTTCTTTATTGTTAAGAGTCATCATCAGCATCGGCTACGGTATCAGGTGAGATGAGGATTTTTTTAAACTAAAACTCAGGTACGCATAAAATATTTTCCATCTCTAAAGAGACTTTCCTCTTATAAGAAAGATGTTTCCCGCAATAAAAGGGATCAGGGCCAGAGCGACCGATTAGCCTACAACAGATTTTCTGTCCCTTTTTAGTAAAACTATAATGTCAGGGTAGAACATATCTAAAAACTGAAAACAATGCCATAGTAACTGGTTGCAGGTGCAGGGATGGTGACAGCTGATACTCAACCAAATATTTTTCTCTCTAAATTTTATCCCCTCTGCATTTGATTAAACCCCACCTTCACAGTCAGAAAAGGAGGAAGGTTAAAAAACCCTTTGCATCTACCCAGATTCTCAATTTTCAATGACATTAGGTGTTGAAGAACAACGATGAGAATTTTCTTCCACCCCATCTTGCAAACTGCGTTCGGATTTTATCCAATTATTTTTAAATTACTTTACCATAATAAACGTTAAAAGCGTAGAATTATTTCAATCAGTGTACCCTAGAAGTTTCGAGTCGATCTTGCGCTATTCTCTTTTACCTCCCTGTCTTCTCCTGTGGATGTCTGCGCTCTTTTTATGACTCCTAGAATTTTCCCTTAAAATTATTATCCTGTCCTCTCAATTCGCGGCTCTTTTTCGGTCGTAAAATTTACTACAAAAACACACCCTAATTGAATTTGTCACCAACTAATCCTTATGAATAATGGGAAAATATTCTTCATTTCAAATATGTAATTTTCTCGAAAGCTTATTTCCTTCTCCGGCAAATCCAGCGTATTTCCTTCGGTCTGACATAGACAGAGCAGAGGCTAGGGACATGGCCTGTAAATCTATAAGCTTTCAGCTGCGCTGTCTCCTTTCGAAATTGAAAGAGTCGCTGGAAGAGGAGATATGGCTGGAGAGAAGTTTATGTGGGTTACATAGATGTGATTCTGTTTGCTTCTAGAGCTGTCAACAACTTAGAAGGAACATCAAGGCAGTTTCGACAACTGTACTTATCCTAGGAACGTATATACTTGGATGGGGGCCAGGGATACTTTGGTTCATCATCGTCTGCAAAAACTGCGCCGTCATACTTGAAACGGTAATATAGGAACTAGAGAATTTTCTCAGACAACATTACCAGAGAGAAAGCGCAGGGGTAGAAATACAAGGTTGGATAGAAGAACGAGAAAAACAAAGGTTTTGGTGTTATTCCCATGTACACGCGTTTGAATTTGTGGGAGTTAATCTGCACTAATAAATTTTATTCTCTTCCTCACAGATACCGAACGAAATCAGTATCCCTGTCAACATTGTCATCAACACTCTCATCATTCTCAAAGCCCTTGTCAATCCCATCATCTATGCTGCCAGAATGTCGGATATTAAAGTAAGCAGTCTGTTTTAGATACCACAACTATCACCAATTCTCATCAGCCGTGACTGAAATTCAAATCACAAATCCTTCCGAACTGACAGCGGAGTGAAATAACAATATATGAAACAATCTGTGTTTTTTTTCTCCTTGATTTCTCTATTCACATTCTACATATCTGTAGTTTCAATATTTGTGAAAAATACTTCCAGTTGTCCCTCAGAAAGATGCAGTACGAGTTGCTAAGTAGATTCTGTGGTAACTGTCTCGACCTGCAACCTCCACTTGATCCTATGGAAAGAGGGTAAGGGAGGGAGATCAGCAATAACCATTTCCCATAGATGCAGGGCCCTTTTGTAATGTATATTTGAATAACAACTTCCTTCTAAATGCTTTCTCTTAGGTATTCTACCAGTCACAGATCCATACATGAATCCCGATCTCTCCGAGCATCTACAAGGCGCGGATCCTCTATTGCATCCCGTCGCTCCGGATTCAATTCCGCAACTACCCAACACCACCAGAATACTGAAGCAGCTAGCCAGGAGATTCTCCCTCAACCTCCCCAACCCAATACAAACCAAAATGGTAATGGCCCTAATACGCGGACAACTTTCGAAATGGGTGAGTGGAGATAAGACTGAGAGTAAGGGAGAACTAAAATTCTGCCTACGTTGGAAAAAATCTATTCACTTGTCAGCAAAGGAATATCAAGTATTCAATCCCACGTCTCTTTCAAGACAAAACTGAAAGGAATTCTGCCTGTTGGACAAACTCCTTCCACTTTTCCGATTGGATGGAGGAAGCAAGATCACTACTGCCACCACTGACCCTATTTTTGGCCAAGCTAAACCGCTTTGATCAACCTGTTCCGCATGTGCAGGTCGAAAACCCGAAATAAAGGTATTTAGTAATCAGCTGATGTGATGATACATAGATTGTACTTCTGGTAGGGACGGGGATAGACTGGACGTGATTTTGAGAATGGCAGAAGAAAGCCAAAAACGGACATTCACTACCTATTAGCTGTGGTTTTATATTATATAATCAAACTAAACTTGAACAGAGTTTTCATGTTTGTGCTTTTATCAGATGTACAAATTCTCTTGAAACCTTCTTGTACCTATTGCTTATTTTTCTTGCCTGCCTAAAAGCTATGAATAGAATTCGAACTGGAAAAACGCGAAATGAGACTTTAAGGCACCGGTAAGAGTAAGATGCATACTGAAGAGACCATGTACCATTATATCAGCAGACTTACATCTTATGCCAATTCTTCATAACAAGCATCTCCGTGAAAAATAATTACAGCACTTGTGCCTAATTTGTGCTTGATTTTTGTGTAATCGGATGATAATGTTTCTAGTGAGTAGATAAAAATGAAACATGCCCTTCTCAAGCTAATTCTCTGAAATTATCAATGTGTCAAAAAATTCCTTCCTCCTTTTACTAAAATGTACTCTGAGAAAGGACCTGGTAAGTTAGCTTAAGAACTTATGAAGATTGTGGTTGTAGAGAGCGTAGCTATTGTCTGGACTTTTCTGTGTGCGAAAGCGAATAAATGTCATCAATCATCATGTTTTCAAAGCGATAAATTACCGAGTTGTTGCTCTACAAATGCTAGTATTACCTACTTTCTCTTTCTCCTAACTCTTTTCTTTCCTCAATAAATGTTCGAGAACCTGAACTTGGAAATAAATCTGAGGGACATAAAAAAGGGAAATTCACCGTCTCACCAACTTACTTCCCGTCAGTGGCTTCTAGGACTTCGTACTGGACGCCGAGCAACTGTAGAACATTCTTCATTTTCTTCAGTCTATCAGGACGTCGTTTGAGGTTGATTAACCAGACCTTATCGAATCCCAGAGTAGTAGGCGCTTCTGGTTTTGGTACCCACTTGGAAAGTTTGTTTGATACCCGCATCGGATTCGGCCAATATGCTACAATAAAACAGACACGTACTTTACGACTCATGCTGAACCTTAGAAAGCAACTAAAGAAGCTGTAACATTGGGCGCAAAAGCAAAACAGGGGTAAAGATTCCACCAAATTATCCTGAATAGTTCAGAGCGACCTGCACATGTAATTACTACAAGAAATCAACTACTCAACTTAAATTATTGGTCTGAAAAGCCGCTTATAGTATTTCTAAATGTTTACGATTTCATCAGTCTCCTCCCTAATCCGACTTAAACATTGAAAAAGCATAAGTTATTCCTCTTCTATACACCTGAAAGAATATCTTACATGCGATTTCGATTTGTAAATTCTCCAACTGCAGCATGTCTGCACCAAGCTCTTGGGCCTCGTCAAGAGGTGACAAAATATATCCATAGGGGATGTCGTTACAAACTTCCATCTGAATATTTTTTGATTTTGCATTCGTAGCAAACATTATGATGTCGTCTTCAGGGACGTCATCCACAAATTTTTTGAATTCCGCCACGGTCTTTCGTCTCAGATTCATTAGCACTGCGGAGTGTATCATGGGTACCTGGAAGCATCCCACCTTCTTCCTGTCCAGTATGTCCTTGTAATCCTCCGTCCGGTTATAGTAATAATTTGCTAGCATCCCTCCCCAGAAATTGCTATACATCCCACCGCTGGATAACATAGGAGCAACCAAGTCTTTCTTTTTAACTACCAAGGACCGAAGTGTCTGATTATTGAGGAGGAAAGCATCCGCATCCAGGAACTGCAAGTAGAATAAAGAAAAGTCTCAAATCTAAAATACGCACGCACCATTCTCTTTCATAAAATCCAACAAATATAAAATTAATATCTTTTTAGAGCTTTATAAAGCGCTTAAGGAGCATCCACTGGCTTGCCTTCACGATGACCTCTCACTGCTTGGAAATCGACAACAATAAGTTTTATGACATATTCGGGACTCGGAATTGCTACTTTTTACCCCTCACTCAAACATTAACTTTAATTCCCTCCATGAACTCTTTATGCTGTAAATAATTTCATTAGGATGTAACATCATCATTCATCCCGTCCAAATCGATAGATAGTCCAAGCTACGCGCTGGCTACTAGAGTTCCCGCACCTCATTCAATCCAATGGGATTTCCTGTCTTGTACATATTGTAAAACATAATTTACCTTCAATAGGAGGATTTTTTCACTTCCCTAAATCTTCACATTTTCCTTTTACTACGCCGTAGAAATATCTTGCGTGAGCCCAAACCTCACTCACGCACTGCAAATTCCATTCAAACCTCTCAGTTTCTCTCCAATTTTATGAATGTTCTAGCTTGGTTTGCCACCCGTCCTTTCTGTTTACATTCCTTTGATTGCTCGGACCAGAAAAACAGTAGAGCTTTTTACTCGAAATCCAAACACCCGAGGTACTAGTTTCCACTAAGTTGCGACCCATGGTAATAAAAACTCACCCAAATATAATCTGACCAAATTTTCTTGGCAATCCGAAGAGCTGCTTCCTTTAGTCGCACGACATGACGAAACCTCTTCGGGGTCCATTCAGAGGATGTTGTCAATTGATCCTCTTGTCGAAAGGGTGGGGAGTCCATTATCTCTGCTGAAACGGAATGATACTGAGATCGGGCATCCATCTCGTTCGTCCACGTCCGCAAAATTTCCGGCGTATCGTCTTCATTATGGTCGCTCCGAATCCTTAACAAGAACAAAATAAACATAATCGTAACTCGTTCAATGGGCAGTGTATAGTTGTGGTAATTGTGGTTAGTGGTTGTGACCCTGGGAGTTGTTTATGAGCTACATACAACCTCTATCCTCTCAACCAACTTTCCCTTCAATCCCCTCATTCATCCAAAATTCCTCGGCGTAAACGTAATATATCTGGCGCATCGTCTATCTCATGAAACGGTACCATCTGAACTAAAGCATTAAAGCAATATCATCATGGCATTTAATTCTCATCGGATTAGAACTACACATTCTCGTCTCTTTCATTTTTCTTATCCTCGAAGATTCCCTCGTATAGACGTTATATCCTATCTTCAAACTGCATCAAGATATCCTTGCATAATTCATTATTAGCTGTCCTAATCCCCTCTTCGTAAATGAGATTCCCGATGGGACGCGTATATGGAAATATATATTGGACATAATTAACGACGTATCCCAGCTCCAGCCCTCGCATGTTATGGCAAATTCATTTTCATTACAATGTAAGACATTTTAAGGAAAATCTATTACAATTTTTAAAAACATGCAGGAAGGTTTGTAATTTTCCAATATATGCTGGAAGCTGGATAGCAGCCATAAATGAATTTTCCATGCAGTTATTGCAATAAATAAATGACAGCAAATTATTGCACAATTTTTGGGACTTAAATCAAAGGGTGTGCAACCATAAATTAGCAGTTTGACAGGCTAAAAGACATTATACCTAACTCATCAGAACACTTAATTTCAGCTAGATTGTTCTTGCATTGTAACAGAGGTGCTCGATGGTTGCCAACCGCGCGCCGACCTAGCAATTAAGGCTAATTGCGGACTATCCTCAGGTTGCAACAGTGCTTCCGCACCATTTTTCTTTTGGATTTATCCATAAGGCTTGTTGCCTAGATTGCTCTTATTAGTGACATAACTCTGCTCACGTTGAATTATTGCTACCAAAATCCAACCAAAAATTTTCCCTAGAACGGATTTTCCATGCAAATACAGTGTATAAAAATGTATTTTCCATGCCGGAAAATCCATCTCAAATTCTCACTACTGCCTATGCGAGGGCTTGGGTAAGCGTAAGCTTGGTCTTAAAACTTAAATATTTTCGGAAACATTCCAGAGGCCAAAAGGATCCAGCCGACTTGGAGGACTGAAATAACAAAAATGAGGTGTATGTATAAAAGAGAAACTCATTTTTTTTTCTTTGATTCTCTCGTGCTCATGGGAACAGATTATAACATCACTTCAATCACTACTTTTTCTTTTAGCTTATTATACGGCCAGCGAACAAAATTTGCTCCAATCATTCGTAAGCACTCAATGCAGTTTCGCGTATGACATGTCTTTGGCGAGTGTTCCCAGTACAAAATGCCGTCTTTTATAAACTCGTGCGACTATTTTTTCGGAAATGAGCTGAATCAAGTGACTCAAAACAAATCTATTCGGAAACATGTTTCTATTTGGAAGGGAAATGAGTATATAAAGTTTGAAACGCTCTCATGAAACACTTTTCCATTCGAAGTATGTTATGTATTCATGTGGAACAAACCAGCAAAACTTTTTCATTGCCTTAAAAACAGGTCGACCGAACTGTTAACTTCAAAATAAAATTTGGAAATAGTTTTGAGTAGAGAACCATCTAAGAGTAATCCATGCAAAAAACGGCATCCAAGCCCAAGTTTAAGCGCTATGCTGGTTCACAGTTTGGGATATGGCGGTCCAAATTACTCATTTGAAGTCTCCATCTGCACCACGAGCATTGGCAGAATCGCGACAGCAGTAATTTGGACCGCCATATCCCAAACTTTGAGCTAGCACAGCGCTTACAGTTCATGGTATTCATACAAAGGGTGTCGAAAGGAAACATTAGGTATATGCCTCGGAGAGCATACGACATGCACGCTGGGATACACGTTATGTTTGCCTTTGAGAGCTAAGGCGAGTCTAACGTCAAAAGTATTCTCTAGACCAACTTTAATCAGGGTTTCCTCTTTAACCATAAGCGCTACCTTTCCTTGCAGCCCAGAATAATGTGGGGTTTGAGCTGCAGATACGATTGAAATTTTTTTTTTCAGAATCCGCGTGTAATAAAGATTTCCACAGCATCCAAACCAAGAAAACTGAAATCGGCGTACACGTAATGTTTCCCGGCTTACACTGAAACAAGTTCTATAGCCTGGCATACAGCACAGCACAACTCTTACAAAGGGACAGTTCGTGTAACTGCAGCATGCACTGGATTAACTAGGGCTTAGATGGCTGTGGTTTTTTGAATGAAGTACTCTTAGATGGTTCTCTACTCAAAACTATTTCCCAATTTTATTTTGATGTCAAAGAATTCGGTTCACCTCCTGTTTAGCCGAACTTTCCTATGCTCAAGCTTTTCTTCATTTCAGTCATTCTGATATAGTCCTAACTCCTAAGATTCTATATTTTCGATACCAGAAATACTGCTAAAACCCGAGAGGGGAAAAAGGCTTCCGGGCAAGAGCCCGACTTAAGGTTTAGTAGAAAAGTACTAACACTTCCAAAACAAGAATTCATAATGTGGCGTATGATTTCTACGTATCCACAGATCAACCAAAATTTTGACCACGATTAAACAAAACTGCGCGTTATTGGATCAGGGTTTTCATGAAAACGGTGCGCGCAGTTTAGTTTAAGCGTGGTCAACATTTTGGTTGATCTGTGGATACGTAGAAATGATACACCACATTAGGGATTCTTGTTTTGGAAGTGTTAGTACTTTTCTACTAAACCTTAAGTCGGGCTCTTGCCCGGAAGCCTTTTTCCCCTCTCGGGTTTTTTTTCTCGGGTTTAATTTTTTAATTTTTAGTGTCACGTACTAAAAACCAAACCCGAAATACATGAAACGTAGCGAAGTATTACGCTAGTGTAAAGGAAGTATAGGCGCAAGGATAGTGTAATATTAAAAGCTAAGGACCGCGCACAACGTTTAGCCGGCTAAAGAAAGCAATCAGCATGGAAAAGAAGGCTGAGATTGCAGGGATTATGCGTATGGCTCTTATGGAAACTGAGAGCTATCCGTAGGTAAGGCTAGAGGGATGAGGACTTTCAGCTCCGCACAGTCCCTTAGAGCGAATGTACTGGGGAGAGAATGGATGCTAGCTCGTGAAGGCAGAAGGGCTGAGACGCAACCACAGGCTTCGTCCTATAGTTGTTGTGCTTGTTGTGCTATGACAAAGGTGTAGGGAAGAGGATAGCGGGCCGACCCGTTCTGGTGGGTGAGCCGTGAAACCCCCCCGTAAACCGGCGGGTTGGACGGATTGGGCTTTTAAAATATGTGTAGCGGGCCGGGCTGGGCTTTTAAAACGATGGCTGCTCCTCGGTTGGGCCGGGCGGGCTTTTGGGACCATTCATTTCTAACGGGTTGGGCCGATTGGGTTTTCTGCTTGGTGAAGCCGGGCGGGCTTAGATAACCCTGGACCCGGCCAGGACTGTGTAGCCTTAGCCAAAGTGCTACAAGGGCAGGGATAAGCTGCTAAACTAGAATCGCAATAAGAGATTGTCGGTGACTCGATCAGCAGGGAAGCATAGGGGACTCGGAAAACGTTGCAATAACGTGTCAACTAAATGCAGCTACATGTATTCCAATCCAAGCGCTTGAAAGTTTCTTAAACTGGTTGCATACTTCGCCCACTTGCTCACATATTCAGAAGTTTTCATATGTGCGCTAATGTTAGTTGCTATGGTTTCGCAGAATATGTGCTCAATTGGGTGCAGTAATACATACAATCAGCATTACTCTCTCATGATATTTTGCAGCAGCGTAACCTTCCCTGGCGTGCGTAAAATTTAATTACTTGTAGAGGAATATGATCTTTTAGGAGGAGAACGAATTAAAGCAGATGTGATTCAAAATCCTCAAAGTTTAAAATAAGAAATAATCGCAATTGAATTCACTGGGCGGGTCGGATTTACACTATCGGCCCGTCGGGCGGTTGGGCTTTTCAAATAAAACATATTTGCCCGCTGGGCCGGGTTGGGCATTTGGATGAAAAAAATTTGGCCCGAAAGGCGGGTCGGGTAATTTTAATATATTTATTTCCCGGGTTTGGGCTGATCGGGTTTTTCAAAATGAAATTTTTAACGGGTATGGGCCGGGCGGGCTTTCAAAATGGGTCGGCCCGCTACGCTCTAGGGAGTGGAAGAGAACCTCAATGGGGGATGTCCCACGTGCATGTTTTGGATTCCCAAATACATACCGAACCGAACTAAACCTTATAAAAAACAAATGTCTTCCTATTTAAGTAACTCCGCAATGGAGCTCCAGTCCGGCGAGAAAGTCAAAGTCTTCTCCCATCACACAGATGTCGCTCATGCTAGTAAGTATCTGACCAAAAATTCACTTAAACATTACAAATTGTGATAGCCTCCGCTTAAGCGTTGCTGTCTCTTCATCGTCATTCTTTTCGTTGTTATACCTAATGTTTAATGGATTTCGTAATGATAAATTATTTTCATACATGTACAATGAATGCTTACGATCTTTATGTCCTTTGCATAGAAACCAGATACGTAAATATACGAGAGTGAATGGACTGGAAACAAGTTTTGATAGGTTTTGACACCTTTTGTTCTGGTAGCTGCAAAACTTATTGCGAAATTGTGTATTGAGTATTAAATAAATCGACAATACTGACAAACATGTATGATGATCTAATTCCCGGCTTGCATTATCTTTCCTTATCTATAGTTACAGCTCAACTTACCAAATAGAAATCCTGTCCTTCGGGTAATCCAAATTCTCCAAGAGCGTAAGAAAATACGGGAGAGTATGGGCCTTGTTACGTACAAGGATGGCGATTAAAACCGTCGGCTCTAAATAATCCGAGCCTTTTTCGCCGACTACATGAGCATTTTCTCCATCCTGCCGGTTGTTGCTAGCATTGCCAGGACTTAGGGTTGCGCTTCCGCTTAAAGTTAATTCACTCATTGTGTACAAAAATATCAAAACAGCCCACTGCCACAGTTTGTATGTACAACACATTCTTACAAAGTCACCACCGCACCGCTTGGATATCACAAGTTTCACTTTTCTTCGTCAGCAACTGTCGCGTCGGGAGCCGGAAGCGTATCTGTCATGGCACACGAAATGGAACCTGTTTGTTGGAAGTCAACTTAAGCAAATCCAGAACGCTTCTCAGCCAGTAATCTCAGGCAAAGCTGTAAAAGATAAGAGAACAAAATTATGGAAATGTAATCCTGTCAATATTTTCTATTACCACCGATTCTTTCTTCTAAAATATATGTAGAAGTAGCTTCCTTCGAGTAGTTTGCAGGCACCGAACAGTTCACCCGTAGAAATTGTCTTTCAGCTTTATAGCTAAGCTGTTACCCTTCATACATCGGATAGTTAGTGTATGGCTGATTATAAACCGTTTTTCTCGTCACTGTCTAAAAACAATCTTCGCAACAGCTAGCCTTATTTAATGGGTTTACCCTAGAGCAAATGTGAGTCCTTCTGTTCTCAAAGACTTCAGCAGATATAAGAAGGCAGTTGAAAGAAGGTTCAGCTTCAAAAAGGTCAGTAAGTATTAATCATATCTGTACACTTCTTTCAATCTACGTCGCCTTAACCTACTCCGGAAGTCTCTCATGCATAAAACAATA
Source organism: Sminthurides aquaticus (assembly GCA_906901655.1). NCBI lineage: Eukaryota > Metazoa > Arthropoda > Collembola > Symphypleona > Sminthurididae > Sminthurides > Sminthurides aquaticus. The sequence goes on along the minus strand of CAJQTT010000022.1, from coordinate 992,594 downwards.
TCATAGCTTCATTACTTTCGCAATGCAAGGCCTACTACGTGGCAAGGAGAGAAGTCTTGGAAGGAGATGCCCAAAAAATGACATCCAGTGATCATCACTATCCTCTTAACATGACCAGACATGTTATCTATGAGTCTCCCAGGCTAACATGTAAGTAGCTACCCTATATTTGGATCAGCTTATTTTAACCCAACGGATATGGTTAACATGCATACCTAATTTCAACCACCATAGTGCTTCTATCTTTCACCCCAAAGCTTTCAATATTTCACATTACACAAGAAGAGTAAAGAATGAGCAAAGAATTTGTATGGACTCGTCTAGGAATAGAACAGGATCATTATGCTCTACAAATATATATTTCTTACATCACCAACTTTTAAACAAAAAACGTCCCCCATCACCAATCTCCCCTTTCTCATGATCTCTTTCTGACCCAATCCTCAGGATTTTGAAGTTTTTACACTTATATATATATATATATATCTTTGTAGTTCTCCAACCTTGGAACGAGGAAATTCTCTCGTTACAACCAACTGGTACTAAATTCACGCTAATGTTAACGATGAAAATTTTCTAGAACTTGAATTCCTGAAAAATACCCCCATCATTTATCTCATGCTTCTGCATTGCTTTTCCCCAATTATGTCGCAGCAGTAAATGTGCTTTGTGGTTGTAGGACTTTTAGTTTTGAAACGATTATTCCTGTTTCGAAAATATCAGCCATATGTTGCTTGCAGTAATCGCATTTCCTAGGGTAAAATTACCATGGTATAACTTTTCATGATAAAACTGCCAAATGTAAATTAGATCTACAGTTGCCAACGTGTAGTTTCGTGCATACTCTACCTCCCAATATCCGAGTAAGAGTCTCCTTGCCTAGTATTTTCGTATTCTTTGATGCATTTGGGATAGTGCTTCTCTTTTACCATCTTGTCTTCCGTCATTTCACGAGCGATTTAATGTTATTACTCACAAATTACGAAATAATGGCAGATTTAATAAGTTAAGGGACGCGTTAACCCATACATGCGTAAAGTTCAGGCTAAAAGAATATAAAACTAAAACTTGTGTTCTTACCGCTCTTCGTCTGCAGAACCTGAATAAGGCAAGATCAGGGACACGATTAGATTTCCTCTTAAATGGGTCGAAAATAGGAAAATCTTCAACAATTGAACGCTTTGTTAGAAGAAAAAGTAGCTCTGAAAGTTACATTCAGTTTTCGTACACAATTTAAATAAAAATGACTTAGGGTATTGTCAGCAGTCACCAGCCAACAGTTACAGCACGGCAAGCCTGTGAAACGGGTAAAACGTTTTGCGTAAAAGCTTATGTTTGACAATTGGCAAAACATAAACCTGACAGATTAACGCTAATAGCCCGCAGCGACCTGGCATTTGGCATCGACCACGTTGTTCTGTGGATGTGGAATGTAGACAAGATGCGTGATGTACTTTCACTGAGAAAACCTGACCCTCAGCTGTTTTACGTGTATGTGCCTGGAGAAAAAAGGAGTATATAAGAACATGGAGATAGGCGAAGCATATACGAATGCACGTGGGTTATGCTAGAATCCAGGACAGAGCATAGAGTATACACAAAAGCCGAAAGGTGATAAACGACGACAATGAGCAAGGTGCGGTGGTTGCCGCCGACTTGAGATAAGCCAAGCTTCTAGAAGCTGAAGTTCTGATTTTCCATAGATAAATTTCATCATGAAAGTTAAACATTATCTAGCCCGCCTGAAACAAGGTTCTCTTCTGGTGCGATCACGATCTGGATACAATGCATAAGCTGGAAAATTGGAGCAGGATAGGGCATATCCTGCTGCGCATACCGGTTAATCTGGTTTTAGCATGACCCGCATTCATTGCTTGTCAAAACGTGGAATTAAATACTGCGACATACCGAACGCGCAAATGCTTTTGCGACGGATTAGTCCCGCTTTCGTTTGAACGTCGACATCTGCAGTGTAATTGTAAGGGATCATTCGCATATAACGTCAGCAGTAAATTCCCGATTTTACCTATCTCCCTCCCTCAATCCGTATGTATAAAAGCCGCCGCCACCAAAATAGACCTACTGTCTCCCTCTGCTGACGTAATATGCGAAGGGTCCCCAGTCCCCGAATCACGTAGTTCACTAGGCAAGGAGACTCTCACTCGGTTTTATTTGGAGGTAGAGTGAGAGGCAAGTCTCTAATCTCCGATTTACAGAAAGTGTCGACTAGGGAGTTTTGCCTTTCTATTTGTGACGTCATATCCGGGCGTCATGTCAGCCACGATTATACTGGTGGCATGCAATCATATATAGCTGATAATGATTCACGTTCATGAATAAGGAAAATAAATTCTAAGTACTAAATGATGAAATAATATACAGTGCAACTTCATTTCGTCATCGGAATATGTAAAAAAATATTGCAATTAAAAATAATAAAAATGTATTTTGAGTTATTATACTTTTATTATGTGGCGAAGCCAAATCCTAAGACGATCTGGAAGAATCCATCTGTTGGTCTGTCTGCACGCAAGAAAGCTCTCAAAGGAATGCACAGATATACATGGCACTTGGACTGCAGTGCATGAATGGATAATTAAAAAAACAAAATTTAATAATTGCGTCGGTGATAATAATAATTAAACAAAGATTCCAAAATAAATTTAACGATGATATTCTGTTGTAATTACAGCAAAAATATTAGTGAAAACGGGAATGGGGAACAGATATTCGGTTTGAATGAAAATTCGGAATTCAATATTTGAATTTCGCGCCATATGAGTTGTTGACGTTTGCTATACTCCCGCACTATGCGGAAAACTCGGCCGAGTTTTCCGCACGGGAGAGATTAGAGAGAGGACTAGTAGTTCACTAGTAGTTCACCGCATCTCCATCGAAGCTTAAGTACAGCCTCGACGCTCATTAGTACAGTGCGGCATAAAATTCGGAAAACCTGAACCTGATACGTATTTGGGATTTAACAATTTCAAATCTGTTTGATAACAGGTAATTGAATAGAAAACTAACATAGTTGTGTAATCAAATCGGGGTCTGTTTTATTGGTACTGCGCGCGATCTTTGACGATAGGCGCTAAGTTATCATTCGTGGTTGTGACATTGGTTGGGAAGACAGGAGTGATTTCCTAAAATGTAAGAAACTGTATTTTATATATAAATTATTTGGAAACTTATATATAGTAATGTGGTTAAACAATATGGTTATTATGACACAGTTACGTATGATTAATAATGATACTTTTTCAGGGCGAGAAACACGAAAGAGGATGATCGTAAGAGAAGCCGTAGGTCTTCAAGTTCATCTAGTTCGTCATCATCGTCATCATCGTCTTCAACCTCGTCATCTGGGTCTTCATCCACAGGATCATCATCATCTTCGAGCTCCTCAAGTTCGTCATCACGAAGTCATCAACCAAGCCGCCGGGGAAGGGATCGTGAGAGGGACCGAGATGGTAAAGCTGTGGACCGAGACAGATTGGACAAGGATAAGGCTATAAAATCTGAAACTAAGGGTAAGGCTGGGTCACGTTCTCCGAAAGTCGGTGGAAGAGGTAGGAGCCCACTGCCAAAAGCTCGATCCAGGTCACCGGCTAGAAGACCACGTTCTCCGAAGGGATCACCGACTAGGAAGTTGGACAAAGATAGAGAAAGAGACCGGGACAGGTCACCAAAGCCAAGATCCAGATCTCGGTCACCTAGAGTACGGGATCGTGAAAGAGATCGTGGTGAACGCGATCGTAAGTTAGCAGCTTGTGATAATAATAGGCATATGAATATCTTTAGTTTCAGCAAAGGACTAGAGGCGCACGTTCATAGTAAAATCCTTGATTTTTTTGTAACTTTAACGAAGAATGCTCAAGTCATTAATAATCTCTTTCGACAACGGTTTTGTTTCTGATTCTTAGGTGCTCCTAAGAAAGAACGAAGTCCAACTCCTCGTCCTACAAAGATTCATGTTGGACGACTAACTCGTAACGTGACAAAGGAGCACGTTCAAGAAATTTTCTCCGCTTTTGGAACTATAAAGGTTATTGCACAGCCATTGTATTAACTTTGGTTCAAGTAGGACTGCCTTCCTAAGATTGGTTTCGTAAATATTGCAGACTGTTGCCTTCGAAATGGAAAGACATCAGCCTCATTTAGGTAAAGGATTTGCATACATTGACTTCAGTAGCCCAGACGAAGCTGAAACTGCCATGAAGCATATGGATGGCGGACAGATCGACGGACAGGTATAGAACCTTTTCTTAAGTTACAGCATTACCATTTTTAACTTCAGCTGCTGGAGTAGGTGATTATATTTTTAAATGTGACGGTTTCTGAAAAATGGCTTTTTCCTAGGAAATAACTGCTGCACCTGTTTTGAACATACAGCGACCAGCAAGACCGCCAATGCCCAGGCGTACGCCACCCTTGGGCCCTCGTCGTCGGCCACGGGCCTGGTCCCCGCGAGCAAGGTCACCATATCGTCGTCGCTCACCTCCTAGACCCAGAAGACAGTCCCCACCTCGACGTCGTCGCTATGACCGCTCTTCGTCATCTTCATCACGGTAAAAGCTGGTCCAGTGAACGTGTATTGGTGTTGATTAAATTTTGTATGAATTTATGTGTTGTAACTTCTTGCTATGATTAGAAACTTATGGGCTTCTGACACCCTAAGTATTATGCGTAGCGTATTTAGTTGTTAGTTCTATTATTTACTAGCTTTTGAATCATTTGTGGAATTGTAATGGTGACGGTACCTATGTTAAACATATCTATTATTCAGAAGAAGTTTAGCATTGGGAATTTATGGATTTCGGCGACATGTAAGTGTTTATCTTCGATAGTCGGAACATCTCACTCATTTTGGCGTTCCAAATAGATGGTTAACAATTTTCATTCTCAAGTAGAGGTAAAGTAAGAATTAAGTATTGTGTTTCTAAAAATGATTTCCCTTCATTTACTGTTATCATTATTGGACTCGAGTACAGTCCTTTAAACCTGAAAATTCTGGTGACGGATGTATAGTGGTCTATGAATGTCGGGAAAGGTTGGGTGCAATGAATGCATTCTCAATGTGTTCTCAATGTGTAAGTACTTTCAAATAAACAGTGGTTCACTTCACTCCTACCTCGAACCGAAAAATTCAGTACTTACTGTTTTTGTATCGATGATTTTTTGTCTTTTGATTAACTTACCTGTACATGTTTTGTAATCAATTAAGAGGGAAACGGCTGTATTCCTACATCCGATACTAATGAAGGGTTCGATACGGTAATCAGCTCGCTGATCCACTGTAAATCTTGGTACCCCGTCAAACTGATGCACAGTAATCCTGATACCCTAGGACAACTGAGCTACTATACGATCACTGGTACTTCAGTTATACTGATCACCTATTTGCATCACTTTTTGCTGCATTAACAATGTTTAAAAAAGTTATCAAACGCAATCAATTGCGCATCTGTAAGGGACACATACTACATCGAATGCGCAAACATGCAAACAATCTAATAGACATTGACATGCCTGACTTACGAAGATCCATAATGAAAAACTCTGTTCAATGCATTCATATCAGCAGTTTCTCAAAGCCTTGTAATACAGCCTACAATGCAAACAAGATGAGAAAAAACCAGTAATGTGGTCTGATTACTACAACAAATTCAGAACAGATCTTGAAACGTTAAAGTATAGTATGTTTCAATGTATCCTTATCTACAAACTTGATGCAGATGAAACATCTTTGTAGGGCATAGCATCACCACCAGAATCTTTTATCGCGTATTAAACGGGTGTCACTTTTTCATGACATTCAGTGTCCTGCAACCCCGACCTTAAATTTACTGCTGTTATTTAAATTAGGCCGTACGTAACTTCTCGCCGTTGCGTTGGTTGTTGTTTTAAGCCAAGGATTTCAGTCAATCGCTCAAATGTTTTGTGATGCAGTAGTCCTAGAGGACAAGTTACTGGTCACCAGTAATCCTGCGGTCCAGGTCTTTGCTCGATTTATAAACATTTTCAGGGCAATTAATTAGATCGTAAACATTTGAAAGTTTAAAATTAAGCTTTATTCCCAATCAAAGAAGGGACATAAGTAACAAGATTAAAAAATCAGTCACGACCTAATTACCCACCCACCACCAGTTTCAATTTAGTGGCAGCAAATGACCTGTAATAATTACTTTGTATTAAAGCTTATAGTGTCAGTAATAATCACTTGTCAGTTGGTACTCACAATGTCAGTGGCATCTACTACTAATAAGTTATATGTATCAAGCTATAAACATGTTGCGAAATATTGTATGAAATTACTAAAATAAATGGAAGGCATCCATTGTACAAATTGTATGTGAGACATGCAAAATATAAAGATAGAGTCTTATTACCTATTTCACAACCCATATGTCTCCCTTTTTGTATCGAATAAAAGATTAAAAAGCAGCAATATATGTAGCCATTAGGATATATTGGTATTCCTTCTGTGGGCCATTGTTACCGCATTATTTCCCGCATGTCCAAAAAACAAGTTAAAGCTTCCCTTCCTCCCTGCCATCACCTCCATTTGTGACCTCTTGCTTATAGTAGTAAATAACAGAGAAAAACCAGATGCTGAAGCCAAGACTGAAGAGCCCTTGAATAAGTGCGATGCCTCCGCCGGAAACAATACCCAGGATGATTCGTATAATTGTGAACACAATGTTCACTCCGGTCACAATTAGCCACGGTGTAGTCAGCTGAGGTTTTTGCTACAAACAAATTGCTCATCACATCACATGCAAACACGGATTATCTGTCATCGATAAACTTTTCACTTCCTCATCACACCCCAAAGAAGCAGAAACTCACCTTCAGGATTCCATGGACTAGCAAGCTGGAAACGATGACGAAAAAGATGCTTATAACCAAGGATACAACCAAGGTGGTTATGTTAACTCCCTCTAAAATAAAAGAAAGAAGAAGTCGTGTGACTGTTTGAAAATATTTCCCTCTAAAGAATCCTTTTGGGGGAAAGCTAAAAAATGCACACGAACTTCAAAGTGATCATCACTGTAATAATTACCGATTGATGCTTTTTGCTCTGGAGTAAGTTTTGCAGCAGCCTTGGTGTCATTCGCAATATGAGCTCTGAGTGCAACGATTCCGACAAGTGCAACTAAGTCCAGTGCGGCAACAATTACGCTCCCGACCTAGAAGGGACAAGGATTTAAAATTAATATGCTAATATGACAGCAATGCAAACATGCAAAACAAAAAAGCCATAAAAAACTTGACCCTGAGAAAATTTCTGAGGTTGTAAAAGAATCCTTCCGAACTCCCTGAAGAGTTTCTGTTTTACAACGAATTTTATTATTGAATGGTAATTCAAACAATGCCCAAATACGATGACTTACAAGGGAAAATACGGCCACGATAATAGCTCCTGTCCGCAAGGAAATGCAGCAGCACGGATTCCTGGTTGCACTCATGACTCCTAATTCTCGTTACCTTCAAAAACTTTAAAAATGGAGAATATAACCATGGGTTCTGTGAACAGCTAAATATTTTTAATCCTTCTCTAAAATCGTGCCTTTGCTTTGTCTACGCAAGAGTCCTCCTGGAGGGAGGAATGCAGCTTTGGTAAAGTCTATTGCTGTTGCGAAGGCTGAGTGTTCAGGTAGAACATGAATTCACATTACATCCAACCCAGACCAAAGATACGCCCTGTTGGCTGGTGTGACCTTGAAATGAGATGAGAAGACGAAACCAGGGGGTTAAACACAAGCCATGCCATAAGCCGAAAAAGCAACGTACTCTCAGCTTCAAATATTCAATGTAATGTATAGTAGCTTTACAATAATGGTTAACGCAGTCCTATTTATACTACTCCTGGCCATCTTCTTCATTACATACGTATAGAACTACACCTATGCCCAATGCCCACTATCCATTTGTCATTTGTAAATCAATATGTAAAAGTATGTAAGCTAGTATGGGTAGTGATTGTATCCTTCCGTGTTTTAGTCCCGCTTTCTTCACTCCAGGAAGGAAGGAGTGAAGGGTTTCATCCAGTCCTCCAGCTCTAATTAAAAAGTAAAGTGAGGAGCTTTAAGAGCATCTTTTAATCTTCAGAGTTTAAATAGATCTGCCGTTCTTCGCTTTACTTTGGGGTGGCTTACGCAGTTATTCAGTGTTTTATATCAGTGACGGCATTTAATTATGGGGTGAATCGCCCCGCACCCGGTAAGGAAAGCGCTCCAGGGAAAGCCCCACGATTTTTAGTTGATTATTTAATGACTTCAAGGAGAGGGGAAAAAACCTGTAGCTATGGCATTACAAATGGTGAACGAACCGGCCAAGATTCGAACCCGCGCCTCTCTCTCCTCCCATGATACGGTCTCAATGCTCTACCAACTGAGCCACGAGACCGGGTCCCTCCACTTTTAATTATATATTGAAGTTCCCTAACCAAGCTCGTAATTCCATATTTATTTTCGGATTTGAGTTCAGGATTGTTGATCAATCATCATCATTTAATTCATTTGTATGCGTACAGGTATGTATGCGTGTAAAGCCCAAATAAAGAAGTTGGTGGTGCATATATGTTGGGCTTAAACTTAAAACGAATTCAAAGCAATCTTCTGGCCCGCTGAAGATTTCGCGTCGCCTCTATCTTTGTTCTTACGAAGGGGGAATAAAGGAAACTCGCATTCGAATCTCGGAGAATCATCTGGCCTATATGGATAGATGGGTTGTTTCAGGAAGCCCTGGCCATAGAAACCTACCGTCATCAGTAGGTAGGTTTTTAAAATGTATAGAATCGGCATAATTCCTGATGTAATGCTTCTTAACGTTAACAACCACACATCAGTTTAGGGTATTTACAGTACCTACAATGGAGATTAATAAACGTTTGTTTCTGGACGCCTGTCACGGCATGTCGCTGATACCGTAAATTATCTCAGGAGTGGAACAGGAATGGTTCAAAATGTATATATGTCATTTCAAGCTTTTGTCAAAGTCTCTCCGTGTTAGAATTAGCATACATGTAAAATTCCTTGCAACTAAAGAGGTTAAACTTCTTGAGTCTTAGGCCTACTGAGAGAATTGTAATTAACTGCAAGTCACACTTTCCTGAAAACGTGGCGGCTAAGCAATTCGGTGGAACTGTTATGCATAGTATAAGAACTATAATAAAGCAAAGGGGACAGTGGACGCGGAGTGGTTGATTACATTCGCGGAAAAAGTAGTAGCATCAAACTAGTTTTTCTCTCATTATTGATCGTTGGGTATTATAGAAAGGCTGATTTGAGGGGAGACGTGGAGCATAATGCAAATGTGGGTGTTCAGAAAGGGGAACCCGTCTACCCTCTACCCAGTCTAAGAGCAAAGAGGTGCCACGATCCGGATATCTCTTATTTTTCCTTTATTTGCCATCCCACGCAACGGTATGTCGTCCGTATCCATACCTACGAAAAAGGGGAAGCCTGCCATGAGTCTTGTTTACTGTTCACCCATCTGAATATTCACTCACTTCTTGGAGAAAAAATACTTGCCCTGTATCGTATCATTCCACGGCTACTGCATTTTAATCTCCTTTATCAGCAACTTAATTTTTTACAGTCTCCGTTTACTTTGTCTTACGAAGTTGCACTTGATCCACAGGTGGAACGCTATACCATAATTTCTTGCGTATATTATAAACAGCAAAGGCTAAAAATTTACTCCAGCCCATATGATTGAAAAAACTTGAAGCATTTCACTACATGTTATCCTGGAGACAGATACTAGAATTTCTAGAACGTGCCTGCTGTTGCTGCTGCATACCCGGCTGTAAAACTGATAATCCTTTAGGATTGAAACTGTGTACTATTTCAAGAGTGTAGACTTAATACCCATTTAAAAGTGAAACTGCCATAAAAGCACACATTAATCCAATTTTTGCAGAAGTAACTGGAGACGAGTTGGATACTAGCAGAAAGAAGGATTTTGAAGCTTCATAAAAGCGTCAGCACTTTTTCAACCCATGGAGTAGGATGTGAAACCGCCATGCGAAACCTACCACGTGCTTTCTTCTGAGAATAATCGCTCAACCACAGATAGCAATCAATACCTATAAATCCTCTCCATCGGTTACCTATGTTATTTCCATTCCCAGCAAAATGAGTGAAAGTATGTGAGGAAAGCCGAATCTGGAGGTGAACTGTTTGACTTTATCAACCTTGGCGTTTCTGAAACGATCGTGGCAAAATAGACGGAGGACCAATTAAATCGCATATATGGGAGATAAGTGCTCATAAGACGCGTGTGCTTGGATTTTGATGCACTGCGAGCTGGCGAGAGAGTGTGCCTATCTCTGATTTCATCTTGCACAAATTTCATCCGCCGGTTAAAATGGAGATGAATTTGGATAACTTTGAGTGTGCTTGGGCACGAGACACTCCTTTTATTCTAACGAGTCCGAATTCTTTGGAGGCATGCTCTCAATTAGATATAGAGGTAAGTGGGGGAAAGCTCGTCTTTGAATTTTTTGAACCACACCTTAGGAGAAGGTTGGAAGGGGTGGTAGTATAGTGGTGTCATTGAGAAAAGTTGATTCATTTTCAGCCTAAGGATCTTACCTACAGAAGTATTAAGGAGTATGAGGAAGTTTATAGCGATTTACCGCTCGCGGAGGTTTACAAAACCTACGATAAAAACGAAACAATTCGACAGGGTAAAATGGAAGCTTTTAAGAAATTGTGTCTTAGTCACCATACTGATTTCCGCTCTGAATAACTAAGTATTTCCGGGAATGGAGTTTATCTTTGTTTGTCTTCTCTCAGAGAATCTTCTCAAATGCCGTGAATTAAGGAATAAAATGCGAGAGCAGCCAAGAAGGGAAGAAGATAACCCAGCAGCAGGATGCATTAAATTCAAGGAAGGTAAAAGAAACTTTACCGCGGGATATTCTTCGGATTCTGAGGGAAAGCCGTCGACTTCTACGAAGAAAAGAAAAAGTAAACGAAGTTACTCTCATAGAAGTGTTCCTAACCTTAGTGCAAACCTTGATTTTGATAAACCCAAGTGGAGCCCGCGTGATCATTACACCTGCAGATACTATTTTAATGATGAGAGAATCTGTAACGATTATTTCAGAAAGTAAGAATAGCTATACTGCTCTGGTATTGAAAATTTTGATTAATAGTAAAGTATATGCATAACAATTATGTAAAGCTAAACTTAGTTACGTATTAATACACTATGAATAGCTGCATCTTAACATGTCCTAGTGAAAGTGGTAATAATTTTATCGGAACTTTTGAAGCTATGCGGACATTCTTGGATCCGAAGATCTTTCTTTTGAAGACAGAAAAATACTGGAATGCTTAATACTCAAGAAGGGAAAAGCACTAGAGTGGGACAAACAAAGCCAGCATTTGCGAAGTGTTTGGGAAACTGAAAAGCTAAGACGCTACAGGGTACGGCACCATCACCTGTCTAATAGCTAATAAAGTTCATATCATATTATGCGTTTAACTTTATTATCACGAATTGGATGTATCGTATTCAAAATCTAACCAAATTGAATCCTGTTTTAGACGGAGCAGCTCTTTCTGCAATCTTGGAATGATCGCCTACTTGAGAAAAGAAGCTTGGAGAATGATATTAATATAAAACGGTATCAGGAGATTCAAAATAAGGGGAAAGAGAGCAGAGAAATTTTGCGAAAACAACTAGAACTTAGAGACACGCGAGTGCAAAAATATTTGGAAGATCTTAATCATAAGCGGGTAAGATGAGATTTGAACACGTTGAACACAAATCTAAAAGTTTGAAGTTCTATAAGTCATTATAGCCAGTATAACAATAGAGTCCCGTCTGTCAACATACGCGTTACCAAACCCTACTGATGCAGATAGGAAATGCATTTGGATTCATAAAAAGTAGTATTTAGTTCTGTAGATAGTAGATGGTGCTTCACCTTCAGCGAAAGATGTAAAGCTTTCAAAATTTCAAGCTTTTCCGGTTTGTTGAAGTATTTATCATTTTTCTATCAGATTATATAATTCCGAATGATACTCAACGACAATAATAGTTTCGTAGCTCATTGAAGCTGTGTGCGGAATTTCATAAGAATTTGCGTATTCTCTCCAAGTCATTAGTCTTCCATCCATGGGGTTGCTATTGAGATAGGCAATTCAGAACACTAATGTCCCAGCTTTTGGCTTAAATCGCTTGAGTATGATGGAAGAAATGTAAAGCTATCCAGAAAACTTCTTCTCAAAGGTTATCTCCTTCTTATGGATCTACCTACTTATTATTGCAGAGGCTACAGATGATTGAAAAACAAAAGGCTGAAGCGGTGCGGCAGTTGCAGGTTGGACGAACAATGGAGAAACTAATGGAGGAGGATCGCGTGCACCGTCAGCTCATACGGGATAAATTACAAAGAAAATTAGCCGAAGCAGAAGTCAGAAAAAGAAGGAAAGAATACGACTACTGGAGAGTGAGCCTTTACTTCCGTTACAAATTATGTGACTAAAAATTTCTAATGCCCAGCTCCCGCCCTCTTTACTCCGTGTAGGCAGTAGGCACCAGCAGTCTTTCGGACGGCACGGGTGGGGCAGGTGGCAATGCTTCTTCTAGAACGTTGTCTCGCATATCAGTCAGAATGGAATTGGCTTTGGTTGAGTTCCCCTCTCTTCCTGACATCACAGACCCTAATTCCATACTTTCCAAGGTTGGTCCGAGGGTTTTGGGCACAGGAGTAGCTGTTAGCCAATGTTCATACGAAACCACAGCTATCAGAACAAGGGTTAGCATTCCATCCACTACTAGTACCGCGTAAAACATACTGAGGAGCATATAGGATGATGACAGGTGGTTCAGTGTTGGAAGCAGCACAGATATTACGAGAAGAACGAGGGCCAGAAACTGCGCACCGATCCATAAAGATATGGACGTAGGAGATTTCTGTAAACAAATAATCTCAAGCCAATGTCACCTAAAACATGTAGGCTAATGCCGATTTTAGACTTTACTGACTGAATTGCATTGACATAACTTTCTCAAAATGTAGAACTATAAAAGCCTTCAAATAATGGTTACCAGGGGCAACATAACAAATTTTGTGAATATGTTCTCAATTCAGAAAAGTCTGTTTTCAGCATAACTGTGAATTTACGCTGTTTTACCTTGAAAAGTGTCCAAATAGAACTTAGAAAGTGTAGAGCAGAGGCAGTAAAGGAAAGTCTGGTTGTCCAGGTGACAATATTTTGGACTGTAGTTAGGCGAATACAATCATGGCAAGGCTGGAAGTCTTCTGTAGGAGAATCAACTCCTTTAAAAAAGTAAGCTTTATGTATATCTTCGTCAAATGTAGAGCTAGCCATTTGAATTCTTAACGTTACAAGTAATGTTGGCCAGGACAAAATCTGCAAGTTAATCAGGAGATTGCAAGGAATTATTATGAATTTTATCCTATTCGCAACAAACACGTGTCATCTAGTATGTTTTACTTTAGAAAATACGAAAAACAAAATAATATTGTTTAGACAATCACGGGAAATGACTGCTTGGAAAACTCACGGTAGCAACAATGCAGGCTACTGAAATTTGATTTGATCGAATCAATTCAAATGTATCAGACTTCATTATGTTAGGATAATAGTTCAGATCGGATTTAACTATAATTTCAGGTCCGTTGAGAATCGCAGAAGTATAAAAGTAAATCTTAACTCTGGAGCGTTTTCAACTTAAATGAAGAATCATTGAAAGGCTAGTAAACAAATTCAGTAAAATCCTCAAGGGAAATTACATTGCGTAATTGCAGGAAGAACCGACAACCCCATGAATGTTATTGGCACACATTTAATTTTGCCATAGGGTATTTGGCGGTTTCCATTCCCTCATTGAATGCACAGATGGTAGTAGAATTGGGGTTGATGAACAGAGGATGATTCGGTTTACTATTTCCCAAACCAAGATTTAGCAATTAGCTGTTGTTTTTGTGTGGTTTTATTGCAATTTAAGGAAATTGCCCCTTGCCCCAAAACGTCTTTACTTCCAATAGGAGTAATGACTTTGATGACTCCTTCTCGAGATGACCATATTATGTGCCCTATGTGAATTTTGCTGTTGATTTATTGGCCTCTCTCAATTGACAGTGTGTGATTTTGTTTATTCAGCATGTGCAGGAAATGAATCGACTGGAGGACGCGAAACGGTGTGTGCAGATAGAGCGGACAGAGTCTCATGCAAGGCAAACAATAGAAGAACTACGTAATCAAATTGAAGAGAAAGAGCATCGGGCTCAATTGAATCACCTGTCTTTGCAAAAGATGAAGGCAAAATCCGCTGGGCGGGGCTCAGTTTCAAGGACAAAGCTCATGGAGAAAGCTCAGCTCATGCATACACATCTTGTCCAAGGGCTGGAAGAATGGCACAAAAAAGTGATGGAGCTTCATCTAGCTGCCCAAGACCGTGCAGAATTAAAGTACTTGGAGGAAGTCAACAGGAGGAGAGCCCGGGTTGCGAGCGAGCGCGTCTTGCGGGAAGAGCGCACGCTGGCAATGATGCGAAAAGTCAAGGAAAATGATGAGAAGCGACGAGAATTAGTCCTTCACTTAATTGATTCCAAGGAGAATAAAGTTGCCCAACTCAAGGAGGAAAAGGAGAGGAAAATCCAAATTTCAAGAGTGAGAGCCCAACAAGCCGCGGAATTAAGGCAAAAGCTCCGTGAACAATTAGACCCGGAAACTTTTGATAGAAAAGCTGCTCGGGTCGAGCTAGAGCTTCGTGTTTTGAGGAAACATCCGCCAAATTTTCAATATAAATTTGCTCCGAGAATGATCCTCAGAAAATGTTGCGCGCATTGTAAATGCCGGAGACATTGAATCGCACTCACAGTAGATGTAGTTATATAAACCGTATATTATAGTTATGTAGTTATATGTAGGACGATCGTATTGTAATTGTAAGCATTGCAAGGAAATTTAGTCAGTAAGGTAACTTCGCGCGCTAAGCGGTATTAATTATTTTATTATTAATTACTAATTTATCGATTTCAGCATTTAATCCCGCTCCATACAATGATAAATGGATAGGTAATTTAGAGATTGGAATAACTAGGTCTGGCCATGCTACCGGAGTTCAACTACATTTAGCAAGCAGTAGCTCTGTTCACTGTGAGATTCAAAGTTTATTTACACCTTTGCAAATTAAATTAATTAGATGAATTGCAACTCGATTAGATATAATGCAATCAGCTGTTAAATACACTTTGTACTAACTATAATACTCCATGACCTTATAATTTGCTAACAGTGCGCAACAAACAGTGTTTCACATATCGCAACGCAACGCAACTACCCAACATTTGGTGAAACGAATGAACGATCCATTCTCTTCAACCGGCATAATCACTTTCTTGATGTTTTCGGTAAATTAATGAACTTCCAGTACTGAGTTTTCAAGGATGATTGACAATGCTGAGTGTCACCGATTTCTTGCCGTTTATCCAGCCTGAAATTAGATAAAGCCTTAAACACCTTGTTTAGATTTAAATAGGAAGACATGGGTGTTTACCCACGCCTACAGACCTGAGATTTTTTTTCAATGTAGAATATCCCAGGAAAACCACAAATCCAAAATTTCAGCCCCCTATGGGTAGAAATGGCGGAGATAGAAATTACTTACTCCGTCAAAAAACGTATGCTTTGGAATGGAGCGGGGGGGAATTGCATCGGCCGCTGTCACAATGTTAAACTCTCATAAGCGATGCGTTTTTTGACGGAGTAAATAATTTATATCTCTGCCATTTCTACCCATATGGGGCTGAAATTTTGGATTCGTGGTTTCCCTGGGATGCTATACATTGGAAAAAAAACTCAGGTCTGTAGGCGTGGGTAAACACCCTTGTGTTCCTATTAAGTCACATCAAACAAATCCTGTTTGTTTTCGACAAATTAGGGGCCAAAAGTCATTTAAGCGATGAGCTTCTTAGAACAAAAAGCAACGATCAATTATAAAATAAGAATTAATATCTGAAGTCACATCACCTGAAAGCTGTGAGGCATTTTGATTTCGCATTCCTTAGCATGAAGTAATGCTTGAGGTTGAAACCTATTGGGGTAACGTTAACACCCGGTCGACCCAAGTGCCATAAAACATAGGCTTGCGCATTCTTTTCAGTAAAATATGTAACTGCATTAAAATCGTACCGCTCGGGGGTCAGTATTATTCCATCATCTGGCGTCAAACAGGATCATAAATTTAAATTTCTTCAACCAAGTAACCATGCGTAGCAAATCATATAATGTGAGCTTTATGAAAGGAAGCTATGAGATTCAACTAAATCCGGTCGCACGGTAACACTTACCCACATGATGCACTTCCCACCGCTGATAAGGTGTATTTCTCCAAAATGTAACAGTTACAATACTTGGTTCTTTCCCATCCGAAGGATTGGAAGTTAACGCCTTAAAGTTAATCAAATTTGGTTTTAATTTTTTCTGCAAACCAGTAGTCAGACTCTACAGATGCATGATAACAGTCTTCATGATGCTCTGTTCAATTTACTAACAGGCAGAACAAATTTAAACCACTCCAAATGTTGTAAAAAGTTTTTTTCATTTGCTTGTTAGTCATCTAATCAGGCTCGAATAACAAATGTTACCTTACATTCCCGTTAAAATCCAAAATTTTGTAAACGTTTCCCTCCTTGAGTAAGTGATTGAATCCATGGAAAGTATAATCGTTGTTGGATTGCACTTGGTCATTTGAGTTTAAACTTGAAACACAGCAACAGAAAACTATAAACATACCAAAAAATATCATTAGAGACATTTTTGAAAATTTTTGCTACTTTTCTTGTACTGTATATCATCAAAGCATCACACTACAGCATTTCACTTTGTATTTTGAAAACGAATCAATGCATACAACTTTTGCTCGAATTGTTCCGTTCTTCCTACTCCCTACTATATTATGCTTGTGACTATTGCACTATAAAATAATCCTGTCACTGCGCAAGTTTTTATGAAATGTTAATATTGGTTAATTTGGTTTTCTCCCTTGTTTCCTTCCCTATCGTCATCGTCATGTGTGAAAGTCATTGTTTCTTAGAGGACTCATGATCAGCCCGGATGTGTGATGTGGAACCACAAGCTGGCATTTCTAGACATACCATGTGGCGGACATTATCTTTATGCATGGAACACAAACGTTTTAGTAAGCTGTTTTTACAGTTTTCCTCCACCCTATCACTATAGTGCAAGTTTTAGATGATAACACCGGTTCGGTTGATGTGACAACAACTATGGTGAAGTCTTGGTCCTGTTGGTTATGTTGTGGCACATTCCTACAAAAATCACGGAAACCAACACCAGATAAGCAACAAGCAATGCTACGATTTTTTATCAACTGAGCTATAGTATTGCTCAGAAAACTAGAAGGATTCAACAATTTCTAGGATTTCCTTTCGACCTTATGTCTATGCAACTTATTATACTCGCATTAGTACCACTAGCGCATTACGCTTTGACGAGCCCATCATTTATGGGAACATTATCCCTCATTATATATATTTGTATTATATTAGGACACCCAACATAAATTCATTTTTCCCACTTCTTCAAAACCTAAGCTTCCCAATATCCGAGTAAGAGTCTCCTTGTCTAGAAGACAAGAATGTTTACCGACGCCTACAGAACTGAGTTTTTTTTCCAATGTAGAGTATTCCTGGAAAACCACCAATCCAAAATTTCAGGCCCATATGGGTAGAAATGGCGGAGATAGAAATGATATAGTCCGTCAAAAAAAGTATGCTTAATTGGAGTGGAAACGGGGGGAGTTGTGAGATCTGCCGTTGATACCATGTTAACCCCCCATAAGCGATGCGTTTTTTGACGAAATAAATAATTTCTATCCCCGCCATTTCTACTCATATGGGCCTGAATTTTTGGAGTCGTGGTTTCCCAGGGATACTCTACATTGGAAAAAAACTCAGGTCTGTAGGCGTCGGTAAACACCCTTGTCTTCCTATTTAAAAGGGGTAGTCACCGGAAGCTTCCAAGAAAAGCTTTATCTGGGGTTAGCTTCATGTTAATCCTTGCACGTTGAGAATTAGTCTACAGTCTACTGTGTACTCCTATTAGGCATAATATTATACATGATGAACCAACCTCAGGCTTGGTTACCTTTTAATATGATGCACTGCTTCAAGCAAAGCTAATTTCCAAGACATTAACTGGACATGAATGAATTTGCGGATTCTTCTGCCTCTATAATCTATCACTTTGTCTTAAGATGGAAAATCAGTAGCTATATATAGTATACGGAATATACGTGTACTTCCATCAGTCTAGCAGGTTTCCCCCTCAAAACGTTTTTAGCTTCATTCCGTTTCCTCCAACAAACAAAACAAAGCCAGGAGGATAAAATATAGACTAAAATATTAAGTGTTATCGCGCTGGACAGAACATCAAAGTTCTCAGTTTTATCGTTTATTACAAGGGTTACGACTCCGAGCTTATACATACAGGATTATGTCTTAATACAGCAGAATATTTACTATAAACTGTAAGAAAAGAAGATTACCGGGGTAGATGTAAGGTGAAGAACTACCTCGAATCGTCTTCGCATATACATACAACGGACCAGGCATGCATACTTTCTATAGCGCCAAAAGAGCTTCTGTTTCTGTTAGGATGAACGAATTGAAGGTTTTTTCAAATCGGCGTAAGTCGGAAGGATGAGCGTAGGAGCTTGATGAAAACGCGACGATGAAAGAGAAAGTCCTGCTGGAGAAAGTTAAAGATAGGCGCAAGCAAGGCAGTATCCTCCGTATTATTCTCAGGACTTTCTAGCAGCGCGTCACTTTCTTATATCCTCTCCGAACGTACAATCATTCGTTCATTTCAAGTCCTTCCTCCGATAAACGGTACTGCAAAGATCAAAGAAGGATGTGTAGAGTGAGGAAGTGGCTAAACGTCAATACGGGCAACGATATTCGATAATTGGTGTGTAAGCGTTTCGAGTAGTCTGTTCAAAAATTCAAAATCACTTTAAAATGTGTGATAATTGAGAATTCGGTGAAAAAGATGGGCTGAAGGAGGTGTTGTTTGTAGTGATTACCGTAGCTAGTTTTGGCGATAAATTCAGCTCATGGAGAATAATAATTCATTCTGTTGATGATTCATCTTGGAGAAAATTTGTAGCGAGAGCGATTGGAGAGCGATTTTTTCACTACAAATTGAAGTTATAGCTTACGAGTGAAAGTTAGAAATTAGCAAGTACTGAATTTGTTGTCGTAGGTTGTGGACGGCCAGCTATAGTAAAAATGACAGAATACGATGCCGTAACGACGCCATCCACTACTAACCGTAAGAAACAAATCTTCATTATCCAAATAACTCGTTGAGTGTCATACTATCGCTCAATGCTTTAGCCGTCTTTCTTGCTACATCCTACACTGAAAATTGCAATTGTGAAACATTAATAGCTTGAACATAGTAAGGACACATCGAAACAAATAAACACTTCTAAAACTCTACAAGGATAGCAAAGTAACTTTAAAAAGTAAATGTGTGTGGCTTCTGTTCTGCCTTCCATGTTAGGTCGTAGCAAGGAGTAAATACAATGAAATGAAGTGATTGCTTTGCTTTGCTTGGGGGTATTAATCATGCTGCGATGAAGGGAAAAGCACGGCGTAGGATAACTTTCCTTTCGGGATGGATTTGCTTACCGCAAAAGTCAACTCTGTAGTGTACTTGAGGAAGAACTAATTAGGTCCCTAGAGGAGTGTAAGTCTCTGAAGGTCTCAAGTTTGTGAAATGTGTAAACTTAGTACAGACAAGCGTTCCGTATATAAATTTTGAGAAGTATCTAACTTTGACAAAGCTTCTCTTCCTGAAATTCCTACTCTTTACTAGATAAGCTTGACTAATCTCTGACTTCGACGATAAACGGAAGATAATTAACTAATGTTAAGTGTGAGTAACAGATTTTCTTACGAACGCAAAGTTTTGAACATTGCGCCACATAATAGAAAGCGGCCTTGTATTTCCATTAGAATGTGTGCTGCAGTGCTTTTATCGCTTTCGTTGCAAGTCTTATTTTTTCTTCTCCTGGGTTAGTTCACAACACCCTGAGATTGAGATGAGAGACAGAACAAAACCCAGCATTATGACGAAAGACGGGTAATACATACATCATAGCCATTCATTTCAAGGATTTGGATTTTTGGAGCATCCAACCCACATTGTATATAGAATAGTCAACGACGAAGGCTAATAATTGCAAAATAAGTTATGAGATGAATTCGAAAGACAAGCTTCCGAAACATGTGAAGCTGTGTTGCGACTGTAGAAAGTCATGGAGCTGTGAAAATTAAGGAGTGATATCAAAAAATAAGAATCTAATCACGAGCTGTTTCATTGATCGTAAAAGGCTGCAGGATAACTTGATGTGGAAGATTTAATGTGTTATGAAAATTTTCAGCAAATAATGTATCCAATGACGGAACCTATAATCCTATAACGGATGATTATTTATCTTGGGACGACGTGACATGGATATTAACTTCTTCTTTTATAATTCTTACAATGCAAACGGGTATTTGATATAAATACACAATACGCGAGCATTTAAAGTGTGTGAGTGTTTTTAAAATAATAATTTGCGTCTTTTATCGCAACGAATTTTTCTTATCTTAGGTTTCGGTCTACTAGAATCCGGTTGTGTATCATTAAAGAATGAAGTAAACATAATGATGAAGAACGTAGTGGACATAGTTTTTGGTGGTCTGACTTATTGGCTTTTTGGTTTTGGATTGAGTTTTGGAAAATATTATTCTAATCCCTTCATCGCCTTTGGTTGGCTGGCACTGGATGCGGATTATGATACGATGGGTCCTGTATTTTCTACTTTTCTTTTTCAACTTTCCTTTGCTACAACGGCTACGACAATCGTTTCCGGTGCAATGGCAGAAAGGTGAATACCGCCAGATATTAAACTTGCTTTTTCTCTCATACAATAACAATAATCCTCCACGTGCCTAGTTTATGGTAACCCCTCTTTCAATTCGGATTTTTATCACATTTTCGTGCCGGGGCATGAAATATTCAGACACTCAGCCAGAATTACGAACTTGTTTCTCTTGCTTATAGGTGTAATTTTCGCGCCTACTGTGTATTTTCCTTGCTAAATACCGTCGTGTATTGCGTACCTGCAGGATGGATTTGGGGACAACACGGCTTCCTCAAATCGCTTGGGGTAATAGAAATTCCAAATCCCTTTTAAAGCTTTAGGTCAACTGGAGTTGAAAACAGTTGCATATATAGCATTTGATTTTTTATTCCATATAGGCTATTGATATTGGAGGTTCCGGCGTGGTCCATCTTATCGGAGGTAGCTCAGGTGAGTGAAAATTCAATAAATACTAGAATTTACTGATATGTATTTTCTATTGAAACTTTCTCCGCCTCCCCCCACATCCTTGCTCTTTGTTAAGGAATTCCATACTTGTGTCCTATATTAGTCGCATCAAAATTTATACGATTGTTTTTTTGTCCAAGCAAACTATCCAAACAACTTTTAATCCCTTCTTCAGCGATACTTAAACATTAGCATATAGGTTTCGATACAGCATCCAACTGCGAGACATTCAAAACACATTTAAGGTGCTCAACAGTCAGCGTTTAAGTTTTATGAGACCATGTTTGGTGATTGTAAAAATCCTTTGAAGTACCCATGTAACAACACAATATTGGAGCTTGTCGTACTGTAGTCTTACAGCGGACAACTGCTTTCATAAACTTTCGTCCCATCTCGGCCTTCAAAGGGTACAAAGACTCGCACCACTTGCAAAGTTTGAAGTTATGAAGCATAGTATTGGCCAGACATTTTAAAAGATAATAGTATCAACCGCAAGCGGAACAAATGATAAGGTTTTATTAGGAAGGCAGCTGGAATCTGAGAAGAATGAGCGTTATAAAATCCGAATCTTTGGAATACTTTCGTGCAGTACTAAAATATTTATCGCTGGCTCTGAAGGCGTGCATACAGCTGAATTTATTATTAGCACAATCTCTATATTTTAATGAGTTCTTTCAGTGTGTAATATTATATTAGAGGAATTATATATTCTAACCTAAACAACTGGCGCTTTTACTACTTTCTTCTTTCTGTAACATAAGGAATAGACGCTGGAACTTTGAGGGGAAGTTGTGACCTCCTCTCCTTAAGCCATTTCCGTAGTGATCGTGATTTCTTAATTAACAAAACATAGAATAATAGCGAGGATGGAACAAAAAGTTCCCTCCCGCTCATATTCTCACTCCCTTAAGTGAAAACAAAAGAATTAAATGAAGGCTGGGCGAGAACCCTGCGAAGTTACGTTGATTAATCTATGTCGAAAGGCGGTTGAAGCGAAATAGAGCCTGGAAAGAATCCAAGTAAAGCATTTCTACTAAAACTTTCCAATCCCCATAGGTAATTAGTTCTGAGGGTTTGTAACACGAAGTTTGACAACAGATGTGAGGCGTACCGAGGAGATTTGATGGCTGCTGCGACAGCGTTCATGTGTAGCTCTATAATGATGGGCTACTACACTAGACTCAATACATTATCGTTGCTGGCGCAATTGGAAGTTCAAGAGTTGAAGGCTGCATTTTCCAGGAAAACGTTTTAAGGAGAGCATGAGAATCTTCTAGAAATCAATCGATTTTCATGTTGAACGTTGGAGAAAATTTCCTTCCATTTGAACTCTTCTGCTATCCTATCCTTAAGCTTTCCGAGTGGTTAGTGGTTGTGGCCTACAACATAAGACGATTAGTGGTATTTTACTCTTGTGAATGTGTGCTTTTAGATGAATAATAATAAAAGCAAGTTGATAAGATGATACGAGAGAAGGAGACGTTAATGGTAAAACGTGGCCTTCGGTCAAATGAGTTTTAAGTAAACAGTACGTAGGATGGGATGCAAGACGTGGTTATCCCTATGGGAGACGGATAAGAGCTACCAGTGAACAAATTTATTAGGATTCTATATCCCTTTCATGGCTCGGAATAAGCGGACATTTGGGATGAATAATGTATATACGGTCCAGTTGAACCAATTTAAGAATCCATGAGGTTGTGAGAATGGAAGAAAGGTTGACGGTGCTTTAAGGAATATTTTTCTTTTGTATACGTTCACCACCAGACAAGATTACGTGCAGAAGTAAGGATGAGATCTGGAAGGATCCAGATTCTATAAACGGTTAACCGAATACGGAATTGGCGCATATTAATAAAACGGTTTCATTGGAGGAAAGGATAACTAGATTATCAGTTGCAGATTTAGAAAAAGTTTAACTGGAGAGGATTATTGGAAAGGATAATAATAGCATTAGTTATGTTTCATCCAAAACCTTGCAGCACAATATGTGCATGGCAGATCTGTAAATCCTTTCAACTCCAAAGAATCACTTTAAAAACTGACTGACTCTTAAATTAGCTGTAGTATAACGGGAAACATAACCAATTTGCAAAAAAGGGAATTCTCGAATCGCCCTATGCAAAACATAAATACTGGATAGTGGAAACTCAGTGACCCGCTTCAACTCTATCATTCAAAAATTTGCAGTACGGAAGCGTCAATCTGTATTCGATCCCCTGACCTCCCTTCCTTCATCACGCGCTCTCACCACTGTGCCACATGACTGTGTGCTGAAAATTGCCATGTTTCATTCCAGTG
This sequence comes from Sminthurides aquaticus, assembly GCA_906901655.1. Lineage (NCBI taxonomy): Eukaryota > Metazoa > Arthropoda > Collembola > Symphypleona > Sminthurididae > Sminthurides > Sminthurides aquaticus. Next base: position 968,894 of record CAJQTT010000022.1, on the reverse strand, counting down.
TAGTTCCAATCGTTAGCTACGGGTCTGTGACTGTGTGCTTGCGCGCTACTTCCCTTTCTCTTTACCACTCTCTGCCTGATGAGCGTAGAGATGCGCTTGTGACTGGAATGTATGTACCTTGCATTTACACAGCTACGCTAAGTAAATATAGGCAGACAGTGGGAAAGAGAAAGGGAAGTAGCGCACAAGCACACAGTCCCCTAGCGAGCGAGTGGAACAAGACTCGAAAGAAATATGCCTATTGCAAGCAAGCAGACGTGTGGCATAGTGGTAAGAGCACGTGATATAGGAAGGGAGGATTGGAGATCGATTACCGATTGACGCATTATTTATGCAGAGTTTTAGTTTAGGATACTATAACCTAATTTGGTTGTAAAAGCTTTACTGTAGTTACAATTTGCCTCTTACAGTGCCGTGCACGACCGTCCCGTGCAATACAAATTTTAAATCTAGTCAAAGTTCAACCTAAGGGTCGTACGAAGTCACCCTGAAAAACGATCATCCAGCTTTTGCCGATTGTTGGAGAAAATTGAAAATTACTGCAGGATCTACCCATATAATTGGGCTGTGAAAACTTAAAGCAGGACAAAAACGACCTTGATCTGCCTATTAGTGTACGGGAATATATAATAGGAATAGGAGAGTTAATTACCAATTTCTGGTCATACTACAAATGACAGATCATGGGAGAAATATATACGAAGCTATATATCCAATATATCCAGTACGCTCCGACGATATAGTTAATTGGCTGATTGATAACATCGCTATTTCTGGACAAGTAACTAAATTTTCTACTAAACTTGAACGTAGAATCGTATAGCGTATTCTGTTTTTAATTTTCTGCGAACAAATTAGATTTCATTTCTATGCAGGAGCCCACGTAATATGTACACCGTCCCCATAGTCTTATACATACGAAAATCGCAACTTCAAGCCCCTATTACTCCGGAAAAAGCCGAAAGTTGGATGATCTTTTTTCAGGTTAACTTAGTACGACCTTTAGGTTGAACTTTGACTAGATCTGGGCTGGTCGTGCACGGCACTGTTAGCTAGTACAAGGTATAAGCCTTATGTTAGATATGTTTTTCTCCAGTTAACGTTTTGCATTGTCGAACAGGTAGATACTGAAGTCTTGCAGAATCTTTACAGAAGAAGTAGTAGAGTAGTAGTACGAATGGCTGAGACCGAAGAAAGGAGACAAGCTTTTGTCAGATGAGGGAAGGAATCTACAGAAGATTGCCGACTTAAATTGAGCTGAAATTACAGCAAGGCAACGACACGAATGAAGCAATTAGGGAGCCGATTAAAACAAACTTTTGTTTGTCCCTCACGTAATAGTCGGAACTAAGAGATTTCACAGATGAGGTTGTGTGGTGCGCAAAAAGAGAGAAAGCAAAGAAGAGATTTGAGAGAAGGAAACGCTGCGAAACTTTTATCCGGTTGAACAAATTTGAAGTGAGAATGAGGCTATTTGCGTGAATGGTTGTTTGTCGGCTGCTGCTGTAGTGTAGTGGACATATCTGATTTCACACACATTTTACAGTGAAAGTATCGTAGAACCTATGCTATGCTGGTTGTAGGACGTGTGACGTGGTCATGTCGAAACGTCATGTTTTCTAGCTCTTTCAAAACACTTTACGCTACTAAACAAATTTTAACTTTAATTTAGAGTACGAGTCAACAAAAAAACAGTTCTTTGAAATGGAATGTGTAACTTAGGGAGATTTACTTCTTGTGACCCTGGTGACCTCAAATTTCGCTTGAGTATAAAAATATTTTGCTCATTGTGTAGCCCAATCTACCAGGATTCAGAATTTGTATGACATGATATTGTGAAACTGGTATTTAACAGCTCTAACACCGTAGAAGAAAGAAAGAGTTTCCTATAGTTAAAAGTCTTCATGAAACCTAATGGAGTCCAACTTCCGAATGGATTCCTAGTTTGTGTCTACAGTGTTAGCAGTGCTAAGTACCAGTTTCATAATATAACAGAAAATGGTGATGGTGCTCACGCATTCTGTTTTTGTAATACGAAACAGCTTTCGTTGCGGCTTGGATGCTGGGACCGCGATTGGGACGGTATGAGAACGGAACGGATCCGTTACCTATGGGCAGCCCCACAAATGCTCTTCTTGGATTATTCATGCTCTGGTGGGGATGGCTTGCATTCAGCTCTGGAAGGTCTTAAACTTTGACACATGTATTATGTAATTATTTTTTCATGGTGTGAGTAAATTATCCGAAAAAACAATGCGCTAAAGACTGCTAAGTTGCTTTGTAGAGATTTTGTACTACGGAGGGTGACCCAGCTTTATTTATTCAGCGCGCCCATTGAGCTTATTCCATTCTGGAGTAAACGTTGACAACGGCGGTAGATTCAAATGAAAGAGCATGCGACGGGCTTTAAATTGTCGAAAACCAGAGTGTCGTAGCATTTAAAATGCCGAAGAAAATCAGTGATAAAGTGGAGGGTATGGTTTTGGGGTTTTCCAAAAAGGGATTGTCCAGTAGACAGGTTTTCATGGAAATGAAAAATTTGGGAATAGACTTGAGTCAAATGACAGTTATTAATATAGTTAAATCCGTCGGAAAAAGACGTCAAGCCAAGCTGAAAGGTCTAGTATCCCCAACCAAACCTCATCGTCGTTCTGTGCTGATTCCGACTGTTCTCCGTAAACTTGACCTCCAATCCAAAATGAATCAACCATCAGTTCATGAAATGTCCAAGAGAGTACAGATTTCCAGAAGTTCAGTGTGTCGCGGCATAAAAATTTTGGACAAGTTGAAGCGGAGAAAATATAGACTGCATGTGCTACAAGAACGTCATCGTCGAATTCGTAAGAGGAACTGTAGGATCCTCTACGAAAATTTTCTGTCGGGTCAAAGGTCAGAGTATGTAGTCACATTAGATGAAGCGATGTTTGTTCTGCATAACTGCAACGGTCAAAGAAGAATTTGCTACGTCAAGAAAGGAGGGGACGTTCCGAAAGATTAAGTCTACGGGAAGGAGAACTTTTTGAAGACGTTCATGGTCGTTGCCGCATTAACTGGTAGGGGTCAGCTACCTCTGATCAAAGTTCCTCAAAAAACTTAACTCAATGCGACCTACAATATTGACAACGCACTGAAGCCATTACTTGAAGTTCATCTCCCGAAACTGTACCCTGGCGAGCTAAAGACGGTTGTCGTCCATCACGATGCGGCATCGTCACACACCGCTAAAAAAACCGTTAAGTACTCAAAGGACCTTCGGCGAAGAACCGGAATACACATCAAATCGAACTACATGATACCTGTCAAGTCTCCAAATGCAAGCCCACTGGACTTTTTCGGATTCGGATACCTAAACTGACAGCTATTCAAGAGATGTCCTGCAACTATGTCCGGAGTTTGGAAAGTTTTAAACCAAGAATGGAACAAAATAAACGGTGCAATGATCGACAGGAACTACCTAGCGTGGAAACGAAGGCTACGTTTTGTTACAAAGCGTCAAAGCTTCCATATTGAAAACACTAAAGCTATTCATTCTAAACTGTAACTAGCGCTGGCGTTTTGAATAAATAAAGCTGGGACACCCACAGTAAAGCGCATTTGGATGCTCTCCCACTTTCTCCTACGGAATTTTAAGGGTTTGTACCCTTTCACCGAGTCGAGGCTATCTTTTTCAGCTTGTACAGTATGTAGACAAAAGTCCACGTATAAATACGACTTAAAGTTATGCGCTTCAGTATGTGTGACCCGGTAGGTCAAGGAGCATCATTGAAAGCTCATGCGATTCCAATTTTTGTCAGGAATATATTGGTATCTTCAGAATTGCAGTGCCATGGCTGCTTCTGAAGATACCGCCCCTTAAGTATCCCCACCTCAGAAAAGATGAGGACAAAAGTTTACGTAATTTTAAACACAAACCTCAGTGTTTCAGTTTTTTCATTAAATATTCGACTAATTTAGTAGTATTTTGTTTTCTAGCTTACCGTATGTCAGATTTTCATGTCCGACCGAGCGAGGAAAACTCAAAAACTTTCTTCTTTCCACTGGTCATTTCTCGGCTCACAAGCATCGTAGCGTCAAGTGGTTTGCATTGCTGCGGTCTTTGTCTCTCGTTCAGTCTAAGTTTAATTTTCATAGGTCAAAGGGGTTGCTGTCGACCTAAGGGTGCGCAGCTGGGAATCAGCGGTTACACGGGCGAGAGCTTTTAAACCTAACTTTACCTCCCGAACCTTCCCTCAGCCCAGCTGCGCACCCTTAGGTCGACACCAACCGGTCAAAGGGTACGGACGCTACGAATTTTATACTGAAAAAATTTTCATTTTTTCTGACTAAGTTGACCTCAGGCGCAACAGTGGCTGCACCATTTAACCATAGCAATCAAACTTAAACTGAAAGAGAGAAGAAGACCTCAGCTATGCAGCAATTTAAACTAATTGACGCTGCGACGCTTATGAGCCGAGTAATGGCCGAAGAAAGGCAGAGTCGTCTTTTTCTCCCACCCGCAGCAGTGGAGAGAGATTGGAACATCTGTGCTGCAATGCAGCGATTGGATGCTGGGGCAAAGCGGGGTACGTGATAGGCTGAACAAAGCGCGCGAGCCATTCAAAGCTCGGACATGAGAATCTGACATACGGTATTACAATTTCTAAAACTATTGCTAAAGCACTTGCATCAGTTTTAAAGCGTTTAAGCATTTTGTTGAAGCTCGTTATCCGCATTCCCTGCCACTTTCGTACATCCGTGCGGTTTATTTACTCAAAAGAGAGAATTCCTTGGCAGCTCCATTAATCTTGAAACTTATGAACGAGCGAGAGATATAAGAGGAGAAAGCGAAAGCTTTGAGATGATTTCTTTTCAAGAAAAATGTCACAGTCATTTAAGAAGTGCGAAAAGGAATTCGATTCACGCGAAAAAGGCATGTGAGCTTTATGTCACGGTTGGATCTATAGATACTGGGTGACGATTGATCCCAGCTATTTCTAAACTCTGGACGGTATTATGTATAATACCAAAGACTGCAGATAATTATATTATTGTCTAATTCGGTGGTAAAATAGACGCAAGGATGGAGGAGGTCTGCAGTCTGCAGTATCATATGTGAATTGCATTTGGTGTTTTTGTAAGACAGGTTTGATTGTTGAACGCTTTACAGTGTTTTTGGTGTCAGTGGTCACAAGTGGAAGTTTTCGGCAAGGGCATCCGTGACAACCATTAACGCATCATTTGGTGGAGGATTTCTTGGCCTGATCTACTCATACGTGCGGACAAAGGGAAAGTTTGATATTTTGGACTTAATCAGTGGTGTACTTGGCTCACTTGTCTCCGTCACAGGTTCGTTGATTATTTACCATCCCAAGTAATTCTACCTATCATCCACAGCGCACGCTACTTGTCACTCCTACCAAACATAGCACAGAGAGCTGGCTCAGCCAGACTTTTTCATGGATTTCATTAAACCTCTTGACGCTCACCCTTAATCGAGTCATTTATGAAGAAAATGTTAGGGTAATTCGTTCATTGTCAGGATTCTAATCGGGAGCACCTTACAGCGTAGAAGAGAGGCGCACGAATATTTTCTTGAATTTCCGACTTTCTCTTCTGCAGGAGGTTGCGCTCTGTACAGACCTTGGGAAGCTGTCCTCATCGGGTTTATTGGTGGGGCATTGGCTTGCTTCGGGATACCCTTTTTTGATTGGCTTCGTATTGATGATCCTGTGGGAGCCATCTCCGTACATGGTGAGTTTTATATTTCAGCTGTGCTCAAACCGAAAAACCGAAAGGATGACGTGATACGGAACTTTCTCAAGACAAACCTGCCTTCCACAATACGCGACACACATATTAAGATCACACGGAGGACAAGGAATTAGGCCAGTTGGGCAAACCTTGAAAATGAACCCGAGATGGTGCTTAATCGATTTTCTGGAAGCCAATTAATAGAACTGATCAAGGAGGATGTTTGCCGCTTTTGTTAACAGTCTTTCTTGCGTGTGCAAGGGTGTAAACTGATGCTTTATTAATTTTTCAACAGGCCTTGCAGCTTTCTGGGGCGTTTTAGCCATCGGACTGTTTGCTGAGAATGAAAATCTTTTGAACCTTACAAGAGGAGAAGCTGGAGTTTTCAAAGGTACTGCATGTGTTCCCATTTCCTGAACTTATCACATACCTTCACTTCACGTACCTTCACAATTTCTACTCTCCAGACAAATTTTTGTAAACATTGACACGTCGTGGTTTTAATTATTTATGTCCATAAAATAGGTGGTGGTCCGTATCTATTAGGGGTCCAGTTTCTTGCAGCAATCTCCTTCATGGTTTGGTCAATGTCTGTGACATTTATTTTATTATGGGTAAAACATGCAACATCCTCTACTGTCACTTTTGTGAAGATCTATAAAAACTAAAGCATTTTTAATCAGAATTTTAACTTGCTATCCACCGCAGTCCTTGATATTGCTTTCCTTTTCAGGTGATTAATAAAGCCATCCCTATCCGTATGGAAGCTCACGAAGAACTACTGGGAGCAGATTTAGTAGAGCATGGGATACGGAGACCTGGTGTAGGAATATCTAGGGCACTGTCTGCCCTAGGATCTCATCCAAATCTGGACATTGAGGCGGCAAACAGCATCGGGTTGAATCCAGGTATTTTGCAACATGTTAACCCACTAATTTACCCTTGTTCTGTCTTGTCTGAAAGCAGTCCATTAATTTTTAACGAACACATCTTGCAGGCCATCAAATTGCCCTAGAAAAGTATGCTCGGGATAGAGCCAGAAAGGGAGCTAATGGGCACGTCCTTAGCGGTGACAGGGGAGCGTCAGCGACTCCACAAGCTTGGAATATTTAGGGAAGGGTTCATTTCAATTCTCATGTATTTTTTATTATCAGCAATTCTTCCTACATTGTTGTCCAAGGGAATTGCAGTTACCATACCAGTACAATTAATCTTCAAGTTCCTAGTCCAAACTGCAAATAAGCGAATAAACAGCAATGGAAAACCAGAGCCAACAACGGAAGCAAACAGTGAACGGACAGGGAGCAATAAAAAATGGAATGGATGTAGCTTGCGCAATGAGAGAGAGACCTAAGTTTCTTGAACAGTATAATATCCAATCAATTCCCAATTGAGGAGAGAGCAGAATAAATAGTAAAGCGGGAGGGCAGGTGACAATACAAAATGATGCTAGCGTTAGCGTTACGAATTACTTATTTAAATTAAATGTATATTGAGGGAGCAAGTTACAACCATTAGTAGCCCTGTACTCGTATAAAAGCATGTACAGATAAACATCATTACGGTAAACTATTTCTGGACCTCATTAGGATACGACATTCTAAGGATGTACTTTGAGAGAATGAGAAACAAATACCTGAAACCTCAGTTAAGTTATTGATACGAAGGTTATTTACGAGTATTTAGTTTGTGTCGTGTCTGTAATATTCGATTGAGAAGACAATTTACTTTTAGTCTATATTAGAAGCTAATATAAGAAACGATATAGTTTGATAATAACTAATATAGATACTTGTTAGAAGTTATTAATTTTAGACTGAATTAAATTCATCTCCCTTCTTATTTTCTAGCTTTCTGCAAAATTTCAACGTTAGTAGTAGTAGTAATCAGTTTATTGATACGAGCTTCTATAAAGCTCCTTCAATATTTTGTTTCACACTAATCGTTTAGAGTGCACAATGTTTCACAAAATTGAATATACTAACATACAGTTCTCGATCCTGGGAATTCATCATCTGGTTATAATTTTCATAACTTAGATAATTATTTATATAATTACAGCGGGCGTTCATTAACTCCTTGGAATCCCATAGAATATGGCTCCAGAGGTACACATATACACACGTTTCACTTATCTCTATACACTTTTGGTTGATGTAAAGATGTGGTAAATTGATTCTTATCCTAATTATTACTGCTACAATATGCAGTGGGAGTGAATAATCTAGGTAGCTTGTTAGTTTCTATGTGGGTTTTACATGATTTGTAAGCCTTGGAAATTGCTGATTCATTCATTGCGATAACATCCTGTTCCAGAAATCTCATTCTATTCTGTACATTGCTACAATTTTGTTTGTCTCTTTTCTCCAAACTTTGGGTTCTGTGCTTTCCCACACTTCTTTGCTTAGCATAATTTCAACGGCTTTCCTCAACCTTTTCAATACCCCATGAGCTCGCCGTCGCCATGGCCATGGCCCGCGTGTTTGCTCAAAATTGCAAGTTTTTTGCAGTTATTCGTTACTAGCAGCCTGATGGCAATTCTCACCATGTAAAAACGCTAGCTATGGCAACGCATTTTGATTTGTCTCAGGGTTGAGACAAATGCTAATAGCGATAGAAAGCGTTTGTCTCATTTGCGGTACAGGTGGGTCGAAAAGGTTAAAATTAAATCCCCCTGGCGGCCGGTTTGGGAATACTGCCTACAATTTTCTCTTGCTTACAGCTATACTGAAAGCGAGTTACTAAAATAGGATATTCAAACCACCAGCCATCTTTTGTTACCAGCAATGATAGAGAAGTACACATAGAAATGTTGTCGTCTGGGATTGTGAGATTAACACTGCTATTATCGTATCATTGCTAGAATTGCAGCTCTGTTCCACATTCATGATTTTCAGATGATTGATGACAAAAGCAACGAAAAGAATTGTAGCTCTATCGTACTAGTCGCTGGGTCTACTCCCATGGCCCGCGCAGAAACAGCAGAAATTATGTTATTGACGACGGGGGTGTCACTTTAGAGGTGTAATCAAGTTGGAGTTGCTGGAAAGATGATTGGACGGAACGGAAACAGCCCCGACAGCTACAGTCGTCCAAATGCCTTTCACCTACGAGGAGCGGAAGTGCTTCTACTGTCGCCTTCTTCAAATATTCCTCGTCAATCATGACCGTATCATCCTTGGATTTGGATTCTATGTTAGAAGCCATTACACGTATTTTAGGAAAAAGGACACACAGAATCGACGTCAAGTTTATACAGTTCTGTAGCACATCTTGTGGATCTTCTTCGTCTGTTATTGGAGTCTCAACTCCGAACGGATAAAAGAGAAGGTATAGAAATATTTCAGGGTTATTATGGATAAGCTCTACGGAATTCTTAGATCTGGATAGCTGAATACTGAACCTAGAGGATGGGTAGAGAAGAAATAAAAGGGGTTTTGAAATGATTGCTGGATGCATCCTGCACCAGTTTGACTTCAAGAGCTTGTAAAAATGTTGGTTAAAAAATCTTACGATATAAATAGAATTCGGAGCTGGGTGAAAACAAAAAAGGGAGCTTTCAAACTTTTCCCACATGCTTTCACTACCGTTTTTGCAAGACTTTCTAGGCAAAGTAATCTGAGTGAATGCATCCAAGCGTCATGATACAGCCGCGAATGAAGAAACTGGGTAGATATATCGAGTATATGTGAAACGACGGATGCGTCTTCCCATCGAACTTGAGCATATTCTCCGTGCAGATACGTTACAAGGGCTGAGACTGCAGCATCTGAATAACCTGAGAGATTTATTAGGTCAAGATTACCCTCTATAGAGTCTTCCAGTTCAAGTCGCCGCAACACCATCGAAGCTATTGAGAATTTCAGAAATTCAGGAAATAGAACATCGTGCAATTAATGTAACGAAATCAATCAGTAGTGCTAAAGAAGGAGCAGGAGCAGAGTCCAAAGTAAGGGGGAAAGCTTACATTTCATATATCGCTTAGGTAAAAAGAAGCTCCGTGTTTCACCCACGATTTCCGCAAAGTTTTCTTCATTGCAGAAACTGTGACGAGTGAGAGTAGCTGGCAGTCCCGAAAGTTCGTTATGTGTATGAGTTTGAGGGAGATTGTGTCGTTGGTTTTGACTATGGCATGTAATTATTGAGACTGTTTCCTTTTGTCCACTTAAATCCAGCTGTAAACGAAGAACCATCCCTGATTTAAGCAAGCTTTCCTGAGAACTTGCCAGTGGTTCGTATGATATGAAATCGTCAAATGTCAGGGAGCTCCCTGGATAGATAATCATATTTCTGCAGGCTGCGGGAGACCGATAAGCAAGTAAACAAAGTCTTTCTTCTCATCTTTAAGATTCACAATAATACCCTGATTTGCTCGGATAGTAAAACACTATATTACTTTTTAACGCATAAACTTTTCCATGAGAATCCAGTAATGATATTGTGAGAAGAGAAAAGTGTAGCTCGGTTAGATCACCACCAGCAGGAACAGAAATCAGTTTCCTCAATGATAGTGACATGGAGCAGCGATACTTCTCCATGCAGACTTGATGCGTTTTCAAAGACAGGATCCTTGAAATGTAGAATAGTAATCATGTACTCCTCATGCTGACGTTTGCTTTGAGTGGTAACGTAACGTATTCTCATTCTCCTGCAATGCTCCCGATATTGTTTGTGTGTACAAGATAATACATTACACGTCATAATTATGTATTATAATTTACCATTCTGACGCTCTCCTGATTTCTTTACCAAGGGTAAATATAGGTGAGGGTATGATGAGTGGTATTGAGTCTTGGTGAAAGATAAAAGAGCCGGAATTTGCGAAAACATTTCCCAGAAAACCAATGTTTTGTATCCGCCATTCAATAACGTTTCGCTGAATGCATTTAACCTCCTATGAAAAATAGTTTCTCGCGTCAACGTCAATGTAAATAACCTACATCCGACTCCTACTCCGAATATTGCAAAGAATTATTACATTCAATGACTTTCACTTTGATAGCCTAAATCCTAAATGCGATTATTCGCCCATTCTGTGATTAACATATTCGCCGTGCTTAAAATAGATCGAATTGGTGATTGAAGCAAGAGCAGATGATCAATTTACTTTCAAAGCACGGCAGTATTCACTGATTTGATTCAAAGCAGAACTCCATGCAGTTTCTCTTATCCTTCCAGCTTCCTTATTGTGCTTCCATCTGCATGCCAATCGCAAGCTACCGAATAAAAAATGAAATGCTGTATTTGCACTTGTCCTTCTAGATTCTGAGTGTTTGCGAGACTGTTTTAGTCTAAGTCTATACTTTGACTTTGATGAGGTGCAAAAGGGGTGGTACTTCATTACAACCTTCGTTTTTGTTGGGTAACCTGTTAATGTTGCCTTTGAACAGTTTTCTAGAGGAAGGAATCAGATTTTAATTCAGATTTCGCTAAATTTTATTGGTGTAAATTTCCCGGGTGTAAAACTTCAGATAATAGTTTTCCAAAGTCTTCTTCAATTTAGTATGTTTCTATGGAAATTTAAAATAAGTAGAATAAAAACAAAAATTCACGCAGCGGACGTACATAAAATGTGAGCTTTTGCTTTACAATTTTTGTCATTCAGGTAACCTTATTCTAGCTTTAAATGATCCCAAATGCAAATTACTGATTAACGTCATGTAGTAGGTTTTTGAAGGTCATCTTCTTTTCATTGGCTTTAGGACTTTCCAATGCATCCTTGCCGGACCTCCACACAGGAATGCGCAGTGTTTTCACTTTCCTTAAGCAACCGTGTACATAAATTGGTCATGTACACATGATCCCAAACTGGTTCCTTAGTAATTCCGAAGTTGAAGCATTTTCGAATGATGGCAAAAAACTTACTTCACCTGAGTGTCTGTAAACTGTTGTTGTAAGAATAAAGCTGGTCGCGAGCAACAGATGTCTCCGAACCTGTTTCTCAACGACACTAGAAATATATACGGCTTCGTATACTTAGACTAATTTGCAATCACATCCAAGTTTTTGGCAAACATATAATTTTTACTTGTAAACTTCAGGCCATACCATCAAACTATCGTAATGAATTTTTTTTTGTAGCTTTTCAATACCATAACATACAAGACAGGATAGTGTACTGTGGGGTAGGCAAGGAGACTCTTACTCGGGTTCACCAACGCCCTAAGCAATGTCTTAAGATAAATGAAAACACTGCTTAGGTATCTAACATAAGACGATTTTGGTGCGTATTCTTGAATGAATGGCGGGAAAATCTTAGAAGACACTCAGCTTAATTAGAGGAGCTAAGATTGAGCTTACCCCAAGGCATGGCAACTGTCACCAAAATTTAAAGTCTACAATTCGTTACAATTCAACCTTGGGGTGGTAGTGACATTACCTGAAAAAAGAACGCCCAATTTTTACCGAATTCGGGAGAAATTCGAAAAATAATGAAGGGACTATTCACATATTATGACAGTAAAAGTCAAACGACAGTAAAAACTTAGTTTAATCTCATAATATGTGAACGTAACCATGTTGTATGGGCTATATGCACTTACTGACGACTTTGTGCAAAAGTATTATTGCATGCTATTCCTCAGCAGTTGGCTCATATAATATGCACACGGTCCCTGTAGCATTTCCTATACGAAAATCGCAACTTTGGGCCCGTATTTCTCTGGTAAAAGCTGAAAGTTGGGCGTTTTTTTTCAGGTAATGTTTCTACGACCCCAACCCCAAGGTTGAGTTGCAGCTATTTGTCGAGTTAAAATTTTGGTGACCGTTGCAGTGCCTTGGGGTTGTAAATGTAAATGTAAAGGAGGCCGGGTTTAGAACCACTCCGACGTAGCTAGTTTCAGTAAGCTAATTGCAGAAATGCCTCAAATCAGCCTGTATACACCTCTTTACAGCCTGCCGTCGCACTAGAGAAGCGGCACTCTAATGCGGAGTTTGCAAATTAGATTCAGGACCAACCCGCTCTTGGCCACTTTCTATATTGTGCAAACTACCCAGTGCTATCTACCCCGTACCGGCTGACAAGTATTTTAATCCTAGGTCTTTTCCACCTAAGCACAACTTCAGCACCCACAGAGCCAAGTAGATAGATACAGAAAGAGGCCGATTGTCAGCACTGATTCTTCACTAGGAATTAAGGTTGACTTCCCGGTATGGATCACCCATCCAAGTTCACAGGGAGTCAACAACGCTGAACTTCACCTGCGAACCGAATCGGCAACTACCACACCACAGGGTCTCCCCCTGCCTTGGGGTTAGAGGGAGCATGTCCATTATAGTATATATATATCGTAGATCAGAAACTTTACATAGAACTTAGATATTTGCTTGGATCTAACAGTAAGCTACATGTACTGTCCGTTTAACTGAGCTTTGGAATATAGTTAAACTTAAACCTTAGGGTCGTAGTAAAAAGCTCACGTGAAAAGATTTCCCAACCGAGGCCAAATTCTGTTGGAATTTAAAAAAGACTATAAAGACTATCCATAAAAAGGTGAACAAAAATGGATACACTTTAATTGGCCACACCAAAATTCGCCACTTTATAAATGGCCACATTTTTAAATGACCACTGCTGTAAAACGCCACTCCTTGAAAAGGCCAAATTTGCTAAAATGATAGAGCCGTGGCAGGAACACATAAGGTATGAGTAATCAAGGGTGTTTCAAGGTGAAACTGTTCGTAAGAAAGCTTAGTAGTCTTGTGAAGGGAGCAAATCAACTTGGCATTTGTGAGTGAAACTTGGTAAAGGATACTGCTGGTTAAGTAAAATGGAGACTCAGAAAGGGAAGAATATATTGTACCACGAAGGATTCTTGTAACAACCTAAATAACCAGGCGGGTACTTCCCAGCGGTGGAGATGTATTCAAAGAAACGGCAGCTTGCTACATCCCGACCGGAAATGCCCCCAGCCGCCATTCTTTACGAGGCAACCAAAGATGCTACAGATAACATTTTAGCGAATCTGCCAGTGGACAAATCCATGAGTAATACTATCATGTATCAGCGGAGGGTAGCCGACCTGAGCCCAATGAATTTCAATAACTGTGAGGAAATCGATATTCCCGACGGATTGGCTTTTACGAAATCTGGGGAGATATTCATCCCAACTACTATTTACAATTGTATTATTTTTATGAATTTCTTGTAAAGTTATCAAATGTGGCCATTTCAAGTAGTGAATGTGGCCATTTAAAATGTGGCCTTTTATATAGTGGCGAATTAAATTGTGGCCAATTAAAGCGCAACCACAAAAATAGGTGCACGGAGAGAAAATGTGACGGATAAGGCCGTATCATGTGTGAATGGTGTATATCTGTTGATTTCAGCAGCTGGCTGTGTTGAGCTGAAGTTCGTTTAGCGATTTTAAACTCTTATCTGATTTATCGCTTGATTTTGTGGTAATAAATTTATAGGTTTTAACTCAGTGCAGACTGCACTGCTTAACATAATTTGTACACGGTCCCTGTAGTAAATCATATATGCACGAAATTCCCAACTTTGAGCTCCGTTTTCTTTGGAAAGAAGCCTCGGTTGGGAAATCTTTTCACGTGAGCTTTTTACTACGACCCTAAGGTTTAAGTTAGATAAGATAGATGGATAAATTTATTCGATTGATATGGCCGTTGGCATTAGCCCCTACAATACTTCAGTATTACATTTCCATGTTCATATTGTAATTGAAAAATATCTTTACGATTCGTACAACGAGTTGTACGATTCGAGATCTCTTTAACAAAGTTTTTTTCATTATTCTAGAAAGAAGCTCCTCCTAATCATAGCATATTTCCAGAAACTTTCGAGTGTCTTAGCCTCTACTGTCGCAAGAATTTCTTGTAAAAAATTATCTCTGTTTAGGTTGATATTTTGTAAATAAGGTTTAAGTTTAACTATATTCCAAATTTTAGTTAAACGGACAGTACATGTAGCTTACTGTAAGACAAGCAATTCAAGCAATATCTATGACGATTTTGCTTAGTTTTTTTCACGTCTAAGATACTGCTGAGCGCGTTGGTGGATTCCTAACCTGTTCTCTTACAATTGTTAGTTATTGTTATTCTGCCTATTAGAGTCGCCTTCACAATACTTTTGGAGTGTCCAGACCAACGGAATTAACTGGAGAGTCGAAAATTATACCGCTACGAAAAATAAAATTAAAATTGCAACTTTCATGGTTTCACTGAAAGAGGTTCCAAGCAGTAGTAAAGTATTTCTATGCTAAAAGAAGATGGCTTTGAACCCCTGACCTTTGAAGTAATTCTCAAGTTGCGAAGAGACGTCATTAGCATTTGTACCTCCAGCAGTAAACTTAAGAGAATCTGGAATAGGAATTCGTCAAGTATGTGCGTACAAGTCAAGTAAAACTTATGTATTGAGTTGGCATCCCCTTGCATTTCGACACAATTGCAAATATCTATTTCCAAACGCTGAAAAGCCATTTTCAGCGTTTTGAAACTGCGTATATTTATGATATTGCATGACTTGATGGTCAAGAATAGGGAGGATTAGAATTACTGCAACGCTACGATAGAAATGCTGTTTCCGTTGTCAACATTAGTTATTAGCAAAGCTAAGAGAGTATATATAGTAACTTAAATTGATATCTTTACTGTTGCATTCAGTGTAGAATTGCTTATAACCACTGGTGGCATTTCTCAAACTGCTTCAAAAATTGAGGACTTCCGTTCGGGATTCACAAATTTTAGGAGGGAAAATGTTCCCAATCATGCTTCTAGCACAAGCAAAGGACCTACACGGTACACATGTGATTTCCGGTCTTCCTGTGTGAATGTAAATCTTCTCTTCTTTAATGTGCTAGTTGCTACGTTTCACCGCAAATCAAAATGCAGAGCATGTCCTGGAAATATGTGGTCCATGGAAACTCTATCCTATTGCACGAGGAAATAGAATCCAAATATATAACCCTGAGCCGAACACGTAGCAATGAGTAGAGCATACCAATGATGACAAGAAAATTGTTTTTCCTCGAGAATAATAATCCTACAGACATACATGCGATCTTATGTTAGTTAGTTCGAAACAGCTTTTTGCACACAAAGTGATCACAACCATGGAAAATTTCCCAGTCAACGTCAACTAACAATGTCAGGGACTACAATTAGATGCACTCACGGATACTCACTCATAGATGCTTACGGCAGGGTTTCTTTCAATTTCGGGATGAAATAAATTTGGTGAATTGCGTGAATAGTCTTGTGTTAGTTCCCTCTCCTACAGTTGGATGACACAGGAACAGAGTTATTATACAAATGCGAAATTGCTAAGTCACAGTCCAAGTGATTTGCTAAAATCTACAGTGACTATGAATCTATGGTATTTATTTTATCTTTTTCATAAACACAATTTTGTGTATAGTGGGTATTCTAATCCACTGAGAACTAAATTCTCAGTTAGTCCTTGCCTTGGAAATATAATGAAGCAACAAAAGCAGAATCTGCGAGTCATGATTAGATGACTCGCAGATTCAGGGTAGAGTAGAGGCGCAGAGAGGCGGCAGAGAAGAACTATCTAACGAGGGAGATCAATATTCCTCTCTCAGGTCAACTTAAATCCATTTCCGTCTTCAACAATCTTTTACTAAATCATCAAATTACCCGATTTTTTGCATCAATTCAATAGTCGAAAATAGTTTACCCCTATCTATATCAGTTGGATTTCCATGTCAAAAGAGGGATTGTTTAAGTATGCGTATCAATCAATATGCAATACTGTTGCAGGTTAAAACTTAATCCATAATATTGCACGCATAGCCCGGCGTCTCAATCGCCAGAAAAATTGACCCTACTCAAGGTTAAACAATTTAAAAGAGTGAGAGATGTCGAAACAAGTTTTTCCTTTCATGAGATTATATTCAAATTCTGTAGGTAGAGGATATAATGTTTTACTAAGAGTAAAACGTAGTTTTCCGTTTCAAAATAGACAAGGAGTAATCCCAATCTCATTTTAAGTTTCCTTTCCGAGCTTTTCTACGACGCCAGAATCAGATTGTTTTAAAGATATGTAAAGGTGATGATAAAGCTTTGTTTATTTGGTACATCCGGAGATGTGATTTGAATTTTGGAGTTGAGGATTAAAGCAGCTATCTTACAGTTTGTAAGTAGCGGCGGGAATGCGTATCATTATAAAACTATACGGTGAGGGTAGATGAGAAAGAAGAGCAAAATAAATGTGGTCAAAGCTCAAGGAAAGGTTCATGAAGTAATTATGCACTTTCTCACCTTTATTCCATAAAGGAGACGTATGGGAACACTTAAGCGTCATTAACTGTAAGGCAAGCACGGCATCTGACGCTATTTAAACATTCCTAGAGCTTATAACGTGCTGTGAACACTCCAATTTTAATTTTTAAAGCTGTTATTGTGTTATGAAGTATCGAATTTTAGCAGGTTTTTAGAATTTCTTCTTATAGTTTTTCAAAAACAATGCAATATTTCCTAGGACCTTCAATTGATATTTCCTCACAGATTCTGAAGGAAACTAAAGTACGAAAACTCTAGCATTTTTTGGACCAGACAAAGTAGGAAGTCCTAGTAATCTTCCGAAGGCATACAAATGCAAAGGAGAGTTCCTAGAGATACGACTTTTCCAGAGATTTAGTGATAGTAATCCCAAGATTTACGTGCCTTTGTAAAAGAAACTATTGAGAGGAATGCAGGGTTGTAAATGGGGAATAATTTTCTATTTGGAAACTTGCGGGCTCTGTGCCCTCATGGCGTAAAGAGTAAACAAAACCTCCCACAATACCCACTGCTAATAGCCTATTCATCCATCAACTTTATTGTTGTTCCCATATTCTGATACTTGGTTGGTAGAGCGAAGGAGTTGAAGTCTCAGGTCGCCTGCGATGCATGACATTCACTCTCTTGGTTTGAGCAAGCACTAGTCAACACGGAAGGAAGCAACTAAAAGTAAGTTAGTCGCGGTGAATTTGCTAAAGGAGGAGCAAGAATGATCGAAAGGATAGCAGGAATAAAGTGAAGTGTCATTCGTTGCTTTGATCACAAGGTATCGTCTTTCCAATTCAACACGGCCCAGGAAAGGACAGTGATGAGGGGATAGCTCATATGTTTAGCGTAGGGTTACGTCCTGACAACAAATTGGTTTACCTGCATCAGCGTTAACTAACGTCCTACGCTGAGTCTACTCAACCTACCTACATACCTACATACCGTAGTAAGCCATTTACAACGTGTTTTATCCAAGTGTTACCAGTGGAACTTCCAGCGTCTTCATGGACAGTACCTGAGTGAGCAGTCATGAGATCTACGATTGTGTCAACAAATTATGCTTAGGAAAACAACGTCTATGGAGGAGTTGGTTTTTATAAAACTTACCAGTGATAAAGTACAACTTGTTTTTTTCTCCTGAATTTTCTCAAATCGTCTCTCAACTCTCAACCTTGTTTGGCCAGCCGGTGTGAGGAGACGAATATCAGAATCTCAGAGACTGCTGCATTTAGTTAATACTTATTTACCTAGAAAAACCGTGATAAGCGTGTTATGTGGCTTAAAATAGTGACGGGATAAGATTGAAGAAGAAACGAAGACTACGCAACGTTTACATTTGCTTGCATCGAGAAAAGATACGCGGAGAGAGATGGCTGCTGAGACGCAAAACCGGAAGCTTCCGTGCTTCCCTTTCGTCCTTCCCATAGAAAGAGGGGCAGATCTACATCACGGGGTGAAGCGGAAAGGAAGAACTGGAAGGACAATCGGTACTAAGGAGGTTAGCGTGCTTAAGGTTAATTATACTTGTAGCAGGCTCGCATCCTATTTAGTATTAGCAAAAGTATAGGTTAGTTCAATCTTTGGCTCATTTCTTGTACCCAGATAATACGGTTCCTGTCAAAATTCATTATTCCCAAGGCATAAACACATTAACTCCAGGACTGGAACTGGATACACGGCTGACAAACAGGCTTGCCAAGCACCAACTGGAAATATAAACAGTGCAGCGGCTTCTTCTCATTTCTCATTGCTTTACGCATGACATTAACCCGCTTATCCTTTTCTTCTCTACTCCTGACACACATATGTAGTTTGTAATTGTTGAAAATATTAGACGTTTCCTTCATTTTATTACAATATTTACCCTACATATGACTTGACACATTTCCTTTAAATCCAAGCTGTCTAATACCTTCGTTCCCTACTTACCTGAATTAGTGTTTTCTTCTTGCTTGGATTTATTTTCTATATGCAGTCACTAACGTCATTATCTCTCCCTTAATTCAGTAGCTAACGAACTATTCACCATAAGTGTATGTTATCTAGTCCAGACCTCTCTGCATGCTTCAATGTCATGACTGCAAGTTTCGTCATACTCGTTCCAGGTTACATTATTATTACACATATCGTCAGCGCGCACATAGCTAACCCTTTTAAAACTTCCCGCGCGAGTTTGCCCGTTTACATTACATTGGAGCTACATAAGGGCAATCGCCCAGCTATGAACGCGCTTATGGTAGAATATAGACTGCTTCTTAAGCTGTGGAAGCAAACCATGAAATATATACGTCTCATTCATGATTGATTAGGAATTTCCGTAAAAGCCAAGCTATAATGCAACAATGAAATGAACTGCAGAATCAAAATTAAATCCTGAGCTAATGAAAGAAAAGCAAATACTTGGAATAGGATTGCGCTCATCTCCGCTTACGCGTGTAACACAGCTTCACAGTAAGGATTACTTCGTGATTTTATTTGTGCAATTCATTAACTCCGAACACAATCCCAAACTGCCTTGTCTTCCAATATTCGTGCCTGGCACTGCATTTCACCGATTTGTTTTGTCACTTCCGGTGAAAACTAGGCCTAGTCTTGAAGTATCTATGTCACACGAGTGCAAATCTTGCAAGTTTGCAATTCAAATTTTTACATTCTCATTGCTGATGGTGATATAGGCACAAGTTGGCATAGGATTGGATTCAAATTGATGTAAAGAGTAAAGACCTTACCCTTTCCCGTGTCAAAGCAGAGTCAAAAAAGTAAAGTAGCAATACATGTAGTATACATTTCAATCACGTTTAGCTCATTTCTTCCTTTAAGAATCACAATCATAAGTGAGATACTGGGAGAGGAATTTGAGACTTCTTGACTGCCTTGATATCATGTCAGCTTTGTTTGACTTCATGTGTACGGTGGGGGCTTATTCATACTATATTTGCTATTACAAAATGCTCTAGAAACTCCTGGCATTCAATAGCTACAGCACTATCACCGTTAAAGGATGCTGCGTATAAGCGTGGAGTAGAAGCTGAATTCATACTGCATGCCAGAAATGGAAGGAAGGTGTAACGCTAAGGCTCTTAATCTTAACAAGAGGTGAACCGAACTATTAACTCCAAAATAAAATTTTGAAATAATTTCGAGTAGAGGACCATGTAAGAGTACTTCATGCAAAACATCGCATCCATCTTAGCCCTAGTTTAAGCGCGGTGCTAGCTGAAGGTTTGGTTTGCGGCGGCCCATATTGCTGATGCCGCGTCCTCGTACATGCTTAAGGTCCGGATGGAAACTTTAAATGAGTCATCCTTAATATCATTTAATATCTCCTCCTGTTTAGTTAGAGATGATAATTAAGTTGTTGTACCGCATGTTTCACGAATTCTTACAACAGTCGTACTTCCCTCCGCTCCTCCACTACGTCACTTTCCTGCATGTACGCTTCTCTTCTCTCCTCCGCTGCGTGCTCGCTCATGAAACTGGGTATTTCTTTTTGCGTCGAAATCTTCGCTCACAAGCGTCGCAGCGTCAAGCGGCTTGCACCATTGGAAAGCCGAGATTTTATTCTCTGCTACAAACCAACTTTTATGTCTCAGGTCAATGGTTAGCGATGTAGCTACACTTAAAGTAAAAATAATAAGTTTTCCTTAACCTCTAGACATTTAATTCTATAGCGTCGTCAACCTTTGATGTAGAGACATAAAAGTTGATTTGTAGCAGAGTCAAGAATCTCGGCTTTCCAATGGTGCAAGCCGCTTGACGCTGCGACGCTTGTGAGCGAAGATTTCGAGGAAAAAAGAAATACCCAGTTTCACGAGCGAGCACGCAGCGGAGGAGAGAAGAGAAGCGTACACGCAGGAAAGTGACGTAGTGGAGGAGCGGAGGGAAGTACGACTGTTGTAAGAATTCGTGCAAAATGCGGTAGTATTAGCGCTGCTGGAAGCAATTTAAGCCTATTGTATATAGCGAAATAATAAAATGCATAGGGAAGCGGAACTCCGCCTCTTTCTTTAGTTGTCAACTACCTTGTAAACACGGCTACTTTGCTGATGATTCAAAGAATGGTCACATCGGTAGGATCAACAAAAAAATCAATAAAAACAAAACAAAGCAATGTTCGGCTTCTAAATCAGTTACTGAATGGCTTTCATACCTGTCACTTCCTTATCTTTTAACGCCAATTTTACTTTAATATTAACATTTGGAATTCTTTTTGGATTCAATTAGATTTTTCCCAAGTCTGGTGTCAAAGAAGCGAACAACGGGAGTACGATGAAGGCACCCAAGAACAATTCTATCGCTGGGAAGAACAGTCATTTTTCTGCCTTCCTTCGACGGTTTAAACTCTGCAATAAATCCAAGGTAAGCATTCACGGTAGATTAAACTCACTGAGTATGTAAAAGCTTTGTAAAAGGAATTTAAACGTTTACTTTTTTGAAGCTGTCCGCATGTAGATCTTTTCTTTAAATTCAGCTTGGAATAGCGTAAAGAGAGGGATGCTTGAGTTGGATTTTGCTGGGTTTGAACAGCAAGCGGTATATTTAGTAGTTTACAAACTTGGCTTGGCAGAATTGAGTTTTGCAACCTTTTGAAACGAATTAATTTTTACAGGAATATTCTGACGGGAAGAAGGATGGAGGGGTAACAGAGGAGATGTGTTCATACGAAATGAATCAAGATTCGGAAATTTTGAGTGTTAACGATGTGAATTTATTGGGCCAGAGGTTGCCCCCAATCGCGATAGGAAATCCTTGGAAATTGGCATTCTCCACCACCCAGGATGGCTTCTGCCTACAGTCATTATACAGGAAAATGTCTCTCTATTCCTCTGACACCCCCGTTCTTCTCATCATTCAAGACACCAGAGAAAGAGTTTTTGGGGTTTTAGCCTCAAATACTTTGAGACCTTCTCATCATTTCTATGGAACCAGTAAGTGATTTCCTTTCAAAATAAAAGCCTTATCAAGTCCTTGAGAACGATTCGTGGTGCAGGTTACGTTTCACGAGGAGCTCACTTTATTTCATTGTAACATGTTTTATTTTCCGTAGGTCAAACGTTCCTCTTCCAAATATCCCCAACCTTCCAAATCTATAAATGGCATGGAGACAATTTTTACTTCATTAAAGGCAACATGGATTCTATTAGCTTCGGTTCTGGGAAGTAAGTTAACACTGACGGATTACTTAAATATCCTCCCTTGCTTGGTGAATTTGATACTTGGGACAAAGAAAACTTATATCCATGAAACTCTAAATTCAGCTAAGGGATTCAACTAGGGATTCAACCTCGGAAAGGAGGGTTTTGTTATGACGGTCAATAAATAAATTTTTCTGATCCTTTTTTTTATTTCAGTGGAAAATTTGGAATTTGGTTGGATGGGGATTTGAATAACGGACGCACTGAACGTTGTCAAACTTTTGATAGCCCGCCGCTTGTCCCTGAAGAAGATTTTACTGTGCGAACAATAGAATGCTGGACCTTTGGTAATCTCCTCCGTCTTATTTCATCGAATTCTACGATTCAACTGATTCCTCCGAACGTAAACACTATAAATTAAGTTAGAGAGGAGAGATTTTTTTAATAACGCTTTTGAAGATGTTTTGTCTAGTAATTCTTTAGCCTTGGAAAGACTAGTTATAATTATTTCTAATTGCTGAATAGGATGTTTGAGTGGATTATATGTACCCCAAAGTCCCGGCTGCAGTGAGCACCCGGATACTTCGCGCACCCAGATTTTGAAGCAATTTTTTCTCCAAAACCCCGTTTATTCGCGCCCCCGCCTAGTTCGCGCATTAAAAATGATAATATTATGCGTAAAATTCACGTTACTTTGAAAGAAGGAAGGCTAAAGTTGAAAACTTAGCATATTGAGGGTTCATGTTACTTAAGATTGACCAAGTTACAGGAAGAAGCAATTAATTTAACCTCTTGCGAACGGCTAGTTCATTATTGCATGGTTAAAAAACTGTTGCCATGGATAAAAGGGTTAATGTTGCATAGCTAAATATCTTTATCCTTCGCTCCGTAATTCTCTGTTGCAAATTTTTTGTTAGAAGTCTGATTTTCTTTATGGGGGTTTAAAATATAGCGCTAGCAAGTTTCATTCTTGCAAGGGAGGTCTGAAGACAGTTTCTATTGCACTTCCAAAGGAAATTAAGTTTTTTAAAAGGAAATTAGCATCTTCAGCGTTTTGTTAAGTAACTTAATTTTTCATATAATATTTCTTTAGTCTGTGATTAATCTTCGGTTCACCATCAAGGATATGCTTCAAAGTGTTGGTGTTGGTTCGCAAGGGGTTAAGCAATATTGATTCTAAAGAAATAATAAATATTGCCGAAATCCCAATGTGTTTTAACATGGCTTGTACTCACACTAAATAACGGGGACAGGGCTAATTTAACTGTTGTCTTGGAAGCTAATGCCCGCGATAATTTTTTCCCACCGATGAAGTAGAAGCAATTGCTGCTGCTTGCTCCTGAGGAGAGCATATGTAATGTAGGGAAAACAGAGGAAAATGTGCGTTTGTATCATATTTCTAGACGTTTCTGAAGACTTGTTTGATGGATTTGAGAACAATTTCCTTGGTTATGTGATAATTTTTGACACTGTTAACTGCCACATAAGGATAAATGTACTTTTACAATTTTACAAAAAACGAAAACCCCGTTTACCCGCGCCCCCGCATACTGCGCGCCCCCGCCTTTTAGCGCACCCTCAGAGGACCTAAATTCACGTACATCGCGCACGCAGCAGCCGGGGTAATAGGGTATTTATTCATGTATATGTATGCTAGGGAAGTTCTTGAAATGAAAAATGTGCCTTTCCTCATACTAAACCCACGCCAAATTTAACGTGAAGATTAAATCTTGTGAATAATTTAACCTGAATTCAAAAAATCCTCATGTATGATATTTGAAATCCTAGTCCTAAATCATCTTATATGTAGCTGATGAGCTCTTTGCTAATTTAATGACACGTATGAGGAAGGCATGTTTCCGAATATTGATTTAAGCGTACAGCCTGAAGCGGAAATTATCATGGTGTGGTATGTGCAAAAAGAAAAGGAATAGTATAATCTATGAATTCAGAGGATGTTTTAAATTTGTTATAGCTTCCGAGGGGCTGCTCCTAAAAGCAGCTTACATGTCCAAATTTATCACTAACGTTAATATTATCATGACTCTTGCAGGCCGGAGTGAAAATATGCTCCTTATTATAACGAGGGCAGTTTGTGTTGGTGCTTTCACACAGATAGCCAAGTTTATATAACATCATTCCGCTAGCTTTTACAGAAGCATTATTGCGCAGCGCATTTTAATATTTGACCTTTCTAAGGAAGAATGCTAAATCTTTAATTGTATCCACAGAAAAATCCAAGACAGTCACCAATGGTTTTGGAGATGACAGAATATGGATCTCCTCCTATCCTACTGAAAATTCTATGATTGTGGATAGGTCTGATATCCAGGAAAGTGATGGCTTCTTGGACAGAAGCTTGAATAGCTCAGGAAGATCCAAGGCTGAACAGGAAATTGTGAATGACTATGTAAGTACCGTGTGAGCATTAACGTATGTAACAACTTTGCCTTCTTCTGTGTTCTGATGACGAGACAGTTCACTCCGTGGTCATGGGTCATAGCATATTGTATTCGAGGCTTTGAAGTTTTATTTGACACTTCTTTCAACAATGCCAATGTCGATTTCGTCATTCTGAAACGATTCACAATTGTAGCCACCAATGTTAAGGGCGCATTCGCGAGTCTGATTATTAATGGGCGGAGCCATTCCTATACAGGGTTGAGTGACGTCCGTCGGTCCGTCGGTCCGTCGGTCCGTCGGTCCGTCTGTGCGCACGATAACTCACGAACGGATTGACGGATTTACATTAAATTTTCAGTATATGTAGTTAATACACTTAGGCCCATCCCAGATGAATTTCGTCCATATTGGTTAATTAATATCAGAGTTACAGATAATTTAAGAGTCAATTAGTCATCACATACATGGAAATACATACGTTCCACTCACATGGACGTTCAGCAGGCAGAGAGTGGAAAAGAGAAAGGAAAGCAGCGCGCAAGCACACAGTGATGAGACTAGCTAGTTGAACAATACTGGAACGAAAACACTGTTCACACTACCGTGACTTAGTGGTTAGAGCTTGCGAGGGTCGAGGGGAAAGTCGCGCGTTCGCATCCCGGCTAACCTTCATTTTTTGCATATCATTCCCATCAAACCATTGAGTTTTAGTCATATAGTTTGATGAGCCAGTGAGTTTTAGCAGTATAGTAATTCTGCAGATTACGGGGCGATAAGAGAAATTGCTTTTTATAGCAAATAAGAGCATACAACATTCCTAGTTAAGTTAGCATTAAATCATGGATTAATTGTTATTATGAAGTCTTAAACTTCTACATATACTATCAATCCAAGGTTTTTTAATAAAGCTCCGCCCATTGCATATTCGGTTACCCGTTTATTAAATTGGGCGATTGTGATTCCAGAGATGGCATAGAAAACAGCTCAAACTTGCCCCCTGCTATCCGTTAAAGACTGATTATAAACTGCTAGATTCTTCTCCATAGGTGGTAAAACTGACAGATGAGCTTCGAACAGCTTTTCATTATCAGCTAGGGGGAGAGTGCAAACCAGAGCTAATCATTGGACGTTCCGAAATATTAGATATTGAAGACGTGGAACGTATCATTAATCTTTTAAGCGACAAGAAGTAAGTCTTCTTTTTCAAGTAGATATGGTTTATATCGGTTATGCAAGGGCATACAAAAGAAAACCGCTATAAAAATACACCGTTAACCACCTACGCTATATAATTTTTAACTGATTTTCTCCAAAAGTTATGAGAAAAAGCAATTGAACCGGTAGTAGGAATGTGATTATGGGGAGCTTCTTTTATCCAGTTTAACAGGGATTCTTCAGCTTTGAGAAACTAAACTTTTCGAACTTTTTTAAATTTTTAATTTTTACCTTCAAATCCAATCTCTTGAATATGTGCACCGCTATTGGCATACGCGTTGCATTGGTTATACGCTGAAGAGACCTCGAACATTGCCCGATATAACTATTCCACCGTCATAAAGATTCGCCGTTATTGGAATACACTTCTAATGCTAAAGCATATAAGATCTGCCGGGACTTCGCGCAGACAACGTTATAGCCAATGAACCGTTATAAGCCATACCGATATAAACCATATCTACACGTGGTTTCGGAATACATTCTCATTGATTTCTTACAAATAGTCTGACCCTTACCGGCTCACAATAGTCAAGTTGACTGACTTTTACTATTTGAATCGCGTTTAGAAGTCAATGGTATTTAAGTTTCTCCACCTTGCTGAACGGAAACTCTCTGGACACCTTTTACATAAAAGCGTCACATGGTACCGGACCAACTTTGGTCATATTAAAGGATACTAATAAGCGGGTAAGCATCAAAGATATTCGGTCTCCGTACTTTAATCTGTGTTTCTGTTTCCCTTGAACCTGGATTCATTTTGGATGCTGCGCTATTCTCAGGTATTTGGCGCTCTTTTGTCTCATCCGCCGCGTGTAGCATCAAATTTTTATGGCGGAAAAGATAATCTTGTATTTCAATTACGCCCGAACTTTAAAGTCTACAAATGGGCTGAGGATGACACCAAGTTTCTCTTCGGCACCAAAGACATTTTCCGAGTCGGAGCTCCGGATGGATGGTATGCGCTTAACTTCTGCCTCTGTATGTTTGTATTCAGGAGTAAGCTAACGTTGCTAATTCATTATTTAGCGGAAACAGTGCTTTGACCCTCCCATCTAAACTAACTGAAGGATGGACAGGAGCGTGTTCGACATACGGAAGCCCAGCCTTAGTCCCGGAATCAACGTTCCGGATTAAAATTTTAGAATGTTGGCACTTTGAGCCTCATTTTGAAGGTTAAAGTTATAAAAGGACATAATGATTTTGAAACATACAAGCACCAAATTCTAATCTTATTTTTAATGATACGACTTTTATTATTTTATCAAGAGCCTTTATCATTCCTTATTCCTGAAAGGAATTACATAAGATGTGCTACAGATTTCTCATCTCATGTTTAGTATATTAGTTGATTGTAAGAGTGACTATGGGCGCAGCTACAGCTACACTATGTGCGTACAATAGTATGGTTCGTTGCCATAGAACCATTGCAAATCCCAGCCACACTATGGGACTAAAAATTCACTCATAGTGTGTCACATCACATGCAAACAAATGGAGGGATAATTGCTATGAGTTACTATGTGCCGCTTCCTTCCTAACTTTTGAATTTCGCTCGCTTTTTGCCTAAATGGTAATAAAATGACGGCTTTAACATGGTAAATCTTACAATTACAAATGCGCGGTTTTCGTGTGTGCAAACATGTGCGTTGTTATGGGAGCGTGATATTATCATACTATTGTACGAACATACTGTAGCTGCGCCCTATGTCATTGTAAGCTCTTTTAGGTGAAATGCTGTTTAGCAATCGTTTACTCACGAAATCTATTAGATACATACATATAGATCTAAATATTCCTTGGATCAAATAAATATAGTACTAAGGACCAGTTCTTCTAAAGATTAGTTGCCACTGACAGACGACAGAATAATGTTTGTGTTACTAATTAATGCAATATAATTATGTAAAAGATAGGCTGTGAGCGAAGGATATAAAATTAACCCCCCAGCCAAGGTACTGTAATTTAGTTTAAAAATAAATCTACTGTAACTTCACAGTCATAGTTCTCCCGGAGTGCTGAAACGTAAACATACATAATGTCGTAATAATTCTGCTAAATATTATTATAATAATCTAAAATGCAATTCTAGTACTTTGAAGATAACCAAATTCTCAATTCTAAAATTAAATGCGATTGAAATAATTTTAAACCAGACTAGTTAATATTTACAATGAGCCATTCTAAGACCCAAGGTTTAGGCCCACAGCTATATTTCTGAAAATCCTAGTCTGGAGGAAAGGAACCGAAAGCACTTTCATGAACAAGTTTCTGCATTCTCCGGACTTGCATCCGCTTTGCCGAATCCTTAACGTAGGGGACAATCATGGGTACGATAATGAAAAGAACCAGGAAGATTATGGTGTAACTAGAATTGACGATATTACTGAGACAAGTCAGGGACCATCCCGACACGTTTCCGGAGAGAACGAAGATAGCTGACTCAGTCGAAATGTACCAGAAAACCCAAATGGGATCCCCGACGGGAAAGAGGATTGTCGCCAAATATCCAAATAATATTTGCTGGCAAACTGTGCAGCTGAATGGAGTCGGTAATGACGCTTGAAGTCGAAGATGGGGAATATTAGGATCCGATCCCGGTCCTTGGGCGAGAACTAATTGGCGAGCAAATTCAACCAACGTGAAAATCATTCGAGGCAGCAATAAAATCGTTAGGGCCACCAAAGCCCCATTGAGAATATACGCAGAGCCAGCAAGGCATCGCAACCCAACAAACAAGGAAGTTACAGCCATTATTCTGGAAGCTGTGGACAATCAAAAGAAGTTTTACCACTCATCACAATTAATTCGGCTATGTCAAACGTAGAATCTGGTAATTTGCATAGCGTAAGCGTTACGGTTCCAACTCCGTCACATATCATCATGAGTTATTAATATATACAGTCTGCCCTTGTACGTCTCCCTTTCAATATTTTGACAACAATTGGGTCGTTATGACAACACTGGTGACAGTAGTCGTCCTGTCCGCACATTTACAAATACTACGGTACACAATTACAGCAAATTACACAATTATCAGGATTATGAAGTGGTCTGACTAAGGCCCCGTCTCCACTATGATTATGGGCTGGTTTTGTAGGACAGATATACCATAGCAACATACTACATGTCCACACGAAGGCATTTCGCGGACCTATGACCAAAGGACGAGGACCCCATTGAGCGAGTGAAGGTTAGGTTACGATAGACAACCTTAAGGTTTTGGACGGGAGTTGTTTAGTGTGGACGTACTAGTATGTTTCTATGGTACATACCGTATAGTCCACGGTAACGTCGGTGGCTAGGAAAACTCAAAACCTTGGCCCTTTCAATCGATCATTGTTCGGCTCAGCGTCATCATAGCGTAACAAAATTTGCATTGATGAATAGCTGAGACTTGCCTCTCTGTGTTGTTGTAAGTATCAAGTCCGTATGACAAATTTCGTGGACGCTGCAACGCTTATAGTGAAAAACGTCATTTTTTCTGACTGAGTTGGCCTTGGGCGCTGCAGCAGCTGCATCATTTCACATATAGACATGAAACTTTGTATGAAAGAGAGAGAAAGACTTAAGCTATGCAACAATGAAAACCGCTTAACGCTGCAACGCTTGTGAGCTGAGTAATGACCGAAGAAAGGCAAAGGTCCCACTTTTTCTCGCTCTCGCAGCAGTGGAGAGAGAGTGGAACTTGTGCAGAGCTGTGCTGCGATAGGCTGACGGGACGAATCGGAGTATGGGATAGGTTGAAAGAAGCGCGCGAGACCGTTCGAACAGACCGACGCTATCGTGGACTACACGGTATCTCTGTCCTACAAAACCAGTCCATAACCTATAATATAAGTCACAGTGGAGACGGGACCTAACTAAAACGTTTTGCTGCATGTATCCAATAAACAGCAAGAGTAGGCCAAGTAAAAATGTAATGATATTATTTTAAGCTCAACAGCACTCAATACTCACCAAAACTGGAAAACATTCTAATCCCAATAAACATCCGCTGCGATGGGCTTTTGTAAATCTGGTAACGGAGATTCTCTGCTTTGGAGGGGATGCTTGAATTAGTCATCACTATGATTGATATCATGATATTCATAAGACTTAACACCCCTGTGGTAAAAAAATATAAAAAAGTGTCATGAAAAATACGGAAAGCTTGGGCTCCAGCCTCCTTCCGTTTGCGCGCAGACTCAGCAGGACTACGCAGGACAGCAACAAGTTCTTGTAAACGTGAAAAGAAAGTTTCTGCATACATTTTTGGCAATCACCTAATGTAGCGAAGATTTTCAAAAGCATTAACGTGTAAGAGTAGTAGTAGTAAATTTGCGAAATAGTCGTGGTGTTATTAAAGCCGAGATAGAATGATGATGGAAAGTAAAGGTTAAATGTACAAAAGCAAACTATTTCAATCACCTTTCCCAAAACTAACGCTTTGGCTGTCAAGAGACACAATAAAAATAATCATCTGTAAAGCAGCTTGTGGTGCAGCTTGGAAGAAGCTCTGTCGCTTGTATAAGTTCTTTGAAAAGTTCTCAATCTCCAAGTAACGGCTTGATATCATAGGATCCTGTGTCGATTTTATACCAATCACCACACACTGGTAAGAGCTGTAATGATTATCATCATATCGAATTTCATGGTTAGCTGTTACATGCTGCTTACTACTTACTACACTTAGACTGCGAATAATTTCAAATCGTGCTCTGTACATATATATATGACAGCCGGATATATGTATCTATGTGTGCATTAGTATCAATAGTATCAAGGATGAGTAGTATAAAAAAATGTGTTAATTACAGTCATTCTTACCATAAAATTGTTCCTAAGGGAGGGAAGCAACTGATTAAGATGCCTATCCTCTTCCCTCCATCAAACAATGCTTTAATTTGGCCCTTCCTGCAAAGAGAAGAAATATAGTTGTATTCATTAATACCATAATTAAAGTTTTAATCATTAAAAATAAATCATTATATGTACTAAATTCTCAGGATAATTTAAACGAGCAGAAATTTTTATGATTCCTATCTATGTGCTGGTGTAGCATCATCCTGTCTATGCAGGTACCTAGCTAACTACCCAAAAAATCTTTACATTATACTTCATTTTACTTTAATTTGAATTTTTCCTCGGTTTGTTTTGGATTCTTGCACATTTACAGCTGTATGGAGAAAAATTATTTTAAGCCCTCGGCAATTTTAATCGCACGCGTAGAAACCTAATTAGTTCAAGTTGGAAGCGCAGCTGTGATGTGAAAGTCGCCTGCTATATACTAGCTTTGCTAACCGGTTCGCCCCGGGGGTTTTGTGTAAACTAAAAACAAATTTTAGTACACTCTCCCGTAGAATCTTTGGCTCTCTTATATATTTTTTAAAATTTTTAACTCTCCCTGAGATACTTTAGATCTCATTAGAACCTTCAGATATCCTATCAGGCATTTACCGCTCCCGTTGAACCTGTAGCTCTTGCATTAAACATAGAGCTCTCCCTTCAATCGTGTAGTCATCCCGTCAAACGTGTAGTTATCCCGTCAAATCTATAGCTCTGCCGTCAAATCTATAGCTCTGCCGTCAAATCTATAGCTCTGCCGTCAAATCTATAGCTCTGCCGTCAAATCTATAGCTCTGCCGTCAAATCTATAGCTCTGCCGTCAAATCTATAGCTCTGCCGTCAAATCTATAGCTCTGCCGTCAAATCCATAGCTCTGCCGTCAAATCTATAGCTCTGCCGTCAAATCTATAGCTCTGCCGTCAAATCGGTAGCTCTGCCGTCAAATCTATAGCTCTGCCGTCTTATCTGCACCTCTCCCGTCAAAGATATAGCTCTCTTGTCAAACCTATATTTCTACCGTACCTATTATTCCCCCGTTGAAACCATAGTTCTCCCGTCAAACCTTTAGCTCTCGCATTAAATAGTAGAGGCTCGAACTTCTTCCCGAGAGAATTTGCTCTATTTGGCCATTGCTTTGCCCTCAATAGGCAAAGAGAGCAAAGGTTCTAGGGAAAAAGTTTCATCCTGTACATACATACAAACTTTCTGCCTTATAGTATAAGATATAAGATAATTAAATTATGATCTTCCAAAGCGCTTCATGTTAAAATATCACAATACTTTAACGCTGATGTGAAATCCCAAATGAGGATCACTACAGATATGAGATTAATAGTATTTTGCTTATGTTCAGAGAACCAACGTTGCATGATTGGACATTGCGTTCATTGATTTCATGCAAGAGCCGGAAAATTAATTGCGTTTCAGGAATTCGGTCAGGTGCATCGTATTTGGCTTCCTGTGCGTGTCCGTGTTAACCAAATTCCAAACACCGTTTCTTCTAGCTTCTTGTTACGTCAATAAATAAGGAAGCCTCCAGTGTATGGGACGAGAAAAGAGAAATTGGAAAAAGTATTGAAACGGGTAATATATTATTTACTCCATGTAATTGAATTGATGCAAAATACTGGCCGCTCCTAGGATAATGAAGAGCCAAGTGAGGCCCGCGGCCCATTTCATTCCGTAGTGGTAATGAGAAACTGCAATGGAAACGTCCAAGGAAAATTCCGCGCAAATAATAAAAAATACAAACGAATCCAGCATCACATCAGCCCGCTTCACATCAATCACAAAGGCGTTGCTGCAGGAACCTGCTTCGGACGCCCCGGGCCGTTGATCTGAACCATTATCAACGCTTATCACTTTGTTCCCAGCAGTAAACAAATTGTAATCGTGTCCCACACTTCCTGAAGACATTTCAGTCGGGAGGGTTTCTTTATCCCCCGTTGGGAGGATTTCACTGTCGTCTTCATCATCATCACTCCCAAAATTGTAGCTGAAGTGACCTCTGTTAGAAGAATCGAACAAAGATTCTGGAGCTTGGCAGCCATGACAAGAAGACGTAGCGTCTGATCCTAGTCGATTGTAATGAGTTACCTCATCCATGGCAAATATTTCCGCAAGCTCAATCTTCTTGAGGATTCCACCATTCCCGTTACTCTTCGCGCTGCCTGCCTTCGTTCCTTCAAACTTTCTTTTGGAGGGGGGGTTTTCCATTTTGAAGCAGAAAGGATTGAGTAACGGAAAGGAAGCACAAGAATACCACGATAAATGGAGCCAAGCTATACCACCAACTACTCACCGTTTTCACTGTCTTTAAAAATTGTTAAAAAGTAGGTCTAAACAAGTAGCACTTTTACTTTTTGCAAAAATTTTTGACAAAGTGTAAAATTGTAGAGCAGTGTGTGAAATTTTCACATCCTCAACTTAACTTACTCAACTCATTCTATCTTTCCCCTCCCCCACATGCCCAATCCTCTTATCTCGCTCATTATCTATTACAGATTAAATGTTACTTGAGAATAGTTGTGGACGAACTAGCAGCAATCAGTGTCTAAAATGCGACAACACTTTGGCCCGCTGCAAAAAGAAGGATAAGCAAATTTAATAACAAGTACAAAATGAATCAGAGACGGAGTTGGAGTAGTGCTAGTGGAGAGATTTTCTGTACTCTGCAAGGTGATGTAGAGGAAAGGAAAAGGATGACGAGTTTCTAAAGGACAAGGCAGGCATAAATATTCAATGATTATGCGGTGAATGAAATTTTATCCATTATTCCACCCCGCACGTTCCTTCTGTCCTAGATTGCAGATGCAATATTAGTTGTACGTCTCCTGGTCGGAATTAGGGAAGATTGAGTCAGATACATTATAAGGGCTGGCGCATACTGAAATGCTGATACTTTTCCATGTGAGAGGAGTTAAAGGAGACGTTAAAAGCATTTAGGTATATTTCTTAAACTTTATCTCTGCGACGAGGAAACCCAGGCTTTGTGGTAGACGCTAGCTATTGTTATCCTTGTAGGTGATATATGGCGGGAATTGTAGAAGTGGTATTTCTTGGATCTCTCAACTTCTTCTGTATTAACATAAAGCTCATGATGTTAATTATAATGATAACAAGTAAGTTTTATTCTTGTACAATCACTCCTAGGCTTTTAGCCAGGAGCCGCTACTAATTATTCCTCTTTCAAAATTTTAGGGTGTTGGTTCGGCGTTGCGAAATACTGTTCGTATCCTCTTAAAAACTAATTGGGAACTACAGTGAGATGGTAGTGTTGGTTGTGGATTGCGAGGAAAGGGTCTATTCACAACCGTAAATCATTTTATTGAACTACGTGTAACAGGACAAGAGCTCCGACGTCACGTGAAGCATTCTCACGTGTTATTTGGAAAACTAATCAAATATATTTATCATGTCCGGCCCGGTTATATTATACTAGCTAAGTCACCCGGCTTCGCCCAAGATTTCGTATAAGTGTCTCCTCCCGTAGCACTTATAGCTAATGTTGGCAAACAGGTCCCATTTTGCAAGGACCTGGACCTGTTTGGTCTGGACCTGACAGGTCCAGGTCCTAAAAAATGACAGGACCTGGAATGACCTGGACTAAAAGGCTCAAGACCTGGACTAAAAGGCTCAAGACCTGGACTAAAAGGCTCAAGACCTGGACTAAAAGGCTCAAGACCTGGACTAAAAGGCTCAAGACCTGGACCTGGACCTGAAATTTCAGGTCTTTCCAGTACATATTTAATTACTGATTTTCAAGTGGGATATATTCATTCAACTTCTTGCATGTGTCTACATTTTGCCGATTCCGTTACCAAAGACACGTAATTATAGTGGTATGATTCTGTTTTCAGTAATTTTGAATGCATTGCTCGAAATTTTTTTTGCCTAATGGCAATTCGAACCATTGCCACCGTTGGTAAACGGTATGCATCTTGAATGCTATTGCATACATGACATAAGTACGCAAGAGGTTAAACTTAATTTATTTTGGAATGCGCAACCGTCAACTAAAACTTGCAAATATTTTCAGCATGAAAATTCGTATTTTCATGGCCTAACAGTAGTCAATAGAAATTCCACGGTGGAATTAAAAATTGGAGCAGGATAGAAGCTGTCCTTTTCTACCGGTTTGAATTATATTTAAATACCTCGCAGTACACATTATTAAAGAAATTATGCAAGAAAAAGCATGAACCTCAGGAGACGGAACAATTCTTTCAAATCACCAGGGTATCTTGTTCGTCACTATGCATTGAAATAGTGGTTAGATTTGCTTGTGCAAACTCATCAGTTTCGCTAATTTTCTTGGTATCACACCGTAGTACGAAATTTTTTCTAATATCAGAAGAATGAATGAGTTAATTGTGAAAATATGTAACTAAGACACTACAACAGTAAATCTGGTGAGCGGTAATGGCATGTATTGGTATTCGAACTGTAAAAGTGCATGTTGTAAGAAGGAGTATGCATCTATCCGTCTGATTTCCTGTTACATTTGCAGCGTTTCCTGCGGTAACTACTAGGAATATACGGCACTACAGGAGTGCCGGCGCTGTATATTACAATATTGGAATTAGTTTTTCTGCAATAATGTAAAAAATTACTTAAATAAGCATCTCCTTATCGTACCCTTTCTAACAAATGTTTTTTTTTTAAGTATGGCTACAGCAGAAACTGGACTATAAAAGGCAAATTGTTAACGGCTTTCACCAATTGCAATAGGGATTTCGCTCCATACTATATAGTATATGCAACATTTTGCCTATTTAGCAAATCTAAATAGATTCTATTGAATGTAATATTTATGTATCAAGTATAGATTCTAATAGATATTTTCAATATCTTTAATGCATATCTACTAGTATATAACTAAAATGTCAAATTGCTAACGGCTTTCACCGATCGCATTAGCCTATTTTTCAAACCGGCAAAAAGTGTAGATATGTGATTTTAAACTGGTTAATACGCATAGCTATACTATATATACCCGTGAATACACTATATATCCAATTGTTGACAGCCAAAACGCCGATCGCAATAGCAATTCCGTCCCCTTATATATATAATTTAATTAATTGTAAAAAGTGTAGATATGTGATTTAAAACGTGTAAATACGCATAGTTATACTATATATACCCGTGAATACACTGTATATCCAATTGTTGACGGCCAAAACGACGATCGCAATAGCAATTCCGTCCCATTATATATATTTAATATAGTTATTGGTAAAAAGTGTAGATATGTGATTGCAAACGGGTAATTACGCATAGCTTAACTATATCTACGCGTAACTACGCTATATATCCAATTGTTGAAAGCCAAAACGCCAATCGCATTAGCCTGTTTTAACAAACCGGCAAAAAAGACAATTTTCAGTTCCTACTATTCTTCCCGAAACTTTAAATTCTGGTACGGCTTCTAAAAATTACCCTGTTTGGATTATGAAAGTATGAAATCCAATTTGCAGGTGTGCAGCATGCATAATTGAAGCTGAAGTAGAATGCAATGAGCGAGACGAAGTAAAGCTGCGGGCTTTCTAAGGGACAATGCACTAATCATTTCTCTTCTCTTCATGATTTCTCCCCATTCCAAAACTTGACCAAATGTGCAAATGAGTCTGCCGCGTCGAAGTTTCCCAACATTACTGTTATTATTGCATCAGGCTTGGAAATCTCGCTCTCAACATGTTCAGAGGAGACTATTTCATTGGTCGGGGACGAATAATTCAAGCGGCCAAACCACCAGGTCTTTCCCTCCAAGGACCTGCCATGTCCAGGTCCTTACAGGTCCAGGTCTTAAAAAATTCCAGGACCTGGACTGACCTGGAATTTGGAAGGTCAGGGCCTGACCTGATTAGGAAGGAACTGGAATTCAAATTTCAGGGACTGCGCACAATAGGGACTTTAGTTGCGGTCCTAAAAAATTAATTTCTCCGGCTTCCGTGGTCGGATTTTAAATTTTTTGGTTGTGGTCGAACCGGAAGGCTTTAACGTACTATTTAAAATTAAGTTTGACCTCGCGGAACTTTGTCATTTTTGACGGCGAAGATGGCGTCAAAAATCCGGGTATTTTCGGGATTTCCCGGGCAGCTGAAGCTCCAAGAAGACAAAACTTGGTATGTAACCCAAGAATTGGTTCCTATACTCTTTGTAGAAAAAAAAATGGGTCCTTAACCTCCGTGACCTGATTTGACCCAAAATGGTCGCAAGGTCAAACTTAATTTTAAATAGTACGTTTGTAGAAAATCGTGCCTAAAATCCCTACCCGGGACTAGACTTTTCTGAGTAGAGGTGGATGTTTTAGTAAAATGCCGGGAACACAGGTTAAAAATAGAGAAATTCCAATATTTATTAATAATCGTCGAATAAATCCCTCAATCTCTAATTATCCCTGTGTTAACTACGGTTAAATTAAGGTTAAACTCTCCTAATCTCTTTGCTAAACTCTTTTCCCATATCCTGACTGTAGTAGATCTTGAATCCGACTCTCTGAATCCTTGTCCTGCCACTAACCATTCCTCCTACCAGGAGATATTCGCACACGAGGTACTCCAGTCTCTTAACATTAAGAATACATAAAGCACAATTTGCACGCCTCAGATCTCATCTTAACAGTAGGGCAATGACTCAGCAATAATTCCTGGTCAAAACCAAGAATCATACACCATCTACTGGATAAATTGTAATCATACAATACACAATTACAGTTAACCAGCCCGCGCCTTAATCTCATAAACATCATAATTTTACGCAAATTATCTTGTGTTAATGCCTCATTCTCTCATAACATCCTTACTGCACACTGCAGTGTCCTTACGCTATGATTTCCTTTCCAATCCTTCATAATAGAATTCTGCATCATCTTTTTCCCTTAAGATTAAGCCCGAATTTCTAACAACGTTAAAGCCTTCCGGTTCGACCACAACAAAAATTTTCAAAATTCGACCACGGAAGTCGGAGAAATTATTTTTTTAGGACCGCAACTAAAGTCCCCATAGTGCTGTCACCTGAAAGACCTGGATCTGTTTGCCAACATTACTTATAGCTCTCCCGTTGAACTGATAGCTCTCTTGTGGATTTGATAGCTCTCTCGTGGAACGGATAGCTCACTCGTGGAGCTGATAGCGTACACAGAGCTCTCCCGTCGAACCTGTAACTCTCCCGTGTAGCACTGCCGTCGGATCTGTAACTCTCCCGTGGAACTGAACCGTTGTACAAAGAGCTCTCCCATCAAACCTGTAAATCTCACGTCTAGCCTTTAGCTCTCCCGTCGAACCTTTAATCTTTAGTCTGTACTCTTGGAAGACAAACAGCAAATTTCCAAGCGAAGAAGAGAACACATGCTCTAGGGGAAAAGCTACAAGTCGTACGTGAGAGAGGTAGAGCGAAACAGTTGGCCAAGATCGCAAAAACTGTCGGGATAAAAGCTCCAGCCCTAACCACTGGACTTTTCAGAGCGCATTCTTAGAGTCTAACATATAGCGATATTCTTCGAACGAAAAATATTATTATATTCGAACGAACAGATCATGCTCGTAATTGAATATATAGATCGAACAGAAAGAAAGTTAGAAGATTCCTTTCTTCTAGCATCAAATATGGGGATCAACAACCATCTTCTAACGATAAAAATGTAGGGTTTCAGCATAGAAGCAAGTGATTACTAATTTCTCTCTTTTTCGTACGAAGAAATGGGCCCGGACTGAAATCCAACAAAATATGTCGGAAGTCAAGTCGGATTCGGTTGATCCGAATCGGAAGTCGATGTAAATGTGATAACTTTGAAACGAAACCTTCAAGCAGTGTGTTAATTATTCCTCTCAGGTGGCGCCACAATATTACGGAAGAATTTTGTCCAGTAATGTTGCAAACTACAGTGAAGCTTGTGAATGTCATCAAGAAGGCTAATTGCATTAATTATTTTGTTACAATGCCGTAACTAACATTAAATGAGAGTTAAATAAATGTCAATTGTCCACCCCGTTTATTGCAATTGGTCTTGAGTTATGTTATAGCTGCTGCGTCACCTCAGTATTTTTTAATAAGTACTATTACATTGCATTTTCTCCAGTTCTGTCTGGTGTTATATTATACCACAGTCTAAGACTATATTTTCTTCCATCAAGTCGTAAATTAATTTACCAAGAAACTTTATCCGTTTATATTCATTGTGTCCTTCATCTATTCCAATTTAACAAAGCTACAAAAGCTATCATCTTTCTTAAATTATATATTCGACATTCAAGAAGCCCTTATTGTACCACGGCAAGAACGACCCTCCTGGTCAAACTACGTTCTGTTTCTATGTCAGGTCCTGGAAGAGCTCCAAGCTTCGGTTTGCGTAGACCATACCGGTGGCATGAATAGCAATTTAGTCCTACCAGAGACCTCAGCAAGTTCCAATTTTGTTGAATTACGTGCTTTGGATTCAGGGAATTATAGGTTTGATTGCAGGTTTCACTATGTTTGAGCTTTGTTTTGGCTTAAGACTCTTAAGTTAAGAGCTATACGTTTGAAGGGAGAGCTTTAAGTTTGATGGAAGTAATATTGCTTCGACGTAAGAGCTAAACGATTCGGTGGAGAACCATTCATTCTACAGAA
Organism: Sminthurides aquaticus; assembly: GCA_906901655.1. Taxonomy (NCBI): domain Eukaryota; kingdom Metazoa; phylum Arthropoda; class Collembola; order Symphypleona; family Sminthurididae; genus Sminthurides; species Sminthurides aquaticus. Next base: position 929,724 of record CAJQTT010000022.1, on the reverse strand, counting down.
GAACTATAGGTTTGACGGTAGAGCTATAGGTTTGGAACCATATGCTACAGTTTTGAGGGTATAGCTTTTCGATCGACGGGAGGGTTAAATGATTGACGGTAGAGCTAAATATTCGACGGGAGAGCAAAACATTCGATAGGCGAGCATTCCGGTTTTTATTATTTTCGTTCCACATAACCCCCATAACTGCGGAAGAGCTTTGCTTCTGACGAGATCAATATTTCAATTAATAGTAAGTCAAATCAATAGTTTTCCCCTAATCCTTTAGGTCATAGCACAAGATTCTATGGAGAACTATAGGTTGGACGCGAGAGCTATAGGTTGGAAGTGGGAGCTATAGGTTGGACGTGAGAGTTATAGGTTTGGAACCATAGGCTACAGGTTTGACGGGAGAGCTATGCGTTTGGAATCATATGCTACAGGTTTGACCGGAGAGCTAAAGATTGCACGGGTAAGCTATTAATTCGATGGAAAGTTAAAGACATGGCGGCAGAGCCAAATATTCGACGGGCGAGCTAAAGATTAGACGGGTGAGATAAGGATTCGACGAGAGAACTAAACATTCGATGGGAGAGCGAAACATTCTGTGAAAGAGCTTAGTATTTGACGGGAATGCATTCCGGTTTTCCAAACCGAAAACCCCCGGGCGAAGCCGGATAGCAAAGCGCAAGAGTTAAAAGATTCAGCGGAGAACTATTCATTCGACAGGAGAACTATAGGTTTGACGGTAGAGCTATAAGTTTGGAACCATACGCTACAGTTTTGAGGGGATAGCTTTTTGATCGACAGGGAGGGTGGATTGGTTGACGGTAGAGCTAAAGATTCGACGGCGGAGCTAAACATTCGACGGGCGAGCTTTCCAGTTTTTATTATTTTCGTTCCCCGGAACGGAACCCCATAACTATGTGTTTAACTATACGTTTGGCGGAAGAGGGGGGAGATAATGATTCGACGGGAGAGGCAAACATTCGATTTGAGAGCGAAACTTTCGATGGAAGAGCTTAGATTTGACGCATTCCAGTTTTCGTACCACAGAACCCCCGGGCGAAGCCGGGAAGTAAGGCTAGTATTAGATATATAAAATACTTTGTTCGGAAATACTTTCATAAGTCTCCCCAGTGTGCATTTTTGATGGTGTAATTGCCTTGGAAACGCGTGATTGCATGCATTAATTGGCTAGCCGGGTGACACTACTGAATTTATACTCCTTAGTCTATTCGTGGTGGTGAGCCAAAAACGTTAAGGTTGGCTGTCGCAACCTGACCTGAGCAAAGCGAAATGAGGCCAGACGGCTTCGGTCAGAAGGTTACGCGAACTGCCTGGTCCATGGAAATACAGAATTGGGAACACATCGCCACCAGGCCGAGCGAAGCGTAGGCTACGGCAACGTATACTTTGAGGTGTGACATTGCATGACAACCCGGCAGTATGGGAAAGCTTCTATCCTGCTCCAATTTTTACCACTGCTTTTAATTTACAGCAACTATGAGGCGTACAGAGTAAGAGCTTATCGGAAGTTAGAATTAGAATATGGGAGCGAGCTTATTGTCCTCACCTTAACGTGTTCTATGCGTTATTAGGGAAGGTATGCTCCCTTTTAAACCTTTCGTGTTACCTCCCAACGCTTTGATGTTTACCTCTATTACGCGGCTGATTTGGACAATGAACGAGGAAAATGTGTGGAAAGATTATCGGAACAGACGGAGTGAAATTACTAAATAGCAGGCTGAGGGTACTTACTGTTAAATTAGAAATTAAATTTGTTTGAGGCAATACAGCTTCCCAAGAGAGGCTCGTAGCCAAAATTTTAGCCCCATCCGTCCACGGGATAGAGAGATAAAAATTATTTCCTGGCCAGAAAATGCAATTTTTGGCCGTCGCTTATGGGAATTAACATGGAGATTTTCGACCATCGAAAGAAGGGGGGTGACCTGTTTACCGACAATGTATGGTCCATCGTATTTTAGTGCTGGTTTAGCGGTAATCCCTTCATCCTGATTCGACAAAACGTGCGTACAGAGCAAAACTTTATCTTCTGCGTTGAATTCAAGACATCGCCGTTTTGCATCATAATATTTCTTGGCTTTCTCGAACGCAAGTTTCTGGTTATCTTTCACCAATTGAAAAATTTCCGTGTCTAGGAAAAAATTCTAGGAACTCGTCCTCCTCCTTATCAGCTTCCTTCGTAAGATTAGCTGCAGCGCATGTAGATTCACCCTGAATAGGCTTCCCCTTCGTTACCGCCTTTCCTTTCTTCTTACGGTTCTCTGCCAACCCTGGATTCTCTCGTACCTTGTCCCGATAATCTAATCTTTGCTCTCTTGATGTCATTTGCGTACTTCAGCTGTACGATTTGAATATTTTAAATTTCCATCTCAATTTAATTTAAGCTTAGGCTTAGCTCCCTTTACTATCTCTCATCCACCCTTTCTCTTTTCGTAACTGCAGCAGGTAACGCGTATTACCATTACGTATTACAATAATTACAGCCGTATGAGGAGTTAATTGGTGGTACTGTAGATCGCTGACGTTAGTTTACTAGATCCGCTAGTTAACCGTAGCTTACAGAGCTTTAACAAGGTAAAGTGGAGTTAAGGAATTACCTTCAGTGTTCCGTCCAAATTCCGATTAGGCGATCCTCAGCATATCCACTTCAGACAGGTCGAACTCCTCCTGTTCACGTAATTGGTAAACTTCCAGTTCACTAGGTTTGAACTCTAAGTTCACTGGCTTCCGCCTATGAACTATTAAGTTCAATCCCTATGAACTTATAGTTCACTGAAACAATGAACAATTTCAGTTCCACCAAACTGTTGCTTCCCCAAATTCTGAACTTCAGTTCAGGCCTGTGCGCACCAAGTTCAAAGCGAAGGCTTTGAACTACTTGTTCACAATTCTGAACTACCGCAGTTCACCAATTTTGAACTCCTAGTTCAAAATTTTAGTTCAGCGCTTTTTATCACTTCACTTTCTCTGTCCTTTCCTTTAAACTATTCTTTTCTCTAACCTCTTAATGTTTTCTTCACTTTTCCTTGTCTAACCTTCCGTTGTCTGTTAATTAATTTCCCACCTTCCTCTCCTCATGTTTTGAAATTAATTTTAAAATTATTCCCAAGTTTTCCACTTAAATTCACGGCACAGTCGCCACTGTACGACAGCTAACCCGGATCTTACGGTGGATGAGGCGGTTAGCAGCAGCTGATTCAGTGCAGGGTTTTCAAAATTTTATTTTCTTTAGCACACTTCTTCTTTATTCCCTTTAGACTTCCTTCCTCTACAAATCCCCAACACCGAATGCCCGTCCGTTCCGTCCTGCCTTCTGTATCCATCCTACACAAAACCATGCCTTCCCCATCCTCTCTCGTTCTTCCAACCTCCACTACACTACGCTGGTGCTCCTCTCCGCAGCACAGCTGCCCTCTCTGGCTTCCTCCCGAACTCACCCGTAACAATAGAGCCAGGCGGAGGAATTAGGATTTAAGAAGGGTTGGATCTTACTCCAAGGGTTCGCTGGTATTCTACCGCGGAACCAGCTCATGATGAATCATACGATCTAGCCACCAAGCTACGATGACGCACCGCCCGCGCATTCTTATTGGGTCATCCCTTATATCTCAGATCAGATCAGAGTCAAGTGCAAAGTTTACGTGCATTTGGTTTAATAGTAAATCAGTGGTCAGCTTCTATTTGTGGTTCATTTACATTACCTATTATTCCTAACCGCCTGAATTACTTAACATACTTTATCTAGTATTGGTTCTTTTTGTTTGTTTAAAGCTATGAAGACAATGGAGCCAAACTGTTACGCCAGGTTTTGCATCATGGCTTGAGCAATCCGCACCGCGGTATCTCGTTATCGACGAATCTCATCTTATTTCCAATTGGTAACTCATACATACTAATGCATCATTAAATAAACGACCAAGTCGGTTTACGGAATGGGCAAACATTTTAACTCTTCGTAGTTGTTGTCCTTAGAAGAACCGTTTTGTTTGCTATGCTACATGGTGGGGTGGCCCTTAAAAGGGCGGTTTGAGGGGTAATTTGGTGGGGTTCAATTGTGGATATGGGGAAGCGTCTTACGTAAGCGCTCATAATCCTCGTATAATATCCGCATCTGATGCTAGTCGGTGCGTGTGCCTTCGCGATATTTCGGTGTTTGAATCACAGCTTTTGAAGGTGGGATAAGTTGCTGCGTGGATCCTTCGGGCAAGAAATGCTGTATCTCATGGAGGAGAAATAGGCAGCAACCGTTTTCCAAGATTGTTTGGGTGCAGAAATGGTGGTTGTAGGAGACAAACTCAACCAAGATGGGAACTTCGTGTATTAACGCCTCTTGTAGGTGGCGCAAACATTTGAGGAGCGTTCTATCCATCGTGTAGCTTTCGTAGTATGCGATTTTGTTCTCCGAAAAGCTGAAAAGAGAACAGTGTGTCCACGGTCCAGATCCTTGAGAACAACTCTCGTAGTACACTGGAATCAAAACAACGGAAATACCAGCTTGTTTTGAATTGCAGAGGAAAGTTGACAGGCGGTCGAGATCAAGGATTTTTCTGCCGTTGACGGGTTGGACCCATGTATGGTTCCCGACAAAAGCCGCGTGTAGGTAACGCAATTTTCTCTTCCACACTTCGAAAACTTTTTCTAGGACTATAAGACGTGCTGGGTCGAAATTTTCGTCCGAACTAGAGTTTGTTTCCCGTCTTTCGGAACTTTGAGCTTTATGTAGACTTATTTGATGTGTAAGTTGTCGTTTGTGGAGTGAAACGGGTACGCAAACAATTAGCACAGGAATATACGAATTTGGACATTTCGGAATCGTTGTTGTCCATGTGGGAAATGCTTGAAGTCAAGCATTATGTAAGTTTAGTTTGGGTTGGCTTTATATACGCGTTAATTGTGTACAAGTAAAAATAAGCGGGTAAATATTTAATTTTCTTGCATTTAACTATGTGAAAGTTTGAAAGGGTAGGATGCATTAAGTTGGCGAAAAGGGTAGAGGATTAACCTTTTGTACGGGAATGGAAAACCTGAGGGTAGTATTAAGGCATTTGTCGAGTGCAGCTATTATTAGTGTCACTAATCCCAATATTGTAATTTTAATATTTTTAATACTTACAGTACCGTTTTAGTAAAAGTTTTGAATTAATTATTGTCAAATCCATCATAATCATATCCATAGCTTCAGTTTAATTCAATGACTCTTGCCTCCTCATCTGGAGAGTTCAGCAACAGATTTTCCAGCTCAAGATCAACCTGCTCACAATCAGGTCCTACACATTGTAGTGTTCTGTTGCGCTTATTCTTTCGGGGTTCTTTGGCGAAATTAATTATCTGCACACAAGAAGTAGTAGTAGTGGTTTTATTGATATAAGCCATACGGCTCCTTCAATATGTACAAAATGTACTGACCGCAACAGAGAAAACCATTGGCTAATAGTTACATTGCTTATTATTAGATTTAATTATCCTTAGCCTTGGGTGAAAAACTCTGTTACCAATTCTCGATACAATGTTCGCTTCTCAACAAGCAAACAAGGGGAGGGGAGCTAAGCATATGACATGACGACCGGAGAGCACACTCAGAGAGTTACTAATTTTACACTGCTTTGGCGAATATATAATTTTTTGACGGAGTTAGTATTCTATTTTTTCGTTAATTCGTCTAGTGATTGATTCCGTTAAGTCGTGATGACATAATCGTTGTCCTTCTTGAATAGTGTCCATGTGATGAGTTTCCGCACTTGTGTAGGCTGCTCCGGTGCCAAAGAACACCCCAGCACTCGTTCGGTTTCACGTATTCCTCATCGGTGGGTAGTTACGGATTTCGTTGTCTTCAATATCAGCTTGAGGTGTTGAAGTTACAGACTTAAATAGTTTTACATTTCCTTAGCTTAGTTTCCCTATTCTTACAGTCGAATTTCCTTAATTTTTACGCGATTCCTTAATTGACTACAAAGAATGGTCTACCTTGTCACATTAGGATACAGTGCATCTTTTTTTCCACAATTATTTCACGATTTTCATACTTCGTTTTATAGATTACTCTGCGCTTATTTCTGATTTTGATTTGGGTTTTGCAAATAATTTCATGTATGTACTATACAGCAATTACATAGGAGGATTTCAAATTTATGTTTACCGCTTTCTTGAAATCTTTACATGTGCTCTACGAGGTTACACACTTAATCATAGTTATAATTATCTTGCGTTAACGAACTTTATCATACTTAACCTTACTCGGAATCACTAGTTTAAAATACACATCTTGACACCAAATTTAACTAATTTAACAATAGGATACACTGTTTAAATTTAATTTTAACAGGATCGATTTTCTGCACATAAGAAGCAATCAGCTATCAAAGCAGTAATTTTGCTATAGCCATAAACAAAACCAAGCCAACTAAAATTTCATGTCTTAAGTTTTTCTACATTCTTGTATTTTTTCCTTCTAAGCTTTGGCTTCACAGCAGCAATAACTTTCATACTTGTTGAAATTGGAACGAACTGATAGAGAATGATTAGGAGAGATAAGGTGATAAGCTCCTTCTATCTTCTATGCTTTGTATGAAAATATAAATGGCATATACGCGGGGGTGGCATATATGCGGGACCAAGAGCATTTCACTCCCCACATTTCTACTAACTATGGGATATATGCGGGGTGGCTTAATGGCGGGATTTTACGGTAATACTTTGCTGTATGCTATATTGTTAACTTTGTACTTTCGTAAAAAGTTATTAGTTTTTACAATAGTAATTGTACATCAAAAATATGAAACTCTATGCGTTGTGTATACATATGAGAATTGACCGTTGGTAGTCCAGTCCCTAAGCTCCTCCGTAGCTAAAAGTTGGGGCCAACTTTTAGCTACGGTCCCTAAGTTGGCAGACTGCAACCAACTGGGAAGGGCGTAGTTCAAGTTAGCAATGTAATTTATACGAGACATTGTTGAAGATTGCTAACAAAGAGCCCGTATCTGACGTCACACATGAATAAGTAAAACGTTCTTGCCGACACATGCTGTAAATCCGAGCTTAGGGACTTGCCTCTTACTCTTCCCGAGTAAGAGTCTACTTGCCTAGACCGTTGGCGGTTTTTCGCGGTTTATTCCGACTTGTTGCTGTGCAAGAGGATCTAGGAAGCTCCAGTTTATAAATTAAATTAAAACTCTGTAAAGCTGTTTTTATACTCCGCTGAAATGGGCTTCATCATAAATGTTCTCAATATTTGCCATAACAACTACATTTATGAATATGTAAACACTTTTATACTTCACAAAACGCGTTCGATTCATATGCTACCTCAATATGTTCCCAAAGTGTTTGGAATATTTCGAAGTATAAAAGGCGGTTGCCATGGGCAACATAATAAGTGTGATGAATATTTACCCTATTCAGAAAAGTCTGTAATCAGCTTAAGTCTCCATGGTGTATATGAATGCCGCAATGAAAGATACGTGTGTTCTGAGGTTGTACATACGAGAATCCAGTAGATTTGACCGATGATTCCCTCCGCTACAATGATCCACCAGAATTAATTGCAGCTCGGATGCAGGAAGCCTCAGATGAGATTAACAAGATCGTAGACGCGAACATGAAGATTGCTACAGCACAAATAAAGAAGGCATACGACAAGACCAGGAGAGATGTTCAGTATACTGTGGGACATAAAGTGAAAATTATTAATATTGATTTATCCAAAGCGGTAGAAGGAATTGCTAGAGCATTAAATTCTAAATTTAAAGGTCCCTACAAAATTGTAAAAATCCCAAGCCCTTATAGATTAATAATAAACGATAATACTGGTAGAGTAATTAAATGGGCAAAAGCTAATACTTTACCTTATTTTGAGAGAGAAACAGAGCCACCAGCACTTACCAGATTTGATGATGACCACTGGAGAAAACGGGATATATACAGCAGCACGTTGTACGATACTGATGATAATCCACCGAAACTGAAAGCACATGGAAGTTTAGACGCAGTTTGGAGATCGGCCCGGCAGCAGCGAGGGAAGCCCGATCCGGAAGTACGTAGGAGATCTGCACGTCTGAAGGGACTACAAGCGAGAGCAGCCCAGCCGAAGGAGCAGGATGAAATTTACAGCTTATCTTTTTCGTGGGATTTTTAACCACATCAACAAGTGACGTCACATCAGCCCTTGTCCCAGTGTAAACAATAATTAGTATACCTTACGCAGGAAGTGAGTGCGAGAGAGAGATACAATAAAGTGCACCTAGATAGTGATTACTCCATACCTAACCTTGCCTATCATTCGCATCCAGCGCTAATCAACCGAACTGCATCTTCCCGGAACAGGACGCCACAGTCTTACCCTGGTAACTACGGGAATCCTAGATTCCACATCAGCGCTGGAGCTTCATAGACCTACCTACTGTTGCACCCTAGGTCAAGCTTGAGCAAAGGCAACAACTAGTGTTTGAAGAGTGAGAAATAGATCTTTTCATAGAGAACTGTACTCTATGAAGGCTTCCTAGATTAATTTAATCTACACTGCCATGCCGTAACAGTTTTGCACATTCGGAAGCACCTGTAATACCACATCCGCCCCTTACAGCTTCCTTTTTCAGAGCCAGGAAGTATCACAGATCCGAATGGAGGTGTTCAGGATTACTAAAGCTGCATATTATTCCATGCGTTCGTTGGGGTTCGAACCTGGGCCCAGCTTCCACTGAGTCCAACACTCTTAAGACAAAGCTACATTGCTTTGGTGGAAATAAGTTAGGATAAGTTTGTCGCTTTCTGTTTGTAAACCTATGGCCACCGATTCACAAGCAGAATAATTCTGAAATCTTTAAACATTAATGTTATGTATGTAATGGATTTATTCGTCCATATGTAGCCTGGACCATTAGAACGGCATGATAGAATACTTTTTGGCTGGACCGAGACGAAGTTTAAGGGTAGCTTATCTCGAGACCTTCAAATGCGAATAATGAATTGGGACGGCTCAATTTAGTGAAAATTCTGTCCCTTAAAGGTAAAAGGCACAAGAAGAATCAGTCACAAGAAGAATCAAAGTCACATTAAATTATCTAAAATTTATCAAAATTGGGCCGTCCCAATTCTCATTGTGTCCCTGCTTTGGCCGCAGAAAAGGAAACAAAACTTTAGTTCATTATCTAAAATGCATCAAAATTGGGCCGTCCCAATTCTCATTGTGTCCCTGCTTTGGCCGCAGAAAAGGAAACAAAACTTTAGTTCATTATCTAAAATGCATCAAAATTGGGCCGTCCCAATTCTCATTGTGTCCCTGCTTTGGCCGCAGAAAAGGAAACAAAACTTAGTTCATTATCTAAAATACACAAAATTGGGCCGTCCCAATTCTCATTGTGACCCTTCTGTGGCCGTAGGAAAGGAAACAAAACTTTAGTAAAGTATCTAAAACGCATCAAAATTGGGCCATCCCGATTCTCATTGTGACCCTGCTGTGGCCGTAGGAAAGGAAAAAAAACTTTAGTTCATTATCTAAAATGCATCAAAATTGGGCCGTCCCAATTCTCATTGTTACCCTGCTGTGACCGGCAAAAAGCAAACAAAGTTTTAGTAAATTATATGAAATGCATTAAAATTGGGCCGTCCCAATTCTCATTGTGACCCTGCTGCAGCCATAGAAAACGAAACAAAACTTAAGTAAATTATCTGAAATGCATTAAAATTGGGCCGCCCCAATTCTCATTGTGACCCTACTGTGGCCGTAGAGAAGGAAACAAAGATTTAATGAATAACTAGTTGGGCTACCCGGCTTCGCGCGAGGGGTTTTGTGGCAGGAAACTAATGAAAAATATTGGAACACTCTCCAGTAGAATCTTTGGCTGCCTCAGGTATTTTTTAAAATTATTAACTCTCCCTCAGATACTTAAGATCTCATTACAATCTTCAGATATCTTATTAGGCATTTATGCTCCAGCCTCTACTCTTCGAAGAGAGAGCAAAGCAATGGACAAAGAGAGCAAAGGTTCTAGGGAAAAAGTTTCATCCTGTACATATAAACTTCAAAAGGGTACTTAAAATTTCAAAAGGATGATGCCCTCAGGTAAGAAAATAGTTAAAGAATATCGAGAATAGTGAGAGAGCAGCCCAAAAAGTGAAAGAGCAGCCAAAATAGTGAAAGAGCAGCCAAAATAGTGAAAGAGCAGCCGAAATAGTGAAAGAGCAGCGAAAATAGTGAAATAGCAGCCGAAAATAGTGAAATAGCAGCCAAAAATGTGAAAGAGCAGCCAAAAATGTGAAAGAGCAGCCAAAAATGTGAAAGAGCAGCCAAAATGTGAAAGAGCAGCCAAAATAGTGAAAGAGCAGCCAAAATAGTGAAAGAGTAACGACAATAGTGAAAGGGTATTGAAAATAGTGAAAGAGTATCGAAAATAGTGAAAGAGTATCGAAAATAGTGAAAGAGTATCGAAAATAGTGAAAGAGTATCGAAAATAGTGAAACAGTATCGAAAATAGTGAAAAAGTATCGAAAATAGTGAAACAGTATCGAAAATAGTGAAAGAGTGTCGTAAATAGTGAAAACGTATCCGAATAATAAAAGAGTATCGAAAGCTTTTGATCATTTTCGAAACTTTCACTTTGAAACATCGATGATACTTTTACGTTTTGCAAAAGCATCAGGGCTGTACAGACAAACTTTGAGATTTATAGTTAAGATTTAAAATGTACCAAAATTGGGCCGTCCCAATTCTCATTGTTCCCCTGCTATGACCGTTAAAAACCAAACAAAATTTTAGTAAATTATCTAAAACGCATCAAAATTGGGCCGTTCCAATTCTTATTGTGACCCTGCTGTAGCCGTAGAAAAGGAAACACAACTTAAGTATATTATCTAAAATTCATCAAAATTGGGCCGTCCCAATTCTAATGGTGACCCTGATGCGGCCGTAGAATCCATGGTGATCCCATGGGAACTGACCCTGGGTATGTAGTAAGGTTAAGTCCGGAAGTTAACTAAAACTACGTCGGCGCCTTTTGTTAATCAACGGGCACCTCCTTTACAATAACTAAAACTAACTTTAAAGCAGGGTGAACAAGTAAGAAGGCAGGTTCAGGAGGCAGAATGGTGTACAGAGCTAGGGACGGGTACATATGAATACGAGCCTGGGCCAAAGTATGGCAGTAACCTCGGCTACTATTACTCGGTCCAGCTAGTTAGTTAGTTACAGCGGTGGCTTCGCCTAATTTTTCAATTTTCCTCACAAGTACAAAAATTGTGAATCTTAAATTTATAATTATAGCTTTCGGTTTAAAGCTTTAAGCATTAATAAATGCCTTAGTACTGCTTTTGTATCGAAGTATAAATACTATCTGCAAAACTGACCGATGATCTGCAACTATTTAATTCTAAAAAAATAATACTACCTGTACCGGATGTGTACTAACGGTTATCTTGGACTGGGATTCGAACCCTTGCCTCGATCTTTTTGGAAGCATGCACTTTATGCCCCAATACGCTGCACGTACCGTATGCCAGATTTTCATGTCAGAGTTAGGAAAACTCAAAACCTTTCTTCTTTTCACTGATCATTTATCGGCTCACAAGCATTGCAGCGTCAAGTGGTTTGCATTGCTGCATAGCCGAGGTCTTTCTCCCTCCTTCAATCTAAGTTTAATATCCATAGGTGAAGCCCTCATAGGACGCTACAAATTTTATACTGAAAAAAATCATTTTTCTGACTAAGTTGACCATAGGCGCTACAGTGGCTGCATCCTTTGACCTATAGATATTAAACTTAGATTGAAACAGAGAAGAAGACCTGAGCTATGCAAAAATACAAATTATTGTCGCTGCGACGCTTGTGAGCTGAGTAATGACCGAAGAAAGGCAGAGAGCCATCTTTTGCACCCGCCCGCAGCATTGGAGAGAGAGTAGAACACGTGCGCTGCTGGGCAGCAAGTGAATGCTGGGACGAAGCGGGGTACGTGATAGGCTGTACAAAGCGCGCGAGACCATTCCAAGCTTTGACATGAAAATCTGACATACGGTAGATGCGCTAGCGCGCATGGAAGAAAAAACCTGAATCAATCAAAAATCATGTCACAATCATGTTCACTGTCAACGCGATCCATAATGTTAGATTCACCGGGAATTAACGTATGAACATTTAAGCGGTACTGTAGTTAGCTAATCCTGGCATAAATTACATTAATTGAATTGTTCAGCCAAGTGCAACTTTTGGGCACTGCAACTCTGTGAGTAGTGCATGCTGGAGTTACACGAACTGTCCCTTTGTAAGAGTTGCGCTGTGCTGTATGCCAGGCTATAGAACTTGTTTCCAGGGGCATTTAGTGTAAGCTGGGAAACATTACTTGTACGCCGATTTCAGTTTTCTTGGTTTAGATGCTGTGGAAATCTTTATTACAAGCGGATTCTGAAAATTCCTTTTTTCAGTCGTATCTGCTGCTCATACCGCACAATATTCTGGGCTGCAAGGAAAGGTAGCGCGTAATGGTGAAAGAGGAAACCATGATCAGTCCATCTGGAAGATACATACGGCTTGAATCTGAGACAAACGGTGTAGCTGATTTATGCATACGAATTGTACGCAGCGGCTGGCAGCGCATACACAACATGTATGCCATGTGATCTCAGGCGAGGAGTGGGGCACTTAGGACAGTAAAAAGCTGTAAGATTTTCCTCTGTTTACTTTATCCATTGCTCCGCTCAAGACCGTCACACTGCCAAGCTATTTGCATTGTTAGATAGCCTAGGTCTTCTTCTATATGTTAAATAAAATTTCATGCTCGTAGGTCAAAGGTCGAAGATGCTGCAACGCTGGAAGTCTACTGCCGAAGAAAACTGACTTTTTTCAGTGTAAGCGTTGCAGCCACTGTACACTTTGACCTACAGAGAAACAATTTTATATGTAATCGAGCAAACAATCTCAGCTATCCAGCAAGCCAAACTGCTTCACTCTGGGACGTTTCTGAGCGGAGCAATGTAAAAGAGAACTCAGAAAACTTTCGGTTCTCCATAACAGCGGAGAACCTGCTTGCGCGTGAGAATCCCAATGCTTCTCTTATGGGAGTGGGAAATTTGGTGATGCCGCTAACTTTAATTTTTATTTCCTGAAAATTTCCGGGCTGTTAGAGCACCTTGCACCCCGGATTATTGTGTGCAGAAGACTTAAGATGTGTTTTAAAATAAAACATACGAAAATCCGCCAAGAAATAAAATTTCCACGGCATTTAAAGGGAAAGAAATGATTTCTGCCTACACGAAATGCTCCCGTGCTTACACGGTTTGTATGCAGAAACAAGCTATATGGCCCAGTATACACCACAGCAGAACTCCTTATGAGATACACGACGTGTAGCTTCCACATGGACTGATGATTAAAGTTGGTCTACAGAACACTTTTGGCTCGTAGGACATTTTTCCGCAGGCAATTTTCCGCGGCGCTTTTTTTCGCGGGCAGCCTTCCGCGGCCGGGTTTCCGCGCTCAAGTTTTTTCCGCCCACCCAGCCAATTTTCCGCGGACAAAATTACGCCTGTCTGTATACACTTACCGGGTGCATCCAGGCTTCCGAGTATTTTGCCTAACCTCCACCAAACACAATTTAGGCCTCGAACGTAACGCAGGCAACCACCTCGTTGGCGCACTCCGTCTTAACACCTGGTTGCATTAGAGCTTTACCTAACTACAGCGCGAAAGACTACTCACTTTTTTACCGCGGGGGAAGATTGTTTTGGCTAAGTTTTTCCCCCCGTGGAAAATTTCTTCCCCGAAAGATTTTTAAGTGGGAAAAATATCAAGCGACATCTATGTTGGATACTCGGTCTGACAAAAACTGGGACATGCTGATTCACAGGCTGTCGAATCCATCGTGTTGATGCTTTTGCCGAGATAAGCAAATTCTAATGGAACCACGTTCATTCATGCTATCCGGCTTTAAGTCATACCCCTAAACGAGCTCGCATTTTCAATCCTTCATAACGGAATTTGCGCACGACGGATTTCAAATCGCATCGGCTAATTTGTAGTATTTAATGCGGGCTTTCATATTATGCAAATATAAAACCTTGTGGATTGTAATTGAGCCTCGTAGCTCAATGGGGAACATATACTACCCGGGTGGAAGTTAATTTCTCCTGCATCTCATTAAGTGACGTCACGATATGATTACGGGGAAGAAAGTTTCTCCCTGTTGAAGAAATTTAGCCAAAAAAGAATCTTCCCCCGGGGTAAAAAAGTGAGTAGTCTCTCGCACTGAACTACAGAATCAGGAACACAGTGGCCAGAGCCTACGCTTCGCTCGGCCCGGCGGCGATGTGTTTCCAATACTGCAGTTAGGTAAAGCTTTAATACAACCTTCTGTTAAGGCCTCGTACAGCCATCTCGGTGGTCACCAGGTCAGGTTAGAGGCCCAAATTATGTTTGGTTCACCCCCCGAACTCTTACGCAACGGGTGCAAATTTAATAATCAGCCAAATTAAAGTTAAGGCGGAAATTTTCCCGTAGCCAATGCTTGGCGGAATTCCGTCCGGATTGGCAGAAACTTAACTGTGGAAAAGAGTCCAGCGGAAAACTTAAGCCGAGGATTTTTGCCCGGCCGAAAATGTCTGCGGAATAATCTCCTGCGAAAAAAGGTCCGTACACCTACTTTTCACGTTAGACTCGCCTTAGCTCTCACAGGGAACCAGAAATTGTTTCCCAGCGTACACTTCATGCTCTCCGTGGCATACACCTAATGTTTCCTTGGGACATTCTTTGTATGATTGGCATGAGCTGGTGAGTCTGCCAAGATAACGCCCTCATGTGACGTCACGAAACAAAGGACCATGCACCCTTGTCGACGCCTGCTGTAAATCCGAGCTTAGGGACTTGCCACTTACTCGAGTAAGAGTATACTTGCCATGGTGTGTACATACTCGCCGTACATAACTAACATTCACGATGGTCTACGCAGTACGGTGATAATACTATTTTACAGTACAATATCCACCATCTCCTGCGTTCAAGCGCATATGAAGTGGAACTGCGCCCCAAATTCAACCACCCTCGAATGACGTCACCCTTACATGACAAGATTAGCAGATACCCCATACCCTAGTCTAAATGCATGTAAAAGTTGACCTTTCCCTCGCTTTCACTCCCAATACCATCTGTCGGAGAAACCTGCAGTGCTCAAACACGATCTGATAATAGGTGGCACACTTTGCAGTGAATATGGGCCTTCTATTTTGTTAATTTTAAAAGTCCGTGCTTTCGAAATGGGCTGTAAGGTGGCGAATGAAAGAATGAGCATTGCAGTATGAATCATATATAAGTCGTCTGCTACGACTCCCACTTTCGGTGGTTGCGCGTCCTCTATATTCTTAATCGTTGATTACAGTGCTTTCGAAAAGGGTCGTAACATGGCGGATGAAAGAATGTGTCATATATTATGACTTTATACCTGAACTCTTGAGAGAAATGCCCTCTCGCTATATTCTATAATTCTATAAGTTTACGCTTTCGAAAAGGGCCGCAAGGTTGCGAATTGAAGCATCGTACTTCATCGTCTTTGAAGCATTCTTTCCTTGTATGCGTTTAAAGGCATGCGCTGTACACCGAAACCTAGATACAGCGCAACTTCAGGGACGCGCCTCCTTCTTTGTATGCCACGACTTTGTACTAAATGCATGTAGTTTAAGCATTGAGTTCGTCATTTAGGCAGCAAAGACGACTTACTTGCATCGAAGTTTTACCCTTATGTTATACTGGGTCATAGAAGTATTAGGATATTAGTAATATACTATTAATTCTTTCGTGAGTATATTCTTTCTTTAGTGTTCTTGGTCCGTTGTACAGTTAGTTACTTTAAACTTAATTACTATACTAATAAAAATTAACCATGTAGAAAAGTTGGAACACTGTTTCAATCTATATCTTAGTAGTTCTTTATTAACTATGTCTCTTGCTTCCTTTTCTTTTGACTCTCAAGTCCTTAGTGATTCCCTGTCTACCTTGTCCAGCAAATTCTCTGTTACAGCTTTTTACAGCATTATCCCTTGAAAGTATAACCACATAACAACAAACATCTATAAATAGTCACTTATCACGTATTTAATTCGTGCCTCTCACTTCTCCTGCAATAAGTGCATCCTTAGCGACAGACCCACGCAAGAAGCGGGCAGCGGGTTCCCTTCCACTTCTTCAGGAGGTTCACTAGCGGGGTATCCTACGTTGGAACACCATTGCGCGCGGAGGCTAAAATTTTCGCATGTGCGCTTTAAATAGAAATCCCTACACTGAGGCTTTCCCATCCTTATTTTCCCAGAACGCTTGGTTATATTAAATGCCTTGTAGTTAAGATGAGTAGTATTATACCTATAATGCAATCTGCGTCAAAATGATTAAAAATTCAGACTTTCCAGCTATTTCAGTTCTAGTAGCTGTATATGTATAAGGTAAGCCAATGTAATAGCGATAAAGCGCGCGCAGTCTAAAATAAAGTTTCCGTTCTATGCTTTTCAATGGTAAACTAAAAATCTGAAAATCGAGAACAGTAACTTGGAGTGATACCCAAAAATATCGTCTTAGAAACTTCTAGTTTACGTTTATAGATAGGTACAAGGTCAAGGATCACTCATGCTAAATATAAGTCCCATCGTCGACCCCGTTCAGGAACGGTGGCGTGTCAAAATATGAGCTAAGTTGTAACTTCCTTACCCACGCTCATAATCGGTGCTGTTAACTCGTGCAAGGTAAATCAAAAGGAAAGATGCGGGAGCGCGGTTTTCTTGCGGAAAGCACGTGGAAACTACTAGTTGGACCGTTACCATTAACTTTTATGATAAAATATTTGAATTATAACTTTTTCCTTGCAACGTATTCGTTATTTAATTGATCATACAGTAGTAACCAAGAAGATCCTTCCTTCTGTGAAAATTAACAGGTATGAAGTGTGTATTGGGGTGTGTTCGTATTTTAAAGTGTTCACTTTGTGCTAGTTTTGTAACTGCCATTGTAATGAAGCTGATCTAAATTAATTATAATATAATAATCTGTAACGATATCTGTAGCGAGCCTACTCTGACGTCAGTTACACATTTATTCAGGGATGTGAAGCAGAAGAAGTCACACAATTAACAGAAGAAAATCCATGGTGGAAGGCTTTAAAGGTTGTCACTGATGAAATGTGAGTATATCGAGAAAAAGTGTTTTCGGTTTTACGATGGATTAATTGTATTTCAACGCGCTTGTAAGCTTCAGGGGGGGGGGGGGAAATTATTTAGTTTTCAAAAATTACAGTTAAACCTTTGAATATCATCGCTAAAATTTTGATATTTTGAGCAGCCGTTGATGCTGATGTTAATTAGAGAATGATATCATTGAGAGGGATACAATTCAAGATATAATTGTATACCACAAATACAGTAGAAACTGTTAATACCGGTAAAGCGAATAACGGTTTAACCGTCATAACGGGGAATATTTAAAGTCCATACAGGCGCCTAGCGCTATACAACAAACCGGAAGAGCGGTTAGTTCTTTTTAATGGTCTCTAATATCGAGAGTCAACTGTATAAGAGAATCATCACTGTAAGAGCCTTGTTTGCGAGTCGAAATCCCTATGTATGTAATGTTCAATTATCCTTTCATGATAGATTTCCAGCTTTAAGAGACTTTATTCCGGATTTATGCGAGTCTCTTATATCGAGACTTGACTGTAGTTTTTAAGATTCGTTAATTATTTTTTTCGTGCATTAAATGTATCTTCATAGGTTACACAACGTCCCTAAAAAGTCACAGCCATTTATATATACAAGTTTGTCAAAGTAAACGAAATGATGATTTCGTCGGTAAGGAGGATACAACTTTACGCATATTTTGACACGCCACCGTTCCTGAACGGGGTCGACGATGGGACTTATATTTAGCATGAGTGATCCTTGACCTTGTACCTATCTATAAACGTAAACTAGAAGTTTCTAAGACGAAATTTTTGGGTATCACTCCAAGTAAGCAAGTAATTGGGAGATAACTACGATAACTGGCGTTAACGAACTACAACAAGCTTTTCTTTACAAGCCGTAACTTAACAGGAGGAGGACCGAACTCTTAACTTAAATTAAAATTTTAAAATAGTTTTGGGTAGAGGAAAGCCAATACCGAGTACCGCAGTCTTCACTACTGCACCACCAGATCCTTACGCCCCCTACAGGGAGGATGAACGGGAACATATTCAGTGTAAGTTTTTACAGTCTTTCAGTCTTCATCAATGAACAAATCCAAAGCCTTGGGCAGAAAATGTATTCTGTATTTCTGTTTTCGTTTATGCAAAGTTATTTTACATACTTGGAACCTTACCACAGTATTGACCGTAAAGGGCCCCTGGTGTTTCCGGCTTTGGGTTTCTAAAAGTATATTAAACTGTAGCGTAAGGGTCGTAATGAACAGTGCAAAAAAATTCCATGTTTTGCCTTATTCGGCAGAAATCGCGGTTCACAATAGTGATTTACCCCTATAGATTACTACAGGGACCGTGCACATTCTATCAAAAACGCAAAATCGCCAAATCTTAACATTGTTTTACTTTAAATTTGGACTGATTAACCAGGATGAGCGATGACATTGTCAATATTGAATAGTTAAAAGCTTAGCTGGAAAATTTAATTTCGGAATGTCCAAAGCTTTTACTTAATTACAAGCTTTGTTCACATATGCTGACTGACAGTTCCTATCTTTAAAATCCGATTTCTCCAGGATAAGGCAAAACAAGGGATTTTTATTTTTTTGCAATGTTCATAACGATGCTTAAGCTACAGTTTAACATACTTTTCAAAGCCCGAAACACCAAGGGCCCTTTACGGTGAGCATTATATTCATCTTATTTACTTCTGCACCATTGTAATTACACCTGGAACTGCCTTAGCATCAGGTAGTCCCGTTGTAGAATACTCTAGCTGTGTAAAAGAAACAGCAGCTGTGCCCGAAATGCCACACGACGGTTCGCCGTAGCGTACAAGAGCTGTCACCACATGAGCAGGAACGCGGGAAAGTTGAACGTCAACGTTGTTCTCACGTTAAAGTTATTAACTTTAAATAAGTTTTCCCTGCAAACATGAAATGCTGCGTTCCTTGCACCCCGGATTGTGGTGACCCATAGCATAAGCAAGAAAATAGGATTTAGCTTACACCTAATGTGGTAGGTGACACCATAAGTATGCTAGAACACAAGAGCAGCGGTCTAGAGTACAGCACATATCCCTAATGGTTGGTGACAGTAGGTGTGCGCGTACTTGAGACTGTCAGGTTCTTTGAAGCCACTTTATATCTTCGAACCATGTTACATGTTGCATGAATCATTAATATAGATCTGATTTTAAAAATCGTGAAACTGTATCAAGAGATTGACTTACAGCATATACAAGCTTCGGCTTGGTAGCACAATTGAATTGACCCAGTTGTCTTTGACATTATATTGTGTGGGGAATATAAATACATATTTCGGAATATCAAATTAGGTCGCCTACGGTGAGCTTAGCGCTTTTGCTGTTCAGTTATAGTTGATTGAACTGTGAAGTGAGTTAAATCTACTAATATTCAATCTTTGTTTTTGAGGGCCTCCTTTGATTATGGATTATCCGTATCGTAATCGCATTCGTCGCTATCTCCATCAGGTCTTGTGAGATCTGCTTCTTTCACAACGTTTAAACCATGGATAATGTCCTCCATGAGGAATAGTTCTCGCTCCATCCTGCGACGTGAGAGAGATTATGATGATAAATAATAAATAGTTTCCACTGTAGCGAGAATCCGCACTGTATATGTATTTAGTCCTATTCATCGCGAAGAAGTGCCTAAATGATGCAAATGAAAATGATAGTCATTGGCTGTTATAGAGAGAGAGTTCTGAGAGGAAATGCAGTAGGACTGAGAGGCGGGGATGTGCATAACGGGATGCATCGACCACTTCGCAGCATGCTATAGTATTCAAGGGAGGAAATAATAAAGTGTAGCTTTATTATAATGTTGGCGGTGGTTATGTTGCGGTGAGATGCGAGAGCATACTGGCAGGAGTACTGCATGGCTGAGAGGGATATGTGCGTAGTACTGCATAGGAACAAAATAAATGAGTTAATAAACTTTATTTCCGCTTGATTTCGACGGCACAAGGCGCAAGGCTAGGTTTTGCGTCGAAAGTTTGTATACCAATATAGCATTGTAGTGCCATATACTCTGTATTCGTCCAATGCTCCCCCCAGTTTCCTTCTCTCACATTACCTCTCTCTTTACAGCATCCTCATCTCCTACCCTGCACGAGGGCGTGTAGTGGATTACGTTGGGGAGGAGGATGAGGACGGCCGTAGAAAGGGAGGCATGAGAGGAGAGGTTGGAGGAAGGGTTTTATGTTACAAAATAGTAATATATACATGTTTCAGGAAAGGAAGTTTTATGATGGTGGTACATATTTAAGACCGAGGATCCTAAAAATGGATGTACTATACAGTTAAGGAAAGGCGATTGGAGTCATGCATACGATTTTGAACCAAGCCTAACCATAGGAAAGACGGGAAAAGTTCAAACAGAAAAAAACTTAAGTAAATATGTGAACTCACAGCTTTAGACCTGCTCTGCCGTATATATATAGTTTTACCCGTGTACAGGATCGGGCATAATAACCAAACAGCCAACACACTACTTTTCAAAACTGGAAGGAACATCAAGGGATATATAGTTGATAGTAGGCGACAGTAACATAATAGTAGAGCCACGAAGAGGATTCTATCATAAACTTCTGTTTAATGCGACGACGAGTACGGGGAACGACTAAAGCAGGGCAAATACTAGCTGCTGCTGCCAAGTATATTTGTAATTTAATAGTTCAATAAAAGATTCGAAGCTTCACAGGTTTTGTGCAACAACTACTAGTAAAAAAATAAGAATTTTGACACCCTTGAAAATTACAACCATTTTGGACTCCCGTCCTGGGAATATATATACAAGTGTTTCTTTCCTGTGTACGGAGGCCTATATGGAGGGGAGTGGGAAAGTGGGAATGGGACTGATGGAGACAGAAAGCAAGAAGAATGTTATCTGGAATTAGTTGATCAATCCCAAATCCCACCAAGATTTCGCAGGGTGTGGTGGTGAGGAAAATGTCTGATTTTGTAGTTGTTTAATTATCCTACTTATCAACCTGATTCACGATTCTCTAGCACTCCGTCAAACATCCGGACGGAAGAAAGAAGACGGGTGGAAAAACATTATCACTGTTCAACCGCCATCAAATTATGAGATATTGGGAAGGGAAACTTCAAACCCTAGATTTGTTTGTTTATTCATCCTCATCCATCTTTAAGTTATCCCCATTCTTCTTCTTGTCCTCCTACTCGAGTTAGCACAGTTAGGAGGAGCACAACAATCTACAAGGTGCTGAGTGGAGTATATATATATATGTTTTAAGTTTAGCAAGTGGATTTTATCTGTCGACCTTCCTTTCTTGACTTAAATCGTAAAAAAGGGATTTGTTACATCGTCATACATACTCTTCCACAGCCTCGGATTCAATGGTTCACGTTCAAACGGATTATTATTAATGCGCTCACATATAGTGATCGTTTCGTGGTCCAATTAAGTTTCAAGTACAAGTAATTCATCAAGTGTTCAAGATCATCAACGTCATCCTGTAGCTACATAACGAATATGCGTGTCTATTCCTGGAATGTGATCGATTTTTAATTGTTTCCCTTTGATTGTGTCTTCTTGAGGAATTAAGTATCAATATATTTATCGTGTCATTGATCTACTAGTTTCCAAAGGAAAAGAAATGAAGTTTTTCGCCATATAAGTACTAGGGCATGAATCTCTTGAAATTGTCACGGAGCGAAAAGCTTTGATTATCTTTTAAAAGATTTTGTTTAACCGATAATATGGCTGCCAATAGTGGAATTAACTGCTCCTTAGACGATATCGACTTGGCTGCCTTGAAGGTAAAAATGTTTTACATAATCCCGTATCCTTCCTTACGCTTAATCATCCATTCCGTAAAGTTAAGTCTTGATCTTACCTCAAGTTAAGTTCAAGTTTAAGCACACTTTTACAGACTCGCATCGTTGTCAAGTTTCTGTTCGCATATCTTGGTAATAAATAGATCTGTGTCAGAAATGATGCTCCCACAATGCTGTTCGTCTATCTCTATGTGAAGTTTTAGAATTCGTGGTTAACCCTGTAATGTTGCTATTCATCTGGATGATATGACATCGTCATTCGATTTTGTTGCGAATAAGCCGTCTTCTTTAAAACTAGGACGCATTATGTAGACATATATACTTACTGAGAAGTCCAGTCGTTGGGCCTGAGTCATGGGTTTTAAATTAATTATTTACTTCGTCAGCTCAGATGTGAAAAAGGGGGGATAGGATAAACGGATGGCAGTTTGATGATGCAAGGAAATTGTAGATTGGTTTCATATCCTACCTAGTAATTATTTATCGGGGAACACAAGTGCTCTGCAATTTAATATACTTCAGCTTAATTAATAATTTAATAGGATGTGTAAATAGTATTGTAATTATAGTATAGTAAACAATTATTGAACTTTCTGTGCTACACGTTTCACGTAGGCAGATTATTTCCCCGATCCGATACGTAACTTTGTTACGAGAAGTAAAATAGTTGGAGCTGCAGTGCAATGAGGAATAACTGTATGAGAACAAATCTAAAAAAACCAGCAGGAAGGGATCAGAACCATTGAGCGAAATATCGGCTTCAATAAATTGTCGAAAGATAACGATGATGCGAGGAATTTTACTGCAAAGGAGCGTGATCAAGTGTGTTGCTTTAGGTTGAGGATTGAATAACCGGAAATGAGAACCGGGAGGGGAGAATGTTTTCATTCATGCTGGTCAGATAGATCAGATGAATGATGTATAAGTATACCTGTGATATGCTTTTAGTAAACTGAGGATACAGTGCATATTAATATATATTATATGACTCAAATGAATTGTTTGTATGAGCAGTCCGAGTCCCAATACGTATTAAAATTCTAAACATCTTTGTTTACAGTTTAAACCTTAGCCTACGGCTATTCTCATTTGATAAGCTTATCTTCTTGGACCGGAAGAGTCAATATAACTCGTGATTTTTGCACATGTAATAGTCAGGACTGATTCATATCGTTTAGTGGAACTCAGTTGTTTAGGGCTGTTGCTGCGAACGCGTAGCCGATAGTTCTAGCGTCTCGCGGTACTTAAGACGCCAGACAGCGTTATTTTGACCAATGTAGTAGGGTTTCGCCTCGTTATACATACGAAAATGTTAAGTTTCAAAAGATCAAAAACTGAAAGTTATATTTCACGATTTCAGGATCCTGCCGGAATATTTGAACTTATCGAAGTCGTCGGAAATGGAACATACGGGCAAGTATACAAGGGACGACACACTAAAACAGGACAGCTGGCTGCCATAAAGGTATTTAACTTTTCGCTTTCGTTACTGGAATTTATGTACTAGATCGAGAAGGACGGTAAAAACTATTAAAACGTTTACCGTAGGTGATGGACGTAACAGAAGATGAAGAAGAAGAAATCAAGCTGGAAATTAATGTCCTTAAGAAGTATTCGCATCACAGGCAAGCACTTCTGCATCTACTTGCGTGCACTTTTGCTAGCAAAAGTATCTTTTAGCTCTCCAGCGCAATTGTGCTGATAAAGACAGACTAGATGCTGATGGTAGACTTCTCTGTTTAACTTTTTACAGAAACATTGCCACATATTATGGCGCATTTATCAAAAAGTCGCCTCCTGGTAGAGATGACCAGCTATGGGTATGTTCAGAGGACATTTTCGGCTATACGTTATTGAAGTTATTGCTAAAGTGATACAAATTCATTGATATTTTCCTTGAATTTGTAGCTTGTTATGGAATACTGCGGGGCAGGAAGCATCACAGACTTAGTAAAGTCAACGAGAGGCCAATCGCTCAAAGAAGAATGGATTGCGTACGTCTGTCGAGAAATCCTTCGAGGATTAGCGCATCTCCACGCGAACAAAGTCATACATAGGGATATAAAAGGCCAAAATGTGTTACTTACTGATAATGCCGAAGTTAAATTAGTTGATTTTGGAGTCTCTGCTCAACTCGATAGAACTATCGGTAGGAGAAACACCTTCATCGGCACTCCCTATTGGATGGCTCCTGAGGTAAACTTTCAAGTTTTACGAATAAATAAATATGCATGTTTGGTGTTTCAATATGCATCTGAATGCTGATTATCTAACCGTATAATTCATAGGTTATTGCATGTGATGAGAATCCGGAAGCAACTTACGATAACCGCAGTGATTTATGGTCTCTTGGAATAACTGCGTTGGAAATGGCAGAATCTCAACCTCCACTCTGTAAGTAAACGCTCGACCCTCCCAGATAGATTCTAAAGTGATAAACCTTTGGTACGTTATTTTATTCTAAAAATGTATGTCAGGTGAGATGCATCCAATGAGAGCCCTTTTCCTGATTCCACGAAACCCTCCTCCACGACTGAAGTCCAAGCGATGGTCCAAAAGATTTCACAGCTTCGTGGAAACCGTCTTAGTTAAGGTAAAATTTTGCAAGTGCTCAGAGAGACAGCAAGAAGTACTGACATCGGAACGCTAATTCTAAACTGTGTGGGTCAAATGTTTAATGTAGGATTACACACAACGGCCACCCACGGAACAGCTGCTCAAACATCCCTTCATTCGAGATCAGCCAACAGAGAGACAAGTACGAATACAGTTAAAAGATCATATTGACAGATGCAAAAAGCGGATAACTCAGCAATCCAAAGCAGACAAGGGCCGGTAAGATTTTTGCAACGTGTTTCTGCATATTTCCGCCACACGTATTTTGTGTCTGCTGGAAAAATAAATCAATTTCGTTGTGAAAGATAGAACAGAAACTGGGTTGCTAATAAACGGTTTGTAAATTTTGTTATAGTTTTTCGGACGAAGAAGACGACGATGAGGATGAAGAGGGCAAATTGCATGAAGGCGATGTACCTAAACCTAAAGAGAATACGCTGCGCAGAAATTTTCAGGTAATACTAGGTGATTGGTCACTGCAGTCCACTCTCTCTATAACATTTCTCCATAAATACAATCTTTCGAAACGTACAACGAGAAAACTCTTATAGAGAACGTATTTAGCAGTGCAAACATATACTGTATCCGCGGGTTCACTAAGAGTCTCTTATCGAAGAGAAACTCCTATATGGGGGCTCTCATGGAGAGAGTCGACTAATAAGGCTGTTGGATCCGTATCGCCACTATGAATTTCATACTTGGATTTTCAGGCATTGAAAGTTGAAGAACCGGGCCCACCATCCAGACCTCCGTTGCCTTCCAGGTTGATAGTTGTGCCAGACCTCCCGCCACCACCTAGTCGTCCTTTACCTCCTACTCCAAGAGGAGCAGTGGAATCCGAAGATGTCGAAGACGATGACGAAGAAGAAGTCGAATTCGTTCCGAAGAAAACTACGCGCAACGACGGAACTTTACTGGCATCGGATCCTCCGCGTCCCTTGCCCCCAGAGACCGGACCATCTAGACCATTACCACCCACACCGGAGGAAAGTCAAGGTACTTTAGTCACCCGCCGACCTCGTGATGGACCTCATCAAGGATTTAGTCACGGACCGCGTACATCCGTACTTCCAGATCTTCTTCCACAGAATTCTGATGCAGACGTAAGTCAACATTCTGTTAAAGCTCATTTTCTAGCTCATTGAAATACTTGTGCCTACTTTTGTGAATAACGGATGGCAGTGGCATTAAAAATGGGTATGAAACTTTGCGCGCGTTTTTATATCTTTAAAAACCTGTCTTAATGAGTATTGGGACTTTTTGGGCATTTACCACTCAAGCTAACGTTAGTTTTGTTGTCCAAAGTAGTATTTAATGTTCATAAACAATACGAACTGGTATTTCCCTTTCCATTCGAACATGATATTAAGTTAACTAACTTCTAAAACGGAAAGCAGTGTGTTATTCGAATATGATTAAATATTCTTGCGAACATTGCATTTCGGACTACCTGCAATCTGAGGGTAAGACATCAGTGTTCTATCTGCTAGTTTTCAGTTTCCATTGTAGTGAATCGTGAATTTGCCTCTGACCTGATTTTAAGTTTTTCTTTAGTTACGTTTAAGTATGTGTCCGTAGCTAAGTTTATTTTTGTACGTTGTTGAAAACACGAAAATACGCATGACCTTTACCCCCTTTTGAACCGCATATCATCTTAGTTTTGATATTTACAATGCCCAGCTCTAAGTAACTTTGTTGTCTTGCAGGTCGGCCGAGAACGAGAGTCACAGTTACGTGCATCTCACGGCACACCTCACCAGGTTGGTGCTGGTCCCAAACAAAGGTCTTTCATTACTTTTGGCTTTAACCAGATGGCCCAGTCTTCTTCAGCTTCAAGCTCGCCATCGAGACCATCGGTTAATGTCAATGTTGAGGGAGTCGCGCCATCTCAGGGAGGAGATACACCAGAAATAAGAAAATATAAAAAACGGTATACCTTGATATTTAAGCCCCTCCAGCATGTATGAAAATCGAACCCGATGATACATTTGCAGAATTGTTTGTTTTGTAGATTCAACAGTGAGATATTATGTGCTGCATTATGGGGAGTCAACTTGCTGATAGGTACTGAGAATGGACTGGTGTTGTTGGATAGATCTGGTCAAGGAAAAGTTTACCAACTGATTAAGGGACGAAGATTTCAGCAAATGGAGGTAAGAGACAAATCCAAAAAATAGCTTATAAACTTTTGTATTCTTCATAATGTATCTCGACATGACTGATGTTTATTTTGCTCATAGGTCTTGGAGGGTCAAAATATTTTGGTGACAATCAGTGGAAAGAAAACTCGCGTGCGAGTTTATTACTTGTCGTGGCTCAAGAGTAAAATTTTAAGAACCGAAGGTGGAGAGGGCGAACGTAGGAATGGATACATTAATGTTGGCGAATTGCAGGTAGGTCATCATGAGAAAACGTCTGAGAAAACCGTGAAAAAGTGGTCGAATTTTGTGGGTGAATGAGTATGCATTTTCCTTGGCCATTGGAAGATGCAAAAATATTCCCATGCCGGGAATCGAACCCGGGCCTGCTGGGTGAAAGCCAGCTATCCTAGCCACTAGACCACATGGGAAGTAGTGGTAGGAGGGTGGGTTTAATAGATACTAACTCTACGCTTTTAGCCCCAATTCCTGGCAGTCGTAAGTTTAAGGCACTCAGTGTATGGTAGAGTTACACATATCAGGAAAAAGAAACATATTAGATTTAGGCACGGAGAGCATACGACATGTACTCAGGGAAACACGTTATATTTCCCTGTGAGGGCTAACGCGAGTCTAACGTCAAAAGTGTTCGCACAAACTTTAATCATGGTTTCCTCTTTAACCATAAGCGCAACCTTTCCTTGCAGCCCAGAATATTGTGCGGTGTGAGCTGCAGATACGATTGAAAAAAAGAATTTTCAGAATCCGCTTGTAATGAAGATTTCCACAGCATCTGAACCAAGAAAACTGAAATCGGCATACACGTAATGTTTCCCCGCTTGCACCACATGCTCCTGGAAACTAAGTCTATAGCCTGGCATACAGCACAGTGCAACTCATGCCCAGGAACAGTACGTTTAACTCCACCATGCACTGGCACTAGAGAATAGGGACGTTTCAAGCCCACTCTATTCTTCACTATTCTAGTCACAGGAAGGGGAGTAGGAATTTTTGAATTTGGTGTTATAGTTTACGTCACAAAACAGTTGTGAGAGAGTGCTTGCTAGGTCCCTAATAGCTGCTTGGTGGGACGTTGTTGCACCCAAAGCTGATGTTACTCCTATCCTAGTCTAGTCTTGTTACTAACTAGTTGTTAGTCAAGTTTTAATGCATTTCAAAGCAATCTAAATCTAGAAAAACTTGTGGGAACTACTCACGATGAATTCGAATGCATATATATTTAGCTTGAAGCTTCTTCGTTAATGGAAATACACTGTTTTACGTTGCAGGGCGCTACACATTTCAAAATTGTGAAATATGAAAGGATCAAGTTCCTAGTTATAGCATTACGAGATGCCATTGAGATATACGCGTGGGCTCCGAAACCGTATCATAAATTTATGGCCTTCAAGGCCTTCCCTGTATTAACATACAAACCTTTATTAGTCGATCTGACTGTGGAAGAAGGGTCCCGATTGAAAGTCATTTATGGATCAGCTCAGGGATTTCACGCTGTTGACCTGGACTCAGCCACAGTGTACGATCTCTACACCCCTAAACATGTAAGTTTCACCTTAATATGTTTGTTGGATATTATGAAATGTATGAGTAGTTAAATCAAAGGATCAACTCCATCATTCATGAGAGTTATGTATCTGTTCGAATATAGAGTCAAGGACCAATAGTCCCCCACTGCATAGTCACTCTTCCGAATTCCAATGGGTTACAATTACTTCTTTGCTATGATAATGAAGGGGTCTATGTTTCCACAAACGGGAAGGTAAGCAATGGTTGACGTTTTAAAGAATTCAAGAAGCATATGAATATGTGTATGGTATGACGAAGTTCTAATCAAATATTGCAGATATCAAAGTCAGTTGTTCTACAATGGGGTGAACTTCCTTCTTCTGTTGCATTCATTGGCACTGGGCAAGTAATGGGATGGGGGCAGAAAGCAATTGAGATTCGTTCAGTCGAAACCGGTCACTTGGACGGAGTGTTCATGCACAAGAAAAGTCAAAGGCTGAAGTTCCTCTGCGAAAGAAATGACAAGGTTTTCTTTTCATCCGCAAAGGGCGGAGGGGCATCTCAGATTTACTTTATGACTCTGAATAAGCCGGGACTTGCCAATTGGTAATTGTAAATTGACGTAAGGAAGGACCTGAGATGTAATGTGTGTGGATGGAATATTTAAATTATTTATATAGTTGAGAAATTTAAATGCATGATAGACATAGGACTTGATTACGACTACGACTTTGTATCTCTCCTGGTACATCCGTACAATGAAATAGCTTAAGAATATCTGTGCCAAGTGATGCAGATATTAAATGTGTCTAATGATTTTTTGTTCATTAAGTAGAATTGGAGAAGGCACACGACCAGAATAGTGACTCCAGGCTTCAAATTTTTCATTAGTGGTACAACAAGAATATGTAGCGCTCACAGACCGCTTGATTTTCTCGCTAAATTCGGAAAACTTTAACCGGATTTGTTTCACACTCGCACAACTTATCTTGAGCTATCTTCTTTTTACTAAAGTTACTTCCTGTCAGTTGAAATGTTTTGTAGGTTCATAATTTTGTAAGAGCACGATTTTGTACTTTTTCATCTTCGTTATCAGAGGTTCCGAAGTTTCACTAAAATACTGGGTGAAAGATAACCAAATTCAAGTTGTAATTTATAGATACACAATTTGAAAAATATTATCTAAACTTCTGAGCAAGTGCGCGGCGAGCTTGTTGTTCTTTTTCTTTGATACGTTATGTATGTGCATGTAAATAACGTAGGAAGTACACCAGAAGAGAAGGTAGGCATTGACGCAGCTAAATGCAGTTTGAGAGGCAACATTTTAGTTCGAAAATCTGTATTTGTAATATGTACTCTAAGTAATTGATACTGATATAATGGATTTCTAGTTAAAATTCACTAGAACTGTGCAACGTTTTTATTACATTTTTATAGAGGTTCTACAGTTGTAAAAGCTAATTGTGTAAGGTACAAGTCGAAGTTCAATCCCAGATAATTAAGCCAGTGAGCCACTGCCAGTGGCCACGCTTTCAGAACTACCCTGGTACTTAAATGCCCGATAAATAATGTGGAGGTTTTGACGTAGGAATTTTGAGGTACTTTTTGTAGATCAAAATCGAAAGGACGGTTCGATGATTGTCATTTGGCGTCTTGCTTTGCTATCATTATAACTCACGATTTGACTCAAACAAATGTGCTTACAATTTCATGGGAAAAGGTTGCTTGCAAGGACAGTTTGTTTTCCTTATGAGCAAGATGCAATTTTTAGCCGTGTATTCAGTCTGGCTGTGTTAATACGCCTTTATAGGATGTACGGACGGGAATACTTCACTGACAGAACTTGCCGCAAAAAGAAGCGTATGATGTTAATCTTCATTACTAATAGCTAATTTTGCATTTTTGTTTAAATTTTCAAATGATCTACTCTCCACGATTGTATCGATACATAGTTTCGTTTGTGTTAAGCAAATCATGTTTGAAGGCATTAGAAGATAATTTGACGATTGTGCCTACATGGAAGCTTGCATCGCAAGCTCGCTTCACGTCTAGTTATCCCGTAATTAATGCTGCAGGCTACTGTAATTACTACAGCCTATAGTCATACAAATCAACTTCACTGTAATCTCGGTGTCATTTGCAACTGTTGATATTGTGTCGTTACCTCCCAAAATTTAATATTGTGCTACAGGTAATGGTCACATTGTATTTGAGTAGACTTGAATAAATATATATTTGCTTCATTGCCCTTATTTTGCATTTCGTGCTCTTGTTTTCTTTTAATCAATCGCGACTCTGATCTCGCGTATATATAATACTCTTCTCCGCGCAATCAAGTTTACAGCTGCCAGAATCAGCCCCAAGCTAAGCTTTCTTTGGAGCTATAATCAATGTGCACGCAATCATCCGCAAAAGAGTGAGTCATTGTTTCAGTGCTCACCTTGATTGCAAAAATACTTTAAGTCGGCTGAGATTTTGAAGAGCTTGATGTGCTGAATCCTACAGAAACCGAAAGAGATTTTGCAACGAACTCTCATTTACAGTGTACGATAGTATAGTTGTCAAACATAGCATTTCTTTAAATATATATAATTTATGCGTGCAATAATCTATAAATTAGCCAAAATCTGTACGACATTCCAGGGGAGTACAACATGGTTTTCAATTAATGAGGTCACTAAGAAAATATCAAAGCACTATTAATTGAGTACCACCTCTAACTAAGCTACATGATATGTCCGTTTAACATTTTGAAATATAGCTAAACTTCAACCTTAGGGTCGCAGTAAATACTCCTGTTAAAAGATTTCTCAACCGATGCTGCTTTCCAAAGAAAATGAAGCTCAAAGTTGGGAATTCCGGGGTTGGACTTTTTCATGGCCACGCGGTGGCCATGGCCACATTCTTGGGGCTGTGCGTAAGTGACGTTCGTGGCCATGGCCATCCCGTTCATACCTATGGATATGACATTGTAAGGGGTGGCCATCACGTTTTAAGTGGTGGCCATCACGTTTAAAGTGGTGGCCATCACGATTTTAGTGGTGGCCATCAAGAGTTTAGTGGTGGCCATCACGATTTTAGTGGTGGCCATCACGATTTTAGTGGTGGCGATCATGTTTTGTGTGGTGGCCATCATGTTTTATGTGGTGGCCATCACGTTTTAAGGGTGGCCATCATGTTTAAAGGGTGGCCACCACGTTTTTAGTGGTGGCCATAACGATTTTTGTGGTGGCCATCATGTTTTCAGTGGTGGCCATCATGTTTTCAGTGGTGGCCATCATGTTTTAAGGGTGGCCATCACGATTTTAGTGGTGGCCATCATGTTTTCAGTGGTGGACATCATGTTTTAAGGGTGGCCATCACGATTTAAGTGGCGCCCATCATGTTTTCAGTGGTGGCCATCATGTTTAATGCGGTGGCCATCATGTTTTCAGGGTGGCCATCACGATTTTAGTAGTGGCCATCACGATTTTAGTGGTGGCCATCATGTTTTGTGTGGTGGCCATCATGTTTTATGTGGTGGCCATCACGTTTTAAGGGTGGCCATCATTTTTTAAGGGTGGCCACCATTTTTTAAGGGTGGCCACCACGTTTTTAGTGGTGGCCATCATGTTTTGTGTGGTGGCCATCATGTTTTCAGTGGTGGCCATCATGTTTTAAGGGTGGCCATCACGATTTTAGTGGTGGCCATCATGTTTTTAGTGGTGGCCATCATGTTTTCAGTGGTGGCCATCATGTTTTAAGGGTGGCCATCACGATGTTAGTGGTGGCCATCATGTTTTATGGGTGGCCATCACGATGTTAGTGGTGGCCATCATTTTTTCAGTGGTAACCATCATTTTTTCAGTGGTAACCATCATTTTTTCAGTGGTAACCATCATTTTTTCAGTGGTAACCATCATTTTTTCAGTGGTAACCATCATTTTTTCAGTGGTAACCATCATTTTTTCAGTGGTAACCATCATTTTTTCAGTGGTAACCATCATTTTTTCAGTGGTGGCCATCATGTTTTAAGGGTGGCCATCATGTTTTTCAGGGATGTCCATCATGTTTTCAGGGGTGTCCATCGTGTTTATAGGGGTGGCCATCATTTTTTAATGAAGGCCATATATTTAAAAGGTTGCCATCATGTTCTATAATGTGCTTATGACATGTAAGGGGTGGGCTGGGAATTTTAATCGAGGGTCATGATAATTAAATGGTTGGCTTTGAAATGCTAAGGAATAGCTAAGACAGGTGGAGGATGGTTATTCAATTTTTAATTATCCTCCTTTTTAGCTGGACCGAGACGAAGTCTAAGGGAAGCTTATCTCGAGACCTTCAAATGCGAATAATAAATTAAGACGGCCCAATTTAGTGAAAATTTGGTCCCTAAAAGTTTAAAGGCACAACAAGAATCAAAACGACTCTAAATTACGTAAAATGATTTAAATTGGGCCGTCCCAATTCTCATTGTGACCCTGCTGTGGCCGTAGAAAAGGAAACAAAACTTTAGTAAATTCATAAAATGCATCAAAATTAGGCCGTCCCAATTCTCATTGTGACCCTACATATTTTTTTATAATTTATAATTTATAATTTATAATACTAAAACATTAAACAAGTAAAAACAGGTATATATATATTTTTTTTAAAAAAGCCAGGGCAAAGGTAGGACACTACTCACAGCTGCGCTTTCTCGGTCCAGCTAGTTAGTTACAGAGGTGGCTTCGCCTAATTTTTGTATCTACAGTGTCGACGGCCTTTGATAATATGTAGATAGAAGGTGCGTCATATATTTAACCGTGCGACTATATCAATTGATAGTTTTAGCATGTATAAAACGCCACATGTGCTTCCGTAACTAAGACATAAATGCCGCCTTAGAAATTCGGAAAAAAGAATGCCAAGCGATAGCGGGAAGCAAATAGATTTGATAACGGGTTGCTAATTCAGTTTGTGGGAATTATATCCACCATGGGTTTCACAACGTGGAGTCGGCAAGAGAGGTGTGGTGTGAAACGTCCCGCAGATCAAACTTCAAAGTTACCAGTAAATCTTCGAGAGGATGTTGGAACGAAAAGGAGATGTTTTGGTAGGAAAGGGCATTCACTTCGAATACTGTGCAGTCCATTTCTGAAAATCAAGTTATCACTTTGATTACATAGTCGATGCAAAAGTTAATGTAGCTGCTAAATGTGGTATGCAGAATAATAATTAACCTGAGTTACATCCGACGCGGACACAACTGCCTACCGAAGTATTAAATATCATTTGCTGCCTCAGCAAGGCTATCACCGGAGGAAGCTGTGAAGCTAAGGTGAAATTAATGGAAGATACAGCAGTGCCTTCCAAGCATGCAGTTTCTGTCAGAAAAATAGCAGTGGACCTGCAGTGTGTCAGGCGTATCTGGAAGGGCCTGGAAAAAAGAGAAAATTAGATATATGAATTTACAGAGGCATTTTACTAGGCAGTACTAACTTGCATACATAGGGTTCAGAAACATAAAGATAAACAGAAAGATATCTTTGGAAGCTTGCTTTGCTTACCACAAAAAGCCATCGATTGTTCGAGCAATCTAATGTTCCATTGGAAGCGTGTCTAGTGATTAACCCCAATGTTGGCTGAGGATCAGAGAAATCGAAACACTTTATGCCAGTTAGAGTCTGAATGGACATTAGCAATTCTTTGCATATTGGTTTTGGCTTTTCGAAGTTTATTGTGAAACAAGCAGGTGCTATTCGTGGCATTAAGATTCGCTTAAATGCTATTGAATTTTTTGCTTTTGCGAGTGGATTCATGATAAAACTGCAGATCTAACTACTGCATTCAAGATGCATACAGAATACCTAAAGCTTTTGCCCCTTTGGTACTCCGACTGTGTCGTTTGTCAAGTGTCAAAGACACTTTCTACTTGAAATTTGCGCTTGAATCTGTTTCCAAAGTACTAAAATTATACGGGGTCAACAATGCAAAATTCTGAATTTATCTAAAGCATAGAGTGTTCCCGCAATTCCGATTTACACCTAGGAAACCGATTCATCGAGAAAACATTTGTTTGAGACTTGACCCTTGCTCGTATATTTATATAACCATAGAGCAAGTGTTCTTTACTAGACGCTTACCGGTAACGTTTTCCGTGTTTTTCGCAGTTTCTGTATAAGATTTCACTTGATTGAACTTTTGTCGGAAGTTTCTCTCTCATGAAATCCAGTTGCCATCCTTACGGTTTATGATTTTAGGAAGCTCCACTTAAGATTGTTGGAAATGGCGGATGACTGTGTCCATTCTAGTATATATAATACAAATTATTGTTTGAAGGCACTACTAAAAAACCATTTTTGTACATAACTTACCAGCTGGCAGAATATTTCCAACTTTAACTACGGCTTGATATCTCCAAATTGTTAAGAAAATTACTAATGTAATAACTTACCGTGAACTATGTAATTATTTCATTTTATTGTTTGACCGTTAGAAATACCAATGCGTACTCATGTG
The DNA here is from genome assembly GCA_906901655.1 of Sminthurides aquaticus. Classification (NCBI taxonomy): domain Eukaryota; kingdom Metazoa; phylum Arthropoda; class Collembola; order Symphypleona; family Sminthurididae; genus Sminthurides; species Sminthurides aquaticus. Next base: position 895,000 of record CAJQTT010000022.1, on the reverse strand, counting down.
GCAGGGATTTCTTGTCGACACATTCATTGGGAATATTAAATCACTAGTTTGCGAGTCAAAATTCGTCGCGCGCATGTTAAACATACAAACCTATCCACTACAAACAAGCAAATACATACAGATTCTCCCAGCTGTGATTCCCTCTCGACAAAAGCCCTTTTTAACCCTTTTCCCTTCGTTTCAAGACCAACTCCTACCAAGCAGAGCAGACGGCAACGAACCTCTTCGGTTTACAGGGCATCGCCAATGCTAACATCATAGCAGAAAGGGCCTTGACCAGAAGGGAAATAATACCCTAAATACGGTTCCAATTTAAAGCCCATTAAAGCCCATCCATCCAAGAGGCATCGGACCCAGTTAAAGCATATGGTAGGCCATCAACGCATGGTGCGCCCTTGTGGTGCTATATTTATTATTGAGTGCAATACTTTTGAGGGGAGGTTCGGAAGATGTTGAGGCAGATTATAAAAACTATTAATGATAATTTATTGACGCAAGCCTGGAATTCGACAAATTATGTTATATGCTGCTCAATGTACTCTATTAGAGCAAACAGGATGGTAGTGAAGAAAGTATGACGCATATGAAGGCATAATCGTCTAATCTGTATAACAAGGTAAGAAAGGTTGGTGTACAGTTTTGATTTCGTTCAATAGCAGTCTCAGCCTAGAGGGTTCTTTGCTCCATCTCTTTGTTTTGGAGAAAGCTTTACAAATGAATCGTACGATTTTCTTTCAGATAAGCGTCGGTAAGATTGTAGTAAAAGTCAACTTCTGGGAATCAGAACTTGAAAGAACTGCAGTTCTAGGAGATTACCGGATATATGGGGGGAGCAGTCGTTTTTGTAGATTATGTATAAACTGTAAATTGAATGAAATTACGTTACTTTATATCTGAAGCGCATATGGTAATTTCAAAGGCATTCAAGGATTGTTCTTAAAGTGCGGATATTAAGTTAGATCTTGTATTTTGCAGGTTGATTGTTCACGTCGTCCTAAAGTCTTCTCCAACTCTTTCCATCTCCTCCTCCTTCACCTTTAATTTCTTCACGCCATTACGCATAAATCCTGACCACTTTCTAACCTCAACTTTCAAATGGTCAGAGATCAAAGGTTGATTGCGATATAGTTAGATTTAGTTAAAGGTTGACTTTGATATAATTGGGACTGAGAGTTTCTTAATTCAATGTTTTGTTATTACAGTATGATTTGAATTTGTTAACGACAAGTGCTTTCTGAGTTTGAAAATTATGCGAGAGAAACGGAAGAAACCTGACAAAGATGTCGACAAGTTCAAGAACGATTAAAAGTAATATCGCAAGCTGATGCGCAAGCAGTAGCTGAAAAGGTGGCAGCTCTAGTCCGAGAATACGAGGAATAATTAGCTAAGTAACAGCAGCATCGAGGGCCAAAGGGGATTGGTCCTTCACAAGGCAACGTATCTGTGACTGACACTAGCAGGATTTCATCGCCTGAAACAATTGGTGTTTCACACATTGTGTGCCACCCACCCAGGTGTACAACCGCAATCTGGAGTGAGCAGCGTATTGTCGCCCCCGCCGTATTATGGCGAAGATTCATTGGTTGCATTGCATGGCATGTACTACAGCAACAACAGCAATCTCAACAAGAAGTAGAGCGAATTCAAAACTATGATCAGCAGCAACTAGTAATGCGAGTCGCCGTAATGAAGCTAATTCAGCAACCGTAACCCTGAATGAGTCTTCGCCCTCCTTACCTAATTCAGCTAGTTCTTCTATATCGATAGTCGGAGCTCAAGCTCAGGTCGCAGCAAAGGCCGGCGTTTGTCGGAAAGATGAAAATTTTCAACTTTTCCAATTTTGAATCGGATACTGCAATGTCTTTCGAGATAACGTGGAAATGAAATCCATTAATGATATGACTGTGCTAGCTTCTGTGTTACAAAATAATTTGACTTGTGGAATCGTGTCTCCAACCCATCCTTCGTTAGTTAAGGAGGAGGACGTTTCTACATTTCTACAATAGTTTTAACCCTTTTCTACGGCCACAGCAGGGTAAGATTTTTGCGTTAGGCACTTTTGGGACGGCCCAAGTTTATAAATTTCTACATTTCTACATTTATACATTTCTTCAAAAGATTTTTACCCTTTTCTACGGCCACAGTAGTGTCAGCTTTTCGAATTAGGCACTTTTGGGACGGCCCAGATGTATACATTTCTATATTTATACATTTCTAGATTTATACAAAAGTTATAATTTATATTATTTTAAATATGTTAAACCTTTCGATTCTTCTTGTGCCTTTTAACTTTTGGACACAAGTTTCAATAAACTTGGGCCGTCCCACAAGTGCCTAGCTCGAAATCTGAGAGCTCGAAACTAGCTTTCCTTAGACTTCGTCTCGGTCCAGCTAAAAAGATTTAAAAATGATCAAAAAGATTTAAAATTGATCAAAAAGATTTGATGATTTGAAAATGATCAAAAAGACTTGAAAATTATCAAAAAGATTTGAAAATGATGAAAAAGATTTGAAAATTATCAAAAAGATTTGAAAATGATCAAAAAGATTTGAAAATGATCAAAAAGATTTGAAAATTATCAAAAAGATTTGAAAATTATCAAAAAGATTTGAAAATGATCAAAAAGATTTGAAAATTATCAAAAAGATTGTAAAATGATCGAAATGATTTGAAAATGATCAAAAAGATTTGAAAATGATCAAAAAGATTTGAAAGTGATCAAAAAGATTTGAAAATGATCAAAAAGATTTGAAAATGATCAAAAAGATTTGAAAATGATCAATATGTTTCGAAAAGATCTAAAAAGGTCAAAAAAAGGTCTAACTGCTTAGCTTAAGGTTTTACAGCAGGCCTAAAGGTTGGACGGGATGGCAATGGGCTTGACAGCAGCAGAGCATACGTTTGACGGAGGGGAGCATACGTTTGACAGAGGGGAGCATACGTTTGACGGAGGGAAGCATACGTTTGACTTTATGGAGCATATGTTTGTCGGAGGGGGGATATTGCTGTAACGGGAGAACTAAAGTGTTCACAGTAGAATTATAGGTATGAACAAAATAGCTGTTGGTTAAAAATAAGAACTCTTACCGGTAAGACTAAACATTTGACTGGAGCTCTATAGGTTGGACGGTAGAGCTACAGGTTTGAGCTATAGGTTAAACTGTGGGTGGCACCCTGCACATAAAATAATTTTTACCTTGCAATAATAAAAAACAAATAATTTAAAACATTTGAAATCAGTTATTTAAGTTTAGTTACGGCCAACGCAGGGTAAGAATGCGAGGATTGGGACGGCCCAATTTAATGCATTTTAAATCAGTTACCAAATTTTAGTTTCCTTTTCTACGGCCGCGGCAGCGTCAGAACGCGAGGATTGGGCCTGCCCAATTTAATGCATTTTAAAGAATTTAAATGATTTTGCTTTGATTCTTCTTGTATTTTTCAACTTTTAGGGACAGATTAGCCCTAAAGTTTTACTTCCTGTTCTACAGCCACAGCAGGGTCACAGTGAGAATTTGGACGGCCATTTTTGATGCATTTTAGATGATTTACTATTGTTTTGTTTCCTTTTCTACGGCCGCAGCAGGGTCACAATGACAATTGGGACGGCCCAATTTTGATACATATTAGATAATTAACTAAAGTTTTGTTTCCTTTTCTACGGCCACAGCAGGAGGGTCACATTGAGAATTGGGACAACCCAATTTTGATGCATATTAGATAATTTACTAAAGTTTTGTTTCCTTTTCTACGACCACAGCAGGATCACAATGAGAATTGGGACGGCCCAATTTTAATACACTTTAGATTATTTAACGTAAATTTGATTTTTCTTGTGCCTTTTAACTTTCACTAAATTTGACCGTCCCAATTCATTATTCGCATTTGAGGGTGTCGAGATGAGCTTCCCTTAGACTTTGTCTCAGTCCAGCTAATAATTAGGCGAAGCCACCGCGGCAACTATCTAGCTGGACCGATAAATGGTAGCCCATATTACTGTCATACCGTGGCCCTGGCGCATATATATATGTCCCTATTCCTAGTTTTTTGCACCAATATGTCGCCTGCATCCTTACCTGCTCACCCCGCTTTAGATTAAGCTTTAGTTAACTTTCTAGCTTAAAATTACTATTATTATCATTATTATTTGTGCTCAGACCCCGATTTATCCACAGATCATGCAAGGTATTTGTGTGGTTACAAATTCGCTTTACCTTTTCCTTAACCTACTTTATCTAGGGATGCATTTGGTGACGCTGTTCCTCAGTAGTCCGGTGGGGTTTTCTGGTCCCACTGTGCCGGAATGATGAGTACTCCTGTCACAGTCCAGACGATGATACCAACTACATTGTAGAACACCAGGCAGAATCTCTCCAGTCGAGCAGCTCCCCTCTGCCATGTACCTCTACTTGTCACGATAATGTTATAATGGTTGCATGTTAATCTAGAACTGAAGGCCATCTCTTTACCAATGTCCCTGGTATTGCTTGAGTTAATGCCGATGACGAGACTGGGAGAGTCCGCATAATGAGACAGTTGAAATCATTCGACATAATTGATCCCATTAGTATTCACATATTCGTAAATTAACATCCCGAATATCTTTTAGACTACCCCTTCTTATCCAGCCTCTTTGTAAATACAAAAGTATTTCCTTGATAATGAATAACAAACAATAGGTGACTTTAAAATATATCCTACTTGCAGACAACAATATAATGACTAAATAAAGGATGGCCCCTATCATCAATCAAAGTATGATTTCATTCAGCCGCAAAACTGTATCTTTCCCCTTGCGTCTTTGATATTGGAGCAATAATTCATATGCCGTCATCCTGATGGAATGTTAGAAGTTTTTGACAATGTTTTCAACAATACAGAATCACTGTCAGGTTCGTTCTCTCCATCTCCACCATATGCTTGATTCCAGTAAGTTACAGTTCCAGTTAGCAAAGGGAAGGAGGACCGATTTGAACAAAATAGGGTAATATTGGAAAGAGCTGAATATTCGTGCGTTTTTTCGGCACTCATGACTTTCAGGGATCTTTTGTTGACATAATAAAGGTAGAGGATTGTTCACAGTAAAGCGGCACATACTCGCAGCTCGTAATGAAATTACCACAAAATGGGGGGAGGCAGGGTAGAGCCTAACCTTAAACTCCTGATTAGCATTTCAAGTATAAAAAAGCGCAAAAAACATGATCCGCTCTGTCATCTCAACCTACCCTCGATGTCCGTCTTGGCAAGAACGATACTTAATGGAAGCATGGAGTAAAGTAAGCTCGAGTGAATTAATATTAACAGGAGACTACAGCCACAGCCTCCAGGGTTTTCGCACCAACTGCCCACGCCCAACCTTCGTCCTATTCTTCCTGTACCTTTGCCACATTCAATATCATAGAGCATTTTTGACTTTGAAGTTCATCTATTTATTTTCTCTTCAAATCTCCGTAAAAATTCTTCCCCATCACTATGCAAGGTTTAATTTTACTCCTTGATTGAGTGCACTGCAGAGATTGGGTGATTGACAACCTGCGTTAATTTATTACTGCCTTCCGTTAATCATTACGCATCTCATATGAAACGTTGACATAATAAAATGTATTATCGGAAGTTAAGTCGGGAAGGAATCAAAATTCTTGACTTAAATAGCCATACCAAATTATGCTCACAGTTCCAGAGCTCTCTCTCACAGCGATCATTAGGATTCTCCCCCAGCCATGTCAACACAAAAACCAAGATTAGTAGCAAAGTAACTGTATGCTGTTTCTTAGCGCATTTAAGTTATTCAATCCAATGGAATAACCCCGCCCCTTTTCCCGTGTTGCATAATTTGGTTAGAATGGACTGCAGGAAGCGTCAACTTCCACGTGCAACCTCTTTCCTTTCCTCTTCTCTTATCCTTCGGGCTCAATTTACTAGAATATAAACCCGACATTTTAATAATCTCCAAGTATATGTATATATATCTGCAAAAGCTATGGTACCGTGTGAAGTGTAGTATGTGTCGACTTGTTTTGAGGTAATCTGTAAAAACAACTTGCCAAACCAATTTATTCTTAGTAGTTTTACCAGGCACCCCTGCTGCCTTTTTCCGTTTCTGCCCCCCCCGTTTATTTATCTACTTTTACGGCTGATAGGTGCGAAACAGGGATGATAAGAGGCATGGAAAATGGTGTATGATGAAATCCAGGAAGTAGATACATTTGTTTCAAAATACGTGATTTGCTTACATTCATGCATGTCTCTCATCTTTAATAACACCTGTCTTATAATGAAATACTCGTTAAGATATGAATACCAAGCTCATCTCCTTTTTCATCCTCTTCACGGAACGTATGGAATGTATAACTCGTGTTCTCCAGGAGTTGTACATTAATAAGCCTTCGGACAATGTATTACTTTGGTATTTAAGAGTCCTCGTTGAATTCAGAGGCGACCGCGCCGCAGCTCACGCCACCCAACAACTTATGCAAGATTTGCTACTCCTCTACAAATGTTTTAAGATCTTGAAAGTCTATTTTTCTGTAAATTCCTTCTATCCTCTCTGTAGAAAATGTGTAAATTCAAAATTGCAGCCGCAGTAGGTTTGTAAAAAATATCGTATATTTGCAAATAGACACATGGTGTTGACAATTCCACCTCAAAATAATATTACCTTTCGAATTAGTGTAATTGGGACTAACGAGTATTCCCGAAGTTGAAGGCTCAGAGGAGGTTTAAGAAGAGGCATTACATGTATTTCTGCGCTCCGCGCCTTGGAGAATTAGCAACTACCGCTCCCCCCCCCAGCTTGTCCAATAGAAAAAGTGCTTGCCTTGAGAATTTTTTACACATCCCTGGCTGTCTGCCTGGTTTGACTAACAATGTAAGCTTTTAGAATACCACTTCACTCTACCTCACCTCTTCCAGAACGGATTTGTACATAACCAGAACCATAGGTTAAGCGATTAGTGATTCAGGGATAATAATCCTTTGGAAAGAATGAATTCACTCTCAACTTTTACGTAATAACATCTTAGCAATAAGTGTAACAAAATACTATACTCTGAAGTTGTACTAGACAAGTACATGTATATGTAACTCCACTCCACGGGTACATTAAACAAGTACACCTCTGGCGAAGCTAATAAAATGCAAGTGTTACGCACTAGGAGCTAAAAGAACAATCTAGTGTATATGTTAATGAATACGGGAGGAAAGACTGTAATTTATTAATTCCTGCTTGTCGTGTCTTCTTTTCCTGTCCCCTTTAAGAGTTTAAAATTATATTCAAGATTGAATTCGCCTGGCTGCTTAGAAACAACATGAACGCAACGTTTCCACTGTGGAGGAGGAGAAGATGAAGTAGACCAACTAGGGTCGCCTAGCTTGTAAAACAATAATAATTAATATATATCTGCATTTGATGTTTTCGTCGTAATTGTTATTGAACTCTTCAACTGGTAAGGATGCAATGCTGATAGCACCTTTAACTTACATCTCAAATTCCTCTACAGGTCCCGGTCCCCCAGCAATCAGATCGCATTCACATCCCCAAAGCTTTTACTGCATAATTTGAAACTCCTCTTCTTGCCTTGCACATATTCGCAACCACATTAACGTTAATGAGCAAGATTTTTTTTTCGATGAGATAATCGTTTTACACGAGAATGTAGAGTGAAATTGCAAATTATACGAGAATTTTCGCATGCACGGCGTGACTCTTAAAGTACTTACATGCACCTTTTCGGCTCCCCATTACAAAGGTAAACCTTTCGTTTCCCTTCCTCCTATGACTCTGTTCTGTCCCAGGCCCCTTCTCGCGTAGTGAATTAATAATGAACAAATTGCGTGAATGCTTTTAAAATGTTTTGCTGCTCTTACTAATCCCTCGCGATCATAGTAATATGCGGACGTACATGCAATTTGATATCGGGTATTTATTAACATACAGCTTGGTTGCATCTCCACATTTCCAACACGTATGTTTCCTGCCTCATCGTATCAATTTGCTATACACACCCACCCTGAGAAATAAGTAGCCGCAAAGGCTGGCTGGATTCAATTCGCCAAAGAACATTCTTATCTTCTCCATGTGCTGTGCTACACAAATTACCAACCAGCTTCAATTTTCCTCCACACTCAACACTTGCACTCTGCATACTGAGAACCGCTTAGGCGCGGATTGGAAGCTAACTAATATAAGTTTAATAATCGAAGGATATGCGAGGGAGGCTTTTAGGTGCTTCATCTTGATCATGTGTCCTTTTGAAATTTTACAGGACTGACTAACAGTACAGTGAAACCTCTGGTTAACATCATCTCTAAAAGCTAAAGTTTTATGATGTTATTTAGAGTGATATGGTAAGCATAATTAACATCAAAGGGTTTCAAATGCTGATTTTAACTAGAAATATGATGTTATTTAGAAGGATCTTAACCAGAGAGTTTGCTGTATGTGATGCTCATCCATTCCATCCCCGTCATCCAGCACTCCACTGCTTACATTATCTTACATCCCAGCAGTCAGCAGTGAGAAGCTTAAAATCGAGTTAGCAAATTTAACCTCATAGAAGCATCCAGATCCTGCACGTAATAATGATTCGTCTGGATTCTCTTGTACATTTGCACATTCATGCTCAAGTCGATTAGTAAAATACTCATAAGTAAGTGTATGTACCACTCCTCTCTTGTAGTCTCTAATTCTCTCTAACTCTCTGCCCTCTTCGTATTATATATCCACAAGGAATGGCCAACACACACATGTCCTTCCAGACCTTGGCACAATCCCTTGTTTTTTAATTGCAGAATTCCAATGAATTTTTTCCCTCCGTCTAAACAGTATTCTTCTTTTTGCTCTTCTTCTTCTTCTCAGTAGTTTTCTTCCTCATCCTGGTTGTCCTCTTCTTCCCACCAACAACAAACCCAAGAAAGCTTTATTATTATCTCAACTCTTCATCCTCTCTTTCTCTTCACCTTCTTCCAGTCTCCTCAACGAGACTCTTGAGGAGAATTCTACATACATTTAAGACACAGACAGGCCAACAAACCTCATGCTAGGTAGGGTAGGGCTGTATGGTAGTAGAATCACCTGTATCCTCTCCAACCCTCTTTCATACAGGATGCAAACTTGGAGGAACGAAAACATTCACTAATCACTCTTCTCTCTGCTTCATCTCCTACCCAAACCCAACAACCAAAGTGCAAAACGTGTGCCCTCGGGTTTCATCAATTTCTCTACTTGAGCTTGACTCTTGTTCTGGAGTTCCTTCCTACATCTGTTGAAGCATGAAGGAAGTGGTGTTCCGCAATGTTGTAAAGTTTATCGTTCTGATTCCAGATAAGAGGTTGCTTAAACGAGATTCGGCTTGGGTTACTGATTCACGGATCCTTCCCCTCTGACATAACCTAAACAAGTGAGCGAAATGAAGTTTGACGCTCGTGGTATTTGATGTGTACCTTGTCGTGTTTTTCTGTGTAGCTTTGAGCGTTCAATGTTGAAATTTGGACCTAGAAGGCTTCTTCCTTCAGGATAAATCCTTCAGTGTATCTTCAGTGTGCTCTGACAAAGTTTCAACTACCTGGTCGATTCATTGACAAAGTTGTACTACGCAGAGAAGTGTGTTGACTTTGAGGAGGAAGTAGGGAATAGGTTTGATAAGAAACTTAAACCAGAGCAGTCTTCCTGAAATCAAAGGTTTGTGTACACATTGATTCCTTGGCGGTGACGTGGGTCTGACAGCTTTGTAGAAGCTATCAATTAATAGAAATCTGGTGATATATGGGATGGTATTCTTCTTGATATTTGTCGTAAGAATTGTTTGTATACTTTTGTATTCGTAGATCTATACCGTTCTGAATTATGGAGCGGATACAGCCAATGAACGAGCTTCAGATCCAGGAAAAAGTTGAGGATTTAGCGGGTAAGTCTGCACGTATCCTTGACTGCGAGCAAAATACATTAAATCAGATGGAAGAAGTGCTGCTAGTCAACGGAGTGTCAATAAGTTTGGCGGGAGAGGAAGGGGCAAAAATAAAGCAGGCTTTAATCCATGGCGAAGTGCCACCTTGCGACCTCGTCAACAACATGTTAATTCGGGCGGGCATCGAGAAGAATCCCGTGGAATTGGAAACGACCGTGAACGTTAAATCCAGCACTAAAACGGTAGAACATTCCCAACTAGTGGACTCAAACGGAGTTCTTGTGGATGAAAAAATGAGAGAAAAAGAGGACGAGGATGAATTCAAGACAGTAAATGTTGAAATATGGAATACCGAGCTTACCAACAATTCCACAGAGTATCGCCCAGCTGGAGGAAAGCAGGCAAATGCTATTACTCAAGGAAAGACCAAAGGTCCAGAAAACGGAAAGTCAAATAAGAAATCAATATTTTCTCCAAGCAAACTCATGAAATTATCTAAACATTCACAATCGGGAGATACTTCCGCTGGCAGGGGAAAGGGGGCAAGCACGTATAAAACAGCATCCCAACTCGTCCCCCTTGCAGATGTTTCTAAAAAGGGACCTGAATCCTCTCATTCTCAGAAAACAGGAGCAGAATCTGAGCTGAATTCCAGTGCCAAAAAGGAAAATTCCCCAGAAGGCTCGCAGAAATCGCATAAAAATAATAAAATTTTATCATTCTTCCTGAAAGGAAAGTCCAAAGAAGGCAGTAAAAAGTCGTCATCACTCCCCTCTTCTAAACCCCCTCATCGCTCCTATGAAACCGAAGTGAGGATGACGGAGGAAGGAACTAAGAGCAATCAGTTTTCAATGATCAGTCCCCTTGTCGGGGAGGATAAAGATACGTGCAAGAAGAAAAAACCAAAGAATCCTACATCTTTCATCGAGCCTAAATACGATAAGATTGTCCACTCTTCCTCGGCCATAATGTCCGCACACCCTAAATTTAAAAATAAAAGAAGTTCTAAGCATCAAGGGACCAGTATCTTAGATCCTACTGTGTCCCTTATCAATGTAGAAATAGATGGAGTTCCAGCGCGTGTAACTTATGAAACTTTCGTCTAATCCTCCGCGCCAAAAACATGTCAACGAAACATTAGTTACGGTGTGATCCAACCCAACATTCTGAGAAAAACAACGAGCTGTTTCTTTTTAGCTAGATCTGCTTTTATATACTATTTTAAGCTTCTTGTTTTTGCTGTATTATTTAATTGATACTATAATGCATTTATTGAATCACTAAGACTTGGAGACTCTTTTGCCTAACCTTCTCTTAATTTTGTTGAAACTTTATGCCAAAAAAGTTGTAACACTTACATAAAGGCTGTCCAGTTTAAACCGTGCAAGTGACGATTTAAGCCTCCGCGGATAGTGTTAGTCTAATGAGCGACGCCCGGCTAGTGCAACTCCTGGAAGAGAGAAATCCACCGTCCGCTTCTTTCACTGTTTCTCAGAAAGCAGGAGCGGGCAACAGACTAATCGTTTTAATTCCACTCGCAATTGCTCAGGTCCAGAGTGTCACAGCGTGACACCGCTTACATTGCTGGATAGCTGTCATTCTCTTCTGTGGTTCGCATTAAATTTGTTTCTCCAAGCCAAACAGAAGATGCTGCAGCGAGTCGGTTTTTAAATTCAAGCATTGCAGCTTTGTCAATTTTGAGAAATATAATTAATGAAAACATGAACTGAAGGTCTCAGCTACTCAGCAATGCAGTTAGCTTGACGCTGTTACGTTTCTGAGCTGATAAATGGATAGTGGAACTTAGTAAACTTTTAGTGATTCCTTCCAAGGTAGAGGCTGCTACGAGGACAATGCCTTTCTTCTGGAGTGCGGAACCGCAATCCTCATTATCATTTCTCGCTTTAAAACAGGCACCCTTTAGTTATACTTGTACGCACTAACTTAAGCAGAAGCGCGAGACATGTCCGATTTCTTTATACTGTTCCCGTGCCAAGTTAAAGGTTTTTCTGTTGAACGTTGTACCTGTAAAGTGTTTTTATAAATACTCCGGTAACATATATTAAAAATTCAATTTTTACACCTCAAATATTACCAAATCCTCTGAAATTACAATTACAATATAGTTTAAATTCTTGACTTTTTTTTTTAGTGTGCAGTGACAGTTATATACGCAGGAATATCTTCCCGGAATATACGGAATTTCTTCCCCCTTTCCATTAAGTGTCGATCGCCACTGCCACTTAATAATAATTGTGAATGTGGTTCGTGCTTTGCTTCACTTCCCATCCGCTTTAGGCTTACCATAAACTTAGCTTTGCCCCGGAGGTTCTGTGAAGCAAACTCTGCGGAGACAAAGCGTTATAAATGCTCACAATTCGGAATTTTTGAAACGACTTCCAAAATCATGGTTTTCAAAAATCTGATTTGAAAAAACATTGTGAAATTGAACATATGATAATGAGGAAAAATCGACGATACTTTGATTTTTGAAAAAATCGGCTGTACAGACAAACTTTCTGTTGTATGGATAGGAGATTCTGGTTCATAACTGCACGTGTAGGATTCTTCGGCAATTTACTGGAAATTGTATATACTACCATTTCCGGCATTCTTGAATCATCGTCATAATTAGATTGAAATACATGGGGATGTCATTTCAGCTTCCTCCTACAATATCAATACAATTACTGCTCACAGCTCCGTAGTTAGCGTTAGCCTTCATAGGTAAAGGATTTGTGTGGCCATGCTGCAAGGGAAAATTCAAATAATCGCTGTATACGCAGAGGAAAACTAGACAGATCTCTTACTCCATGGGAGCGAGTAAGAGACGAGTTCAATCCGTGAGGCTCTATAATTTTGCTCGCAAAAATATATAGCCCGTGGTTCGTGGTGGGTAATACATCCCATTCAAAGAACATTTAACGTACATTCGTTAAGTCTCATCAAGCAACACTGCCGCTTCAGGGCTCGAAATTTTATTATAATTTCATAATATAGCGTTGAAAGGGTTGAGCTTGTCTCTTACTCGCTCCCCATAGAGTAAGAGATGTTGCCTAGAGGAAAACGCTAGTTGAGCTTCAATCATTTGGGCTAAACCGAACCGTTAGCAACGTCAATCCGAAAGCGCCGGTTCTGAACGAAGAAAATAATTGCCGTCGGTTAAAAAAGTACAAGGAGGTTTTTGTCACAATATAGCTGTGGGTTCCACACTATAATATTTTTTGTCCATAGTTATTACGATTTGGAGAAGAATCGTACTTAATTTTAATTTATCTGCCAAGTCATTCCCAATTATGGACTTTTCAGATTGGTGCACATCCTGATCCTGAGCGAGCTCTAGGTGGTATTACTTCAAGCTAAGATAACGTAGTCAAATGGAAAATCCAAACATACTTATGGGAACAGCGACGACTAAAAGTTGTAAATGCGAGATGACACATTAAGTAAACAAGATTATTCCAGTGGGACAATAGGATTCCAGAGTCAATAATGCAACGTGAGGAGATTCCACACATATGCTACTGTTAATTTTGTTCTTCTTCGTGTTTTAATGTATTACATATGGATTTGAGATTAAAGAGTTCATGATTCTAGCTTTATGCACTTGCCAATATCTTTGTTAGCAGTGCGCATTGAGTAGAAGTTGCACCTGGATTTTACCTGGAAGCGGATTGCAGTTCCTACATTACAATGACGATGGGTAAGTGGATAAGACAATAGTTTTAAAATGAGATGTTTCATCATTTTGGAAACTGGAAACTAGGGCATCTACACACTTCCTAGATCTTCTTACCTATTCAATTATACAATGTGACCGTTGATCGTTTTTGTTCTCTTGGAGTTAATAAATTTAGCAAGTTTTTTAGAATGTAGCCCGTTGTGTAAGAACGGGTTGGGAGAAAAAAAATTTCTTTCAGCCAACTTAGACAGGACAACGGACAACGCTAGTCGTGTATATTAGTTGCTCGTTTTAGTCCTTTTTGACAAGCGTTTCTGCCTCTACCCATTATCAAGTACAATGACCAGACAGGAAAGAATGGGGTTAAACGCTGATATGGTACTAGGAAAATAGCTTTTAGCTTCCCGGCTAGACAGTTTAGTCGAAAATAGTTCTAGCAGCTATGTTTTTCGATGCATTAAGCATCAAAGGCAGATGATTATTATCTCCGATAGCGCATAAGAGGCTACTGATATCCAACACTAAGTTATTGGCGAATCTTTCATCTATCAATAACCCTAAAAATTATCCTTAGAATATTCTACAGTAAAAGTTGCTTTCTTTTGACTGCAAATAATTGCATTAGAAAAGCCTTATTCGAGCCGTATTCGAAAAGCCTTAGTTTACTCTCGAATTTTGAGTATATAGCGGTAAACAACAAGGAAAAGCTTAGCTATGCTCCCCACCTGGATGCCGAAATGTCGGATGGGCAATGTCGGAAGCTCTTTGATGAAATTGGAAAACCATGTTCACTCTATGAAATTCTTTAAGCACACTGTGCTACTTGCCAGGAATTATCTTAGTTGTCGGGTTTTATCACACATAACTGTACGCCACAGAAACCTACGTTCAGTCACATAATTTTCCTCGTGTACGCACTATGTCTTCCTCTTCTGATTATGCCCAACTGATAGTAGAAGTAGAGTATGTGTGAGTGTGTGTGCGGTTGTAGCGAAAAGATTTGCCGTATTTACATCCATCGTCTTCCCAACGGCATTATAGGCTGACTGAAGGCAGACTGATTTTATTCGTTTGGAATGAATAAACGATAAGAGACAATTATTTTCTGGTGAGTTTTGTAAATGTGGAAACGTAAGCTAGCAAGCAGGCCCGCAGCCTCAGCATAACTTTCTATGTCAATGACTGTCAGAATCTTATCAGTTTAATGATAATTAGTCACAATTTACTAATGCAATCTCCAGTTAAAACGATGAACACCTTTACAAGTTATATCATCACCTGTCTCCTTGATAGAGAGTCCTAATTTTGCACGCTAATCATCTCCAACCTTAAAATAGCGAATACGTTGCCCACAATCACTGTATGATGATAAATCACTGTATCTACGGTAGACTGTTCAAAAGCATCTCGGCAGCGGTCTAGTTATTACGTTGCGTGACTACCGGTCACTTCATTTCAATTAGTTATCATCATTCTTTTTTTATACAAAGGCTTCATCATGAAGGCGTTAGCTGTATTTTTTCTTGTAAGATTTTGATTCTGCTTTTGTTATTCAAACGTTCTACTTAGCTTTGAACTACTTCGTATTAAAGAACTATAATTGATAATTACAACTATGCATTTGGTTGTCAAAAGTTTCACTGATTCTTTAATTAGCCGTCCTTGGTATTACAGATTTCTGCGCTTGTGGACACTTCCCTTGGTCAGTATGGAAATCTTAACTGTGGGGTACGAAAATCTTGACACAATTTTTATGCCGATTAAGTATTTTATAAACCTTATGGTAGTGGTTAGCATCCGTGCATTTTACTTCGTCTTTTGACGTTAATGTATATTGCGAGCAAAATTAGCTGCTTAATGTCCAGAGTTCGGGAGATTAAAATAGGTTACTGGCTGAGCAGGTAATTCTTATGATTTGTACGCGTTAATATAGTAGAGCTCTATACTTGATTTCATGTATAGTATAACTACCTCATATGTTTTTACTCAATCAAAGTAATAATAATTTCAGAAATTATTCATATGTGCGTAGCTAATCAATTCATGATTCTTATATATACTATTATATATACTCTATTATAAACTTAAACCTGAAAGCTCCAAGGAAATTTTGTATGTAAGCACCTAAAGCTTTCAGCAAAAGCCTTTTGAAGAGCACTATTATCTCCCTAATAGCACTGAAAGCCGTACTTGAGACGAGGCTCGTTTTGAATTATCATTTGATGCGATTAGACAATTCAACCGTATCTATAAATGATATTTTCGTGCTACAACATGTAAGAAGAAGATTTTGATTGACAGGAATGTGGTCCGGGTAAAGTGAGACAGGCTACTAACGGTTTATATTGTGGAGCATGTGTGGATGTGACGACATCTTGCGCACCTGGCTACATCCAAAGTGGAAATGGATGCTCTCAATGCCCTTGCGGAAACCAGGATCCTATGAGAATGTAAGGATGGTCTAAGATACGGTCTGGTATACTTTTTTTTAACTACAAGTCGTTACACTATGAAATGACTTCCACCAATTTGCAGTCGCACGCAAGGATGCCGGAGAGATGGGAGCGGGAATGTCATTTGTGACTGCAATCCTAACTACAGTGGAACAAACTGCCAACACTGTGCTCCTGGATGCTTGCAACGTGATTACTTTCCATATGATTGCTACAAACCCGGAGAGACGGTGACATGCTATGGTGCAAACTGCAACAGTGATCCAGGGCTCCCACCACCCCCTCCTGTTGGTCCCATCACTGTAAACCCAGGTTGTCCAGGAGGAAATTGCAATCAGCCCATGGTTAATCCCTTGCCGCCACCACCGATTCCATGTCAGGATAATGCTTGTGGGACTCAAAACCAGTGTCCAGGAAATAATTGCGGTGGTAACCAAGGATGCCCTGGTAATAGCTGTCAAGCTCAGTTACCAAATCCATGCCAGGATAGCCAAAGCGTTCGCTGTCGGTTGCCTCCACCTAGTTTGTGTCCTGGATGCAATTGTGCGGGCGCTAAATGTCCTTGTGATACATGCCAGTTTAATCAGAATCATTATTCGACCGCCATTCAAATAGCAGGCGGTTGCCCACCTTGTCAGCATCAGCACACAGCTTGCCCTCCCTGTAACGCTCAATGTCCGTCATGTCCATTGACCACCACCAACTGCCCATCTTCTACCTGCGGTTCTCCATGCCAGGCTGCCGCAAATTGCCAATGCCCGCCACCTTGCCCGTCTTGTTGCAACCAATGCGGAGTGGTTGCTCCTGTACCTGACTACACTTACATTACTCACAATAATACCATTGTTTTGCCAACGAATATTTACAACACGACGATTATTTACAAGAACGAACATTACTATTACAACTGCTCTAACCAAGGCACTACTCCTACTCCAGGACTAACTGTGAGTCTTAAACCGAACACCGCACAACCTGAACCTAAGCCGAAAACCACATGCGAAGTTTGTTGTGACCCTAGGGGAACATACGATTTTGACAAGTGTGTCAATGGCAAGTGCGAATGCAGTTGTAAGGTAATATAATGTTAAAATGATAATTAAACTAAAATGATACATGCTAGAAAGGTATGAAGGTAAACGAGTTTTCTGGTGAATTGTAGGCAAACGTTATTGGAGCGCAATGCGATCATTGCAGACCTGGATATTTTGGTCTTATGAAGAAGAACCGTGATGGATGCATCGCTTGCTTCTGTTCCGGAGTTTCTTTGGAATGTACTGAAGCTTTTTTCTACCGCGACAATATTGAGTTAGATTTCCCCACTCATCGTTTGGAAGTTACGGATAGGTAAAATATTTTGGGACAGGGGACACCGTTCCCGAGGTTGGGTTGGTAACCTTCTATTGCTTAATTTCAGGACCTTCAGTTACGTGGAGGGAATCAGTGAAACCTCCGGAAAGGTCACGCTTAACTACATCGGGACTTACAAAGGCCTCGAAGTTCTCTACTGGGTTCTACCTTCTCAGTTCACTGGAAATAGGGTGAGGCTGCTTTGGCTGTCATACTACAAACGTCTCTAACGTCCTCCTCCTCTTCTTTGTATGCTAAAGACCTCGCCGCAATTGTTTTGTATTAGCTTACTTCGTATGGTGGCAAAATCCTACTGACCCGAAGCTTCACAACCGACGATAGTTCAAGATCTGTTCTCGGAAATGACATCATCATTATCGGAGCCTACGGGTCTTCCATCTACTGGGCATCCCCGGAAACTCATTCCAGCCGATCTTCTTCTGTTAGTTCAGTTGTAAACAAAAATATCAATCACATCTATCGAAATGGAAAATGAATAAGTTGAACGTTTTTTTATCAGAAACTTAAAGTTCCACTGAACGATAAAGCAGGCTGGCTTAGCTTCCGCCACGGAGCTACCAGAGTTGCAACGAGATCTGAAATCATGGAAATTTTAGCTGATGTTCAGAAAATTCTAATCCGAGCAAGCATGGGCAATCCACCAGTCATGGCTTCTGCTTCTCTTTCAAACGTTCAGCTCAGCACAGCGTCTCCGAAACGACCTCCAGGAGCTGCGCCTGAAATTACTTCCCTGGTTGAGGATTGCGTATGTCCCACAGGTTATCAGGGATGGTCTTGCGAGGTAACTCTCATAGACAGTTGAAACTCATTGTTGACTAAAAGGAACTGAAAACAAGGGAAGTGGGAATGGTAACTTCTTTCAATTTTCTTTGCGACTAAAGAGCTGCAGCCCTGGTTATTATCGTGACAATACTGACACATCCAAGGGTATCTTTGGAACATGCAAAAGATGCCCTTGCGGTAATCATGCGGATGGTTGCTCACTGAAAAACGGAAAGGTTTACTGCCATTGCAAAGAAGGGTATTCCGGACCAGATTGTACTAGCTGCGGTAAACTACATATTAAAGCCCAAGAGAATTTCAAAACCACAATTTTCGGCATATTTTAGGCAAACACGTATAATTTTCTTGTTTTAGAGCCTTTGACTATGACAATGGATCCTATAAGTTGCCGGGACTGTGTGAACGAACTTGTGATATTTAATTGTAGCTATAGCGGAGGTTCCCAACAATATCATATTGAAATGACTACAGAACCCATGTGGTCCTTCTTAAGCACAAATATGGCGGCCTCCAATCCCGGAGTAGAGTTTCCTGGCAAGCAGAATGGTAATTCAAGAACCATCTCCATCCCTTTGTTTTCAAGGTTAAAGTCGGTGGACTGCAAATTGAAAGATATGCGATCCGGAGCTGTTGTAATGAACGCTCACGCTACAGTTAGTAAGTCGGAAGTATTTATTCATGGCAAAGAAATTGCTAATGTTTTTCTTGGGTGGGTCAATTTCGGAAACTTTAACTTTTAACTTGTTTCTTATTTAAAGAGAGCGAAAATTGCGAAAAAACAACTCAGCCAGCTGGGCCAAACGTTTTTCTCAACGTTTCGTCCGAATTTGAGTGTATCTTTGAAAACGAAACCGCAATCTTTACTTGTGGGACCAATTACGCTTCCGGGTCTAAGGTGATAAAAACTGTCCTCTACTTTTTAATGATTTTTGGATTACACCTCTAAATAATAGAAGATGAGTTGAACACAGCTTTCAATAAATTCGCAGATTTCATGGGTCAGAGAGGACAGCACTAGCTTACCGGATAGCGCACGAGCACCGGGCTCAACGCTTAAATTTTCGAATCCTACCCCATCTGACTCTGGAGCATATGTTTGTGTTTTAGAGGGTGGAAGCCTGAACACCATTTACACTCGTACCGTTGTTCTTAAAGTTAAGGAATGCGTTACAACTGGCAGTGACTACGGCAGTGTTACTAAGCCACCCCCTCCAACCGACGGGGGATTTTCCGAGGAAAGTGACGAGTTAGGAGACAGGGAGAATCCTAAGGAAGCAGGTTCCATCGAAATACAAGAACCACCGCCAGATGAAGGAAATAAGGGTGGAGGAAGTGATGACGATGATTTTGACGTCTATGCACAGGATATAGACCCCAATGATGCACCATTAGAGCCGGCTTCGAGCGCTCCTGTGATTCCTTTGATAGAAGCCGGTGATTATTCAACCTCGAGTACTGACATTCCCAAGGAAATCATCGCACCAACGGATATCAAAGTAACACCCCAAGTTCAAACGGTTGCAGTAGGCCAGCCTGCAGAGATTTTGTGCGTTGCTGATGGTGACGATGTAAGGATTGTGTGGAGAGCAGAATCAGAGAGTAAGGATGCCGCCATCCCGTCAGAAGGGGGCTTATTAAAATTTACTGCCCTGAAAGAATCAGATGAAGGACTCTACGTCTGCATTGCATACAACACCGCAGGAAAGGCTACTGTGAAAGCCACTATTATCGTTGAGCCAGGTACGTTTCTAAACGATAGCGTTCGGATCTTTCCCTCAGTTTTCTCTGCATTATGCATTAACAACTGTTCTTTTTCAGCAAATTTCAAATTAACCATTTCAACTGATTCAAAACCCGATGAATACGATGTGGGAACACAGATCATTCTAAATTGCGAAGGCAGCGAAGCAGTTTACAAAATAAAATGGTTTAGAGAGGGCTCTGACATGCCAGTTGCTTCTCAACAGTACGACAATGGATCGCTGGTCATCAACAACTTACAACCAGCAGACCTCGGCGTTTATGTTTGTTCTGCTGTATCGATTGGAGGTCAAACTGCTGATGCCCGAGTAGAGGTGAAAGTTAGAGAGGTAGGGCTCTAACCATAATTGACCCAAATCATTTTTCGTAACCTACCACACATGTAAGTCTGAATGTTATTCTTTTAGGCTACGCCCTACACTGCACCGGTCGTTAGAATGAGCCAGAAATCTCCATTCCGGGTTGCGCCAGGCCAAAGTTTCCGAATCCATTGCCACGCTAAAGGGAATCCATCACCTGTTATCACTTGGAGCAGAAGAATGCTGTCTGAAAAAGATGGGTAACTTATAGTCTTTGTGATTTCTTCAGTTACGTCAGTGACCGAGATCTGGCACGCCTTGTACCTAACATTATTGTGATTATTCCAGACCATATGAAGAAACCATCCGGGAAACTGATTACTCCAAGGATTCTTACGAGTTCCGTAACGTTCAGCAAGCGGATGAAGGCCACTATACTTGCACAGCACAGAACGCTGCCGGAGAAGATCACAAGACCCTTTTGATTCTCGTGGACGAAACAGCAGTGAAGGAATGTGAAGAAGCGGAATTCCGCTGCCGAAACGGAGAGCAATGTATCCCTAAAACACTACGTTGCAACGGCATTAGAGACTGCTCTGACGGAAGCGATGAAAATCATTCTGCTTGTGTGAGATGGAAGAAATCCCAAAATTAATCGGATTCTTAAATCCAGTCAACCGGGGCTACGGTCTTTCCATTTATCACCATATAGTCTTCGCCACAGTGTGTTCTTGAATTGCTTAATCACGCCATGAGGTTTTCATTCTACGGATTTAGTTACTCCCTGAAGATTCTCTTGCTAAGCAGATGTTCATGATAATTTACTAAACTCCGATATTAGAATTTAGAACTATTGAGGATAAATGCAATAGATTCAAATTTTGCTTAAATATTCGAATTGTATCCCAATTTCAGTAAAAATATGCACAGCTATAGCATCACGAAGCAGTTAGAATTATATTCAATTGAATGATTTTGCCACATCATTTCATTACACCATTTAATCAATAGAGACCAAATATGATGATATAACAATTGTATCAGATCAATCAGTACAAGTAGCCATAATGGAGGATTCTCGTTCAATCGTAATCTTGATAATCTTAAGGCATTCAGTTCAAGCATATTTATCCCTTTACTTTCTTTTATTTATGCAAAGCGATTATGCGTCGGAGGAGGTCCGTGGTTATATATCACATTGGGTCGTCTAGTACAATATATATATATTACTTACAATCATCACAATCCTTTATAAGCCATTTAGTGCCAGCTTGCAGTCAATGAGTACGTTAGTGCATTGAAATGTAATGACACGTAATACGGATATAATAGAACAATGACAGCGTATTAATTATCCCCTGCAAAAATCGAATGATTTCTTGAGATAATTTAACAGCAAAATGGGAATTTCGACACTCTCACATTGCCTGAAGGCTCGATGAGATTCTATTAAGCAGTCTCGTCTCGTTTTACGGAATTGTGACGATTATGGTGTGATTTCTCATTTTTTTCTGAGTTTCTTCTCTCTAGTAGGGAAAGCACCCAATTTCAAGTCGGGGAAAGTTGAGCACACAAAGGTAATGAAAACTGTCCGTAATTTCGTTAAATAGCAGTCCTTTCTCTTTGTTTGACAAACGAAGGAGTAAAAGTTAGCACCATTCCGTACGACACTACTTGAATAAAAACGTTTATTTTGTGTACGTCAAACCCCATTCATTCTTCAGGATTGAGGGAACAGGGCCATTTGAACATATTTTCGTTTAAATGCGTCCATTTGGTAGCGATCCATTTCTGTCCACATATGAGAGGGCAAGCACCATGAAGCATCCTACCATCCACTTCTCCATTCTTGAGAGAATCGTACCAAAGGACTGCAGATCCCTTCAAGGGCTTTACCGTGGTTCCAAGGATGGGGAAAGCGGTAAGTCCACCCCGATCCACATCGTTTAAATAAACCAAGAGGGTAAAGATTCTGTCTCCTTTTTCATCAAGATGGGATGAGCTCCCTAAAGAATCCACATGGGTTCCGACATGTCCCCCAAAAGTATAAGATGCAATTTGTAGTCTCTCAGACGTTTTTTCGTTAGCCACCTTAAGGCCGGTAAAAGCTTCAGTTTTTTTAATAAAGGCTATTTCCTCGATACTTTCATCAGGGAGCCAGGCGTAAGTGGCAGTTCTGGGAGTAGCCCGGGCGTTTGTTCGGGGTGGAGCTCGTTCTAGCATAGGAGTAGCTACACGTTTAAGCACATTGATCCAATGATCACCAATAAAGTCGTAAACTTGTACCAGGTATGGTTCCTCGTGGAGTAGTTCCATTTTGAGTGGATTTAATTTGAAGTAAGGATGTTTATCTCTCTCCAGCCAGCATTTAAGTTTATTTTTTTCCTCTTCATTCTGAAAATTGTGACCGTTACAAAGTGCAACGTAGTTGATGAAGCTGTAATCCGAGTGCTCTCCCCATTCCCTCCCTAGGTAATTGGCAAATAAATGTTCTCGCATTGTGACCGGCAATCCTGGCCCATTCCCGATGGGAGTCGTGTAAATGAATGGACTCCGATTTTCCCTTTGCCCGTCAAAGTTTTTATCATGATGTTCCCGTGTTCTCCTCTCCGCTGCTGCAATAATATCCTCGGAAAGCCCGGGCCATCTGTCCTCCTCTCTCTCCAGTGACAACTTCCATCTCGTAACTTGGAGCCATTCCATAGCGAGTGTGTAGAATTGCCAACGGATTGCAAACTGAGCCAATTCCCAACACTGTCGAGTCGTAAACTTTGCTCCAGTCTCTAGTCCATCCACTTTACCTTCTACAAACTCGGTTAGATTGAGTTTATAAAAGAAATGAATCCGCAAAATTCCGTCCATTACATCATTAGTATCATCCTCTGCCGGCCAGTTGTAATTCCCTTGCAATTCCGCCATTTGATCCAAGAACATCGCTTCTGCATCGTCCCGAATGTGTTTCTCAATATCCCGAAAGTCGTAGGCAAATCTTCGGATCATTCGATATGAGCGTAAGGGTGACGCTGTTACCCGCAATGCTCGTTCCTCCACTCCCAGACTATCCCCACTTGCAATTTGAGATTCGATGGTCGTCAAATTTAAATTATTCAGTCCTTCCTCAATCTCCACCCCAGCATTGCTCTCATCAAAGTCTTTTAAGTATTTTTTAACTAAGTCCATTCGGTCTTCTAAATGCCTGAGGTAATCCAGCACTCGATCGTGAACCTGAATTTCTCGCTCCGCCAAATCCTTAAGGTAGACCGACGACAAGGCGTATGGAGCAGGTTGAAATGTCCCACTTTCTCCAGCACTTCCATCACTTTTTATAGCGCTCTCCAAAGGTGAGGGCGAATAAGGTGAACCGCCAAGGGGTCCGGGTGTCCCCGGTATCCCGCAGTGTCCCACATTTAAAACACTAACCAATATCAGTAGGAATACGAAGACGTCTCTTGAAATCATTTTCAGTTCTGTCGGATTTGTTCCCTACCCAGGATTTAGGACAAATAACTACAAAAGTTACTCTCCACTGGTAGTTGGCATCACATCAGCGTTCTCTCAGGTTGTTTGCTAATGGTCTATGAGAAAATTAGAGGGAAAAATTTAAGGTTTGCTTTCTTCCGCCAAAACGAACAAAAGATAAAGTAAAAACGTATACAAAGCGACCATCCGGAAACTATATATTCGAATCTGGGTTAGTTGCAATTAAACCTTAGTTTTGTCACAATTAACATACAGGAAAGTAAATAAAGAAATAACTTACAAGTATTCCGGATTCTTTGTTTAAAATTCAGCTGAGATTTTTCATAAGAAGATGTAAACAAAGATGAACTCATTTAAAATTCCTAGCCAGCAGAAGAAGGAACGTACTGAACGTTCCGTTAACCACGTCAAAATGTACGCGAAAGAGGATCTAAGTCTCAGCTTTTCCTCTGCCCACCAATTCTTCTCACCTGTTTAAATCCTTTTGGAGACTGCCATGAAACTCTTGGTTTAAGCAAAAGCAAAGAGAAATCTCTCTTGATGCAACTGCTTTAGAATTATTATTCTCTCCGCTCCACCGCATCTCTTCAACTCCTCTCCTCTTTTTGCTGCCTTTACTGTACTCCGTATTCGCATCATGACTCGCAAGACAACATTAAGCATCATGGATTCCTCCAAAAAAGCTTTCCTGTCCGCAAGGATAATCTGTTGCATGTCAAACTTGTGCTTCGCCTTACATCGTTTCTCTCGTTTAATAATACGTAGTCCTCAACAATAGCCTAACTGCCATTAGTACACTCGTTGTTGATGTCACCCAAAAGCCCTACAAATGTACACCTAAAACTTGTTCGTCAATTTCCAGCAATTTATTCTGCTGAGACGGCTAGATTCGCCTACATTCATTACTCTTTTCACTACATTCTGGCTGAATTTTAGAGAGAATTTGATGATTAAGCGCTGGTTGTATTTATTTCACAGGATTAAGTATTAACTCCTCCGTTTTAGGGCATTCAAGATTTGAGCTCTTGATGCTGGAAATCGTGAAAACTGCATTACTACACGTAAACAAACGATCGGTGGATTTCCTTTTAGCGCACAGATGCATACTGAACCACCTATATGTTTACCTGGAAAAGCTTTTCAATTATCATTGGAAATAATTTCCCTAGCTTTTCCAGTCTCATTGAATAGAAATTATAAGCTTCTTCAGTTCTTGTCCAGTTCTTCTATTACATTACTATCTTGGAAAGGTGCTCAAGAAGGAGCTTCTCAGGCTTTTCTTGCTAGCTGCTTGGTTTAAGTTTCTTTAACCTGTTCTAGAACAGGGTTGGTCCTGGACTAGTAGATTGTTTTCTCCATCTCTTCCACCACATCCACCCAAGGCTCTTGGTAAGTGTTGCAGCCCGGCGCGGCGGTCAATCCCACATGGCAAAAACAGGATACTCAAACCGGTCGATAAAGTTCATCAAAATACTCAAGGACAAGTGAAAGAGTGATTCTCTTCATCTCTCAACTCTCTTCTTTCCTCTCCTTATAAACTACAATGTTTAACAAATAGCTCATCCGGTATATTTATCACTCATCATTTGTATTTCTACCTGGCTCGACTCTACTGGAAATGTAGCCTTCGTCACATCTCTCCTTTCTCTTCCTTCCTCTACAGTTTTTCCTCCAGCTCCAGCTTCATCCTTTTCCTATGCAGTAGACGAGCTCTACGTTTCCTGGGTAGGAAATTAAATGAATACATCACTGATTTAGAAGTAACGTCTTGAAAGACGACTCTTGCGACTAAGTTTTGCACCCAGTTGTAAAGGCTAATCATTTTTATTAAATCGACTAGTTTCTCAAAATTCAAGATAAACTGATCCTGAGGGGAATGCAAGAGAATCGAACCGTATCCGATCCCGAGTTATGGTGGGTAGCACCAAACGAAACTGTTGTTACAAATTAGGTACGGTACAAGAATCAAGGGAATTCTCGCCTCATATCTTCGAAGTCTGCGGATTATCTATAGCATAAATAAAGTTCTCTCATGTTCTATGGATAATTCTCACATCATCGGGGGAAACGAGGTTAGCCTTTGGTCCAACCGAGTTTGCCCTCGTTATATTAAATTTCTTTCTACTGCCTACTGGATTGCTCATTAAAGGCTTGCGCCGCATTTTATTCGAGACAGACCGCGTCAGCTTGAGGGTACTTAACGATTAACGTTTCAGTGCTTACTAGTTGCTGACTTCTGTTCAAAGATTAGGTTACTATGCAGTTCGAGGTAACTCTTTTTAGCGTTGGTAAAACGTAGAGCTAGAATAAAGCACATTTTGAACTATTTAAATGTGAAGCGTTGTCACGATACATTTGATCGTATCTTGTCGTTCTACGCTGCTAAGGCTTCATGCTTCATGATAATCTTGTATAGTCGTTGCCTCCTGAGTGCTCCTCCAAAGACATAGATCTGCGCTGAGATTTAGTACACCGGGACGGGATGGATGGATTCAACTTAACTTTTGTATGTTTTGAGCATCGAGCAGAACACCTGAGAAGAGTTAGGTCGTTGGCCTTATATGAGGCAAGAACGTGGAAGTTTAAACTACTCTTAAAGATTTTTCACAAGTCCGTACTCACTCTCCTCAAGAAATTATTGCCAAGGTGAAAATCCATTTTAACAAGTTCCATCTTCTCTCCGTGAAAGATGCTCTGTTGTCTACGTGAATTTACCCACGGACATCATGCAACGCTTAATCTTCCTCAGTCTACATGTACCTGCCCAGCCTCATGATTCCCATTTGCGTCCCTTAAGCTTGAGTATCTTCTCCTCCGCCCGCTCCTTTCCCAGTCTGGAATCACCATCATACATACCCAGGTCTACGTTGTACCTGTTTGCGCCGGCTTTTGCCGGAGACGGAAGAGGAAGTGGTTGGTTGCAGTTGCAGAGAATTAAAACTGTTTGCAATTGACCTCCTAGGGAAGGTTTAAACTGCTAAATTAAACTATGCCATGCCATTGACCACACGTTCCTCTTTGAAAATTCTTGAGTCTCATTTCATCGTGTCCAAACTCTAAAACTTTGCTTCAATTATGGGCTAGTTATTGTCTTAAAGACAAAGTTTGCATTACTGCATTTTTGCTATTACTAGTGGAAGAACTGTTGAAACCATTCAATTTAAGAAGGATTACATTAGCTTGGTTGCTTCATTTTATCGAGAAAGAAATCATAGGATTCGCTCCAACAATTTTTCACAGCTGAGTTCCTCAGTTTCTTCTTCGAGGCGCTATGACTGTTAGCTCTCTATACTAATAAAATACTAACATTGTAAGCTGCAGAACGATATTACCTTAAGCCGTTGAATCTCGCATACACGTTGTTGATCGCCAAGAGGGGAGAACAGTAATAAACGTTTACTGAAATCTATGTGTTATCCTGAAAACGTTTCCCAATAGGTTGGGAGGTACTGCATTGTATGTGCTTAACATTAGAAGCATAACTTTCTGGCTTCTTTTGTTTTGTATTTCAATTATAAATATTTTTGAGTTGCCCTGTAGGTTTTAAGCATGCAACCAAACATGGTACGAGTTACTACGAGACAACTAGCACATACATAACAATATTTACTTCCTAGCAGAGTATGTGCACATATATTTAATTAAATGAGTTTCTACTTTCAAGCGCTTCCCCTGCTTATTACCTTCATTAAACTTCCCAAAATTCTATTTCTAAAATAAAACCATACCACGACTTCAATGGCTGTCATAATTACAGTACTACGTCGTCGACACGCACCAACCCCTCTTCTCAACCTCGATAGCTGCATACCACTATTAACAGGGAGTACAAATATTACTGTTAAATTAAAGCAATTGCATGTGTAGCGGGAAAAATCAATGACCCAACCACACAAAGGCACCATTGACAGAAAGGAACGCCTCCCATTCCGCTCTTATGATTTTTGGCAATCATCCATTCATAGTTTTTGGTTTAGATCACTTCTTATAATTCCACCTGTTGTCCTTAATTAGTCTTGATTTGTCCATTCATTACCGTAAGGGTTGAGGAATAGCAGTTACACAGGTTTTAGCCAAGTTTCTCCATAACGTAAAATTCTGAAGAAACGTAGTTAGGATTTTTCAGCATGAATGCTTCTCCGCTGACAGTAAGCTCCATGATATGTCCGTTTAACTGAAATTTGAAATATAGCTAAACTTCAACCTTAGGGTCGTAGTAAATACTCCTGTTAAAAGATTTCCCAACCGATGCCAAATTCTGTTTGAATTAAAAAACCCTATAGGGACTATCCACAAAAAGGTGAACAAAAATTAGGCGAAGCCACCACTGTAACTAACTCGCTGGACCGAGTAATGGAAATAAGATGAAGGTGTCGATACAGAATACTACTTTAAATTAATGCGGTCAAAACAAAAGAAATCATGGACAGGATTAAGCTTTACTTCTAAAATTCATTGAACCGTCCGCCGTTTAAAAGACCAAAGCTGGTGCATACCCATTAGAATACTTGCGCGGCAAGTTGATATGGTAAAATAGTAAATTAAACATGATGTATACAGTGCGGGTGAATATTGGAAAGCAAGAGGAAAGTCTAGATTTACTGTTTTATGGTCACACGATCAGCCTCTTTATGCCCACATGTACTTTTGGATCAGCCCAAAATGGTACATTAAAGGAATTACCAAATGTGAAAGTAAAAGGAAACGTAAAACGGTGTGAATATTGAAAAGCAAGAAGAAAACCTAGATTTAACGTTTTATAGGCACACGATCAGCCTCTTTATGCCCACATGTACTTTTGGATCAGCCCAAAATGGTACATTAAAGGAATTATTGAATACGAAAGTAAAAGAAAACGTAAAACGGTGTGAATATTGAAAAGCAAGAGGAAAACCTAGATTTAACGTTTTATAGGCACACGATCAGCCTCTTTATGCCCACATGTACTTTTGGATCAGCCCAAAATGGTACATTAAAGGAATTACCAAATGTGAAAGTAATAGGAAACGTAAAACGGTGTGAATATTGAAAAGCAAGAGGAAAACCTAGATTTAACGTTTTATAGGCACACGATCAGCCTCTTTATGCCCACATGTACTTTTGGATCAGCCCAAAATGGTACATTAAAGGAATTACCAAATGTGAAAGTAAAAGGAAACGTAAAACGGTGTGAATATTGAAAAGCAAGAGGAAAACCTAGATTTAACGTGAATCACATACTTCAAGCTACAATGTACAATCTATATACATCAAGAATCCTTACTTACTAGGTCCTAGACCTATCTCTTCAACGTCCTAATACCGACTCCCCGAGGTTACTCTTCTCATATTCTCTCCATCTCACCTCACCTTGATCCGTCATACTCATCTGCACCTCTCATCTCATCTTCTAAGCTTAGTAATGTTCTACTTCTAGATTCGCGTAACACTTATGTCGAAGAATTCGAGACAGGGGGGAGCGCATTACGCACCCGTTTCAAATGGCTACTGTAGAGATGCTGCAAAGTTCTCGGCGAGAATTGGAATTTCGGCTGGAAACTTTGCGCGATAATGGCGGGCGGCATGTTAAACCGAACTTGAATCAAACTTGTACCACACAAAACGTTAGGCTTTTGGATTTAAATTTATACTTGAATTTCATATCGGTACATACCGTGTGTTTCTTCAGATCTGCTTTCGTTTGAATACCTCGCGCGCTTCTTTCAACCTATCACAGACTCCGATTCATTCCGTCGATGCCTCGATAGGCACAGCATCGCAGGTGTTCTATGGCACCCCAAATGTTCAGTATATCGAGTGTGTGTTGTGTCCTGTGTTCGCTGCATGTACCTACCATGTAATAGATAGAGCTTCGTCCAATTACATGCAATCCTAAGCCCCATCCTACCTTCCTCCTAGTACGCTGACATCCATCTTTCAAACTAAGTGCAATGTCGATAGGTCGCCGGAGGTCAACTAAGTCCGAATAAAATGACATTTTATAGTACAAACTTTGTATCGTCTGTATGTTTTGACCTACGCAGTTGATTCTTTCAAAAATCAGAGAAAAAAGACTCATCTATTCAGTATTTTAAGCTGCTTGACATTATGAAGTTTATGAGTGGGGAAATGACCAGTAGAAAGAGTAAAGGTTTGGAGTTTTTCTCGCTACGCAGAACTGAGGAAACATAGGTAAGTTTATGCTCACGGCGTACTTTTGACTACTTTTGCCAGGTACCTTCCTGATGGGTACCTCGTGTTACGCTGGTTTAATTATGTACGTCGATGCATCTTTTGCGGCGCTACTTTCTAAAAAGCTATCCTAAGCTAACTCCTTCCAAGCTAGCGAAAGCTGGCTAAATTACTAAGCTATCTAAAGCTAACTGCTACAAAGTTACCTTCACGGCTTTATTTAGGGTGCTGGGAGAGGACCAATCACTGGTAAGTTTTAAGGAACCTACAACTTATCCGATATTCCAGAATTCTAGGCTCAAGTTACCCAATAATATCGGAAATTTTCTACAAGTTATCCATCAAATCGGCAAGTTACCCGATAGAGTAGATTCCGCCAGACATCAACACTCAGCCCAGCCCAGAGAGTATGTGCAAGTTGCCCAATTGATTAGCGGGCGCTATTGGATGACTTAGTATCCGACAAAACCCACAAGTTATCCGAACTCATAAATTCCAAAGCTTCTATATGTCCAGAGAGACGATTTAGGGATTGTAGAGTCCAGTAAGAGTCGACGAAGAAATGGGAGAACAAAATTCAGGAAAGTTCAAGTAAAAGCTCTAAGATAAAAGCAGGTCCCATACACCCGACAAAACATCAAAGTCTTGCCAAAGTTGCTGCCAAAAGCTTAAAGAAACTTGTTACAAAACATTTGCTTATAGGTATTGGGTACGTACCTGTCGACCCATACATAATTTATGCGGATGGATTTCCATCAACAAAATCTTTAATACACCTCGACTTCAAGGCGGTAGCTCATAACTTCGCCCCGTATCGTAAAGCCTTGTAATGTGTATGTAAATCCATGGTAAGAAACAAAAGTTTTGTTCGTTCTATCCTAGTATGAACATTACTTCCCAGGATGCACATTTTCGTGCATCGGGACGTCATGGTAGCGCGCTCGGTTTTCTTCCTCTGCCTCCCAGTCCGGAAAGCCACTAACCCTCTTGGGGAGGGTAGAGCCGTTTAGCAGTTCTTGGACAACTTGGAGGCCAAGCAGAACGTTTCCGCTCTCATAGGCACTAATTCTATGATTTCTACGAAGTCATAGAGTTAGTTGCGGGAGTTCACAATTAAGTTCTCAACCCTATACACTTGTATAGGGTTCAGTCTCTACTAGTTCCATCCGGGATAAAATAATGGGATTGAAGAAAAAGGTTCTCTCGTAGATTTAAATAACAATGCATAATTGTAATTGCTAGCTGGTTCATGATTCTGTATGGCAGACGTAAGCCATGTTTCAAGGTTTGTGGTTAATTTCAAAATAGTTTATGGAAATACAATTTGCAAAACCCCAGTGTAGTATTCTTTGCCGGTTATCATCATGAGCCTGATACCATTTGTGAACAATCTATTAATTACCTAACAACAGACGCGTACGAACATGAAGACTTAATTTAATGTGAGGACATCTCTTGGGAGTTGTTGCTACCCAAGAGATGGCACAGGCGTACCTAACCTCCATTCGTTCACCGTCAACTAGGTGAGTACGGACCAGGGACAACACAATCGAGGAGGATGAGAGGTGTGAGATCTCGAGGGGACGCGGATGAAAATTGTTTATATCTCGGGGTTCTGGTTGATCACGAGTCTGTTTCGAGGAGTCAACCAGAGCGCTTTTTCTTGTGTTCAAATAAATCCGTTTGCCTTGTTCAAACAACTTTTGATATTATTCATTGAAACCATTAGCCCTTATCTCAACCAAATATTTGCGTAAGAGGTAGATAATCAGGAACTCAATAAGAGTTGCTGAGACCTCAACCCGTTTATTCGAGGAGACTCGTTCACGAGATTATTCGGACCTATCATTAATTCACCTATAAAAAACCCAGAGACTGGCTGCACACGCAATTGGCATATCAAAAGACGCGATATTTTCTACTCCAGAGGCTATATTCAACAGAATCTAATCGAAAGAGACTAAAAAACATATCGGTATTTAAAGAATAATACGTAACAGATTCCAAAGGAGATAGTTAATCTTCACGAGAATGCAAAAATCATCTACAGTACTTTTCTAGAAGATGAAGCATGGTTCTTAATCATACATATTCATATTAAATATTTGCTGACTCCTTTTTAGAAACTAAAACATTAGCTAAGGCAGAACTAATAAATGAGGGCAGCGGATTAACAGAGGTTCAGAGTGAAATCAGAGGTGGTCAACTAATTGAGCAAAAAAATGCAAGCTTCACAGAATCGGAAACTGACAGAAAAGAAACTCATATAATGAATTCAATTTACCCGCCGCTTCGTGTTAGAACGCCACCAACTAAGTTACCAACTTCTCATAACAAGAAGCTTAATTCAGACTGAATTCTAATCCATGTCCAAGTCAAAATCAATGCTCAAAATTCGGCTCAAAGACCTAGCTTAAATTGTGAAATTAATACTTATAATTATTGTGATCCTGGACATTTAGTTTCATTTTCTATAGCTAGTTATCGTTGTCCGGTCACATAAATCTTCCATCAGGGGGAAAAGCTGCTAAAATTTTTCGAATTATACACGGCTGATTCAGGTAAGAAGCAACATTTTACTTGGTGTTCAACGTGTCATCTTACATATCGTGAAGTAATTTCAACTAAAAGATTGAAATGGAGGAAATTAAATTATTTTATAAACTCCCAATCGAGGAATTTCAAAGCGAATTTTGAAGGGTTGTGAAAATCAACGACTCAGGAAAGCTCTGGTCATGTTATAAACGAGGCATAATATGAGGAGCATTTGTATTTGCAGGCACGGCCTTATTACTTTGAAATCGTGACAAGACTCAAACTAGGATCAAGTTTACTGCTGTCACCACCTCACATCCTTAGTCCTTGGCTTATCTTCCTACTTACTCCTGCCACCTCCTAGGATTTCATATTGTAAGCTTCTTTTAATCGAGAATTATGGAAGCAACTTTTACCGCTGAAAAGGCCCCACGGATTAGCGTTACACGTCCTGTTTATGGTTAATAATCAAGTATCCGACGAAATCTTAATCATATAAAGTAATCTGTAACATTACAATTGCTGGCTTCAATTGATTATTGTGTCATTTTTTATGTAACATTTATGTAATTTGCAGAATGCACGCTACACTTTAAAACTTTTCGGTGAATTACAACAGCATTCCATAACAAATAGGTTGAATCTATCCATATTACAAATATGTAAACACCCTGAATGCAAGGAAAAAACTATTATATATATTTATCATATATTGAATGGACAAACTTTAGTTACCAATAACAATTATTTTACTGACTACACTAATAAAATCTGTAATACTGTAAATCTTTTGCGTGAAAGGAGTCAGATCCAGAGGTTTTTCGACAAGAAGCTTGCTTACTTTTCTATGTCAAATGTGATGGTTGCAACACTCAGCCCATTTTATAGGAAAGAAATCACAGTGTTGACATTTTGGAAACTCTTAGGCCGTATGTGCTACAGTTCATGCACTTGAAGTCCTTTTTGCCGGTTTGAAAAAATAGGCTAATGCGATCGGTGAAAGCCGTCCACAATTCGACATATTGGTTATATACTAGTGGATTTACCGTAAGCGCGATTATACGTGAACAGTGTTAAACTGTGGCGCGTCTCTACAAGTACGTCATCATGGAGAGCTGCTGAACTCGCCATAAGGATAACATGGAGCTGCTTCGTCGCTTTGCATTCTCCATCCTGCCTCTCCTCCTCGCTTCTCCTCCACGCAGCATATCTTGAGCTGCAACTCACTTTTTCTTCGACGATTTCTGCGATCACAAGCGTCGCAGTGACTAGCGGATTGTATCATTGTATAGCTGACATCTTCAGCTATGAAACAGTGTATATTTTGTGCCAATATGTCAAGATTTACGATCCCTGCAGCACTCTTTGCATAATATCTTTACTTATGTGTTTTCCAGGTGCTGAAATGTATTTCTAACCGGCAGAAAGGGATAGCTTCTATCCTGCTCCAATTTTTCACCATCAAATTCTCTGTAGCCGCCGAAATAAGAAAAAGAATGGTTGACTTCAGCATAACAGGACTTGATGGACACATGTTCAAAAATGTTGTAGGAATTTCTTGTCTGATGAGATCACTTTGGCGAATCCATTCGAGTTTTCCTGAAAAAAATTGCTCTCGGATAACTTGTAGGTTTTGTCGGATACCAAGTCTTCCGATAGCGCCGGCTAATAAATCTGGCAACTTACAGGTACTCTTGGGTCGGGCTGAGTGTTGACGTCTGGCGGGACCTACTCTATCGGGTAACTTGCCGATTTGATCCGATATCGTATAACTTGAATTCACTAACGGGTGGATAACTTGTAGAAAATTTCGGATATTATTGGGCAACTTGAGCCGAGTATTGTCGGATATCGGATAAGTTGTAGCTTCCCACAGTTTTAAATAGACTCAAAGAATTATATGTATGCTTTAGGACGAAGGAGCAATCGTTATCATATCCAACTTACTTAATGCTCTTATTAACGAACTGATATAATCGATACTGCTGTGAAGTTATCAGTCAACTTTCTAGGCAAAGTGGAAGAAAGTGGTTTTAGTTTAAGACGTGGAACGGAAGTCGGATCGTCATTTATGAAATTCTTCAGTTGTCGGGAAGTAAAGTATCTGTCGTGACAACATTAATTTTGGTTAGTCACCACGGTCAATATTATTTGACTAAGCTGTCAGGATGTAGTTTTAGTTGATCGCACTTTTCTACAATGTTGAGATACGAAATAAGGATCTGAGTGGAACAGTACAGAATAATTACAATATATTTTTATTACAGATTTATTTTTTGTGGAAAAATGAACACCTTTGTTAACACTGTGAAAGGTGTGGGTCTAGGAGTTGCGGAATATTTGACACCTGTCCTTCGAGAATCTAAATTCAAAGAAACTGGCGTTCTTACGCCGGAGGAGTTCGTTGCTGCTGGAGACCATTTAGTTCATCATTGTCCTACATGGCAGTGGTCAGCTGGTGATGAAAACCGGACGAAATCCTATCTTCCGAAAGATAAACAATTTCTCATTACCAAAAGTGTCGCTTGTTACAAACGGTGTAAACAAGTAAGTTGAGAAGATGATTTAGCAGTTTGTCTGTAGGTATGATGAGAATTCAGTCATTTACATTTTTCTTTAGATGGAATATGACACTGACCAAGAGAAAGTAATTGAGGCTGAAGATGAAGATGGTATGGAGGAAAATCGTCCCATTGGTTAATTCCAGAGCTAGAAAATATATGTTTCTAAAAAAGTCTTTGTTTGCACTGCAGGCGGTTGGGTTGACACCCATCACTTTGATACGACTTCTGATCAGAAAGGAGTAGACATGAACATGGACAATTTCCAAACTACCACCGAGCCTTCTTCAAGTACTAATCAAGTGGGAGGTGATGATGATGATGATCAGCCGCCGGCAGATATGGATGAATATGAGGAATCTGGAATGCTGGATGAAGCAGCCGATGATAATGTTTTGGATGTTCGGAAATTGAAACTCGGCGAATCTGGTTCCAGTAGTGCTAGGGAATGTGGTGAAATCCTTCAAACCAGGGCTTATGACTTGCATATGACTTATGATAAGTACTACCAAACACCTCGGTTATGGCTCTTTGGTTATGATGAGGTAAGAAGGAACTAGACTACTTTATTTCGGTGTTAGTTGAGCATGGGACATGATTCTTGTGATTCTTACAGGAACGAAAAATACTGTCCGTTGATCAGATGTACGAAGATGTCAGCCAGGACCACGCCAAGAAAACAGTTACTGTAGAAAGCCATCCTCATTTGCCAAACGTTCTTGCTGCTTCTGTTCATCCATGTAGACACGCTGAAGTAATGAAAAAGATTTTTCAAACCGTCACGGAAGGGGGAAAGGATCTAGGAGTTCATATGTACCTTATAATATTCTTAAAGTTTGTTCAAGCAGTTATTCCCACGATTGAATATGATTTTACTCAAAATATTCGACTATTCTCCGAAGACTCGTCGTGAGCGGACAGTTTTGTATGAAATGGCTTATTCTGATCGGTAAATTCACTCTTAACTTGTTTTAAGCCGAAGTCTTTCAGCGACCGAATTGAAATACGTTAATTCTATTAGATCCACAATACGGTTATAAAAGCATAATTACTGAATGTTTTTATTACGAAAAAATATGATCATTATCACGTACAACTACTGCGCTTATCGACATAATAACTATAATATAATACCAGCCATCCACGGTAACCCTCTAAGTACCCTCTTATTTTAAGGAGGTGACTCTAGAATCCTCTTAAAACGCGCTACAACCCTTTAACTAGGTATTCCAGGATGATTTGCAAGAATTTTTCAGTTCGTAGATCTGTGGAAGTTAACATTTCGCAGAGAAACTAATGACAATTCACGAATTTAATAAAATAACTATTTAAAAATAACACTGCGTGTAGGACGCAGTCAGGAGAATCGTGAATTCAGGTAACGCTCATCATAACGTTCTCAGGTTCTCCATCTACACCTAGAATCTATTTTTTACTTAGAATAGCCATTCCAAGTGCAACAAGTCCTCCTGCTACTATCGCACCCCCACCCAGGATTGCTGCTCCGGTTAAAGCATCTGGAATGATAATGTAAAGATGGATTTTAGAACAGCGGCTCGGCAAAAAGTTTACAGGCACAATATGATCACCATCTGACGTTCCTTACCGGAATTTTTCCTTTGAGAAATAGCCCTCTCGAGTTCCTGCGCTTGACGGTTTCCGGGTTCTTGCTATAAAATCAAGTAGGTACCCATTATGAAAAGAAAGAGAGTCGTAACACACATACTTATGTTAGAATACAAGACGACCATTTGCTGGCTTTACAACGATTACCTGTAATAACTGCTTGATGAACTTTTGGGCCCGATCGTGATCTCTCAACCTGGTATGAGCCACCGCAAGGTAATACAGATAATCCCTTTTATGGGTCTTATCCGTTCGAGAATCACATGATTCTAAACCAGTACCAATACAAAAAATATGATTTCAGCCCAACGTTCCACTAGACAAAATCTCTTACTCTTTGGGAGCGAGTAATAAAAGAGACAAGTTCAATCCGTGAGGCTGTTATTTTTTGTTCGAGCAAAAAGGAACAGCCTTTGCTCTAGTTCCCGAGTAACGCATGCCATTCAACAAACATTTAATGTCATACTGAAAGTTCCATCAAGCAATATATTTTGCTGCTTGAGGGTTGGAAAACTATTTCTTAATTTCTATGGTATTGTTGAACGGATTGAACTTGTCTACTCGCTCCCATTCAGTAAGAGATCTTGACTACCGTTTCACAGACAAAATACAAGTTGGAAAACGAGCATTCAAAATTACCCAATAATTCCTGCAAGATAGTTATGCCTCGTTTAACGTCCGCATTCAACCGGGATCGAACCTGTGGGGCAATTAAAAATAAATCTCTTTATATGTATAAATAAGTATAAATAGATAATATATGCAATCTTAGCAGAATATGTACTGACATAACAGTGTAGACAAGATCTCTTACTCTGTTGGTATGAGAACCGCTACACATAGCGAGTAAGAGACAAGTCCTTTTAAGACAAGAGGCTTTTAAAACCCGTGTACCATGGATACCCAAAATACTAATCGTGATTAGCATGGTAATACATGTACCCGAATTGTTCTGCTAACTTTTAGCGTACTTATTCCCTCTAATTCGATGTCTCATTTTGGATTTGACTTGTCTCTTACTCTTTCAATTTAATTGAGAGATCTTGTCTACGGTGTACTTTTTACTGCTGCAATTATATATATAAGGCAATTTCTGTTTAGCCTGCTAAAGCTATGATCATCAAGATGATGTTTATAGTCAAGATCTGTGAGTCACTATGAGCTTATGACGCGGAAATAATGCTTGTAGGAGAGGATATTTAGACTCGATTTGTGTACAAAAACAAATGCCGTACATAATGCCATGTCCCGTACGCTCGATATGTGATGAATAAAATTCAAATTGCAGTTAGTAAATCTACGTATGATGTATACGAAAATAAATTACGAAATTAACTATAAACCGAACTTCAATTGCAAAAAGGGAACTTCTTACCAAACACCACGCATACTGGAATCTTGTGTCATCCGAGAGTTTACCACTGGCAAGTTCACTGTTGTACGTTTTTTCGAACTCCTAAATAGTTTTAATGACTTATAAAATTGAATTAAAGTCTTAATAAAATTGATTGAAACTTAAACGCAAATTTACCTTTAAATAGTCGTCTGACACGTAATCATTTAGTGCTTCTTCCGCCATTTTGAACATCACTGTTGTTTCGCGGGTTACGTTTAACTGATTTGAGTAAGACGATGAGGCACTTTTCAAGTATAAGTCTCACAACTGTTTTGTGACGTCCATCGCAACACGAAATCCAAAATTCCCCCTGTCCATCTAAAGTAGTATATAGCGTAGGGAGTGCTGATTTTTGAATTCTGTTCTGGTAATTTACGTCCCGAACTCTCTAACTCTACCTCCCAATAATCCGAGTAAGCAGTAAGAGTCTACTTGCCTTTTGGGAGCGTTCACTAATTGCGTCACTCGAAAAAGAGCGATTTTGGTTGGTTGGTTGCTCTTGTCATCCTGTGGTCACAATTCTAAAAAGGTTGGTTCCTCCCCCTGTTTCTGACGTCAAAATTTTAATTTCTAAGCCTTTTTTTATTCGAAATTGGCATCCCAAATGTTAATTAATTTGAGTGTGTGTTGCGTCCTGTGTTCACTGCGTGTTCCTACCATCTTTACCAATCATAAAACATGTAGCCAGTGTGACCTAAGGTAGCTCCCATTTAGCGTTAACGTATCCGCCATTTTGCGTTAACTCATCCACAATTTTGCGTTTATGCATCCGCTATAATATACAACGAATCCGCTATATTGTTTAAAACATCCACCATTTTGCATTAACGCATGTCTCATGTTCTTTAGTGATATCCACCATGTTCTTTAGCGATATCCATCATGTTCTTTAGCGATATCCACCATGTTCTTTAGCGATATCCACCATGTTCTTTAGCGATATCCACCATGTTCTTTAGCGATATCCACCATGTTCTTTAGCGATATCCGCCATATTCTTTAGCGATATCCACTATATTGTTTAACGATATGGCGGATGCGTTGAACAATATGGTGTACGCGTTAGCGCCAAATTGTGGATGCGTTAAACAATATGGCAGATATGTTAACGCAAAATTGTGGATGCGTTAAACAATATGGCATATACCTTAGGTCATCCTGGCTACATATTTGTGGATGGGTAAAGATGGTAGGTACATACAGCAAACACAGGACACAACACGCACTCGAATTACTGAACATTTGGGATGCCATAAAGCAACAAACGGGTTGTGATTGAGAGATAGACCATCAAACCCAACAAATGGACAAAAATAAACCAGATGTTAGCACTGAAAATTCAAAACCACCGCATTCCAATTCAGCAAAATTATAACTGAAATAGACAAAACAATTACAGGGGCTAGTTATAATAATTTATATCACTTGTGAGCTCCTTAGGTAACAAACTAGTGATATCATTTTTTCGGCCAGCTTGGTCGTCAACAAAAGTCATGGGGAGGGGTAGGTTGGTTGGTTGTTTTCGATGACGCAATTAGTGAACGCTCCAACTCTAACAGAGAGTTTGAAATCCGGTTATGAAGCTTGTGACGTGACTTAAATTACAGGCGGGAAATTTGTAATCCCATTCCCCGCTTCCGATTGGCTGCGAATAAATAGGGGACGGGATTATGAATTTCCCGCCTGTAATTTGCGTCATCTCTCACAAGCTTCACTCACAACTGCATTTCAAACTCTCTGTTGAGAGTAAGCTTTAAGGTCCCTACCTTTAATGCCCAAGGGGGATCACGCTTACTCACTACGACCATGAGCGCCAGTGTTTAAAACCTGGAACTGTTTTCGGAAAAAAGTGAAATTTTAGTCACTCTGAATATTCATAGTATTCGATTCACTGTCCAACTTATAGATATTGAATTTTTTGAATTCAATTAATTTTCAGGTATGGTACACTAAATTTTTTTAACTTGGGTGTAGAGTAAGTTGGCCTAGTCGTGTGTGCAAGTTGCCCAAGTTACTCTATCTTATTTATCTATCTATTCTAGACTATACGCGAGAAAGTTATTCCAAAAAATCCTCCTAAACTACAAGGGCTAGAAATCTGAAATTTTCACCTAGTATATACTTCTTCAGATTTCTAGCTGAACGCGCTTATGTTTAAATTTCTATTATCACCATAGTATCATCAAAGGTCATCCACATTCCCAAATTTGTCTTCACAATTGCTTCTAAACTATGAAACCTGGCTTTACGAAATTTTTACTGCTTGTACTGCTTTTAATTATCTTTGGAGTGCTGCTAATTTGGAATTTGTAGCCCTTTTTGTTCAAAAATTATGAACATTTGAAATTTCAGTTACCATTGACCATGAGGCTTTTATATATTTTCTATTATTTAAATTGAATATTTTATACCTACTTAGTGGCCTGTTTTCATTCAATTAACATCGAATTGCAGCTCCTATTTGTCGGAAGTACTCCCAAAGAATTAATCTCCTAAAAATAGCAAATGTTGACGAGATTGAGTAACGTGCGCTGATCAAGTAAAATTTAATAATCAGTATTGTTCATTAGCTTTCACCCGAGCGAAGCTGGGCATCAAATTTAGTGTTTATATAAATATACGGTTTTTGCATTATTTTTCCGTCATACGAACACTTGGATTTACTTACTTATTCTGATGTGTGTCCATTTTCTTGAATATTCACAACAAAAATAATTTATTTACAGAAGCAATTCTGAAGGGATTCTACATATCTTACTAAAATGACTACCGCTGCAAGGCCAACCTTTGATCCGGCCAAGGGTGGTAGCGGCCGCGGAGAAAAAGATTTGAGTGCAATTACCAGACAGTATTCGTCCCGAGATTTACCTGGTCATACTAAATTGAAATACAGGTGCGAACTCGATATTAACCTTTTCGTCGTAATCCTAACGTTTACTTCGTCTTCGCTCACGTACATAATTTTATTTTATCCGCAGAGAAATTGGCCAAGGTACGATCGATGAACATAAACACAAAGACTATCGCCGCGAATTGGAAGAAAGGGAGAGGCAAACTAGACGAGAAAAAGACAAGGTATCCTAAAATTGTCATGTAAACATTGTTCTGTTGCACCATCCTAGAATTTAGTTACCCTCAAAAAAATTTATTCATCCTGATTTTAGGATAAGCATCGACATGAATCATTTGAAGGGCAAAAGGCTATCCAGCCCCCAGTATCCAAGAAACCTAGAGTTGATCCAGCCAATTTAGATGCGGATGATCCTATCGACGACTCCGATGCTGATGATGATGCTAGTGAGGATTCGGAGGATGAAGATGATACAGCATCCCTTATGGCAGAACTACAGCGAATCAAAAAAGAAAGAGCTGCTGAGCAAGCTAAAAAAGATACAGAAAAACGTGCAGAAGAAGAAAGAATCCGTACTGAAAATATTCTGAGTGGAAATCCCTTACTTGCTTATACAGGACCTGCCCTGAAAAATGACTTGAAGGTACGTGCGCTGATTATGCTTAACCTGTCAGGAGTGACTATAATAATTCTGACGAAGTCAATTAATGCCATTGCATTTCTACAGGTGAAACGAAGGTGGGATGAGGATGTTGTTTTCAAAAATTGTGCCCGAGCAGATGATCCTAATCAAAGTAAAGGATTTGTGAACGACTGTCTCCGATCCGATTTCCATAGAAAGTTCATGGAGAAGTACATTAAGTGAAGCGCAAGCAATGTTGGATGCACGGTTATCGTACACTCCAGATATGTAATTGTATTTTTACGTTTTCTAGATTTGGTTCCGTCTTATTCGTAATTTCTCATACACGTAGAAAATACTGTTAAAATAACTGGTTTTGCTGTACGTAGTAGTACTTTTTTGCACATATACGAGATAAGTTAAGTGTGTAAAACACTACCACCTGGTAGATGTAATTTTCAATAAAATGATTGCATTTGATAAGAGCCCCAAAAACATATACCGTATTGATCTTTGACTAAAATAATCACTAAATGAGGACTAATCATATAGTTCTAAATTACGGAGCTCGTTATCCTCTACAAGCATCTGTGGTTCCTCCAAAGGAGCTACGGTTTTCGCAGAACTTTGTAAGGCCTTTCCCTTACCCTTACGCGATCTTGACTTAGCTGAAGTGCTTTTGCTCGCGTAAGATGATAGATCGCTCGATTTAATTTCTAGAAATTTGTGTAAGGTTTCTTTGTGATGAATAGCTTCCAAGTAATATTTTCTCGCCGACATAACGTTCTCCATCTCTACCTTATACTTCATAGCGA
Organism: Sminthurides aquaticus; assembly: GCA_906901655.1. NCBI lineage: Eukaryota > Metazoa > Arthropoda > Collembola > Symphypleona > Sminthurididae > Sminthurides > Sminthurides aquaticus. Next base: position 852,688 of record CAJQTT010000022.1, on the reverse strand, counting down.
GCTCAAGTGCCCTAAAAATAGACATTTTCGTTTGAAATATCATAACACATATCTTGGCATTATCTTTGACAATAATATGCACGCACTAATTCATAAATCATACACTCAATTCAATTCCTTACCTATCCCAACGATGACAATTTATATTCAGTTGAATTGCTTGTGGTATTTTAGTAGTCTGCAATAGTATTGCCTCTGACTCGTGTATCCCTCCCGATAGCAAAGCCATCTGGGCTTTCTTTACGGAATCATCAGGAGTGTTTTCCTGAAATTGCATCAGGCCCAATGCATTCGTATGTTCTTTCAAACGTTTGAACCTTGTATAAAAGCTACATTTAAAATGCAGATTACTACCTTAATGTCCTGAACAAAGAAAACTTTATCGAAATGTCCTATCTCGGCGTAGCATATTTCGACTAGATCAAGTTCTCCTTTCCACGCACAAAGACCAGCCATAACTCCCCACAAAACTTTTTCCTGAATGAGCAACGGAGAATTGGAAAATAGTTCGGAGCTTTGCGGGTTTCGCCTTTAATCATAATATTTACTTACGTTAACGTAGCGGCAAATCCTCCTCGCTTGTGTAAATTTACCGTGAATCGCATGATTATGCAAATGTTGTGCAAAAGGTGAAACTGCTCCAACCACAACCACACCGTCTGGCCGCCTTATAGATATTCTGCTAGATTCATAGCTCAGAAGTTCAGGCGATCTTCCCAGATCCCTGCAAATCAATGAAATCAATTAATTGAGATCGTATTAACATAACGTAGTCTATAGAACTGTATATCTGCAATTTTACCCGAGATCTTTTTCTTCCCAAGTAAAATCCAGTAGTGTTGGATCGATATAAATAATATTTGGATAATAATAAATACGCAGTTTTCCATCCCGAATAACTGCTAGACATGGGGCTTCGTTGTGCCAGAAGGTAGACTGAACCATGACAGCCAACTTTTTCGGCAGTTCTGCAGGACCGAATTTCTTCAAAACCGCAAGATATAGATCTCGATTTTTGTCAACGATGGCTATAGTTCGTTCCGACATACCCGGGTACTCGTGCTGACTTAGAGATATTTGCTTAACATCATGGCGCAACTTAAATGTATCGTTATTTAATGGTTTCCCATTAGTAGAGTCGTATAACCGAATTAGCCTAGGGTCGGTAGTATCTATGAAACCAATCGCATCGACGCACATCGTGGCGGTAAGATTATTCATCAGATCAGATCGCATGCCCAACCACTTAATATTACCAACATGCCTTCCTTCATATGTCCATAATGTTATCAGCAATCCACCACAGAGCGCAAAGTTTCTGAAAATACAAAAATATTTAATTAATGTCTTAACTTGGAGATCATGTTGGATTATTCCTGCTACAACTACATTAAATAGCTATCTTACTTGGTGGATTGAAGGATCAAACTAATAGAATTATTTTCTTTCAGGTCACAAATAACGGGAGTGTTCAAGTTGCTGATGCTGTAAATATAGACTTGGGTAGGCGTTATTACAACTAAGTAACCGTAGTTCAAGGATATCTATAGAAGGATAGAAATAATTAGCATGATTAGTTATTGCAAATGTGTATTATCAAATTAATTGAAATTCTAATACCTTAATAACCCTGTCTCGGAAATCTAGTTTATCTTCAGCATTCCCTGTAAACTCGGTGACAGCAATGGTTCTTCGTCCTGTCATCGTTGCTGTAATCGTCTTCCAATACACACTTCGCTCTATGATATTTGCAAGAAAAACCTGGCCTGATGCTCCAGCCCCAACGAACTGGGTTCCATCGCTACTCCATTGAACAGCGTAAATACTCCCAACTTTTGGTTTCTCCAGACAATGGGACCACTGGAAGTAGAGATTTATTTACCTTTATTCCGGAATAAGCACAATATAAGACTGCGTTCTTAGATTTTTCAAGTCAAACTTACGCCGTATCTATCACAGAGCCGCAAAGAATTAAAGCCGCCAACAGCAAACAAATCGCCAGAGGGCGTCCAAGACACCGATGTTATGGGATGATCATGGTTACCGCTGGAAAAGATAGGCCTTCCCAAAGAATCCCACACTTTGTACTTGCGATCCTCTCCTCCGGAAACAATCATCCCGGTGGATACGCTCCATGCAAGACACAGAATTATACCGTCGTGAGCTTTCCACTGCGTAGGCTTTGACGATGGCGCTATCGGCTTGATTACAAGGTTTTGCCCATTTGTATGTATAACTGACTGCCCGTCAGGTCCCCAAGCAGTGGAGTAAACTGGAGTCGCACAAGTTGCAAGTGAGCTTCGGAGCATACCTGCCCGTGACCAGATGCGAACGACACCATCTTCTCCGGAAGTTAATATCTCCGAACCGTCGGCATTCCACGATCCACTTAAAATAGCCCCTGTGCAAATGTCAAAAGTGTTTGTCAAGAGACATCAAGTTGTGGAACAAATTATCTAGAGCGTTTAATCAACAACGGAAGATACGGATACCTTTATGCCCCGGCACAGTTTTCTCAATTCGACCCCCGCGTCCCAAGAGGTAGAAATGACCGTCAGAGGCTGTAATAAGAAGAAGTTCAATACTCTTCCTCGCTCCGCTGGTCACAGCTCCAGCACTTTTTGGTGGCCATTGCATAGACGTAGGGTAAACATCTGGGGGAAGATCCACAACTTTAGTGGTCTCATTAGATACTAGATTCCATAGAAGGAGTTGATGATCGTCCCTAGGAATATAGTTTTTAAATTTTTTGTAGAAGAGTCGTATTTTCTACCATCGCACGTCTGAGGATCTAAGCTGACAAGATCCCAGGGAAATCACTAAAATGTATTTAAACAAACAGACTTACCCACAAGAAAATATCTCTTCGCTGGTGCTCCAAGCTACACAAGTTGCAAAGTCGGAGTGCTTAGGAGTGCTATCCTGTGATATTTTTAGTTTCATGTCTTTTCCCAACAGGTCAGGAATAAGGCTCCGGGATACCTGGCTCCAAGATAGCGGATATTTGAATTCTTTAAGATTCTTTGATAAATGCTATTGTTTTTCGCGTTATTTTTCTTGGGCACATTTTTTACCAGTGGCGATTCCTAAACCACGAGAAGAAGAAACTTTGAAGATCCACAATGCTGACACTGCGCTATTCTCCTCCAGTTGCCAAATAAAACCAATACAATTGTAATAACCCCCCATAAATCAAAATTTTCTTTAAAAGACTGGAGCTATACGAATTCCTTAAGAAAATCCGTGGAAATTACATATAATATGGACGTTATATAGGCGAAATTTTGTCAATGGATTTTTTGAATTTAATTACAAATTTTCCTCATGCAAGAAAAAAATAAACGAGCTACCGCACACAGAAACGAATTATGACTGGATTTATAAGAGTGCGACGTGTCAACAAACAGTTACCCGGGCAACGAGTACGTGGTGGTACAAACCCAACGACTGGTTCCCTCCCCTTCATGTCCGTGCTTTCGGTACATGTTTGGCATATGAATGCATACTACTTGTTATAGTCGTGTTCGTAACTCTTCGTCGGTTAAAATCAATCAGCTATAGTAATAGCCAAGATCTGTTTTGGTCACACGGCCTTTCTCTGAGATTTCACAAACCTTGTTCACTCAAGAGTTTTATAAAACGTTGGATGAACTGAATCCATACATAATGGAGATTTTCTCCAAGGAACTGCAGACTGAAGATGTCATGATATTTGCAGGATTTTACCGGGTAACGAACTTTCTACCCGGAGGTAAATTAGCTCTTTGCGTGGAAAAAAGTTATTTAAATAGCGTATTATACCTCGTAAGGACGTCTTTGCGATTTATTTTGAATAACTCACAAGGTAAGTCAAGCCAAACTGAACCCACTTGAAAAAGTCAAAACGCTCACATTGTTGAAAAGTTTGCAGAATTATGTATCTTGCATCAAAATATGTCACAGTTTAGGACTTACGCTACTGTACATTGTACATACAAACTCCTCATTTAACCTACTTGCCGAGGATTTACCTGATATGAGCGTGGCCTGTGACACATACTGTTACATTGTACATGATACTTGATTATTAATAGCTTTTTCTTGAATTCAGGGTACTTGAGCTCTAGTATTCCCCATGTTAAAAATGTTGGATTGATGAACGGCAATTTCGTGGTGTTGCGCCTAGCGCTGTTGCGAGTTCATGGGATGATACAGTGCACCCGCACCGCACGCACGTACTGAGGGCTCGTGCCCACTCTCCCTTCTCTTTGTTAATTACTTACATGTAATCCGTATGACAAGCTTTGAGCTGTCACCGTTCCAGTCCCAATTCCTCTTGGCCTCGTTTACCTTGTCTCTATTCTTCTTGGTTTTTGATGCATTTGACTCCTCATCGATATGGACAGAATAATTGTGCGCTTTCTACAGTACGTGCTATATTCTATTTAAAGGAATAGAAGATTCCTATCAACGTTTATGTGCCTGTTCTCCAATAATGCAATAACCAAAAAAAAATGCGTACACGTTTAATTTCTCCACCTACCAGATCCAGGAAAAGGATAACATTAAATTCGCTACGTATCAAATTTGCAATAACCTTGCAGTTAATGTCTCAATAAACGCTACAATTTATCAGCAAAAGCGGCAAAAACCCTTATTTCATCTTACGAAGCTCCGTAGTTCTTGCCGCTTTCTCAGTGGATAAATTGTATTGTTTATTCAGATATATGAATTGCAAGGCTGTTGCATATTTAGTGTGTAGAGAATTTCATGTTATCCTTTTCCATGGAGTAGTATATGGAGGAAATTCTAATTTTCCTTTTTAGAAAAAATATTTATTCGAAACTTTTTACTGCAATATTTTATTTATGTATTTTATTTATATGTAATATTATTATTATTAATATTATTATTATATGCAACGTTAAATTGAAGAAGAGGTTGAGCATTGACAGTTTTTGAAGTTTTCTTTTCGAAAGTTCACTATTTCTGGAAATATTCATTTTTCGATACCTTGACACTCGTAAAAAAGTTAATTAAAGTCTTATAAATTCAGAAACGGTTCATCGTGCCCCTTGGTCTGCCTTGTCTAAAAAATCTGAAAAATCTTCCACTTATATAAGGTGCTATTAGATATATTACGAAGTAAATTATTATTGCAAGTATATAAATATTAATGAGCGCCGATTGAGGATTCATTTCTAAATAAAAGTTTTATTAGCCTCTGCTTTTACAAAATATTATATTGTTTTACCGTTAGCAAAGTTTTAGCTAAACTTAAATCTGAAACTTCGCAACTAATAATCAAAATGTATTCTTGTAGTAATATATATGCATATAAGAAAGGAATTCGATTCCGTTGGAAGGCAAGTAGTCATTTGTAATGACAGCAGCCGATAAGATGAAATATAATAAATTAAGCTAGTTATCCAGTCAATCAACGCCTAATGCTGAGAGGTGATTGAAGTAGTATCGTAAAAATAAATAAATGGCAGGAAAGGAAGTTACAGTAAAATCAATTTTCTAACAACTCCCTACTCCCTAAGGTCCAACAATCACACAATTATCCGCATTAAATTTAACAATCCTCACACTACTGCTGGATTTAAGTGGCCCTGTGCTGCTTCTCTGATGTCGGCGGATGCTTCTGCTGCTGCTGCTCTTCCTGGAGACCCTGGACATACATGATTCGCTTTTCTGGAGGGACGTGCGGCTTGAGCAAAGGCCACCTTCTCGGCTGATCCACTTATCGGTTAAATACTTGTTGACCTCTTTGATCTCACAACGCTTAGTGGATTTGGGTTCAAGGAGACGTTTCATCAATCTGACAAGGCGCGGGGTAAAGTACTTAAACTGATCAGGAATCCTGATGGATTTTTTCTTGTGCCAATCCATGAACTGACAGAAATCTAGGTCTGTAATATCAGCCTCGTTCCAGGGTTCCGTTCCAGTCAGGCATTCGAATAAGAGTATTCCAACTTGCCAAACATCTTGTGATGTGTACATGTAGTATTTTTCTTGGGCCAGAATCTGGCACACCTCCGGGGGGTAGACGCAGGATGATTCTTCTAGTTCAATAGTTTTCTTGACTAGGGAGCCGACGGGGCGCGTTGAACCAAAATCCCCGAGTTTTATGGCACTTAAATTTGGTCCAACCACGAGAATGTTTTCCATTGTTACGTCACCGTGTACCAAGCTGAGACTATGCATGAATTCCAGGGCGGAGGCCAGCTGCTGAATTATGACTTTTGCCTGCGACTCCGGAAGCCCCATCCCAATTCGCTTTCCACTCAGCAAAAACTTTGAAAGAGGTCCGTAAGGTGCGTATTCCTGGACGTACACATAATGGCTTTCCAGGACGAAACTCACGTTGTAACTTGTCAATATATTTGGATGCGGGCTGAGAAAGTAGTTGTAATCCATTTCACGCTTAAAATCATCGTAACTTGTGTATTCACTAGAAACAGCTTTAAGTACCATTTTGTCCATCTCTTTTCGTACAAGAATCACTTTTGAGAATTTCCCTTCTCTCACTGTTTTCAAAATCCGAAAATGCTCTTGATGGCATAACATTTCAAGGCTATCGGGGGGCTGGAGGGCAGAGGGCCTAGGCATATCCGTATTTGATGCCCGCCTCACAACCTGTTCACGCTTATCTCTGTTAGACATTTTCGGCAGCGTCATTGAGCCCGCGGGTCGGAAATCTTTTTGACTGAGAAAAAAATGAGTAAAAATATTAAAATCTCTTGTTGCTTTAACCTCCTGTGAGGTTAAGCTTCAAAAAATCACTTAATAAGTGAACCCTCTTCTACCACGTTAACCCGAGGAGGAAGCAAATCGTGAAGAAGTTGGAAGACTTACTTGGTTAGCTTGAATTATATAGTTGTATTGAAATTTCCGGTAACTTTAAGGGTTGCAAGACCCGACTTTGCACAACAGTCCGTGCCACTATGTACTTGCAATTCAAAACGAAAAGCTGGTATGGTTTATATTTCCAATTTACTGTGACCGCTGCAGTTCGCAAGAGAACATTTCTCTTCGAAGAGTTTATCTTAACTGATAGTAGGAGCTGGGAGCATGGGAGTTTATAAATGAACCCGGGTTTCAGACCGCTTCGCTTTCTTCAGAAATTACAATTTGAGCAGTACGAGCGAATATGTATGTATGTATTTCTTCTCGTAACGGTTACTGGTGAGTGGCCTGCTCTGCTAAAAGGTCGGAGAGAATGTAGAAAATAAGAGGAGGGGAGGATAAGGATGTGCCTACATTGCACAGAGATTCCCTGTAATCTTACCTCGGGGTGCGAAATTATGCATAAGGTATTGAAGTTTTCTCGGTAAGCAGATTTCGGAGGATGACACATGTAGCAAGTTGGTAATTCCACAGCTGGTTCAGCTACCCGGTAGAGGATCGTCCGCCTCTACTCTCAGGGAAAACCAGGCGGGACGGAAGAGAGTACGCACACACTACTTCGGGTCTTTCCAAGAACTCATTCAAATTGGCAAACATGTTTTAGCCCAGTTGACAGATATGTTGTTTGAATATTCTACGTTAGTTTAATTCCTACGAAACCATTCCAGTGGAACCAGTAAACAGGGGATCAAGCAATGCTCAGGACTCAGGACACTCATTAAAACTGTCTTCTTACATGTAAATAGCGTAAACACGCTTGTAAAATATGACTCCCCCGAAACCATGATCGTTTCTCATGATTGCTTCGATTCCTTTCCGTGATTCCTTCTGATCCGATTCATGATAGGAGTCAAAGCATCTTTAAGAATGTACCGAAAATATTATTTAATTGTGTGAACACTTTACTTTTTTTCAATCTAAGCCATGTAAACACACTTACGGTTCTGATGCCCCTAATACGTATACATGCAATATGCCCACATGGTATGTAATACAAAGAGCAAAAGCAATGCAGCTTCCTTTGTAAAATAAATTAAGCGCACTAATAATTCGGCTCGGGTGAGATAGATTCATCCATTGTTAGATTATGATGATTATGACAAGGTGTGAATTTGTAAAAGATCGTTGCAAAGGAACACGGTCTACTAAAAGCTTGGCATTGGGTTTGGATTAGTAGCGAGTAGCGATTACGGAAGAAATAAGAGGAAGAAAACGAGTTTGATATGTTTTGTTAACAGAAGTTCAGAGGAAGGCATACATAGGTATGCCCTCCTCTGAACCGGGTTTGACCCACAATTCTTGCAGACTTCCACTTCATACCCATGCCAAAATCCTTGGGTAGGGAAGCAAGGCAGAGGAGCGAAACTCAAAGCGTACTGGAAGGGAGGAGAAACGTGGCGGGAGGGGTGAAGATATCTTGATTTGGCCCATAACTAGTATAGCATGTGGTACTTTTGGATTAATAACTGCGTTAAATGATAATCTTCCGTTGAAAGTACGAGGACACGGAGGGAGAGTTGCGTGTGCTGTAGAAGGTGATTTCTTCCTGTTGTAAACATGTGCTTTATTGATGTAAATCTAGAAAATGTTGCTGGTGGCGGAGATGCTGAATATATGTAGCTTGGCCGAAGAGATACCCGGATTTTGTCCCTCCCAAAGCTCGTGTAACCTCCATTAAGAACGTCAACATGGCATCAATTCCCAAACTCAACAAGACTTCCTCAAGATGAGCACAAGAGCGTCAACGTGTGCCCCAGAAATAAACCTCATGGTTAATTTAACCACCACCAATTTCATTGATCAACAACAACGACGGCACGCACGCAGCAACCAGATAGATTCACATAAGCATAAAAACAGTCGCTATCAATTAGGGGCAAATCCGATCCTGTCCTGTGACGGAAAGAAGAAACCGCCGGAAAATCCTTTATCAATCCCCGGGTAAAACTGAAGAATAGTCAATTCATAGAATTCAAATCCCCGGCAGGCCACTAGTCTGTGAGAGGTATAATTACATATTGCCTAATTAGCCATTGTTTCCAAACGTACGGGGAAATGTCATTAGACGAGATCGTTTCTTCGAAAGTAGCAGACACAGGCAAGAAATCAGCCAAGGATAATGTGTTTCTGAAAACCCAACGTTCAGTTTACCGAGAGGGGGGCCACTTTTCAGCGCGAATACTACAGGAATTTCATTTTGCGGTATTTACGTTTTATATGCTTCCGTCCTTCTCGCTTACACACATGCGGATGGTGGGAGAAGAGAATTATGGAGGCGGGACAGAAACTCGCACTCGCAAGTAGATGATAATGGATTTTCTAAATTACATCTTCCTCCACCTACCCACCCAGACCCATGCGACTGAGGCAGCATGTCTCTTCATGGAATAGGATACACTGTTACAGATTCTACATTTCATAATGAGAGTCAAGCCCGATGGTTATCTGACACAAGCAGAAGCGAGAACAGTATGATTAGTACCTATGATACTGTTGCGATTCACTGTTAAACGCCTTAGGTTTAGGCCGTAATCAAATTATCAATGACGATGCAAACGTTCATATTTACCTACACTTCTTCAGTCTATCTTTTGTGACATAGGGGTTGAGGAGATACAATTTCCGTACCTATTTCAAATCCGAAGCTTATTGATTACTTCAGTTACATAAACAAGTTTTAAAGTATTTAACAGCAACATATGTAGACAAACTTAAGTATAGCTCAACGTTAAATTATGTGATTTTGTTTTAATATATTTGGACCTTTATTAATCAGTTCTTAATCATGTGTAGTACATCAAAACCAAATCATTCATATTATTCAGGTCTTAGAGTTTAATGTTAATGCCATTTGCTTCAACTGCAAAAAGAAAGCTAACATCCTTCCATTCTAACTCAAAATATGCTATCCTTCTAGTCAGCTTGTTATAATGGTAATCATTATAAAGTATTTCAAAGATTTTCTGCCTTAGCCTTCCTAGCGCTGGAGTTATCTTAAATTATGTGGACCTCTATGAAGCAATGAAATTGAAAGTAAGCGGCAGTATTGTAGGGGCCGTGCTATGTAGTAAGCGGCCGTATCAATCGAAATAAATATCTATCTATCTATGTGTATAATATACATACATGCCGTTTACACCCATTACTTTAATTTACCCTCAAAATATGTACAGATGAGTGTTAGTTGAACAGGTTTAGATAATCGAAGACGAAAAACTGTATGGACGGGGAATTACTACCTACACGAGGAATTTTTCTTATGCCAATTCCGAAGATTTCAAATACAAGTAACAGGGTCATATCATAGGAGAATATTGGCTTTTTAGATTCCACGGCTCAAAGTGAGTAAAACTGAAAGGAGCAGATGCATTAATTCGTAGCATCAATAAAAATCATGTATGTCAGTCATATCATACTAGTACGTAAAACAGTGCACATGGATGTTTCTTCATTATTTATGGTGAAAGTGTGAGTGAGCACATCTTTTAGAAGCAAGGATGACATCAGTCAAGCATTATTTCTCCAATATTGTTTAAAATAGAGGCTGAAAGTGTTTGAAAAACTAGGTTAGAGGATTCGACACTTTCTCAGAGCCAAATAGTGCATCACAAACTCAATCTATCACCCGGTGGAAAAGTTGAAGCGTAACTTAAGATGTATGCTCGAGATAAGGCTTGCGTCGCGTTGAAGAAAGCCGGGTAAAAAGTAGTTGCGATTCAATCCTATACAAATGTATAGGTAAAAAGATACTTAGAGATTTAGGATACAAAGAGTAGATCCTACCTTTTCTCTGACCCTAATTCGAGACGTCAATCATGTACAGAAGACATTTGAGTAGTAGCTGAAGCTCTAAAAGCAAAATGTTTCGAATCCCCAACGTAACCTAGAAAATAACGCAATAACTTGAAGACAGTCATGGCTAGGTCATATAGTAGTGTGTGCCGTGCATCATGTGAAAAGGTTTTGAAACAGAGTTGCTATTATTACGTAAAACAAAGTAGTAACTTCCCCGACCCCGCTGTCAATTTACAGGGCATATTCTCATGTTTTTCTGCATTGTGTTCTCTTTGCTTGAGACCAATGTATGCTGTCATCTGAACGGCCTAATCTAGGAAACACACTCCATGTTGGCTAAAATTTAGTTGAGTTTAATAGCATCCTTTTCCCACATCCTGATACAGTCGAATCTCTATAAGAGCCTCCCATATAAGAGTTTCCTCTCTGTAAGAGTGAAGCTCAACAGCCTGAGCAATATTTCATATATCCTTTATGTTAAATTTTCTCCATATAAGAGTTTTTTAACAGTTTTCTCCCTATAAGAGCCCAAAAGTTTGCCATTTGCAATGCAAACGCATTGTTTTAGCTCTCCATATAAGAGCTTTCTTTGTAGCCAGACAGATTTAAGGGATGTTTGGCTTGTCTGATAAGCCTTCATACTTGTGCATTTTAGTGTAAATTCCTTGCTTGTATTTTCTGTTCAATATCAACTCCAGCGATTATCAGTTCCAGCAACAAAATTTCGAATTTCTATTTAAGAGTCTTCTCTCTATAAGAGCTTTTCTCTCAGAATTATACGAAACTCTTATAGAGAGGTCGGACTGTATTTCTTTTTAGCCTGTTTGTTTGCTGCTATTAAAATCCGTTACATGAAAGTAGGCTGGCACAATTCCGGAGAAAGTATCGGATGATAGGAGGGATTTATAGCCCAAGATGCAGAACATTGTGAAAGGCCGCAGATTGCCTACGATAAGCATGTTTTCTTAGCCTGAAAACCTCTCAACTTGATGTTTAGGTCAATCCTGGTTGTCTTATGAAGAGGATCGGCTGGCCTGGCCCTGTCCTGGTTCATTTATTTTACGAATCCACACTCTGCTTGTCATTCTTTCAGTACAGAGTCTTCCAGAAATACGAGAAATCATGACTGACAGCCGGATGGATCTCCTAAATTGGGCTTATAACTCAATACGTTAACTGTGTTGTTACGAGTCAGGGTCTTTGGAGGTAAATATTACTTGGGCTTATTAGCATACCTTATATATGTTTTTTTAGCCGAAAAGCAGTTATCTTGTTTTGAAATTTACGAAAATATCGGCCTCGTTTCGAAAATGCTGACAATGATGATGCTATAGTAATTCCCCAAAACTGCATCACGCTCCCAATCAATTTACCGATACGCTAATACCTAATCCGAAAATGCTATGGCCTTAAAGTACGGTCGCACTTGTGACAATGCAGCTACACTTAAAGTAAAAATAAATAGTCATTTTTCATTAATATGTAGACATTTAACACTGAAGCGTCGTCAACCTTTTACCTAGATACATATAAAAGTTGTGGCACAGTAGAAGATCTTGGCTTTTCAGTTGTAGCTCTTGGCTGGTGTAAGCCACTTGACGCTGTGACCTGTGACGCTTCTGAACGAAGATTTTCAACGGTGAGCACGCAGGATACACAGTGGAGGAGATAGGAGGAGCGGAAGTACAGGAAAGTGACGTAGTGGAAGAGCGGAGAGAAGTATGAGCAAAGCAAGATTTCGTGAAACAAGCGGTAGCATAAACTAACTTGTTCACATATAACTCACGACTTTTAATGGTTCATCTGCTTTTAAAAGGTATGACGTGGGGAGTTCCAGTTATAATGTGGCAATTCTGCGCTACGGATTGATTGGCCGGTTTTTTCTGAGCTACTGGTTTCTCTGACGCAATCCTTGATGCATAAAAACGTTGTAGTTTTAGTCCTAAGGATTTCCTCTTCATTCATCTCCCCGTCCAAAACGTATTGCAAATGAAACCCACACGTGAAAATGCTGCGTGTGTACACTCACATGTAGCGAGGGTAAATTTCTTGCGAAATAGGCTGCTCTACATTCTTCGAAGGTCCTTCTCCTTGTACCCCCAGAAGAAGCATTGGATGTAAATTTTTAGAGGGCTGAAAAGAGAGAAAGTGAGAATAGAATGAATTCCGGGTAGCAATAAGATTTAAGCAATAATACATGCATGCTTCTTTCTAGTACATAGTGTGACTCGTGGTTTGGTGCAAAGTTAACGAAGGGAAGAAAATGTACACGTTGCAATTGAAAATAAACATTGATACGTATACCTGGCTCATATATTTACTTTTGAAACGGCCTTTCCAAGGAAATCCGAGTAACCTCTCGCGCTTCACCATATCCGCCACCAAAGATCTTTACCCGCATTTAAACGGCATTTTCTGTGCCGGCCTCGTGTCATGCAGGCATAAGTATCCCTATGTTATATATCTCGATGACTTTCCTCTCCTCCCGCTTATTCTTCAGCATCGAACATTCGAAATGATGGGTTGACACACTAAAGTACAAAAAAGTCTGCTGTCTGTGACAATCTTAACTTAACGACTAGAAACTAAACCTCTTCATGCCATACAGATTGTTTGCTGGGAGTATAACGAGAAAAAAAAGATGAGATTACGGTCGAAAGCCCGAAAAGGCGTCTATAAACAGAACTTAACAATCTCGTAAAATTTTACATCGTACAAATAGGAGCGGAACTTTTAATCCAGTTAGTCGTATGTGCATCCCCATACTAAAGTTCTACCTGACCTAATTCGGAGTTTAACTGTTGGCTAGTGTATTTGAAAAATAGTATGGAAGTCATGTTACATGTTTAAATGAACTTGTGGTTTCCACGCCTCCGTTTCCAGTTAAATAGAAAGATTGAAATTATTTTTTGGGAAGGGATACAAAGAATTATCTACTCAAGTATTACCTCGTAGGGTTTTTATAGATTACCAAATAATGGACTTCTAGAATTTCTGGAGAATCAACCTTTTACTCGGGGGAAGCTCTTTGTCCTTGTAATGAATGAAGACAAGTCTGGTTCATAAAATCAACAGTTCCTCTATAATTCATTGAAAAAACTATTTGTTTCTCTTCATGAAACCCCGTCCTGTCAAAACAGAATTCGGTGGACGATCGTTTAAAAAATATTACGGAGTCCCCTTTATGATTTCTCAGTTTTTTCCAACCCCTACTTCATAGTACCAAACTACAGTTCTTGCCGCTTTTTCAGTGCATAAATTGTAGCATTTATTGTGGGAAATTAATTGCAAGAATATTGCATATTTGCTGTAAAGAGAGCATAATTTTATTCTTTTCCTGGGTTCTGGAAGGTGCGGGAATACTTATTCGCCTTTGTTGAAAAAGCTAGTTTTTTCGCATTTTTTGCGGTAGTATTTTTATTTGTGAATTTTTCGGTTTGAAGATTATTGCATTGTATATTGTATCCGACACGAGAAAAAAGAAACAAACGTAGAGAGGACACCATTCACACGTTAATGTAGAAAACGCACGATTGTTGCGGCGACCATATGAATGAGGCAGCGATTGCATAGAAACTCAAATAGAATGGGGACAAGATAAAAAGGGCCAAGAGAAGTTTGGAGTGGAACGATTCTGGAAGCTTGTCCATAAGAATTACATATGCGTACACAATAAAGTGAAAGGGAAGTGGGCCCTTACTTGCCCGCACTACGTGCGGAAGCAAGGTTTGATAACATGCGCTCGCACCGCTACGCGACCGTGGGAACCACCACGAAATCGGCGATCATCGAAGGGACAAATTTAACATGGGCAAGATAGGAGCTGAAATAGTCTGAATATAAGAAAAAGCTAGTAAAAAGGAGACGGCGGATTCCCTTTTATTCCAAGAGTCCAACTAGCGGGGCACTGCCTTTTAGAGTACCATGAAGCACCGAGGCTAAAAATGTCGATTGAGCAGGTTAAAATAGTGATCCTTTAGATGAGATCCATTTTATACTTCTTCTTCTTCTAGAGAATCCGTCATAAAAGCGGCCAATAGCAGAATAGAAATGCGAAGTCACATCCTTATTGCATAGGCTAGTAGATTGAGGCTCTTTATGAAAAATCCAATTTTTTCAGGATACGACATAATCAAGTGTGGGCACGTTTCACTCTTTTAACCGCTGGTGAAGATGAACACGGAAAAATGAAAATAACGGAATGCATTATCATCATACCCATCTTTTCCCATTCAAAGAGAGTCAAGTTAAGGTAGGTGAATTAAAGCAAATTCTAGGATTCTTTCTCCCTACCGCTACTTCTATCCTCTATTCCATAACTTATTCTCCATTAAACTTCTTTCGCACTTTCCCACTTCACTATACGAATATTTTCTAGAAGTTACCTTGACTTCCCGGTTACTAGTATGAATTATCCTTAGAGCGGCTTGTAATTTCTTACAAATACATACATAGATTCAAATGGAATCAACCCATATGCCTTAGGAACTAACCTCTGTAGAAAGCTGGCAAGACAACATACGCTGAAACAATATGAAAATGGTTTTCGGGCCGTGGACTTGATTTTCGATTAGGATTTATGAGTCATATCGGATGAAGAATAATTAAGATGGATTTGCATACAATGTGTTCAAAACTCCTTGTTTAAGTCCCAAAGAAAGAGTAAGTAGGTGAATAAGATTGAAAGATCCTGCAAGGAAATATATGCATTCAGATGAGAACTGATTAGGAATTAGCTTGACTGAATAATGTAACTTATAAACTCGAAGGTGCACATATGATTTTTGTTGCCGAGTAGAATTAACGATCAGGTTCGCAATAATGCACGCCAATTGAATTTCGCATAAATAGTTCAATCCTTGCTAATTCTCGTTCTAATAGGCGGAAGGCTTGCACTTAAAAATGGGAAAGTGAAAGAGCTATAGCCAGGCCTGGCAGAAGGATTGAGGAAGGAAAAAATCAAGGAGGGGAAGAGGAAAGGGATCAAGTAATTGCAGTTCCGGTATCAAACCAATTTGAAAGATCGTCACCATTGAAATCCCCTCTCAGATACAACACAGGTACAGTTAGAGATAGATTAAATACATCTTTCCCATATGCATTTCCGCTTTTCTTTTCTTTATACTACTCCTTAATGCATTTATTTCATTTACAGCAGTAGATCATAGTAGCTGTTGCTAAGTAAGTTATATACATATATATGTACCGCAACTCTAAATTTAAATGCTTCTCTCTCTTTTGGGATTTTCCATGTCTCTGACTCATTGAGGCGAGGGAAAGTTTTTATGTTGGCATCTCACTATATTATTTTCAAAAAGAGGTTCATTTAGTTTCAACTGCTGGGAGAATTATGATCTCCACCCCGGCAATGGTAAGATAACGAAAGTACGGCATCAATTGTAGATTAGTCGCAATCATGTGGCTGACTCATTACACAGTAGACAAATTACTGTAGTATGGCGGCAGCCGTGGGTTTTAGTGGAGGAGAAATGTAGGAGAAACAACTGAATTATGGCTTGAAATGCTGAACAGTAACAGCTAAGAAGGTTGAGTCATAAAGACTGAGACGAATGCCCTACAGAAATGGCAAAAGCTTCGAGATGACAGATTCTTCATACTTTAGCAGAATACGTAGCAAGATTAGAATTGAGCCCCCAAACTTACTAGACCTACCACCCTACCGCATCGCAGTTCCCTAAGATAATTTACTTCCCCCAGATAAGAGGGATCTAATTACGTTCTTCGAGGAGGGATTGCATAATTAGTGGATCACGTCCTCGTCCCAGAGACACGCCGACCTTACTTCCGTACTTTCATATTCCTTCTATCCTTCTCAAGAAATAGCACACTGGCCGGGAACATACTCCCTCAGCCCTCCTCAGCTTGCCCCATTCATGCTGAACAAGTCCTCTATTTCCCGGCATAAAAATATTGTGGAAGAACAAACAAACATCAAACTACGGAAAATTATGCTAAATGCTCAAAGTGTCGGTTATGACTCCCTCCCAACTCCTCATTCTACAACTTGGTTCCAGTGGTTGCGAAAACATCTTTACCCAGAAAAATGGTAAAACCGGGACGGGATTCAGCCTTATCTTACACTAGCTTGACTATCCACCTTCGCGCTCATGTGGGCAACCAATCCGGGAAGCAAATATTTCGCTTATGCCACCTACTTTTCTCTTCATTACTCATCACAATTTTCTAGAACAACGAAAGAAACTAGAGACGAAACCAGTCAACTTTACCCTACTGCCCTGCATATTCCCCTCCCGTCCGGAGAATCAGGAAGAAGCGGAGCAAGAGCACAGCATGCTGTATAGTTTAGTCTGTAAATATTTCCTAAATGTCGTCTGTCTTCATAATCCTCCTCAGGTAACCGTTTGTCGAATGTGACAAATGACAATATGGAGTCTCGGAGCGTCTATCTGTCAGTTTAGGACGAGGCAGAAGAGGGCTAAGTAGGAAACCCCACTACCCAACCGAAATGCGATTTTTCAAACTGGCTTTAATTATTCAGCCTGCCTATGTCTATGTTGTGGTTGCTCCTAAAAGGATAATAAATTCGAATTATTTAAATAGGTTGACATAATTGGGGTGAAAGGGATACTGAAACAGAGAGGAGCGCGGTAAAGAGCCAAACTGTCTGCCATCCGGATCCGGATACGCTCTCCAGACATCAAATCAAATACCGATTGTAAGCCAGAAGGGAATAAAAGCTAACTGAAAAGCGATTTCCTTAAGCCACAAGCACAACTAAGAAACTCTAGGGGTGGTCAGTTCCTGGATACATACGTACTTACGAGTTACCATAAAACGCAGGAGTGGGAGAAACGCCCTTGCTACCTATACTACCTATAAACCGGTCCCTAATTAACTGCGTGCTCAAGACTCCAGCATCTGCAGTTTGGACTTTAAGAGCAGGCGGATGTGCAAAGGAGGAAAGTTTGTTTAGCTCCAAGTTCCGGCTGGCCTACTTTCCCCATAGCCTGGAAATTAATACAGAGGCTGGGGCAGACCTGTGCAATGAGGTTTTAAGTATGTATTTTCGTACCTGGAACTCTTCCTTCTTGTAATTTCCTCTGGAGCTTTATGAGTAAACACAGTAAGATTGTGTTTGCAAAAAATCGCCATTATCTCCTACTACCGTGCTAGCCCAACCCTTCTGGGTAAACTGGAGGTGCATCATGTTTAAACCCTGGGTAAGGTCCGGTTGAGGTATTTGCTGTAGTGTTTTTCAAACGATTTGTAATTTTTTTGTAAACTACGGGAAATCTTTGATGCCGTCAAACTTGTAAAGTCTACGAACTGCTGAAAACGATACCAGTTTTTACAAGTAACACCACATTCTGTGTTTTTGTATTTGAATCTTTAGGGGTCGAGGCTTTCTCCTGCTACAGAAGATCTTCCAAACTGTACAACCGAAGTGAAGAATGCTCACCTAACATTGCGGTTTGCTAGTACTTCCCATAGAGAACGGTATTCAAAGCAGACATCATTAGTTTGTACTGATTTTCGTTACAGTGTTGTCTACCAACGATATGCCTTAATTTCATATTCACCAAGTACGGCATTCGAATTTATTTGAGAGCACGAATGTATCACAGAGCTATATGGAGGAGTTAGGATTTAGGAGGACTGGATATTATTCCAAGAGTTCGCTGGGGTTCGAACGCAGATCCCGCTCACACTGAATGTGATGCCCTAACCTCCAAGATCATTTCACTCCATGTGTTGTCCCAAAGCACATGAGCCCGAGTCCAAAGGGCAGATTTTTCATCTGTTTATTTATTGTGAATAAAGTGTTGGCTAGCAACCGGGGATGAGATAATGAAGGTTTCATTATGATAGTAGCGGTGCAACGGTAGTAAAATATCTTCTCTTCTCTATTTACTTCTGGGAGATTGACGGAAGAGTGTGCCGAGATAGAGATTCAACAAGTTTAAGAGAAACAGTTGTTGTCTCAAACTTACAAGAGAGAAGGAAATTTGGAAAATATTAACAAGGAAAGGTCATCATTGAATCCTTTACTCTCACCAAACTCCCGCTCACGCTTTCCTCCCTTTCCGCGTTATATATTTAAGGTCCAGCGAGCCGCTTGATTCCTCCCGTCGCCTTCTATTGTCAACAATCCGATAACCCCCCAGATTGGAGGCAATCCAAATGTAGTATATCCTATCTTCTTAAAAAGTCGTAGTTAAGACCGGGCTAAACGACTATACTGTTTTTACGTATTGTTCAACGACTACATGCACAGTAGATAAGCAGAAATGTAAACACTGATATTGAAGGAGCTCAAAAAGCTCAAATCAATAAATCTCATATATCTCTATCATCATATTGTTCAACGATATCAGCCATATTGCTTAACGATACTTGCCATCTTCTTTACCGACATCTGCCATGTTCTTTAGCGATATCCACCGTATTGTTTAACGATATGGCGGATGCGTTGAACAATATGGTGGATGCGTTAAACAATATGGTGGATGCGTTAAACAATATGGTGGATGCGTTAAACAATATGGTGGATGCGTTAAACAATATGGTGGATGCGTTAAACAATATGGTGGATGCGTTAAACAATATGGTGGATGCGTTAAACAATATGGCAAATGCGTTAATGCAAAATGCTGGATGCGTTAAAAAATACAGTAGGTGCGTTAAAGCAAAATGATGGATGCGTTAAACAATATAGTAGGTGCGTTAACGCGAAATGATGGATGCGTTAAACAATATGGTAGGTGCGTTAAAACAGTATGGCGGATTTTTTCAAGCAACATGTTAACTAGCTTCGGTCATTCTGGCTAATAGCTTGCCGATTGGTTTAGATGGGTGTTAGCATACTAGGAAGGAGGTATGTGGTTTAGGATTATATGTAACTGGACGACGCTTTATCTATTACGTGGTAGGTACATGCGGCGAACACAGAGCAAAACACACACTGGAATTACTGAACATGAAGAATGCCATACTCGGAATGCGCTTTTGATAATTGGCCACAACTTTGGATCGCTTCTGAGTGACGAAATAGACATTAGCATTGTTGGCAAAAATGTCAAACAAAACTTTGAAGCCGCGCCCACAAGGTTAGCTATGACGCATGACCACCGAGTACACTGTCTCGTCACCAGAAGAAGGCAAAGTTGGTAGATACGTTTCTGCTCTAGATACGGAACATCTCAACACAACTTTCATAGCAAGCCGTTTATTGTTTATACTCTTTCTTTTATACATGCTTCACATACGGGGGGATAAAAGAATTATGCAGTGTGTGTGACCAAGTTAAACACCCGTTGCTTGCAATTTGGAAGGCAGTTATAAGATGCTCCTAAAATTCGTTAGTCAGTGGTAGTAAAATGTCAAGCAAAGCTTGTAAATAAGATAATTGGAGGATAATGGATAAAGGCGAGAGATATTCAAATCTTGCAAAAACGGTTAAGAAAGAAGACCTATAGGTAAGTCATCCTCGCCTCATATATGCCTCTAGAATTATAAAGTTATTCAGCCATTCATCGCCAGAGTGTGCGTGAGAAATTCCGTTGCTAGAGACTTTTGTCGCACGAGACAAATGTTATTGCTAGACATTATTAAGTATAAGCTTGGTCCATGCCATAAATACTACGTCAAGGAGGATAATTAAAATCTATGACTCGGATTAATTTAGCATAATGCTCGTGTTGACAAAACTGTCGCATTCAGAACTTCTCGCCCCCTTTCCTTCCTAGAAATCCGTCGTAGCTCGTAGGATAGTAGGGAAAAGTGTTTGATGGGTAATGGAAGGTAGCTATTAGCAAATATTAGTGTCAGTTTTTACATTCTCTCCTCTCTCTCTTTCCCTATGACACGCAAGCAAGATTGAGGCTCTCCCTAAGAAAGAAAATTATACTTTTATTCCGTCTTGAAGTGGATGAGGACAATTAAGCAAGTTACTATTTCGATTCTCAAAAAACTTACAATGCAATAATTTAATGCAAGAATTTTCAAACTTTAGTTTAATCTTATTGTTATTACTCAGTAACCCGTTCATTTTCACACGTACCGAGGTTACGAAAGCATACATATGACTTTACTTATGCTGAAGGAGTTGTGACGTAGTACCACCAGCAGGATGCATTGGGAAATATTGGTGCGAGGGTTCATATTAGCCAAATGCGAATAACTTTGTCTATCACCAACACATTTTGACATAAAGCTTAAGGTTGCTATCAACGCGCAACGCTATTCTGGGAGGAGAGTATTACAAAGCTTTCAGTCTTTAAACGATGAAAACATACGCAGTAAGTTAAGTTGAGAAAATGACATTATAACGGATACGAAATTCAATTTTCAAAGGAACAACCTCTTGATTTGTTCAAGACGGTTTACGATCCGGTCGTATAGGGTCAAAGAAAAGTGAGAGAGAGAGTCATGTGATTTGTTTCCTATGACCCATCTGTAGGCTACGACCCATCAAGAGCGTCGAACCACTTGAAAGTATCTACATAATCGCCAGGGATGCCAATTGAGTAATAATAGAACTTTAAGAAAATCTTTGATTATTACGGCTTGTCGTAAAAATCTGCTACGACCTACGAACAACCGATCGTACTCAGTCGTAGGACCCATACGAGCGTGTCGTAGCCAGCCCTGAGTTTGGCACTATCGAGCTTTACCTTCTCCAGCTGTAGTTAGAACCACGACATAAGACGAAGATAAACGTGATATTCCCCAAAGTCTAAAATGTTGTAAATAGAATACAAAATAATAGTAATAAACAATGCTATTGAAATCGAGGTTGTTTATAACTGTCGCATAGAACTGCAACAGTTATAAATCATATGCTAAAGCATAGCAATGGTTATAACGCATGTGTTTCAGCCTAGCAAAATTTCTAAAAAATATGCTGAAATTCTAAAACGTTAAGTTTGGTTACAGTTTCAATTGGTTACGTTCAAGTTTGGTTCAGCATGAGCTAAAGCAATGGTTAGCATTTCTGAAGCATATGCTTTTAGTTTAGTTTAGTATATTTCAAGTCATGATCCTCAGAATCATAATTCTGATTTCCAGGAAAAGACTATCACAAGCACCAAGATCATTCATACTATAATTTTTATATTTTGGGAGGAATGTGTCATATCGAGTTGCTTTCATTTACATGTTTGTAAAGTCTTAAAGTGAAATGTTCTATTTTAAGCTTCCGGAGAGGTCTCGGTAACTGATTTCACATTTTTGCAGCACTGTAAGCAAATGAGCGTTGAATCCAAGTCATAGTTATGTTAGATAGGATAATTAATAGTTCCTCTTTGTCGACTGGAAAGAGAGAACATTTCAGAAGCATATTTAAGAACATAGTCATTCTTCAGAAATTTCTTAGTTAAAGATAAGGTAGAGGATACATAAAGCTTTTGGATTGGAAAAATATTGAATGCTTGATACTTATCCGCTAAGTTAGAGTATGACGTCGGGCAAACGTTACATAAAAATTTATCTATCACCTTTTGTGTGGATGTTGTATTGGAGAATCTCCAGATCGGGAGACAAAACTCAATTATGGAGTACACAAGGGCTTTAATCAGTATTATTACAGTTCGCAGAGGGATTAGATTTTTTAGAACGGTTTAGCCGGAAACAGTGCGAAGGTATTTTGGGTTAGACATTTTCATGGCCGGATCTGGGCCATGGCCAGCTTGTGGCCCGTGGCCAGCTCAGCTCTTCGCCCGTGGCCAGCTCGTCGCCCGTGGCCAGCCCGTCGCCCGTGGCCAGCTCGTGGCCCGTGGCCAGCTTGTGGCTCGTGGCCCGTGGCCAGCTAGAATCTATCGTTCACGGTACTTCATGTATGTAGGCAAACTTATCATTAGTAATACGTTTTAGCTGAAAAAATCATATATAGCCCTCCTCAAAATACCGGAGCATTGCAGTTTTGCTAAAACTTATAGTCAAAATAATGTTAACATTAACCATTGCTGGCAAAAATAGCTACTTCAGCATATTTACGATTTTTTGACTTCTTTTTGGTAGTTTCGCTTGTCTCCAGCTACAATTATTGTCAACAATTAATTGAGCTGATGCAACAATTAATAATTGATCTCAACTTTTTTTGACAATTAGATCTTAGAAACAGGATTCAGTACGAGAATCACAGTAATTGACTATTAATTATAAAAATTCAATTTTCAGCTTACTTATTAAAGTTTTAATCGATTGGATTTATTAAGTAATCCAACCTTTGGTCAAACTATGGAATTACAAAGTTTTAGCAAAAATGTAATACTCCGGTAATTTTACGAGGGCCATTTAGGATTTCCCCAGCTACAACGTATTATGAATGATAAGTTTTCCTACATACACTACTCAAGTAGAAGAACCTCACCCACCCGTTGTAGAGTTTCCACTGTTTACAGCCTTGGAACGGAAAGTGCCACATTCCTCAAATATTTCTCATTGATACCTAGTTTAACTAGCTACCATAGCTATAACCGTAAAATTCCGCCATTAAGCCAGTTTTATCCATTTAACCAGCATGTTGTTGCCGGTTGGACCATGACACAATTTCGAGGTATAGTTTACCATATTTTGTTCAAGCTCATTTAAATCATTTCCATAGCAAATAACAGCGGCATCGTCCGCGAAGAAACAGATTGTGCTAAGAATATGTTGGAAACAGTCATTTACTATTACCAAATATATGACTGGCCTGAGGACAGAGCATAACGGGGCAGAACCGAGGACGCTTATGTTATCGCTATGATAGTCCCCTAACTTTATCCTACAATGACCGTTCCGAAGATAATTATTATTTTAATGTATAATTATTATTATTACATATTATGCGGATAAGGCACAGGGGTAAATTTAGGCTGAACAATTTATTGACAAGTACTTTATTATCAAGCCCATCAAATGCTTTTTGATAGTCAAAGAAGATAACTCCAACCTTTTGTTTTTGTTCCTTTCTAATATGTAATTCGCGGAGATAGTGCAAGATTGCATCAGTAGTATTTCTGCCTCCAAAAAAGCCGTAAGGGTTTTCATTCATGGCTTTTCTATAAGATAGGTTTGCTTTGAGAAGCATTACAATCACATTTTCTGTCATTTTTGCCAGATATGGTAATACTGATATTAAAGGATAGGATAAGGGATTAGTTCTATCCGTTTTGCGCAGTAATATTGCAGTAATGACAGGGTTTTTAAGTTTGCCGGGGGGTAAATACCCGTGAAGTGGCATTGGTTAATAATTATACTAATTGGGAGAAAAAAATCTAGTATGAAGTAATGGATGAATTTTGGAGGGACTTAAGACCCAGTTTCAGCTCTTTTGGTGACTTGATTAAGGAATTTATGTAGCCCTTTTTCATGTAACAAGTGTATATAGTTTTCTTTATGGTATGCTGCAAAGTGTAGTGGGCCGGCCTATTTTAAAAGCCCAACCCAACCCGATTTCAGAATTAAGAACAAAACCACCTGGCACAAGCCCTGGAAAAAAGCTAAAGCCCAGTCCAAATTTTAATTTCTATTAAAAATCCAACCTGCCCAAAACCCGAACCAGTTTTTCAAAAAACACCCAACCCGTTGAAAACCAATAAAAAAATCCAACCCGGTAGCTATTTTGTCCCCAATCCGAAAATATTGCGAAACCAAAGGGTATTATATGTTTTTAAAGGGCTGTGCGGAGCTAACTTATGCTACAGTACATGTAATTCATTAACCAGTGAAGTCTTGCTATAAAATCCAGCCCGAAAAATCTTAGTTTTCCAATAGCCCAACCCGATTAATGCTCCTTTCGATTAGCCCAACCGGCCCAACCCGTTTTCAGCTTCAAAACATGTAACCCAGATCGCCCAACCCATACGGGCCTGGGTAACGACAATCCGTCGGCCCGCTAGACTTTTGTATACTGGTAGTGATGAGTCTGTTAAAAGCATTGAGATGTTGTTTTCTGTTTCAGCTAGAAACAAGGTAATTTCTGAATGTCGAAATCATGTTGGCTATAGTGACACTGTTATTTTGGGCTGTACAGACAAACTTTCTGACTTATAGTAAAGAAATTTTGAACTTGATACTCTGATACTCTAGAGTTATTTAACCTTGGACAGAATATGGCCTGAACAATTTCCTCCAACTAGATTACAAGTCAAAATACATTTGGAAATGATTAAATAACAGAGTTTTTTTACCCCAGGTTACTGAAAACAAGGGTTTTCTCTGTTGTACCAGATATTTAAGGAGCTCGCGTAGCTTGTATCAATAAAACTACTACTACTATTACTACACTCGGCTCTCGCATATTTGCTATAAGGAGAGCATAATTTTATTCTTTGCGTTTATTCTTGAGTTTGAGAGTTATTGAGTTCTGGAAGATGGGGGAATACTTATTCGACTGTTTTGAAAAAGCTATTTTTCAGTTTTTGCGGTAGTGTTATTGAATAGTGGGTATTGAAAAGTGAACAACTCATAATGATTGTCTCTCTCCCTCATAGGGCGGAAAAATAAGCGAAATCCCTCGTACTTGACTCTCGTCAATAAGCCATGTACATTTTTATTAAAAAGATAGGAGTGAGAAGGTTTGTAACTCTTGTAGAAAGCTTGTGCACGAAACTGGCTCAAACCTTGGACATATCTGTAAACCGGCCGATGAAAGATAGATGAACGTGAACAGTGGGATAAGTGGATGGAGGATGAAACTTATCAGTCGCACTTTTTTCCACTCTGGCTGTGTTCCAGAGTGGTTCATAGCGCGCTGCTCTACTAGGAGAGTGAGATACTGTCTACCTTCTATCTCAACTAATTAGGAGTTCCACCTTAGGGTCTGGAAATACACGCTGTGTGGTTCCCATCTTTATTGCGTTGGGTTCGGATTCCCGTAAAATATTCCGCGGAATACTACCAAAACCAGGGACCCTGTTTAAGTAATAGCTGGAAGAAGAGAATACCCGGTCCTCGGGAGTTTCTGCGCGTAACGCTGAAGTACTATGTGAACATCCACCTGATCTGTCACCCTGACCTTCTCTCCCCCGTGCTCTCCAAACCTCACAACCCCTACCTCATCAATCCATCGCTACCGGATGTATTCTTTAATTTCGTACAAAGTGCTGTGTCTGCACAGTGAAATTAGGAGATCGTCGCCTCATACTCCACTTCAAATTCTGTCATCGCTACTATCATCGCACCTATGCACAATCCAAGTTGGAGCAAATCGGATATAATTGCTTGCAAGTCTTGCAAGACCTTTAACCTTTTATGCGATAATAATGTGGGATAAAATAGAATAAAAGCTCTTGAGCGAAGCATCCTTGTTCGTCTTCCCATTGCTATGTCCGTACTTCCTTCCGCTCATTCTTCTCGCCGCCTTATGCATAATCAAGGGGAAGGGAAGCGAGAGGTTGGAATGAGTGGACGTGTAAGTTAGGAAGCTCCACAAAATTACAGAAAACAGGTGGTGACACAAAAGTGAAAATTCTGAAAATTGCATCATTCGAAGCAGAAATTTTCAGTGCACCAGGTGTTTGTGATTTGAAATGTTTGAAATTGCAGTGAAGCTTTCAAAATTAAAAAAAAAAAGAAACGTTTTAACAAGTAAACATCTACAACCCACAAGTACAGAGGCAGTCAGCCACAGGACGGGAGAGGAATTCAGGAGTTATCAAGATAACCAAATTGGAAATAACCAAATTACCAGCTATACAATACATAAAAGGGGCAACAATCGTTCCAGACAGTTGCCCCTACGGTTGTAAGTCTCATGCTCTAGACGAGGAGGGAAAAATAAAAAACTCTCCTTGTAAACTTAAGTATTAAAAGCTTTCCTTTATATTTATTTATTAAGAGCAACCGACTGTCGAGACGCTGCCGATACGGACGGGGGAACAAATGGACACGGATAGGAGCGACGACGAAACTGAAGGAACTAAGAAGTCTAAAGCGGATGAGGATGAACCGCCCCTATGGTTTACAAAGGCCATGAATGGATGTATGCAAACTATGACGTCGAAAATGGAAGCTACAAATAAGGCCGTTGGAACACTTAAGGAAAAGGTCAAGGATCTGGAAGAAGAAAACATCTCCCTCCAACAACAAATCCGAAAAACGGTAAGGAAGAAAAACTTGGTCATATTTGGAATACCAGAAGAATCAAGGGAAGACATCTATAAGAAGATGGTAAATATTTTTAAGGATAAGTTAAAGATTGAGAATGTAGACATCGACGATTGTTTCAGGATGGGGAAGTTAAAAATTGGAGCAGGATAGAAGCTATCCCTTTCTGCCGGTTTGAAATACATTTTAGCACCTGGAAGACACATAAGTAAAGATATTATGCAAGAAAAAAGCATAAACCTCAGATGACGGATCAATGCTTTCATATCACCATGGTATCTTGTTCGTTACTTCTATGTACTGAAATGGCGCGCAAATTTGCTTGTGCAAACTCATCAGTTTTGCTAAATTTCTCGTTATTCCACCGTAGTGCGAAATTGTTTCGAATTTAAAAATTATTAGAATTAACGCGTAAATTTTGGAAATGCATGTAACAAAGACACTACAACAGTAAATCTGGTGAGTGGTAATTGTATGTATAGGTATTCGAAGCCTAAAAATTGCATGTTGGAAAAAGGTGTATTAATCTATCCGTCTGATTTTCCTGTTACCTTCGCAGCGTTTCCTGCGCTAGACACTAGAAATAGACGACACTACAGGAGAGACGGCTCTGTATATTACAATATTAGATTTAGTTTTTCTGCAATAATGTAAGAAAGTACTAAAATATTGCGATAAGAATCTCCTTACAAGTACCCTTTCTAACGAATGTCTTTTTTGAGTATAGCTACGGCAAAACTGGACTATAAAAGGCAAATCAACGTTCGCAATAGCTCATGTCAAATGTCAAATTGTGGACGGCTTTCACCGATCGCAATAGCGATGTCACCCCGTACTATATAGTATATATTAAATTTTGGATATTAGTAGTTTTTAATTGCTTATATTCAATATATACTGTATATCTCATGTAAAACTACTAGTACATAACTAAAATGTCAAATTGTGGACGGCTTTCACCGATCGCAATAGGGATTTAACCCCTTACTATATAGTGTACATTAAATTTTGGATATAAGTAGTTTTTAATTGATTCTATTCAATATATACTGTATATCTCATGTAAACCTACTAGTACATAACTGAAATGTCAAATTGTGGACGGCTTTCACCGATCGCAAAAGGGATTTCGCCCCGTACTATATAGTATATATTAAATTTTGAATATTAGTAGTTTTTAATTGATTCTATTCAAAAAATACTGTATATCTCATGTAAATCTACTAGTATATAACCAATATGTCGTATTGTGGACGGCTTTCACCGATCGCATTAGCCTATTTTTCAACCCGGAAAAAAAACGAGAAAAACAAATACCCCAGAGGGGTGAAAGTCAGTTCCTCCCCCAGGCTGATAGGCAAAGAGTGATCAAAGCTAAGAAACTCTTAAAAGAGCAGGGAAGTAAAATATTTATTAACTTTGATTTCTCAGAGGCTGAACAGGCTAGAAGAAAGAAGGAATACATGGAGAAGAAATCCGCTAAGGGAGCGGAAGCAGATAGCAAATTAGATAACAGCAGGCCCCTACCGATTGACAGTATCAATAACATTATCTTTTGTAATTGTAATGGACGTATTGAACATAGAGACGCGAAGTTGAAATTTATTACGGAAAGAAAGCCAAGCATTTTCTGATTATGTGAGACTTGGCTAGGAACGGATGCAAATATTAATCTGAAAGAACTAGAGAAAACTTATACCCTTGTAATCATTCACGGAGAAAGAGAAAACAAAGCCAGGCATAAAGGAGGTTTTATTATGGGTTGGGAAAAGTCTTTGAAGGTAAAAGTCAAGCTGGAAAACAAAAACTGGGTACTTGGCCTATAAGCAATATGTAATAGTAATGTCATACATCAAACCGTACGAGACAATTCTAAAAAATAAGGAAGTGGAAAATCTGTTTGCAAGCATAGCCGAGGAAAGTTGCCGTAAAATAATAATAATGGGGGATCCAAACGGGAGAGTTGAAACAAATAGGATAGAAGAAAGTATAAATCTGGGAAACTTTAAACATGTAGGCCATAATAAGGATAACGTAAAGAATACAAGAGGAAAGTTTCTGATTGAAAAGCTTAAAGATGTCAATATGTACATTCTCAATGGTAGATCACAGGGAGATAAAGAAGGAGAAATAACTTTAGGGTAGTAAGATTGGGAGTAGTACAATCGATTTGGCATGTGCCACCTTAAGTGCGATTGATAAACTAAATAAATTTAATGTACTAAAGTGTGTGTACTCAGTACACATGCCGATTGAACTTGTATGAAAAGGTCGAGAGGGAAAGGATTAATTATGGTGATGTGATTAAATGGACCCTGATAGAAGGGATTAATTCAATGAAATACTGTCCACTAAGCTTGATAACACTGCATATGATATTAAAGAATATTGTAAATCTATACAACAGGTCGCAGGAGAGATGAATATGCTAAAACCTAATTGGAATGTTAAAGTACACAGTTGTCCCTGGTTCAATGTGGAATGTAAAACTGCAAAGCAACATGCCAGGAAAGAGTTAAGACGGCTTATATTCATGAGGAAGATGGACGCTAGAAGCCAACTAGATTTATATATTATAACTAGCTAGGAATACTTCAGGAAGAGTGTCAGAAAACTCTGCAAGGCGGAATACTTTAAGCAACTTGTAAACAATCTAGCCATGGCAACTGATGTCAGAACTTTCTCGTCTGCTGTCAACAAATTTAGGGTAAAAAGGAAATTAGAATCAAGGAATAGTATTACTGCCTAACTATGGGAATCTCATTACACAAATATGTACAATTAAACGAGAGACATAATTATCCCATGTGTAACTAACTTAGAATTAAACAAAGAATTGGATCCGGGTGGTGAAAATATATATGTTTTAGTTAATGAGATATGCCAATATGAGGTAACTAAGGCCCAGCGAGCTCTGTAAAACTGTAAAGCCCCAGGTAGAGATGGTATGCCCAATGAGGTATGGAAACACTTGTCTCCTTGTAACACAGAGAAGCTACCTATAGCCCTGAATGACATATTCTGTAATGGCATCCCTAGTGAAATGAAGGAAATCCTAACTGTACCGATTTTTAAGAAAGGATGTGAAAAGGAGCCTAGAAATTACCGCCCTATAGCCTTGTTAAACACCATTACTAAATTATACACATTAATTCTGGCTAATAGGCTTGTGTCATTTTGTAATATGCTGGATCTTGGTACGGCAAACCAAACCGCATACAAGAAGGGATTGGGATGCGAAAACCACATTTTTACTCTAAACACGGTTGTACAAAGGTATCTAGGTAGAAACAGGAAACTGTTTGCACTATTTGTTGATCTCACAGCAGCTTTTGACTCGGAAAGCGGTATACCTACGGAATTTATTGTTAAAATCCAGGAATTATACACAGGTGCGCATACTAGAGTACGTGCAGCAGAAGGACTGTCAGAGAAAATACCTATTAGAAAATCTGTTCTACAGGGAGAAACACTTAGTCCAGGACTTTGGAACACATTTTTAGATAAAGTAGTAGAACACCTACATAATAGCAGAGGCAACGGTGTTAAGGTAAATGGAATGGAAAAAAATAATAATGTATGTTGATGACTTGATACTACTAGCAGAAACTAGGAAAGACTTACAGATATTAACAGATGATCTAAAAGTGTACTTAGAAGATAATTATCTAAATGTCAACCTTCAAAAAACAAAAGCTTTAGTATTCAGAAAAGCAGGCAGAGTTGCTAAAAATGTGCATTTCAACTGGGGAAATGAAAACATAGAAAATTTGAATGAATATATGGATTTAGGAATCCCTTTTAAAAGCTCAGGTGTACATAACCGAGCAAAATCCCACTACTTCAACAAGGCTACGATTGCTGTCGGGGCAATATTTGATGTATTCTGGAAGGCGAGGGTATCCAAAATACAAACTTATCTAAAACTGTTTAACCCACTAGTTAGATCTATGTTTTCGTACGGATTACCAATAAGGGGACTTTTGTACCCTGAATATATAGAGTTATTTCAAACCCAGTTTCTCAGAAGGCTAACGAAATCCCCTGATATTGTACCTGGCTACTTTCTGAGATTGGAAATGGGAACAGAAAGTATAAAATTGTATATCGTAGGTATAACCTTGCAACTTTTATTTTAGGATTCTCTGGACAGATCATGTTATAACTAAAAATAGCTTTGCAGAGGCTGTTATAAATCAATGTTCCGACCAGCGATTTAACTGGTACAACTAAGTGGATGTTATGTTTAAAGAGTTGGGTGTGCCAATCGAATTAGAAAAACTGGATGTAAACACGAGAGGCAAAGATTATAAGTATGTTATGGGCTACCTCAAACAGAAATTTGTGAATATGGATGTGCAGAGCATGATGAGAACGTCAAAAGTATATAGTCACATTAAAAGTAAGGTAGGCATATCCGATTTCTATGAAAGTAATTTAAGCTGGCATGCTATATTACTGACGCAAAGTTTACGAAACAATATCCCGTATGTGGTCATAGGAGGGAAACGAGTAGTACTAAATGAAATGTGGAATATATGGAAAGGAACTTTAAACCCCGTTAACTGCCTTATTTGTAACCTCAAGAAGCCAGAGGACGTGTTTCACATCATGATTGAATGCCCACAATATAGATTTAATAGAACTCAACTTAAGAGACATTTACAAAATATCAACCTAAACAGAGGTAATTTTTTACAAGAAATTCTTGCGCCAGTAGAGGCTAAGACACTCTAAAGTTTCTGAAAATATGCTATGATTAGGAGGAGCTTCTTTCTAGAAGAATGATAAACAACTTTGTTAAAGAGATCTCGAATCGTACTACTCGTTGTACGAATCGTAATGATATTTTTCAATTACATGGGAATGGAATACTGAAGTATTGTAGGGGCTGTGCTAATAATGCCAACGGCCATATCAATCGAATAAATTTATCTATCGCACCTGTGCACATTTAACTCACCCTGAGTACCGTAGCTGGGATATATTAAATTGGGTATGTTATAGCTGTAAGTTTAATAGTGTCGCATCAAAACGACTAGGTTGTAATACGGTTAATGTATATGATCTAGACCCCTGATTCTGTATGCAATGCATTTTCCCATGTTGGCTAATTCATACTGAAGAGTCGTCTCTTTGCAACGAGCTGGCCCTCTTGCCTAAATTAGGGAAGAACATAGGGATAGCTCATCTTAACATTAACAGACTTAACTCATACAAGTTTGAAAGCTTACGCGTATTGCAAATCCAGCACTCTTTCGACATTGTAGCTATCTCTGAAACTATGGCCACCAAATCTGATCTCACTAGTATGTATTACCTAGAAGGCTACACTATTTTCAGACAAGACCGCGATTCAGGTAGAAAAGGTGGAGGGCTATTAATTCATCTTAATCAGCAGCTGCTATGTTAAGAGCTTGAAATTCCAGCCTCTCCGATATCAGAACTTCAAGTTCTCGCACTCCAAGTCACTAGGGATCACTGGAAGCCCTTTATAATAATCTTTAGTTACAAACCTCCCCATATCTTATTTAGGCAATTTGTGGACTACCTTAATATCCTATTATCCTACTGTCAAAAATAATATCAAGACATTTATCTCACGGGCGATCTAAATATTGACCTGCTCGAAACTAGCTCTGCATCTAAGGTTATACTCTGGTGTACACTATCTCATGGCCTTCATCAAATAATTAGCTCTGTAACTAGGTAAACAGATACTACCTCTGTCTTATCGACCATTTCTATGTCTCTAAAACATCCATAGTTTCCAGCTCAGACATTTTACCCAAAGGATTTAGTGACCATGATGTAGTACATGCAATACTACAAATCCCTTAAGTCAAACTCCCTTAAAAATACATAGAATCCTGTAGTTTCTCTAAGATCAAATGGCATGAGGTAAATGATGAAATGATAGATAAGGATTGGTCATTCATAGACTATGTAAACAATCCCAACGAGGCCTTATCTCTATTGAAGGAACAGTGCTAGGGGTACCAAATAAGTATGCTCCAGTTAAAAGAATACGAGTGAAGGCAAAATAAGCCCCTTGGCTGGATAGTGAACTCTTAGATAAAATGAGGAAAAGAGACTGTGCCAAGTTAAAATCTAATCTTAGCCACAGAGAGGAGGATATTAAATCCTATAGAATACTGAGAAATCAAGTCGATAATGCAGTCAAAGCTGCTAAGTACTCCTATTATAAAAGTCAATGTTGCAAATACCAGTCCAGTCAACATATCTGGAAAGTTTATGACCAGATAACAGGTAGAAAGAATCCCACCTCTATCATAAATGAGCTAGTCGTGGATGGAGTTTCTGTTACCTCAAAACCTGATATTGCAGTAGCGCTACATGAGAGTATGAGTATACAAAACACAGCCCAGGTAGAACCTAGCATCACTAAAATACCCATTGCCCTTACCGTATATCAGCGTCTCCAACAATGAGCTAGTCGACGCTTACTCTAGCCTTAAACTCAAATCTCCTAGAGGCTTTAATGAGATTTCTTACTTGATACTATCTAAATGCTTTAACTCTCCCACTGCACCCCTGTGTAAATAAGTATCTCTGATAATTCAGAAAGGAGACTACCCTATCAGTTTTAAGGAAGCTATCGTGATTCCTCTATATAAAGGTAAGGAAAGCAAGCTCTCTGCCTCCTCTTATCGACCAATTTCCATACTTTGTACTCTCAATAAACTCCTTGAGAAGATAATTCATAAAAGAATCCTAGAAGCTGTAGAACGTGGGATCGGCTTGTCTGATAATCAACATGGGTTTCGTAAGGGACGCTCATGTTTTACTGCACTACTACAGTTTACTACGGATGCATATAGAATAATTGATGCAAAATGTGGGAAAGTACTAGCCCTGTTTATAGATTTTAAGAAAGCATTCGACACTGTATCCCACTTTAACTTCATTCATTTACTTAAAAGCCGATATAAATTACCTGCTTATCTTGTTAAAATAATGATAAATTATCTTAGCGATAGAAAATATAGGGTAATACTTGGTGATTTCTTGTCTCAACAATTTCATGTTAGTGTCGGCTTACCTCGAGGTTCTAATCGGGGACCCTTGGGGTTTATTATGTATGTAGACTGTATAAGCGAGTACCTGCAAAATATTGACTATCTTTGGTAGGCTGACGATGCCCTCATTTATTTCAAGGGTACCGATATCAATGAGCTTGCAGCTAAAGTTAGCTGTTCTCCTGGGTCTTAAGTCCAGGCTGGATGATAAGAAACTCGAACTAAATGTGAGTAAGACTGAGTATATGGCCTTGCATAAAGGTGGGGACTTGTCCGCTAATCTTACCTTACGAATACTTTATAGTAACTTACCGCTAAGCCGGGTCTATACTTTTAAATATTTAGGTATTATACTGGACTGTAACCTAAATTTCGTTCAACACTACAAATATGTAACTAAAAGAGTCGGTATAGCTATTGGGGTGTTGAACAAGTTAAAGCGCTTTATCACTTGGAAGGTTTTTGTAATCCTTCTTAACTCATTTGTGCTTAGTATCATTGATTACAGCTTACCCATTTGGAGTAGGCAATGTGAGTCCCATCTTCGAATGCTACAGTTACAACTCTGTCGAGTTATTTCTAATTTTTGTAACATCAAGAAGACTAAACAGGGGTATCCTATGTATGAGCTACTTGAAAGGGTAAATGCCCTAACAGTGGTTGAGCGCATAGATTATATTGGTGCACGATTCTTTTTTAAGTTTCTACGCTTCAATCCTTATCTTATCTCTTTATCCTCACTATTCCAAATTGATACTGGCTCAAGAACTCGATCCCAAACTGGGGATAAGCTAAAACGATTTATTACCTTTAAATCTGAGACCTTTAAGAAGTCTTGCTGGAATCGTCTAACCCTCTTTTGGAATAATCTGGATGTAAACATTAGGAGTACAAAACAGAGTGTAACAGAATTTGAGCAGAAGATTTGTGTCTACTTTTGAAACCGTATGGATCACACTAATCAATACATATAATGATATCGTAGAAACATTATGCTATTCTTTCGTTTATATATTTGTTAATTGTTTTTTGATGGGGACCGTTACCGAAAAGCAGTAGGCGTAAGCATTGTACTGAGTGGCTTGTCACCTTAATACATCCAACACACAAAGAAACAAACAAAGGAGGAAACCGACGCAAGGCTAATTTGGTAACAGTAGTGTGTGCATGGATATTAGCTGCCTGGAAGTATGTGGACTCTTCAATTATTGGAGAGCGGAGCTATCTCTAAGTCTTGTCGGCCAAGCCAGAAATGGTGTAAGTTCGTGGAAATTGCACACGAAAATACGTTAACACCCATGTGAATACATTTAATGCACACGGCACTTGGAAAACGGAGGCGAATCTAAGAAAGCCCCTCCCCCGCCCTTTCGCATTTAAATATATTTTAGATACCACGTTTACCATTATTCCCCCTCACCCCAAAGACTTCATCTAGCTTGGCGCCATCTACATGGTAGATTTTAGCACTTCAGTAACTACATGAACGGGCGGTAGATGGGAGTTCAGGGCACTCATTATTCTACCCCGCATGATCCCTACCCCTCTTTCACTCTCTTATCCCAATGACGTGGTTCTTGACCACCACCAGCAAATTGTTGAACGGCTTGTGAATTATGTCTCATACCAATTAAGAAGCGCACAGTAATGAGTATGATGTGCGCTTGGATACATGTTTTCACACAAAGATAACCACGGCCAATGCAGCAGGTCAGTAGGAATGCGTGCCATCCATATATTTTAGCTGTAGAACTTGATGTTTCCTACCAGTTTTCCAAGGTGACAAATTCAAATCTAAGTTATGTTATACGATTCATGTCTGAATCAGCGTCTAATACGCAGTATTTTGGCCAGCGCAATTACAGAGGAGCGCTCTGTACTTTAAATTATCGAAGAAAAGGTTATGCGGTGATTGCCACTAGCTGGCAACCTCAAGTAATTTTCAATGACTCATTCCTGCTCTATGGCATTACGTTAGATGATCGCCTTTGTTCTTGTTCAAGAGATGCAAGAGCCGATGCTTCTGACGCGTATATGGCCTCTACACGAATGGGTCGTATCGGACCCGGTCTCGTGGCTCACTTGATCGAGCGATGAGACCCTATTGTGGGAGGGAGTGAGGGGCAGGTTCGAATCTTTATGGGATACCGTTTGTTCGGTTGATGGAGTGTGTGCTCTCTCCCTATTTTCCCGCATGTACCTACCATGCTGAAGATAGAGCCTCGTCCAGTTATATGCAATCCTAAACCACATCCCACCTTCCTACTGCGCTGACATCCATCTTTAGCAATCCACCATATTGTTTAAAGCACCTGCCATTTTGCGTTAACGCACCCACCATATGTTTAACGCATCCGCCATTTTGCGTTAACGCATCCACCATATTGTTTAACGCAGCCGTCATAAAACGTGGGTGCGTTAACGCAAAGTGGCGGATGCATTAACGCAAAATGGCGGATGCGTTAACGCAAAATGGCGGATGCGTTAACGCAAAATGGCGGATGAGTTAAACAATATGGTGGATGCGTTAACGCAAAATGGTGGATGCGTTAACGCAAAATGGTGGATGCGTTAACGCAAAATGGTGGATGCGTTAACGCAAAATGGTGGATGCGTTAACGCAAAATGGTGGATGCGTTAACGCAAAATGGCGGGTGCGTTAAACACATGGTGGGTGCGTTAACGCAAAATGGCGGGTGCTTTAAACAATATGGTGGATTGCTAAAGATGGATGTCAGCGCACTAGGAAGGTGGAATGTGGTTTAGGATTGCATGTAACTGGACGAGGCTCTATCTTAAGCATGGTAGGTACATGCGGGAAAATAGGGAGAGGGCACACACTCCATTAACCGAACAAACGGTGTCCCATAAATCTTGGCCGATTCGATCGTCATGTAATGCCACAGAAACAGGTTTTTACCGGCTTGAAAAATAGGCTAATGCGATCGGTTAAAGCCGTTAACAATTTGACATTTTAGTTATATACTAGTAGATTTACATTAAATATATAGAAAATATCTATTAGAATCTATATAAATCTACTATATATCCGAAAAATGAACATAGTATATACTATGGGGCGAAATCCCTATTGAAATTAGTTAAAGCCGTTAACAATTTGCCTTTTATAGTGCAGTTTCTGCTGTAGATATACTTAAAAAAGACATTTGTACGATAAGGAGATGCTTATTTAAGTAATTTCTTACATTATTGCAGAAAAACTAATTCCAATATTGTAATATACAGCGTCGGCACTCCTGTAGTGTCGTATATTCCTAGTAGTTACCGCAGGAAACGCTGCAAATGTAATGGGAAAATCAGACAGATAGATGCATACTCCTTTTTACAACATGCAATTTTACAGTTCGAATACCTATACATACCATTACCGCTCACCACATTTACTGTTGTAGTGTCTTAGTTACATGAATTTCCAAAATTCACTCATTCATTCTTCTGATTCTTGAATTAGAAAAAATTTCGCACTACCACGGTAGAATACCAAGAAAGAGCGAAAATGATGAGTTTGCACAAGCAAATCTGCGCGCCATTTCAATACATAGCAGTAACAAACAAGATACCATGGTGATACGAAAGAATTGTTCCGTCTCCTGAGGTTCATGCTTTTTCTTGCATAATTTATTTAATAATGTGTACTACCAGGTGTTAAAATGTATTTCAAACCGGCAGAAAAGGATAACTTCTATCCTGTTCGAATTTTTCCCCACTCATTAAAGGCCACATATAATAGGTGCAATTATAAAAAACGATGGCCATCTTGAGCTGGCTTATTTTAGCTACAGCCCCGACCCGTACGAAGCGAGGGTCAGGGTATAGGTTGAGTTAGGCTAGCTTCAAGAAACCTTGACCCAACCCGAGCGAAGCGAGGATCCGAATGTCAAACCAGCTAGCATAGGGTAAGCTTTAGCAAACGTTCAAGTGTCCTGAATCTAAAAATTTTAATGTTTATCTGTAATGGTATCATGGCGTATTTTTTGTAGCGCAATAATTGCTATCTCTATTAGTTCTTTTAGGGATCTATTTGTTTCAAATGAAACTCCGACTGCATCATTCCCCCGTCTCCGTATTCAGTCCCGAAGCTCCGCTATCCTTTTCAGATCTCGTGAGATCTGCTTGTTAAGAATGGATTCCAAAAAGCTGGTATTCATTCATACGAAAAGGAAATACTAGGCCTTGAATTGGAACAGATTGATGATGTTGATACTGAGCTAGATAATCTTTTACTACATTCTTCTGACGAGGAAGCAGGTGTCGATGGAGATTCAAGCTTTGGAGAAGATTTTGATGGCCGGTGATGATTAATCTTAAATATTGAAAATCCTATTAAACAGTTTGTATATGATGTCTACAATTTTTGGTGATAAAAATAAACCCCGCTCGTAAGACACTCACACATTGTCCACCCCATAAAATAATTTGCTCTAAAAATGTTCTAAGCCATGGCTTAATGGCGGGATTTTACGGTAGTTATACAGAAAACCACTAGATGTCGTTGGATACAATACGTATTATTTTCCCTTCCTTGACACTCTGAACTGAATTTTCCGTTCAGCCGGACGAACGGAATTCCTCCCCCTTTCCATATTGAAGTCCAAGTCTTGTATTGCTAGCCAGGTGTACCGTGGAAATGGAACAATAGCTAATACAGTAAATCATTATAGAATTTTATAATTTTCTCCTGAAGAATAATGCTACAAGATGGCGGAGTTAGCGAGAAACAGATTGCATTGCTCCAGCATCCTTTTAACAAAATGTGAACGCTAAGACGCGGACTTGATATATATGTTTTAGGAACATTCTTATTTATTGCACAGTAGCAGGAAGGCTTTAACCTTGATTATGAGGCTGTGTTTAATAATCTTCCCTAGGCGAAACACGGTAGTTGAGGATGCTCATATAGCTGTTAATTTATTTGATGTAACCTGATTTGACGAGGATTAACGAGAGGAGTAGATGAAATCTCTTCCGGATTCAGTCCTGCTTTATGGGAAGATAAACCGAGATTTTTACATATAAACCCCGGTTAAGAAGAACATGAACACGACTTATTCTGGGAGCGATTAAGGGAATGCAATATGATATGTAGGAGGTACAGGGATTTTTTGCATTGCAAGCAGACGGCGACGTCCTAAGGGCTCTGCAACTATAGGACATGCGTGCTATTTTGTAACTGTGCTTTACTATTATTGAAAATGTTTCAACCCTTAAAAGCAAATTCTATGAGCATGTAACCCATATTCGGTACGAGTAAATGGATACGATTTTTGGTCCATATTTCTAGAATTCGTTCTCTAATTACGTTAACCTGGTATTTCTTTCCCATCCTTGTTCTACGCTCCACCTCTAATTATTTTCTTGGGTGTGAGACAACCAGCCAAAAATATGAGATTAACAATAGGTTAATTGAATAAAGTAATATAGGAGGGGAGAACTGACCAGGATAAGATTTGAAAGCTTTCAAATCCATTCATCCGCATCAAGAATGGCTCATCCCATCCCGTCTGTACGTTATTTCTTGATATCTTTCGCAACAAAGCAAGTTGTACGCAAATGCGTCATGTGAGAATTTCAGAGTATTTTAATCTGTCATTATGCATGAGCCAGGCCCTTCACCATCCCATTAACCTCCTAAATTTCCAACTCATAGTAGGAGGGGCGGTGGCAGAATATAAGCCTGGGTTTGGAGCTGTTTGCTTGAGGTCGAGGATAGATGTGGCAATTTTTTCAGGGCATTTGCGCTACAAACAGCGGTGATCACACCGTCTCAGCTGTTACTTGGTTATATAAAGTAAAAAGAAGGGATTTGTATGGATCGACGCTGCCTAAAATTTCAAATTAGATTTATTGGTAAAAGTGTGACAAAATTGGGAAGAATGAGAGTTAATGTCTAGTCACAGGAGACAGGGGGATAGTAGTAGTGCTTATGATGGCAAGTGGAGAATTTCTCAATGAATGAGTAGGATAATTTGTAAGGGTCGTGCGTAGACTGTAGATAAAAAGAAAGACTGCGAAGACGAGAGAAACCGGTTGCGAGAAATGTATATATGCAAACTTAACGGAAGTGCAAGTCTGTCGTATGCAGAGCAGATTGTTCTACACTACAACCTATTCTGATGATGACACCCGTATAAGTGAAAGTCGAGCGGTAAGCTTTGCAAATTTGCTTTATAGGCAACGACGTTTTCATTCTCGCCAAAGACGGATTGAATCATTTAAAAAAATAAGACAGATCCGGTCCAGAGAAGTACCTCGATGAAGTGTGAAAGTAGGTCAGATGCAATAGCACGTACATTGTTCAGAGCAAGACCTGTTGAAGACACAATCGTGGTGCGACGTAATTGGATCCTAAACAACTTCATACTAACTGTGAATGACGCGTTTCAGCGCAACTACATGAACAATTAGCTTAGGATTAATAATTATTATCAGCTCAATCCGCTTGACCTAAAAATACCTACAAATAAGATAAATATTTCTCTTTAATTAGAGATTTTCATTCTTCACATCATTGTCGCATGACCTACGTAGCAACTGCGCAAGATATGAAAGCGTCTTTGGAGGGATGCAATTAATATCCGTTCTCCACTCCCCCTACATACTTGCTCTTACTTACGTTCTATCCTCCCGTCCGTCCCGTCTCCTGCCCTACTAATACTGGAGGGTCTACTAGAGAATGTGAAAAAAATTTCAGAGATGGAAAGAATTTGGGTGGAAAAAGGGGTTTCCTCGCTTACAATCATACAGGTGTCATGTAATAATCAGATGTTTGGAGTCGGAGTAGAACGAGAGGATGAAGGGATGATCCTACGTATGGTAACCAAGGAAGGGATGAGGGTAAGGTGGGGGTGATTGTGTGGTTTTGGTGGTACGACATCTCGCTTCGGATGAGATAAGACTATGTGCATGATGCACGATGCATCTTTTTATAATTCTTATTATTACAATTCCTCTGGGCTTGGTTACATTTAGCAGCTCATGAGGATTAAAATCCTCATTCATTCATCAGCTCTTATAAATGACAGAACATTAGATCCTTCTGAATATAGCAGGAAGACGCACGCCAAATCTCTTAGAGTTTGATCTTTTTGCCAATCTAAACTTTCTTCCCGTTTGCCATCAACGTAAAATTGCATTTCCCGCCCCACAAGACCGACATCTTGGCGTGCACTACTAAGTGTCATTGTTTCTCTAAATCTAAGCCTGTGTGTGCTCTAAACAACTGTCAATTATTAATACCGAAAGGACAATGGTGTGCTGCGGAAGAAGAGCACCTTGAGCTATAAAAAGAATAGACAAAGAGCATGTTATGACAGGGCAGAACTGTGAATTCAATAATTGAATTTACGTTTTAGTTCAATCCTCTGGCTCTTGATAATCAACTACTCTCTTCCTGGATTGCTTGCAGGTTTTCCTTTCTACTGATTTTTCTTCTTTTTTTTCTCACCAAGCTTTTAAAGATACTGGGAAAATACCGAAAACACTTTTCGTTGTGGGCCTTTTACAGCTACAGGTACGCAGCATTCATACCTTTTGTAGTCCAAATAGTTTACCTACTGTTAAAAAATCAGAAAAAATAGCTAATATATTCGTTGAGAAGGTAAAAGTGACCAAACAAGTTTCAAGATAAAAAACCATCACGAAGCGTCTGCTGTGAATTACCAACAAACGCAAACAAGATGATGAAACGGGTTTGAGACTGTTACAGATGATCAACCCTGTACTTGTGACTTCACATAATGCTTGTAACGGAAGGTTATGTTAGATGTGGTTGAACAGGTATTTCCTAGTTTTTTTCGCTTTACAATGTGACGAAAAGTATTATTGCACAAAACTCACTTTCTCGAGTCCCCGAAACGTCATTTTGGAGCAAGCACGTACTCCGTGCAACTCTTGAATAGAAGCTAATCAACCGAATACCTAGACAAATGAAATAACAAGCAATAACCAAAGAAGCGTTAAGCGTAACATTGATTCGCGCTCACTTTAAATCCAACATCCGCCCACTAAGTAGTATTCGCTCATAATTTAAAGAAGGGTATCGGAACTGTAACTAATAACTAAAAGCTAAACCTAACTTCTACATTCATAATGATTATATTACACCCTATGCTATGGGCGAACCATAGGAGCATAGGAGCCATCAAATATGCCTTTTTCGCAGCGACATTTATTGTCTCATTAACCTCTTGCGTACGTTTGTCATGTATGCACTCACATTGAAGATACATGCCGTGCTCTGTGTCCCATATATACGCATCTAGGATTTTGTTGCCATGGTGTGGTGTTTTACC
Source organism: Sminthurides aquaticus (assembly GCA_906901655.1). NCBI lineage: Eukaryota > Metazoa > Arthropoda > Collembola > Symphypleona > Sminthurididae > Sminthurides > Sminthurides aquaticus. The sequence continues at coordinate 810,576 of CAJQTT010000022.1, read as the reverse complement.
AACGGGTGGCAATGGTGAGAATTGCCATAAGGGAAAAAATACTTCGGGCAATATGTTTCAAATTATTTAAAATTAAATAGCATTATGCCGCCATAACTACAGGGCTATGGTTACGGGCAAAATGTGGAGGTACGCAAGAGGTTAAGGGTGGGTTGACACTACGGAGACACGTTGTTGAAGTTTAACTCTGTCTCAATCGCGAATCACGATGACTTTCAAGAAACCTAACAACGAATGTTTTCCATATTAGGGTAACAGTACTATCGGAACAGGGCTCCAATCTTTATCGCTTCGGACAATGCTGAAAGCGAATAAATGCATGTAGGCCTACCAGAGACAGGAACGTTCAAGTGGTAAACACAGGGCAAATATTTGTTACCTCAATTACAATACACGGCACCATCATTTACTCACAGTTTGACAAGAAAGAAGGCATGAAATTCCGAATGGTGGAGGGCAGATGGTAGGAGGGCAAACAATCCGTTGTTCTTAATTACATGTGTCCATTCACCTATACCTGCTCATGTATCGAGTATCGGGTGTTGGTCTAGATAAATCCGTTCAGTAGGTTTCATTCACTGGCCGTGAAGATGGATTAGCGTAAAAGGATGTTGTTTGCTTAATGTTTTAGGAATTATTCCGGATAACTCGGAATTAAGGATTGTTTTTCTGAAGCGGGATTATTTTGTCAAACGTTAGAAATCAAAATGGGTGAAGAGATGAGAAGGAAGATAAAAAATGATAAATCCCTATTCCCCTGTGTTTGGCGGTGGGGGAAGGGGGAATTGTCATATTAATTCAGGAGATGAGACTTGAATTGAGGTTACATGAATGTAATCTCACGTTGTTTATATACGGCCGTATGCTGCTGCTGTACAGGTGTGCAAATTGTACAGTACCTCTGGTAATTATCTTAAACAGAATCTAAGAATGAATTTTTGGAGTCGTCGTAGGAAGATAGTATGCGGGACAATGAAGGGAAGAGGAGAAGCGTGAAGAAAATAGGAGAAGCGAGCAGATGAGGGTTTAAAATTGAGAAAAGCCTTGAGGCTAGCTATAGTGCTGGTTATGATGTTGAAGGATTTGATGTGCATTACTTTGCACGAGATGATGGATTTGTTTTGATGTGCGAAATGCCTCTAGAGTCTACGGTACATAGACAGATTGAGGCTTGGAGAATTTGGACTGGTATGCAAAAGCCTACTGGGTTTAAGTTATAATCTCATCTTTCTAATGTTCTGACCGTTCGCCATCCAAAGCTGCCTCGCAGTCACTGGCGTCGTGTGATACACTTTCCGCCTTTGTTTTGTCTACTTGTCACGTGTACATGGATTGAAAATGATAAAATATGGGAAACATTTCGTATTCATCACACTGCACCTTTACCTATTAATGTAGATTCAATTGATGACTCTCCTTAATACGGAAGGCTTAGAGAAGAAAGAGGAAGCCAAGACGACAGAGCTGCCGAAAAATTCGCATGGCATCGCAAACACGCTAAAAAGGAAAGGCGTATGAGGAGAGGAGTGGAGGAGGTGAAGGTGAGACAGGTAAGAAAGATGGGGGTGGGGGTTTGTTGGGCCAGGTGGAGAGAGAGGATATGATTTAGAAGTGGATGGATGGCGATGGTGGGCTGGCTGCGCTATTATAAGTTCGACTGAGGCTACAAGTGTTTCGCAGGATAAACTTGACAGTGAGGGAGGGGGTGGAGGGAGGTAAATTACATTTGTAAGAAGATGATACGAAAATGGCCTACAATGTGGAGTATGACCTAAATTTCGAGGCAAATTCAAAAGGAGGAGAACGATGTACGAAGGAAATGTCGATTTCATCCGTGAATTACTCAATTTGTAGGAAGAATGACAGGTGCTCATTGTGCACGTATTCAAAGAATTCTGTGCAGGAATCAAGATTTTAAACTCGCTTTCTCTCCTTTACATCTTCTTCTAAACAGACTTAAAATAATCAAATATTATCTCCAAAGACAAGGCTTAAAGCCTGAATGAATTTAAACGAGTGTGAATATTTTCTTTGAATACAGTAGAACGCAAGTTGCTAGTTCCAGCCGTATCTTTTCACCAACTATGCTTGTTTTTCTTACACTGCCTTTAAATTCCAAGTGCAGGTCATAAAGTATATATTCATTAAGCACAAGAATCATTCGACCCAGCCACTTCATTTCCACTATTACCAAGATTGATTTATTGCACCTATCCATACATCCAAAATCACCTTCAACTCACTCAGCATGTGGCAAAGAACGTGTCTATCACACTTATCCCTGGAAACTCTTTCCTACGAAGGCAACAGGTGGGCTATGGTAAAAATAAGACTTTCTCAATTTGAAAAGTCATCAATACAAAGACAGGTAGACCGGAAGTGAGGATAAGCCATAGCTCTACATGATTGCACGAGGAAGAGCGTCATAGCGTTTTCCATTCGAACAAATGACTTAATATTTGCAGCACGCCGCGTGATTGCTTGTGACAATCATTTCAAATCAGTTTTATTTCTCACCTGGGATGCAAGACGTCGTGTTTCATACTGGAATTTATGCTGTCCTTTTTTATTGTATTCTATTTTGCGAGCACGGAAAAGAGGTTGGGTGCAGGAATAGAGGGATGGTCTGGCCTGGATAAATGATTCTGAAGGAGGGAAGAAGTATTTAAAAGTAATTCCTTCATGTCAGGAAAATACAGAAACAAACAGATTATCGTAATTGGGTTAAAAGAGGATTATGGTTTGGGTAATTTTGGGGAAGAACACGGAAAAGGTACATGTATTCTTTTGCTGAGTGATATTTATTAAGTGGCAGAGCCACTTTATAGGAAGCTTCGGGTCCGTCCGTCTGTCCGTGGACACGATATCTCTCGAACGTAAACAGGTACACACTTGGGGTTTGCGGCATCCTATGGCACATGTTCTAGGCCAGAAGCCTATTCGTTTCCGTTACTTTCGCAACAGTCGTTTGACCCTGTGACCTCTCAAAGGTCACAATCATATAAACGGCTGCTACATGCTTCCCATGAGCTTCTATCAGCACTAGGCAGTTACGCATCCATATACCTCAAGGTCCAACCCAACCACGTTATTGCACGACCCCAACACGGTTAATCATAGCAAACCATGAACAGTCATAGCTCCACTGTGTTAAGCCATAGCTATACCGTGTTAAGTCATAGCTTCACACATGCTACATGCTAAGACATAGCTCCACACATGCTAAGACATAGCTCCACACATGCTAAGACATAGCTCCACACATGCTAAGACATAGCTCCACACATGCTAAGACATAGCTCCACACATGCTAAGACATAGCTCCACACATGCTAAGACATAGCTCCACACATGCTAAGACATAGCTCCACACATGCTAAGACATAGCTCCACACATGCTAAGACTGTTTGTTGTTTTAACCTTGTTAGTAAACGTTATTCACTCCTGGCCAAAAGTCTGACTCGGGAGTATCTACGTATTTTTTCTGCGGGTATCCACATTTTGGTTTTCAGACAGTCAGGACGTTAACGCCACTGACTTGCCCACTTTTGTGTCATCCTCTTCCAGATGCCCCTGGTAACAGTGAGTTCCGGAATGGGAAGCATCGGTTTTGGGCCAATGCATAGAAAAACCCACCCGCCACGGGAACATTTATCGGCAAGCTCATAACCAGCATGCCCTTGATGACCAGGAATCCACTCTGATCAAATCATTGGACCTGCCAATTGATTGTAGACGGATGTGTAATTCCTGTGTTAGTTTTGAGTAAGTGTCCTCCTTTTCTAGAGAAGTGACACAACTCATATTATCACAATAAATTGTGATATTTTGGCCAGAGTTTGAGGGCCAACAGGTAGAAAGCTGTTCGGTTTAAACCCTCTAGTTCGCAGTCATAGACCGTGGTCAAAGAAAAAGTAGATAATTCGCAATAAGATCAAGAGAGGTGAAATTAAGATACCTTGCTGTTTTAGAGTATGCAGGGTTAAGAGTAAATAAAAGCTGTAAAGTAAAATGGAGTATCCACTCCATTTTACATTTAAATACTCCTAACCTCTTGCGTAAGTTTGTCATGTCTGCACTCACATTGAAGATGCATGCCGTGCCCTGTGTCTCATGTCTATGGTTACGGAATAGGCAAAGTGTGGGGGTACGCAACTATGTTGGAGTAGTAAAGGTGCGAATGTTTCAGGCATAATACATGAAACTTAAATGCACCAGATTGAAGTGTTTTGTGAGCATGAATCCCTTCGCAAAAGCAAGAAAAACAATAACGGCAGCCAGGAATCGAACCGACACCTCTACCTTGTCCCCTCTATAATACACGTACGCTCTACCAACTGAGCTACAGACCTGCATAGCCTACGCAACGTAGGGTAGACGCATGCAGCATGTACAGATTGATTGTGTGATTGCCCACGGATGACTGGAGACTTAAGCTTTGATAGCCTATAGCTAAGTGATTAATTAACTACACTGAAATTTAATAGGCTGCCTATGCTCGGTTTTTTTGAATCGGTAGTGTAAATAGTAGGTCATTTGAACAGAGGTGGATTCAGGGGGACTACAGGGAGGTAAATCCCAAACAGAGTAGAAAACAATGGTAATGGTTAATAAGTATCCGTAGGAAAAGATTTTGGGTAGACGCTTAGCTATAAAGCTACAACGCAAGACGGGGAAAACTGCCCAACTGACATACATACATCATTATTTACACACTTTGTAGTAACCGTAGTATATATTTATTGCAAATAGGGACGAAGGATTGGGATTTGGGATAAGATCCGAGTGACTGCAGCCGCTGCGCTGCTACAATGAAGCTTAAGAACCGCTCGAGATTATAGCATCCGTTTGTAGAAATGATTTATTGCTGGTTTCGTTTATAAGCCATTCGATCTGGGAAAGTCTGGGCTTAGGAGGGAAAGAATAAGTGATGGACTTAGGGCTTGTAAGAGGATTTTGTCGATATGGATCTACGGTCGTTAATGCTGCATGCGAAATGAGGGAAATGAAAGGATTACAAAGTTAAGAGAAGGGTTTGGTAGGCTGACGTGCTGTTGAGAGTCGTTAGAGGGTGCAAAGCAGTGCAGTGACCAGGATTTCCATTGCGCTCCCTTTTAGAACAAGGATCGAGAAGTCGCTGAAGCGATATCAATTAAATTGCGTGGGATGAAATAAATGCTGCTCAAGGTCTCGTGAAAGCGCTATTGGTCACAGTGTGTCATCTTCCGCTTTCCATCCTCCTTGCAGAGACCAGAGGGAGAGTTGCGGACAGAGAGGGAAAAGGAGGAGGGGACGTCCAACCTTCTACTGGGAACCCATTAAAAGAAGAAAAATTGCTCGCAGAAATATTTTACTGGCCCGAAATCTACTCCTTTGCTTATGGGAGTACGAAGAAGACATTATAGCCAGGTAATACTGTGACGAAAATGAGGGGGAATGCTAGTAGACATTTTATACCACATCATAACCATCGGATATTATGTGAGGTAAAGTATGATGCAGACTGAATGACCAAAACGCTCTCGTAATTCTCCTATAAAAAATGATAAGTTTTAAAGCATAAACGAATTAGCAAACTATATAAGAATATGAACAAGACACGGTCTTGGTGCTGAGCCATCTTGTTTTGGCATTTTTGTGGCGAATCCGTCATCTCGTAACGTTCTCCTCTAGTTGCCCGCTTAATGATGAGCCATACGTGAGTTGTATTTGTGTCTGTGTGTATGTTGCTGAGAAATGTTTTCCCCTAACCACAGTTGAGTCAAACAAATGCTTGACCGATATAATTTTTAGCGTAAGATATGCCGCCGAATCTAGATCTCTTCCTTCGTTACAAAAACAAGACAATAAAATTGTGTACGAGGCTTAAAGCAAAGCTGCAAAAGGCCTGCCTTCAAAGGCTGAGGCTAGTAATGCAACACAACCATGAACTAAGTCAGAAGAAGACTGAGGGATTTTAAAGAGTAGAGTGAGACTAAATTCACTCACCCCGTCTTCTTGTAATGCTATTCTCGTCTTTATTCACTTCCTTCACTTCCCACTTATCATTCTTGTCTTATTACGGATTACAGCCCAAGTTCATATGTGTAACACTGCTGCACCTCAGAGCGCAAATCCGTATTTCACTTGTATAAGTACACATTCATTATGTGCCATCGTCTTTTTTTTCGTACTTGACCAGATTACCGAATCATATTCTTTCATTTACATTCAGAAATCGTGCCAATTCGGCATCCATCCTCACCCTTTTTATGTTTTAAGTAACTAAGTAACGAAATCAACAATCAGCATCCACTTGCTTCTCTCAGCTATCAAATCGTGGTTAAAATCACAAAAAATCAGGTTAAAGGCCTATTTTCAGAGAATGCAATATTTTACCGCACTGATTTTACCATGGCGATGGATAGAATATCCGGGTTTCAGAAACTCGTACATTCTATGCATATCTCCTTGCTAAAACCAATGTGGTAAAATAAACGCTTTCTATGAAAATAGGGAGCTTAGGATTCACGGGATCAGGGCAATTCATGCAGATACGCCGTCTTTTCATCCGACTGTAATTTATACTTTAAATTGTTCGTACCCGAATCCGAGCATTTTCATCCTTGCCTTGGTGACAATCTATCCGTATGGTTGTTCATACTTAAAAATTTTAACCTCAGGACTGTTCATACACAAGGTTAATCCTTTTGTAAAATTAACTCATGAGCATCAAAACCGATACAAATGTGTTCAGACCGTAGTGCTAAGGCTGACCAAAATTTCTATTTCCGGTTTTTATACTGGGAATCCGATTGTACAACAGGATTTTTATGTTCATGGTCCAAAAACCAGGTTCCACATTTCCTCAGTGTATTTTCTTTTAATGAACTCGTCAACTAACAATAAACTGGAGTAACTAACAGTAGTTAGAGGTTAAGGTCAACTGATCATCTCAAGAGTAGGCCGGGACTTGCAATTGTACTAGAAAGCCAACTATGGTCAGGCTTAGAAGATAGCATGATTTTGGTTAAGAATTTTGTATGAGGATGAAGATTTCGAGGATTAACGTATAGACAAACTGCACAAGGATGAATTACCATCAAGTACGAAATGGACAATGGACGAAAAGTCGTTAGTATGAAATACCCAAGGATGAAACGTCGGGAACGAGAACCACCACCAATAAGTATTCACATGCACAGCACAGGTAGCATTGTAGGCATGGAATAAAAGTCAGTGGATGAGACGGCAGAGCGGTTGAAGAATTTTACGTATTCTCTAAAATCTCAAATCCTGGCCTAGCCTAATTCTCTTAATATATCTCCATCCATCCAAGCAGTGTCATGATGGCAGTCCAAGCGCCGGAGCAGGGGAGGGGAGCTACTTACTTTGGCGGCGTGGTTTTGGCATCTCCTGCTTTTTGTATATTAACTTGTCAAAATTCAAAGAAACACCCAACTTGCTAATTAACTAACTAGACTACTATTCGATTTGCAATGAAAAAGAACAGATTTCTTAAAATTGTTCCACATTACTGGCTCTTCTTTGGCGCTCCCTCTCTCCAGACATTAATGATTCAATATGGAAATAGTAAAATGGAAGAAAGAAGACAGTCGGATTTATTTTCTGCACATTACAGTATTATTTGCACACGACCCGTACACACTACGTGAATGCGATTGTGTGGTTTCAGTTTAGTGCGACTGCGACTGAGTGGGAAAAATAATTATACATATGCCGTACTAAAAGAATGGTGAGGAACGGTCAAGTGTACTAGGTTAAAGTGTTACTTGAGGTGGAAGTCTGGTACAATACAATGCATAGGTGTTGTATGATGTTTTACTATGTTATTATGGGAGATGAACGTAAAAATGCAATTAATGCAAAATCAATCCGCTTAGCCAACTTTCTCTATATTCATCTATAACGCATGTTCCTCTGAGCAATGACGTAGGGGCAGGGGTAGAGTAATAGGACATGAATGAATTTATAATAATTGTCGGCAACTCTCTGAGAAGAGCACTCAAAAAGGCTAATCTAGGAAATGAACAAGGAGAGGATGATAAAATGGTCATAAATTGTGGAAAGAATTAGGGTAAGCGTAATAGGTGTTCTGTAGTAAAAAACGATTGCAGCCATTGATGAAGAAAAGTGTATGGGGTGCGAGGGAGAGAGGCATATATACTTGTAGCTAATATGCCTGGCAACAAGCCTATACCTGACTTTGTATCTTATAGTGATTCGTGAAGATGATGATTAATTCATTAAATTATTCTTTCGCGGAGACAAGGGGTAAATCAGCATTAGAATTAAAGTTCTGTGTGTCATTATTTACTGGACGGAGGCAGGTGAGTAAATAAGTAAGCAGACCAGGCCATCCGAGGTAGAAGAAGACAGTTCTAGGTTTCACTTATTTATAATGGCCAGAGTCCGTAGTTTAATGATCAGGAAGCTCAGGTGAGGAGAATTTTTACGCATATCGGGCCATGGACAGCATGGAATGAACATGTGCGCACATGGTAAACTCTAATTTTTAAATCCCCCTGCTGGTAAATCCAAGACTGCTAAGGATGCTAAGGAAACGGTGGATGGGCTAGAGGATGTTGGGGCGAGCTGCTGATATTGGTATAAACTTCTGTGGTCAGTAGAAAATATTCAAAAGGATTTGGATTCAGGACGGAAAGTGGAAATGGACGGCGATGTGGGGATCCCACATCTCTGCAGTAATTTTGAGCATGATGTTTTGAATGGAGGAAGGCTAGTGCATTGACTGGCCGTAAAGCATGGTGAAAATAAAGGAGATGAGTGCAATTTGTTTCGCACTGACTGACGCGACGCGTGCTACAAGGGGAGGATAAAAGATTCTGCCACAAACTGGGTCACTAAGACCACAGAGTAATACGCAGCTGTCTTCACTAATTAGCATGTGCGTTTAATTATAATTACAGGGTTTTACAGGAATTAATTTAGCACAACTCTTCCTACTCCCCTACCTACAGAGAGATTTTAGCTCCATGCAAAATTCTCCTCCTCTTGAAGAATGCAAACCAAATCGCTCCTGCCTTAGCTCCTTCGAATCTACCCGGACTTCAAAGCCACATTTTCGTATCCTTTCGCAGGTTTTACCTTGGCAGGACAGGACAGCTGTTACCTTTTGGTTTTTTAGCCCCCTGGTATTATCTCCTCGTGGATTACCATCCTATATAATCTTTCTCATAAATCTGCAGGCATGATTTTAGGAAAACTTCTTAAAGCTCATCGTTTTGCAAATGGGTAATACGCCAAGCTCCGTCCCTCTTCGGGTATGTTGACTGGTTGACAGAACATCTGGCAGCATTTTATTACCTGAATTGGACAAGTGTAACAATTAACTTTATCTGGAGGCAGATGATATTGAGAGATTCACATTTCACGTTAGGATGTAATTGCGTTATTCACACAGCTTCGAAACATCCCGCAAGATAAAAAATGCCACCCTTAGAAACAATAACAAATATTACCACAGTGTAAGCGGGTTTTAAAAAATAAGAAAATCTTTCAAAGACCCACAAAAGATTGGAAGTTTTAAAAACGTTTGTAATAATTATTATGTATATATATAATGCTAACGCTATTATCATGGAAGCGGAACCAGGTGACATACAAATTACGAGGTTGAGCGGAGTTGCGCAGAGTAGGATTTAACCTAGGCTTAGTCATGTGCCATGTGGCAGAGCTTTCGCAACATTTACTTGTGACTGTATATCCGCTGAATCCCATAAAAATGTCACCAAGATGGGAGACAGATATATGCTAGTGTGGGTTAGATTCCTATTATAATATTCTTGAATGGAGTGGCATGGGTGAGAGTGAATCAAGTTTATGATTATTAAAGGAAGTAATTCACAAACAACGGGGAGCAGCTTGGAAATCATTTCGTGGGATTGTACAACATCAAATGATTAATTCAAATCTACTCGCTCATTACCCCAAGATTTCACTCTTAACCTCCCCCGCCCAAATACTTGACAACTATCCTTATGAGCAAAATTCTTTGAGTGATTTAAAGTAAGCAGACTATATTCTCTGACATCTTTGAGATGATTTTGCTTTCCTGTGTTTCTTGCACTACTCCTGTCAAGAATATAATGCTGTCCATGCAATACTTGATAATTTGGGTTTTCCTTGGCGCCATTAAAGAATATACAAGTGACACGTTCATTGAATCTTATGGGATACATTTTCCCCTTTCGTTCGGAGGGTTGTTGCACACGTTAATTCTGAAAGCTCTGCTGCGGCTAACGTGGTGTAACCTGCCTCTTTGTGTGAACAAGTGGGGGAAAGGCTAATTATTGGGTGAGGGAGTCATGAAGTCAACTCTTGGAACAAGTTTATGAGGAGGAGCGATATTCATGACAAAATTGTTTTCACTTTACAAATTGTAATAGCGATCGTGGAAATTAATTATGTTATTTGATTTGGGCAGGTGTATAAATTATAGCGGGGTAAGGTGCGTAGCAAACCAAAACATGTGGTGCATATGTCGCTAGATATGGTTACTCTAGTACAGTTAATGTAGTGTTGCAACCCTTGCTGCTGCCTCTAAGAAACCAAAGTGATTGTTACTATTTATAAGAAGAGATGTTATGGACAAGCTGTATCATTTCAAAAGGTTTAAAGGAGGAAAATATCCACTTTCTACCGGATATCAACCGAATGACTTGAGCTTGACGGTGCAAACATCCTGTTTGAGGAATATGTTTCATAGCTAGCCTGAATGCATCAACCAGCCTAATACGTATTACTACAGTATCACTTCATTCATTATTTATTGTCACTAGTCAAGCCCTAATGCTCCCACACTCCCCCATTGTTAAGCCAAATTAATGCCAGAAGCATTTAACCCACCGTATTCATCAAAATCCCCACTCAGGTGTAGCATACCCTTTTCACCTCCTCTCCCACCTGGTACGTTCTCTGTAAACGTTACTAACCCTAAAGTCTCGGCTGCAACGCGCAACTGTATATATACTTCGCGCACCCTGATTTTGAAATACTTTTGTCTCGAAAATCCCGGTTATCCGCGCCCCCACCTTCTTCGCGCACCCAAAATGACTTATTCAACGTAAATAACGTACAAAGACAAAGAAAATCGTTTTTTCGAAACACTGTAAACCTTTTATCTTGCTACAGATAATATAGCTATAGTCGCAGTTTTTTAAAGAATCTGTCCAGTTATGGCCCAGGCCAAAATCTACTATAATGCTATTCAAAACCGAAAACTGCTACTATTGTGAAGAAATTAAATACGACGTTTCAAGGGCTCAACTGATGAACTACAAAATTATACCCAAACAGGAGGCGGGCCGGGCTATAATCATACCCAATCCGCCAATTCGAGATTACGCTGCAAATTTACAGTGACTGTCATTATTTCTTTGAACCAATTTAAGCTTCACTTCATTGTCCACACATACAGCAGCAGTAAATAAACAATAAAGTGGATGGGGATGCTATCCAGGAAACATCAAAAATAAGCCCCCTCCCTGCACTTCAATGACTGCGCTGTTTTATGAGCAAAGATTCGAAAAATTTTAGTCCTGCAACAGTTAACAACTATGTTTGGATAAGTCTTTTATACAATTATATATCAGGAACTAACGTAATTAATCTTCAAAAACTTTTTCGATAGCACAAACCCCGATTATCCGCGCCTCCGTCTTTTCGCGCACTCTCAGAGCACCTACATTCAAGCACTTCGCGCACGTAGTAGCCGGGGTTTTACGGTACTTATACAAGACCTAGTTTTTAAACTTTCGCGTTTGTTCCTTTGGTATTTTTACACTGCAGAAGCTGCATTTATCTCTGCTCCTGCTTGCTTTCATTAGACTTGGCTTGTTCAGACCTTTGGTATTTGATCTCCTCTTAGCTAGCTTTCTGCACAGGATTTCTTAAGTTCACCTTGATGAGATGCGTCTTTGTTGGGATTAGTCATGACGATGTAGATGCATTTGTGTGTGGAAGGAGAAATTATTGCACTTCGTAATTATTAAAAGACGAGGAACTAAATCAAACTCAATGAAATATTACTCCAATGTTCCCCTTCTTTCCTTACGTGTCCTCTGGCCTGGCTTGAGATGGGTGGCTATTAAGTAAGTAGAGGTTGTGGTTCCATTATTGCGAATGCAGGTTCGATGCTTCAAAGATATTTGCTAAATCCTGTGCACTCAGTTCGCTCCACTGAGATGAACGTGCAAAACAAAGATGGGGGTTGACGCAATTTAGTTGTGAGACGCAATAGCAAAAATCAGGAATCTGTAACAAAGTTAATTTTCCGGCAAGACAAAACACAGCATGAGAAGGTATAGAGGTGGTATTAATTACTCACTAAACTCTTCCACAGTTGCAGTTGCAAGATGTATGTAACATGGAATGCGCTGTACCAAGACGAAACTAGGAAATTAATTTTTAAATTAGATAAGTGACGTATACGATGCCCAAACTCTCTACTGTCTACTCTCTTCGTGAATGATTCAAAATTGGAATACCCAGCTGTATAATATTCCGTAGGCCCCAACCCACATAGCCCAAGTTTTTAAACTGTGTCCTAAACTATATATTTTCCTAAACTTCCCGTGCGGATTTTGCAGTTTACTTTACATTAGAGGTGCATGCGAAAATCGCCCAGATGTGCGTGCGCTCGCGGCATATTTACAGAAGTGGACTTTATGACTGTGTGAATGAATACCAACTAAATGAAATGCAGGTTAAATTTTATGCATCCGAAATGGTTGATTGATAAAGAGAAAAGAACTGTACTATTTTGTCACCTGTCTTTACCACGATGCGCTTTCATTGTTAAACTGAATTTTGGTTGTGCTGGTTACACTTTGTCAACCCTAAATCGCTAACCGTCACCGCTGGCCAGCCAGGTAGTGTTGCTCGCCAATTGCAAAAGGAACAATTCACACTTTAAACCGGATGTCCATTTTTGTTGCTAACATACGTTCATGCAACTCAAAAACTTTGGCGAATTCATAATCCAACATGTGTAGAACTTGTGTAACACTTTCAGGAAATATGTTATGTTACCATAGTAACGCCCGTTTATACTCCAACACTTTCAATCTAATAGATTTACACAAATGTGCTCCATTTGATTAACATTGAATATTTGCGGTTTTTTTGAACCGCAAATAGAAATATGAAAGGGTTACACAAGTTTGTAATTATTTACGAAACTACTCTAATTTAAGGGATTATATAATTATACTGGGGCGTGTTTATAAGGTAATTAAATACAAAGCAGTCAGTGTAATATTAATCAAAGTAGTTCCCATTGATTCTCCAGCAGGTTAATTAAGGAGCACGCGTAATTTTATCTCGAAAGGTTTCTGTTCCCGGTAGTTGATACCTAACACGTGGTGTTGATTGTTGACTAACTATATTGGGTTATTTAGTAAATACAGGGTGTTAGCCAACTTGTATTCACATTTCCAGGTTCTCCAGAGACCTAACCGGTCAGTTCCTGGCCGTGAAACTTTTTGTATCGTGGAGAGAAAGAACTGAAGTTTTGTTTGGTGGGTCTATCAACAGTGACCTACCATTTTCGGAATCGCAGGCGGGGAAAGCAAAACAAAAACATTCTCAAGATCACAGAAAACAACACAAGAAACTGGCTTAACAAACCAATTTCATCATGACGTTTATCAAAGTCTCAGGGTTTGATTTAATCGCACACGAATCAATTGTGAAGTTGGCGAATCGGAATGAAGACGATAAAAGCCTAGAACGTTGTAGAGGACATGGCGATGGGCGCACGGCGCAGCGTGTGAAAATTCGCTTCGTTTTGTTTTTTCCGCCTGCACTTGCAAAACCGGTAGGTCACAGTTGATAGACACACTAAACAAAACTTCAGCTCTTTCTCTACACGTTGCAAAAAGTCTCATGGTCAGAAACTGGCCAGTTGGGTCACTGGAGATCGTGGAAATGTGAATACAAGTTGGCTAACGCCCTGTACATTGTTGGAAAATCTGGATGTGGTTTCATATTTAGTGGCGGATTCACTCGTGCCAAAATAATCACATCCAAACATAAACTACCGACCAGACACAGTGCCCTATTGCGTATGGCCCATCCATGGTCCAGTGCTGTCACTATCGCCGATTCTGAATCTAGTAATGCAGGGTATGCTAGGATTTTCCAGGAAGTATTGCGACAACGAGAAATGAATAGTTAAAAATTAACTGTTTTTGGCATGGTGCAAATGACGAAGCGACGTTACTCTTGAGTAAGCATTTTCTAGCTCTCTACGACACGACCGTCCACGTCAGTTGACCGTAGCTCTGTCTCGGCAATTCTAACGAAGCTGATCAGTGAAAAACCGAATGTTTAAGGGGAAATAACCTCAGCCGATTTCATAAATAACGTTTCTTTGAGTGAGAACTTACTGCAGGAAGGAACAGGTTATTTACGGAGATGAGGATTGTTTGCATTTATAATTGTAATGTGGTAATCTTACCTCTGTATTAGCTTCTTTTTTCTACTTTTCATTTTTTCTCATTAGTACTTTACCTTGAAGTTACTCGCAAATTTCTCCTGTCAATTTGGGCAGGTCATGATCCTCGATAAAGATCAAGATTTGATGAACGGGACCGACAATCCTGTGTTTCCAAAAACTAGTCTAACTATTTTCATTCAAGCGCACTGCTCCTTTTGACTACTGGGCAAATATAAAATTTTGGGAGTTAGTAGCCTTAAGAATTGTGCTTTCCGGCTAGCATTCGAAAAAACTCATGTACTGTTTGTACTTTTATAGTTAGCGGGAATCAGATTTACAGTAAAAGATATACAGAGGAAGAGAAGAATGAGTAGAAAAGGTAATTTGATAATGAACCGTTGTCTATATTTTTGTTGATGATATCTTCAAGAATTCAAAGAGAAGTACAACCTATGCTTCTTGGTTACAGGAAAACACGTGAAACGCTCGAAATTCTTTAATGAACTTTAGCTAACCTTTGAAAGGCCTGTTTTAAATAGTCGGAGCATAATACTTTTTCTAGAAAATTTGTGGCTGGATGTCGAAAAAGTTTACCTGGTTCTGGTTTTAATTTTTGGAAGAGTCGGCATAGAATGACTAGAGTGGTTTGGTATGGATGAATTAAAATAATCGAAATTCAGGGATAAAAAGAGGGATGATTTGAGAAAAAGCAAGTCTTTGCGACTCGGAATTATGATTATTATAGAATTGAGCATACTGTTTATGAATTAGCTTGGTGTTGAGTCTGTGGTTGGTGAAGGAGAGATTTTAATGGTTTGGTAGTCGGTCAGAGGAAAGAGTATTTCCACCTTGTGAGTATGCAGTGCTTTGCGGCTACGGCCTGGTGATTCGTGTTGATACTCACTGTGGCTTATGTTTGTTTCTCTTAACCTTCTCCCTTGCTTGCAATAAAACCTTCTTCTGACACATAGACTCGCCCGCAAGCAACTTCTTTTACAGCCTCTTCTTACGTAGAAAGGTGGTAAATGGCTAACCTCTGCCATAATTTTAGCATACTTGGCAAGAAGCATATCCAGCTCATGAGGATTGTGATTTGTGATAGTATACAATGACAAGATGAGCATGTAAAATTAAAAAGTAGGGAAAAGTAAACACTCGTGTATCTATCACTTCAATTTCCCTCCTCATCTCCTCTTTAACTGACTCTCTCAGCCTTAGCATAACTTACTTACTTTGTCCCTAAATATTTACTCGGTCTTGATTTCGCGGATGGTCCCTCTCAGCGGATTTTAATGGGCAGGTATATTTCTTCTTCAAGCTTGGCTTTGAAAACGTAAGTTGTTTAAGAAGAATCCCTCATCCGTCTTAATGGTTCAGGCGTCTGACGAATTCCCCAGATTATCCTGAAGAGGGGAATAGAGAACTCGGGAGACAGAATGCAAAATGGTCCAAGTTGCCTTGACTAACTGATGTATAAGTAGTATAAGTGGAGGAACTGAATGACTCTTTTACAGAGTGATTGTATGCAAATGTGAAGGCTTATGACAATTGGATTTAATTCATTGTATTGCCCAAAGGATGAGGGCCTAAAGCTTGAGGAAAGCAAGGAAGAGGACTGTTGAATAGACTGGTGGAGGCAAAAATGTAGAGAGCCGGGGAAGGGTAGTGGTTTGGGAAAAAGAGGATGCGTGGCACACGAACTAGATTAAATTGTCTCATAGGAGTTTGGCAAAAGGCAGGTAGAGACGACGACGAGGATGAAAACCTTTAAGCGCGAAACCTTGGAGGACGATGATGAAATACGCGTAAATTGCAATGGAGTCTGCAGAGAAATGTTTTTGCCTCCCGAGCAGTTCCAACTAAATAACTAACCGTACATGACAGAAGCCTCGGAGGAATGTCAAAGTGAAGAATGAAAAAATAAGGGTAATAGTAATATATTAGTACAAAACATCTTCATGCTCACAATCCACCTATCTACTTTTAACGTGAAGAACACCCTACCATGTAGAAAACTACTCTCCGCAAACCCTAGACCTACTGCAAATTGCAATCGATGATTATTCTCATCCTCCTACCAGCCTCTTCCGGTCATATATTAGCCCTATCTTTCCATGTAATTTACTTTATTACTTCCTCCTTTACTTTGATATACAGTGGGACCAATCAGATTATTATTATAGATCACGTCATAATTTGTAAAAACGTTTTTTGTTTCCTAACAAAAACTATTAGCGTGAAAAAATAACCTTAAACTTTATGAGAATCAAGTTCTATCTCTGGCCAATAATGGGTGTACAAATATTTGTTGTGACTAGTGACTACTCATTAGTACAAAAGAAAATTCAAATTAACTTTGTAGGTATCTACATGCACCTCGGTTTACATACATTAGTAACTAGTAAGATCATTATTTTGAATGGGTTCATCTAGCTCCGTAACGTAAAAATCCAAAAAGTTTAGTGGAACATTATCTGACTTAAGAATACTTAATGCTAGAGACGCGTATACTGTTAAGTGCCAGTTAAAGATATATATAATGGTAGGAAGAAAAACATTTAGAAGGGTTCGAGGAAATGGGTGAAAAAATGATGCTGTCCATAGTTGTAACATTTAGTTACCCTGGTTGCGTCTTAGTCTGGAGTTTGAAAATTTAAAATTATGACAGTCATTGCGAGTGTAATATAATGGAGGAGAAAAGGCAGGTGCTTAAGAATAAGATTGCGGAGCACGGGTAACTTTGTGGCAAACATAATGCGCAACATAAATAATTATAATGTAATGTAAGGGTAAGGGTTTGCGGGATAATTAAAGCTTGTTGTAGAGATCCCAAAAGCCTTATAGCTGTAGAGCTTCGCTTTGACTCTATCGCAATCCCGTATTAGGAAGATGGTTCATGAGCCTAGCAGAAAATGATATTTTATAAAAGAGAGTGAGAAGAGAAAAGGAAGAGATTGCAAAAATGGGAAATAGAATGGAAGAAAAACAATTGGAAGAAATGAGGATGAGTGGAGAGTTAATAATAGTAAGGATTTAAGGAAGAGGATTTAGAAGGAGCGTCAAAACTTTAGGATTACGGATTGAAAGACGAAGGATTGCGGAAGGGTTTAAGGGTTTAAAGAGGAAGAAGGGGAAGAGGATGAAAACCATATAGGGAGATGCGGATTTAGTGGGTGATGATGATACACAGGTAAGAAGAGAATGAGCTCAAGAATCATTCCCCCACCTCCCGTTCCGCTGTAGTTTCAATCTCCCTGTCCCTCTGCATATGTATTCAAAAGAAGTATGCTTATCTTCCATCTTTTGGCGGAGCGAGAAGAGAAGCGCTAAAGTTTTGAGCAGACTGACACACTAGCCAAATAACGGGATTCTTTATACACACGTACGCGCTACAAATTATTACTCCTCATTTTAAATTCTCAAATCTCTACAACACATGCATATACCTGTCGTGAGTATTCTCAATTTTCAACAACTATCCGATACTACGCTATAAAATGCATATATAGCTAAGTTATTTCTGTCGACTCACAGCTTCCTTGCTTACTTGCTACAATCATATTATGTTTTTTGCCTCATTCTTATCTTAATCAATAATGGGAAGAGCTATACAGTGAAATGAACCCTTCAACGAAACAGATATAGCTACGAGGGCGAGGGGCCGCTTAGTTCTGACTTATTCAGTCGTTGGTTGAAATCATCTTACCGAACCAAGCAAGTTCTAAAGTCGTTATTCCTGCCCACTTCACCGGACACTGGTCATAAGATCAAGTCCGATGATTGCCCGGATTTAGATATTCAGATCTGTTAATCTGTGTGCTCATTAGTGCTTCTTTCTCCAAATTCTCAAATCCTCAAAGGTTTCAAAGCAGAAGTGGGCAATCTAAATAAACTTTAAGTAAGCTATAATTATAATTTATTCCTTGTTATTCAGCTTCATTGAGAGCAGGGGATTTGAAACAAATATTGTAGACAAATTAATATACCCTCTGAGGTTAATTGGTCCTCATGTGCAGAGGTAGCGTGAGGTGAATTCATTTAAGGTCGTATATAGGGCTTGTTACAGGCAGGGGGAGAGATTATTCTGTACTTTCGTTATCGTTCAAGATCTTTTGGATGTGGAACAGGTGGAGGCTTGTTTGTAAAAGTGGAGTAAGTAAGTATACACGCTCTGTGGTTTTATGTACTTGAGGAGGGTAATAATAAAGATGAAAGGGTATTTTCGGAAGGAGTATTTATATACGGTATGAATAAGATTAGCCCATAACTTGGACTTAGGAAGATGGGAAGGGGATGAAGAAGAAGATGTGCTTGTAGAAGTTGAAAAGACGGATGAGCTTGATACCTACTGCCTTCCTTGTCCCTTTGCTTGTGTATCATTCCTAAATCCTAATGAATGAAGGTAGGCTTGGTTTTTGGTTGTCTGAGAAGGGAGGACGAAAGATATGTATAAACTATGTGGGTGAAAGAATTAGCAAGGTATGGTATTTCAATAGGTGGAACCCTTTTAAGTTCACACTACATTTTACATGTAGGTTAGTCCTTTTTTCACCCTCCACGCATATCCCAGCAGCAGCCCCTATCCCTCCTTACCTGCCTCATGCTTACGTCCCTCAATTTAGCTGAGGGCATCCTATTTGCTGCTGCAGTCCTCCTTGCCGTGGCTGCTTAAGTCCCTTAAAGAGAAACTACGAGGACTCAAGCTGAGAGACAGAGAGGGAGAAAGAAGTTAAGGAGGGGGAAAGAGGGAAGACTTTCCACCACACTCCCGCACTCTTCTCCAAGGGTTTCTTCATTCTTCAACTCAAGATTGGCCAGGGCAGACCCTTGAAGCTCGTGGTGATCAACATTTGGTCGAAACTTTCCAAATTTGTGCACTTAATCTCTTTCATTGATCCGTAATTGTCTTGCTTATACTTCGCTTGTAATCATGTCTTTGTGCTGTGAAGGGTCTGGCTTGAATATATAGATTCAGCAGTCCTTGTGTTTCGTTTGTTTCTTCATTTGTCCATCAATATGTTACATTTTGATTAAACATTCGTTCTAGTGACAGTGTAAATTCAGGTGTTTTTTGAAATTTATTTTTGAAATAACGTTTGAAGGCAGTGGGATAAGAAGAAGAAACCTTTTTGGATCTTCAACAAAAAAGGTATATAATATACGCGCAAAAGCTAAATAATTTTTTATAACCACATGTAGCGGGTATCCCGGTGAAATCTTAATGATTCAATCAAGTGTTTCCCTTTCATTGGAAAAAAGGGAGAAGGAGTCAAGGTTTTGAAGTCTGATAGAACCTAAAACTAGTTTTGCAACCTTAACGCGATTCTTAACCATCTCTAGTCCTGTTCAATTGACCATTACCTTACGCACCACACGTCAAAGAAACATTGGCTACCAACGAGGTGCCTTCGGCGGAACCGGATTTTACGAATAAAATAATTTAACTGTCATGTCATGTTCCTTGCCCTTGTTGAGACTGTCGTAAATAGGAGGACAGGAGTTATGTTTTGGACCCTCCTCTATTATACAAAGCTTAGGACTTTCTCTAGCCGGTTCTCTTTTACTTTCCCTAAAACCCATATCACATAAGAGTCAGAATGGAGTAAATAAATAAAAACAGACAGCTCTGCCGAGTACAACCTTTTTGCAAAAATATGGATCGTCCATCAGGAATACGAGGGCCATCTAGGACGTTCTTCAATCATTCAGTCAAAAGATGCATTGTGTAGGATGGACGTTGAAGAATTTTAGTGAATGATACTCATCTCAAAGTAGCGTGTGGGTGGGAAGGAAATTATATATGTAAAGGTGTATTTCCATAGCATACGTTTATTTTACCGCACTGTGTTTTGCCATAGCGATGGATAGAATGCTTTTTTGAAACACGTACATTCTACCTATCTATCGCTATGACAAAACCAGTAGGGTAAAATAAATGCATTCTATGAAAATACGCCTTGCCTTAACTGTTTAAATGCAGTTTCTTCCACACATATTCTGCTTTAAAGATGCGGAAAGTTGTGTGTACACTTGCGTGTGTTGGATGTTGAGTTCACGCACCAGTTAGGCGCGTGAATAGCCAATTCGACACGACTGCATGTCTCTGAAAATAATGCATGTGGGACAAGGCGTGAATCCTTTGAGATGTTTCAATATCCCTCAAGTTAAAAAGAAAAGTTCGGCTTTAAGATTTTCTTCCTACCTGTATCTCTCTCGCGTATTCAGAATTTCGACTAGAGATTTGGAAATTGTTGTAGCTCTTATTCCCACGAATTTTCCTCATACCCTTTTTGAATTTATCCATCAAAACATCATTATTTTTAGTAATTGTTTCGTTAGTGATAAAACCGAACTAGGGAGATTCCCATAAAGTATAATTGTCATAAAAATGCCTGAAGTATAGCTGCTGCTACTGTTGACTGTTGATGGAAGGTGGGGCTTCAACCTTCTTAACGCATAAGGTCAAAGTCGATATTGCTGTCAGTGTCAGTTTGGCTTTTAGATACGAGAAAATTAGAAAAGGATTTTTTAACTCCTTTTAACTTAAGGTTTAAGGCTAGAAAATATGCTAGAATCCCAGAGTCAATTGTAACCAGTGAAGATTTGATTCACCTTGAAATGAAAGTTTGGTTGACAATTTCAAAGAATAATGCTGAATTACAATAGAGGCGACTAGCACACTGTGAGCCAGTATCCGCTTGCCTCTTTCAAGTAATAGAAAAGCTCTCTCTCTCTCTTGTGAAAGTGCCAGAGAATAATAGGGAAGCCGTCCTCTAAAATTAACGCCTCCGATGCACGGCCACTGCTTTTGGTGGATTGGTCCCTTCCTAAAATCTCCCCTTCATTTTCACTTGCCATCGTACTAGATTTTTGGCTACGAAATTGCACAATCTAGTAAAAGGATTCCCACGATGAGGTTGTATTCTTAGCTTTTGCTTAGACGAGTTATGACCTATGTAGTTTTATGCCATAGAAAATATCAGATTTAAATGCAGACTCTGTCCAGTATGCCAGTATGTAAGTTACAAGTGCAAAATCTTTATTGTGACTTGAAAGACAGCAGGTGGTTAAATGTATGTTGACGTGGTAAAAAGTGTTGCCGGTGACGTTAATGTGCTGCTGAGTGCCATGGCGGAGGAGCACGTGTCGTGTGTACATAATTTAGTGAAAGGCTCATCTTCTACCCGAAAGCTAAATCAAAGTATTTTGAGCATCCGCATAGCAAAATGCGCTCTTGAGCTCGAGTCAAGAGGAACAAGAAGAAAAGAAGACCACCATTCTAAAGATTCCTTGTAATGTTGCAATACGAGCTCTGCCTGTTCCTTTTCTTCTTGCTTCTTGCCCCTTGCGGTCAGGCTTTCCACACCACTAACATAGTGAACTAGTAAGCTAAATATCTTTTAGCAGACTTCATCGGAGTAAATATAATTTTGCTAGAATCCATGATGCTGAATCTAGCAGATAGTCTCCACAACAAGCCATGAAAACATTGTTACTGGTTTATCGTGCATTAATAACAGTGTGTCTCTCATTCCAAGATGGCAGTCGGCTCATTTTTGTGTACCTTACATATGGAATGCGAGTACAGAAGGGGGAAACTATTGCATTGTGGGATTTGTATTTGTTAAATTAAATAAGATGTTGGGTACGGCGGGGCAGAGCAGAGCTGCTAGCATGTTCCAGGATTTCCGATCCAAGTCTATGATATGTACTTAATGTACATGTTTTTTTACAAAATTCTCTGAAGTACTCAAAATATTTAATAAATTTTGTAATTGATTTTCTCTTTTACAGAAACCTCCAAGGAGACCGCTTTTGGTGCTACGTTTTTTGATATTTCCTTCCCATCTCTGTTTTTCCATACATTGCCAAAATGACGAGCCGGAGCAGCCTCTGTAAAATCTCGTACCGCAAATTATCAAATTTTAGAAGACGACAGATGACGAGGACTTGCTTTTATTTCGGATCCCTCTTCACACTAGTCATCTTGTCACAAGTAAGACACGCAAAGTTCAGCACAAGTTCTAAACCATTCGCTATTACTCTTTCAGTCCAAATGAGAGAGCTATTCATCAAGCTCATGCCCTCCTAACTTTCAATTCTTCACTCAAGGATGTGACACACTATTCTTTACTATCTTCACTGTGCTGCAATCCCGATAGCAATGAGTGTCAGTGGATTATGGACCCACTAATTGCATCTCACTTTGCTTTCCTTCCTAAACAACTCCTCCTTCTCAATGTTTTCAACGCAGCACATATGGGAGAACTTACAAAAGAATCCGCGGATGGAATAGTGGATGTGGTAGGACATGAATCATATGAAGGTGTAACACCTTCATATGATTCATGCACATACATAGAAAAGCAGGGAATGCTCCAAGAAGAAAGGAAGGTGAATACGGGAAGCTATAGATTCTCGATTAAAAGCAAAGTCCAAGATTGAGGTCACAAAAGTGGCTGAGAAATGAAATAGAAATGGAATCAAGGAGCAAAAGAAGAAAACAAGTTGTCACCTTGGAAAGGTGCATAATCGGAAATGGCCTAGTAGAGTAGAAAAATGGCGTGTCATTCGTTCAAGAACGTAGAATGAATGTATTTTCATTTGGATGGAGGCGGAGTATTTTGCAGGTGTACGCACAAGAGATTATGTCTAATCCAGTGTTGGCTACGGCTGTGGCGTATCGGGCCGTACAACAAGTGACAGTCACGTGGTATAAATTAGTACGGCCAGAATTTTTAGGGCCGATGTGTGACCGCCCGTTACTAAAGATGCTAGTTTTGATGATATTATCCATACGAATGCATGAAATGCACTCCCATTGATGAACAAGGGTCAGAATTGATGGTTATACTAAATTTTGAAGTTAAATTTGCATCAAAATTAGTGAAATCCAAATTAATAATTTTGAGGCTGAAATTTACGGACCAGGTGTATTTCTAGTAGGTGCCTGAAGAGCCGTAACATACGATTACGTCCCGGGTGCGAAAGGGGAGGACGTGGACGTTAGTGTTGTACGGCTCGAATGGCCGGGCCGTAGCCAATCTTGGTCTAATCACGGATTTTATTCTTGTTAACCGCACTATACTCACTTGGAGCAGATTCTGCATAAGTTGTTAATGTCCCCCTGTCCTGGCTACCATAATACACCGTAGACTATGCTTTATTCCTCCACACTTACTGAGCTATATAATCTCTCAGACTTCCTTACTAAGATTGATATAAGATCAAAATATCTATGGAACAGGTTCATAAATAGGTGTACTATAGTAGACTTTCTGAACTGATCAGCAGCTTCACACTGAGCTTGACATTAATTTCTTTAGGGCAGTCAGTCAACCCACCCCGCAACTCCCACTACTACTCGCAAATGTCAAAAATCTCAGAGACCCATGTATGGAACACATGGGCAAAATGTTTGTGCAATTTATTTGCCGTGACTATCTTTGTTTCCGTACATTGCCAAACCAAATAAGTAACGAATTGAGAGGAGCCCAACAACAAAAGCTGTGAATGCAGGAAGAGTCAGGTGTGCAATATGAAATGCGGTCTTACTCGACAGATTCCCTAAGTAAGCAAATGCAAGGTAATTGCTAATTTTGAACTGAAACCTGTATCAGTCTTCCACAGTCAGAGTGGATTAGCTGCAGTAACAGAGAAACGAAAGCCATTCATAAGTACTCACTAAATAATGGTAGATTTAATACAATTAAGCGAGTTTAAGGAATCAAATCGCTGGCACATCTAATAGAAGATAAATGAAACAAGGAGGGCTCTGATTAATGGATTTATTGTTCTTGAATCACTATCCTTACATTTTCGGTATGAAAGTCAATTCGATACGTATAATCCCATGCGGATTTCCCAACCTTGGTGAATCCAAGGATAAAGATGCAAGCTTACGGCATTGTGGGGGGAAGGAAATGGAGCAGAATGTTTGTGTATCCCAAATCTGCGAATCCTCTTAATTGCCTACATTGTACCTAAGCTAACTGAGGGAGAGAGAGGAATGAAAATATATCTTGTTCTTTTAACCAGGCAACTGTGTCACAATTCTTCAATGTACCTCTGTTCTATGACATTCCTTTGGAAATTTAAAGACTTGAGCTTAACGTGCAGCTATACTTCCTGTAAGCTCCCTCAAGTTATTCAACTGAGATAAGGAAGAAGGATGAACAAATGTTCGTTTGAAAGGCACGGTACAAGCATTATTACGCTTTCGGCTGCGCAAAATTTAAGATGGCGGGGAGTTTGGAGCATTGGAAACAGCTGAACAAATGTAGGATTGAATTATTTTTTACACTTAATTAACTTGTAAACTTGCTAGCAGCTTGTACAGAAAGCATCTACATTGTATTTTATGTGACCCATCCACTTTAGTGTAAGTCAACCATACAATAGGCTTAAAGATTCTCAAGGCTAACAGCGACAGGAATTTTGACATTCTTGCCTTGTTTAGTCTTTTTCCGATTTACCTGTACTCTTAGTCTCTTCGTAGCCCAGAGAGTAGCAATTAACATTTGCCATATATGTAAAGTTTTAAAATGAGGATTTAATGAGTGGCTATCAGGAGAATGTAAAATAATGTATGTAATTTGAGGAGAAACAAGGAAGGCTTCCCCAGAAAGTCTCTGGCAACCGTAACTCGGATGCTTATTTAAAGTTCGGAAGGGAAGGGAGCTCTCAGAGTATTACAGTTATGGAAGAAAACCATGATTTGATGGTAATTGAAGATACTGGTACGGGCATGATAAATGAAATGATTGTTAATAAAGTTTTTGAAAGACTTAGCTTTTTAGGATGCTCCCTTCGGTTTGAGTCTCAAATTCACAGTATAGTTGGGGTTGTGCGTAATGAAAGCAGATTTGAGGAGGTAGAGGCAGGGGATTGTAATTTTCCTTATGACAAGGGATTGTTTGGTCGCGTGAGCGTGTATTCCCGTTCTGTATGAGCTGATTTGTGGTAAAATTCAGGAAATAGGTCTCTTTGCAAGCATTCATTTCATACATGTGCTATTTTTGCTATATTACTATATTCATTTTGTTTGTTAGTCGCCGTTTAATGGGTAGTCCTTGCTCCTTGCTTTCTTCCTTGCTCTCCTGATTCTCACCTGCTTATTGTTTCAAAGAATATAGCAACATGAGAAGAATCTGACCTCTAAATCTCCTGGGATGGAAAAGCTAAAATAAGTAAGTTACGTGCCATGCAGGTCGGGCTAAGAGCCTAGACCAAGGGCCAAATCTACGCTTAACTACTCGTCTACCGAAAATTATACATATGTGGAATTATTGAAGGGATTTTAGCGCATAGCAGCCGGAAGAGGCGCAGAAGGAGATAAATTCCTGATGAATGATGTCGGAGGCAACAACTTGAAAATTACTAGTAGTTACTTACAAGAAAAGAGAGGAGCAGGATCTGATTCCGTTTAAATTTATACTTAAAACTTGGCCTTAGGGAATAAGCAAGCATGGCCACGAAAACAACCTTTGTAGCCGTGCATTAACATCATCTCCTCATATTAGAGCGTAGTTGACTGTGATGATGATCCACATAGATTATTTAACTCTAGCTGTGTTACCTTGAGCATGAACTATCTCAAAACTAATGGTAAATATGTATAAGGAAAATTAGCAAATACGAAGCACCTCAATAACGCAGCTTCAGGCTATTTGGTTCGCTTCTGAAGTTTATGAAAGTTGGTAGTTTTTATTTAAACCCATTGCATATCCCTCCTCCCTCGGTAGAATTGCGTTAACGACGTCAAAAATATCGTATTTTACCTTCTTTATTCTGTCTCTTTCTTTAGGTTGCCTTTGGCGACACAAGCAGTAAAAAGGGCTCAACAAATAGCATTATACCGGACCAGGTGGCGATGGCAGCTGAGCATAGGATAGGGCATCATGGACCTCCAGGAAATTATGGCCCTCCTCCACCAGGTTTTAGTGGACCTCCTCCGCCCCAGCCTCAACCCTATGGAGCCCCAGGACCAATCGGAGGCCCTGGAGGCTCTGGAGGAGCTGAAGAAGCATGGCCTGTTCAAACCCAGCACGATATGCCTCAAATTAAGATTCTTCAAGTTCAATGCGAGAAATCCCACATGAGAGTAAATATTGAGTTCGACCGGCCCTTTTACGGAATGATCTTCTCGAAGGGACATTATTCAGACCCTCAATGCGTTCATTTGGCTCCCGGCTCAGGACACCTGTCGGCTACTTTTGACATTTATCTCAACGCTTGTGGAATGACATCTAGCGCTAATGGTAATGGATTGTATGGACCTGCTCCTTCTGGAACGTTTGTGGAAAACACGATCATCATCCAATACGATCCTCTTGTCCAAGAAGTCTGGGACCAAGCCCGAAAGCTTCGCTGCACATGGTATGATTTCTATGAAAAGTCCGTCACCTTCCGACCCTTCCAGGTTGATATGCTTCACGCTGTAACGGCCAACTTCCTTGGGGATAATCTGCAATGCTGGATGCAGATTCAAGTAAGTTTGGATAATGACACAATGGTAGAGTTCAGCGTGACACCCTCTATGTGTATCACAGCTCAAGTAAATCTGGTTTTGTTTTAGGTTGGCAAGGGACCTTGGGCATCTGAAGTATCTGGAATAGTCAAAATCGGTCAAACGATGACAATGGTTCTGGCTATCAAGGATGATGAGAACAAGTTTGACATGCTTGTTCGGAACTGCGTGGCTCATGACGGAAAGCGTGCCCCAATTCAATTAGTTGACGCTTATGGATGCGTAACAAGGCCGAAGATTATGTCAAGATTCCACAAGATTAAGAACTTTGGCGCTTCTGCATCAGTGGTTTCTTATGCCTACTTCCAGGCGTTTAAATTCCCCGACTCCATGAACGTTCACTTTCAGTGTGTCATACAAGTTTGCAGATATCAATGCCCTGAACCCAAGTGTGGAGGAGAAGAAATTTACGGACCAGCGGGACCTGGAGGGCCAGGTGGACCTCCGCAGCTCGGATTATCCCACGGAGGTATGTTGCAGACTTGGGGAATGCGGAATTTCGAAGGGAAAATCTTAGCTTTTACTAATTAACGCATTTTAAATATTTCAGATCCCAGAAATCCACATGGAGCATATTCGGAGAATTCGGAAATCGTTTCCGGAATACCAAGTCAGAAGCCTGGAGACGAACATGATCAACACGTAGCTGCAAGTGCACCTAAACCCCAGCAACAAGTTCCACCACATGGTCAGCCTACAGCTCACGGACCTCCTCCCCCACTTCCGCCTCCTCCTGGATACAAGAAACCCATGCTTATTCCCGGACCAATGCCGGGACAACCCAGCCATGTTATGCTTCCTCCTCTTCCTCACGGTGGTTACGCGAACGTGAAGCGAGAGGGTGTTGTTGCTGACGAAGAGCGACATGCTGATGATGACGATGATGAAGATGAGGACGAGCCTAATTTAGCAGCACTCGTTGGCATGGGCAACCCCCGAGCCTTGGATCTTGACCAGGCCGACAGACGCCATCCACAGAGATCAAGACGTAGCACTACCAACGATGCCGACCAGCATAGCTTTGTTGTACATCTTTCAACTCATCGCGTCTACAGGAGGGCGACACAGGAGATGGTTGATGTAGACACCGCGAGAACGATTCAAGTAAGTTGCAAAAGAAATAGCAAAAATTCGTGACCTTTGACCAAATACTGCGTTCAAGATGTGTATTTCTATTAATTATTTTATAGGTCGTTGCACCAGGTGATGTAGCTTTCAGTTTGGGAGGCCAGCCGAACTCGTCACAGGAATCTGTTGTTGTAGAAAGCACAAATTCTTTTGATCACGAAGGAATCTGTATGTCAGTCTCATCCTTTGTTGGAGGTCTTGTCGTAATTCTTTTACTTTTGGTCGTATCTTTACTAGTAGCGGCTTTTCTTTTCGTTCGCGTTCGGTCAATTCACGTCAAAACTGCAGTTTTCGCCAGCGGATTTGAAAGCGCAGACTACTTGAAACAATCCAGCTAAGCAAACTCCTCCCAGTTTACTACAATATTTGTTCATAATATCTTCTTTTATTATTTATTTTTTAATGCGGGACATTATTATTATATTAACCGAGAACAAGAATGTACTATGCACATTTAATCAAGCTGAATCAGGAAACGATGAAACTATATATACTTATGAATTATGACTACCTCTTTTTATTCTCTCTTTAATTTTTACATCGGATTCTAGAACCAAATCCACAAAACTTCCTGGAATCCAATTTCATATCATACTATCAATTATTGCCTTCTGTAGTCAAATAGCTTATTTTTTATTGTAACTGAGATTTGTGTTAGTCTTAATCATTACACACTCACCTGAGCTTTTATGAGTATATTTTTCTAAAGCATCTACAGCATTCACGCTTGCTCCGAATTTCTCGCCTTTAAATAATCATATTTACGGAACAATATTTTTTACGATGTTCGTATAAATACACCGGAATCCTAGACATGCTTCCTAATTAACTACAGAGTGCTCATTGCTCATACATATTCAAAGATATAATATGTCGTTCGAAATTAACGCAGTTAAATAGTATTTAAGTATTCTTAAGATTCTTAGCTTAAGCTAATACGTATATCTGTAAGAATGTGTGCGAACACAGCGATGTTCTCTTTTATTGTATCCTAACGCTGACATTGAACTTGGCCTATGCAATCCGAAGCCGTAGCCGAAATCTCGCACTTCTCCACCCAAATCAACCTTAAACAGCTTCGTGTTAGACGCATCCATAAAAAGTTGTTTCAGGAGGCCGAACTAGCAGGCGTCTTCATGGAAAAATCCTTCGCATGGGCTAGATTCTTCTTGTGTGTGCGTGTAATTTATTTTTGTAATAAATAAATAAAAAATATCATCTGCAATCGAGCCCCTTACCTTAAAACGCTGCGCTGTGACACAATCATCACTTTATCAAGACCGATTATTATTCCAAGAGTCCCGTGATCAATTCTATTGCTCGTGCTACTGCAATCTCTGAAACATGTCTTAACCTTTCGACCCTGCTATGCAGCAAAAGAGACACACGTGTTCTATAGCTCATTGGGCTGACGTGACCCTTCTATCAACCTATCTTAACCACTTTCAATAACGAAGATGCGAAAATAATGAGCTTCGTTTTACTACAAATCCCATGCAAGTATCTATATCCGTTCTAAAGTTAGCGTGGGAACGGACACCTGACGAACAGACGGAAGTTCTCCCCCTTTCTATAAGCCTTCAACGAGTATTCAATAATCACCAAATGGCGTTATAGTAGTGCGCCAAAAATTAGGAAGATGGTACTGGAATTGCTAAAATAATTCTATGAGAAAATAGTATGAGTGGAGAAACAACAACTGCTCCATGAAGAATATGATAACATTTTAATTTGTATGTATGTATATATTGCATTTTTAACAATACGTAATGGTGTCGCCCGCGTGCATCCAATCATATACGGGGGGGGGGATAAATTTGCTTTCTGTGAATATACTTATACAGTACAGTATATGAGGAAATTTGAGTTACTTCTTTGTCGGTCAAAGAGTGCGTTACTAATTTTGATTCTAACTACTTACAAGACACGTGCTTTTAAAATCCATAATTAGATAATAGATTCAACCGACTAAGAGAGCTATTTACAGAAACGTCAAGAAGACTTGCTAGTCTTGGACGAAATACAATCAATTTTGAGAAAACGATGAGGAAGAGGCCGACCCAGATGCAAGCATCTTGACGCTGGGTTGATGTACCACTAGGACGGTACGGCAGGTCATGCCTTCAGTTTTAGCTTCCGTCTGGCGAAATTTTAGTGAGGAAAAATAATTTCAATTGATTCTTTCGATAATGTATAATGAATTATCAAAATTTTATCTTTGCTAACTACTGTATGGCTGTTGTAATGTGATGAGTGTACAAATTATAATTATAGTGAGTGTAATCATAATATCATGTTTAAGGGTTACAGTGTGTCAAATCTCTCGCTACAATAGGAATCTACAAGAGCCCACTGTGTTTGATTGTTTGTTTCAGTTACAAGAAATCGATTCAGTTGATGACACACGCATCACCTACAATTTTGGCACAACAAAGTCGAAATCAGATAGTTAGAGAACACATTTTTGTAAAGAAGATTATAGAAGTTGTAGTAGTATGGTAGGAACAATTATATAATCACGCAAGTAAACAACAAAGTTCAAACACAAAATTTCAGTTTTGCAGAGCAAGTACTGCTAAGTTCAAATACAAGCTCATGAAGTTGTGACTGGGAACTATTTGGCGCTACGACGCTATATATTTTGACTCTATTGAAGAAAGTGTGGTTATCGTTGATTCATTTTGTAAGGAAGTAAAAAAGCGCTTATAGCAATTACCAACACCAGCGCACCTACTGCAATTCCATAACCAAAATTCATAGCTATTAATCTACTGCTATTAGATTGATTGTTAGTGCTACTGGTAGAAGTTGTAGCTGCGGTAGAATTTATATTATGTTTGGTTTGTTCGCTCACTCCTGTAACTTGCTCCTGATGAATCCTGTTTTTGGATTTTTTTGACTTCTTTTTTGAGCCTACATAGAGAGATTTTTAAAAATCGGCCATTTGTTTAATCATGATATTCAGAAATGTAGTTTAAAATATTGAAAATACGGGATGGGTTCAATTGTTTGCATAGATTCGGTTTCACAGTTACGTATTTACATCCATGACAGGATGTGGAAGAAGAAATTCACTTTCATAAAGTGAGGAACGTTTAAAAATGTTGAAAAGATTGAGAGTGCACGTGCGCATAATATATACAGGCAGAGATGTAAAGATGAAGTAGCGTGGCGAAGCAGGGGCGAGCGGTGCAAGAGAAGTGAGAAAGACGGTGGCCATTTTTAAATAAGATTGTCGTTCAGGATGAGCATCATCAGTAGAATGCAACAAGATTCATCCGTGGCGGTGCATGGGAGGAGGAACCGTATTAATATCGTTCAATCAAGAGCGATTAGCAAGAAAGCATGCGGAAAAAAACAAAAAAGGAAAACACACTTTGATAAGAATTACACACTGTAAGGCTGTGACTGCGAAAGAAAAGGCAACATAACATGGTACCTACTACCTACTATCAACTATAACAGAGGTGGCAATCTAAAACTCGTACACGAATTCTAATCCTGAACATCTCTTTCTTAATAACTAAGCTCTGAGTTTAACCTACCAAGTTAGCAAGTGCGAATCAGATACAGAAATTGTGTGTGGGTAATTATTGTCACGTCACGATTCACTTGCTTTGTACTGATGTTCATTATTTCAAAAATACTGTATCGACGAAAGGACTGCATAATAACAAGATGGTTTCTAAAAAACTACTTATTTTCCAGTGTTTACTTTTTACCTTTCGGTTTGCCGCGGGGTGGAGCCTGGGGCTGGGGTGCAGTTTGTTTAGGTCCAAGAGCTGGAGCCGCTACTGGTGCGGCTCCAGAAGTTGCAGTTGTGGCAGCTTTGGGGACTGAAGCTGTGGCTGCTGCACGCTGTTTCTCTTCTTGTAACTTTTGTTCCGCAATTATCTTCTGTTCGGCTAGTTTCTTTTCCAAAGCTTGGCGCTCTGCAGCTAATTTTTCATCCTCAAGCTCTTCGGCAGACTTCTGCGGCGGTATACGAGCAGCATTTGCTGATGGTGCCGATGGAGCTGGCTGCGCTACTGGAGTTCGAAGGGCAGCCGCTGGAGCAGGTGCTGTAGCATCAGCTTGTTGAACTTTAATCGCTTCTGCAGATACTGGAGCTTTTGCAGCATCTGCAGGCGCAGGAGACGCAGAGGTCTGTACAGCTTTGGGAACTGGAGTCTGCTTTGTTGGTTCAGGTGCCGGAGCAGCCTGGACAAGTTCAGAGACCTGTGCAGGAGCGGCTTGAACAAGGTTGGGGACCGGTACCGGAGCAGCCTGGACAGATTCCGGGATGGGTGCTGGAGCAGCCTGGGCGGATTCAGGGACCGGAGCCGGTGCGGCCTGGGCAGATTCAGCGACTGGAGCCGAAGCAGCCTGGGCAGATTCAGAGACTTGTGTTGGGCCTACTTTGGATGGTGGTGCTTGTTGAGCGGGTTCCGCTACCGATGGTGGAGATTTTTCAGGAGTACGTTGTTTAGAAGTCGGTTGCTTAGCTGGAGAGGGAGACTTAGCACGCTGTCGCTGACCTACGGCTGCAAGAACAATGTAATAATTGATAAACCAATTTCGCTTGGAAATTATCGACTTACTCGAGAGTAATACAATAGTATCCTACCAGCTTCAGCCATGGAGGCCTGGATTCTGGCCATAATATTATTGAAGGAATCTCTCCCCAAATAATCAATGTGGCCCTGCTCCCACGCACTTTTTCTCATTGAATCTTCATATTGCAGTTGCTCCCAAGATTTACTTCCATGTAAGGTCATTTTTGCGTAAGCACCTGCCAGTCCTTTCTGCAGGAACGAGGTACACAAAGCGATTAATTTGAGCCGCAAAATGTTTTGGATATTATTAAAGTTGCGTACAATGCATTCACAGCACAGTTGATCATTAACAATACTTTCCAATCAATTCAAGCTTGTACAAAGGATGGAATTTAAAAGCACAAGTAAGAAAAACAGCTTACAAATGAAGGAAATAAAGAAAAACAGAAAACGGAAAAACATATTTCCGCCAGCCAAAATCCAGCAAGAAGCATATCGGAAGTTTAGTTTATCGCACCAGCATCAGTTTGTGCATAAAGATCAACGGATTAAATGATCTTTTGCTTATTCTACGCACCCACGAAAGTTAATGTTGCAGAAAGTGTAGAATACGCTTTGAGAGCCGATTGCCCGAAGAGAGCTTACACCGGGAGCTATAACGTTCGCAAAGAATTTTCCATCCCTCTAAGCTTTGTAGACCAAAACATGCGTTGCCGAGCCGGGAAAGAAAACTTACAGAGTTGATAGTGAACGGGTGTGACGTTTCCCATGGGAAACCTGATTCCATCGGTAATACATGAAGGGGAGGGTATTGTGGTGGGGTGTTCTGTGAAGGACTAGATTTGATTTGCGAGCCTGTATTATCTTGAGCAAACGTTCTATTCTGTTCTTCAAAAGAGCATTGAGGAGGCTCATTGTGAACTTCCGGAGGGTTCTGATTCTGGTAGCTATTATCTGACGAAGCAAAAAATTCCTGATCCCCACCCCAGTTTTTACGAGATTGTTGAGGAGGTGGGGGGACATAGTTATCAGAATTAGGGGAGGGGTAGTGCTGATCTTGAGGAGGGACACGCTGATGGGGAGGTGGATCATGATCAGTCCTGGGGTGGGTTTCTGCGCTGTTTTCTTGATTATGCTGTGATTGTTGTTGCTGCATTTGAACATTGATTGGCGGATATCTTTGGATAGCAACACCAAGAAGTTGAGAATCAAAAGAAGGTCCGGAATGCGAAGAAAAAGAATCAACAAAAGTGTCACAAGGTTCGTGCGTTGGTGCGGTGAAAATTTGTGCGTAAGTTGAGTGTACCTGTTCCACCTCCGTTGCACTATCCCCCTGTTACCCATCACCCATTACACAAAAATCCAAAACATAAAAATTTAAATCAAAATGAAACAAAAAACAAAAATAAATACAAATAATCGAAATGGTAGTTTCAAAAAGACAAAAAATCCTTGGAAAAAATGGATTAATGAGAATATCCATGGAACTGTGGTTAAAGTTCAAAACAAAAATCCACGTGTGCATGAGGTTCGAAGATATAAAAATATCGTATTACAAAAATGGCTAAGTTTTCTCTGAAGATAAATTAGTAATCAATGCTCCAAAGATTAGTTTTGAAGAAGGCTTTTGTAAACAACATCGTACGAATCGCAAAATGCAACGCGCCGAATATCATATCAATAACGCCTGCAAAGCTCCAAAATGTAAATATTCTCAAAACTGAAAGAATCTTACCATTTCAGGGCTCAATTTAGGATGAACCTCCGCACGAAAAATGTCCCACCAAGCTTGTAAAAGGTCCTGGTATAACGAATAAAATATCAAGCACATCATATTACATCTCATTAAAACACATATAACACTTCCTATTTCGTACCTGCAAATGCTCTTGTCCGGGTTCAGGTCTGACTTGACCAGTAGAGCTGTCGAAAAAGAGAATCCAGGGCTTGGTGGGGCCAATAAAATGAGCAATTTTCACATTTTGACCAAATCTACAATCGAAAGTACATTCAAATTGGAAAACTAATGAACAAATATTTCAAGATTCACTTCCTATCGATATTGGTTTAACGCGTAACAATATCATCAAAGTATAAGACATGGAACTGTATAAATTTAAATGTTAGTAATTAACTTACACTCGATAAGCAGGTAAATAAGAATACGTAGCAGTGGCGACCATGTTATAAATAAACGGAAGATGCTTGCTGATATCTGTGGTGGACCAGTCGCTGAAGTACAAATTCAAAAGTCCTTGGTCCCCACCTAAACGCAATAGTAAATAAAAAGATTAGCGATAAGGTTTTAATAGTCCTTCCAACTTATCATAGGTCATGAATCACACAATTTACAGCTTTGACTCATCTCCTGTAATTACCATCAAAAGAACCCTTTTCCAGAGCGAACTGAAGCAACTTGGAGTAAGTTTCCAAGGACGGTGTAAAGACAAACACTCCAGAATTAAAACAATCCGGCCAGCCAGAATCTGGGGCTGCTGAGAATTCGTCTCTATTGAAAAGTTCATCACAGTTTTGGAGAACCTGGAAGGAACATACATGAGGCCCACATTAGATGCATCCTCCTTCATGATTCGGATCAGGCCCGCCAGGATTATTTTGTAATTAACATAAACAAGCGTACCAGCGTATCAGCGTCTAGAAAAACACATTTCTCATATTGAGTCAGTCTCCAGCAATGCAGCTTAGTAAATGTGATTCCCAGCTCAGGTCGCGTAAGTAAGGCCAAATTAGCTACATCTTCAGAGTCAAGTACATTCACCTCAACAACCTCATTGAAAGTATCGTTTAAAACTCCACTGAAACAGTTCAAAGAGCGATCCCGATTTAACATTAATTTATGAAGGACACGCAGAAGAAAAAATTAACTATTTAGAATACATATTTCCTATGCTCAACTCTCTCGCACACAAGACAGACATTACAAACAATTATAACACCAAGATGACATTATCCGCAGATAAAACCTGAGCGTAAGCATCTAACGGTACCTATCAGTCCACCGAGAAGACTGACAGATATGACGCGAACGGTGCTAATAAAATGAAGAAATATACCGGTTGAAAACAAGCTCTTACCTCATGGGGGCTGAAATTCCAGGAGTTACCATCACTACAAGTTTAGCCCTTGTGTTTATTCTTTTCAAAGAATTTGCTAATACAACCGCCCCAAGGGCATACGAATCGTTCGTAGCCAAAGTTACCCATGCTTGGCCTCCGTCTGGAAAACAAAATTAAGTCATTATGATCTGACAATGCAGTTATAATCTGTGGTGGCAACTATAACTATAAGAAGAAAAAGAGCATAATGGTGTGCGGAGAAAAGGTATTACGATTACGATTTATGTAGGGGCAATGTAACATGGAGCAGTAAGCGTACATAGCGTGGCCATAGCAACATACTCGCGTGTTACTCCCATGTTGCATTTCCCCACCTTTCCCGTAAGCCACCTTCGCCATCCACATGTTATTTTTCTTCGGAAAGTTATATTTACTACCAGCACCAAGCAAAAAAAATCGATGAAAGCATAGTAGTGAGCAACATAATTAAAAGGGAATAATATGACAGATAACTGTAATACTTTGCATCTTATCGAGAAAGCAAATTATGATGGTTAAGATGGTCCCTTCAAAGAACGAAAAATGCTCTGTAAACGATTGAAACGATTCAGCCGATCTAGATGAGATTTATGATAACTCTGTACGTATGCGGAACAGAATTAATTACCTAGAAGCTATTTGTAGCAGCGTAAGTGATAACATCATACTGATATTAGTCACTGAATTGGCATTAATCCAAAAGGAGGACTGGAATCTAATCCGTTCTACAAGTTATAGCTATAGTCCAAGGCCAAGGGTGGAGAAAACTCGAATATGAATTAATCAATCTAATATAAATAGTCCTATATCCGTGTAATTCTCCACAAGTACAATATAGTGTCATTCAAGTAGAGACAACAAATCTTGGATCGCTCTATGTAAGTCCTTACCCAATCTAATAGGACCACACAGTACTCTATTCTAAACGACATGACGCGTAGACACAGAGCTCTAAAGTCTCTATCTCAAAATCTAGAGCTTAAATCAATGTATTTACCAGCTCCTGTTTTCCTTCTCCCAATTTACATCGCATATAAGAGCAGACCATGGAAAATTATTTGATTTTAAAAATACTCTCCGATGACCTTATTTCCTCTCCATGCCCCATGAACTGTTGATTAGTAGTTAATTTTACAGCATAATCAGAGCATGATCGTTATCGCAGAACGCCTGCTTTGCTAGCTTTCGATTATTCATCACCATTAAGCCTCGGGTAATTTTCTTCTGACCAACCCCAACTAAACCAGCATGTCTTTATTGTAAGCATACTAAACTACGATCTTTTTCTTAACCAGAGTTCGGTGTATGCGCTGCGTAGAACATATTTCATATTTGCAGGAAGACATGATAGGAAGTATGAAGTTATACCTTCTGAAAAACGTGTCGCTCTTCAATTGTGATATGACTGGCTTTTTACGTTTCAATAAAATGATTATATTATTGTAGAAACCTCAAGAGCGGAGAGCCCAAGGTCACAGCATGTGATAGCTATAACTTAGACGCGTGTAATGTGAGTTAGCACATCAATGTTTCAAGATTACTTCTTTTACTCACAGCTCTTCAAGATCTTTAACAAGTTGACTTGTACAATTTGTCCTAGACGGAGAGAAAAAACTTAAGAAACTAAATGGCAGCGCTCCCACATTTTGCATTCTTCCAAAGCTCTTTTGCTACCCCACTCCGTTATAACAAACATCCTTGGCGTCCTTCAGCCGTTCTTTAAGGATTCTATGCTAAAATCCTTCTCCTGAATTGAATTATGCAAAACTCCAACTACGCTCTTTCCTAGTTCTCTAATTACTACGGTAACTAGGGTTGAAACCGAATCATCCTCATCTTCTATCCTTCCTAATCTACACGTCTTTCACGCTAAAGGACATCACGAACGGAGTGACCTCAGAAAGAAGGCTTGTATCTTCAACCTGTAGGGGGACAGTTTTTCGGGATTAAATTTGAGTGGATTAGGCGAAAAAATGGGTAAATAGCAACTGGGACGGATTTTTTGCAACCTTCGGTACAAGACAACCACAATGCAATGTTGTCGTCAAGTAACTAACTATGAAAGCGTGTTGAGGGAAGCGTGAATCTCCTAAAGGAGAAACAAGAATGTACGAAAATATGCAAGCGTGTGCTATAAGTGTAATAAAGAGTAATACTCTAAGCCATGTGGTTGGTAATGGCAATAACAAGAAGCTTTTCGAGTGCTGAAAAACGTCTATGTAGCTTCTGTCCAGGAGATGGTTGGATTGGTGTAAGCCTCGCATGGTATAGATACCACCGTAATTATTTTGTCTACATATTTTGTACACGAAGCATCGCATTGTGCAAAAAACCATATGCTCTTCCTAATTCAAACCATTCATACGCTAGCTTTTTCGAAGAAAAAAGGGTAAGCGCAATAGTCCAAGGAGGATGAAAGGGTAAAAGAGTAAACATCTTAAGCCTGAATTTGGATGAAAGGTAGAATGAACGGAGTCGAGTGGGTACAATACAGGATCATTTAGGTTGCAATTTTGACAAATAACATTAATGTCGTCTATGAGAGCGCACAGAGCAGAATCTTCATAATGTTACGCGAATGCTACAAGGTCTTGCTAAGAAATATGAGGTACTGAAAGAGTAATATTCTTTGCTTCTGCCTCCCCCTGCTACTCATCACATATTTGCTC
Organism: Sminthurides aquaticus; assembly: GCA_906901655.1. Lineage (NCBI taxonomy): Eukaryota > Metazoa > Arthropoda > Collembola > Symphypleona > Sminthurididae > Sminthurides > Sminthurides aquaticus. The sequence continues at coordinate 772,137 of CAJQTT010000022.1, read as the reverse complement.
GAATTGAAATTGATAGCGACCGGCGTTCAGTGTCAGGTTTTGCAGCGTATTAACTTACGCTACCTGCGCTAGGTTTGAAGAGTCGTATGATCCCGTCCATTCTCCTTCCCATCAAACTCCCTTGCTTGTGGGAGACTCTTCGGTTCACATCCAGACGCAGACGTTGGAAAGAAAATATTGTATGATGGTTGTCCCGTAAGCTGCATGTGCTTCAGGTCTCAGGAGCCAGCTTTATATTGACCAACAGTCCAGCTCCGCATATAACGGCAAAACTTGCACTGACTGAACTACAATTCATCGCAATCGTGTTGCATCTATTTTCGCGAAAGAATTTCGCCAACTCTCGAAAAATGCATCCGACGAATCGACTAGTGTAGGCGGGATGAGTCAAGAAAAGCGATTGGATGGAGTTGGTTGAGAGGAATCGGATCTAGTAGATGGACGTCATAATATTTTAGAGGAGAGAGGGAAATATGGATGAAGAAAAAGAACTACAACTCATCGACGAGTTGCTCCTAATTTTTGCCGAGTTACAGAACAACAGAGAATCCTACCGTACTTAGCTTGTTACAAGAAGACTAAAGCTTGCAAAAAAAGTTAAGAGTTCAATTTATTTTTAAACTTAAGCGCGTTATAGAAGACAAGAGTAACTGGGTAGGGGGATCAACTAACTAAATTCAGTTCTACTCCCATCTATAAATTCGGAAGTAATTCTGACATATCTAAGTTTCGAATTTCCTAGACAAACTGAGTAATAGTTTAATCTCTATTTTTAAACGTGTACATTACAGCGATCATATCTTCACATTTCGCATCCATGGTTTCATAAACATTAGGATATTAAAGTCGAAAATCTAGATTCTAGAGCCCTGACTAGCTCATATTTCATACTCCCAAAACGAAATCAGCAAATTCCAAACCTGCTAGCTCGAACCAAGCAAGCCCCCTAATCAAGAGTTAAAGAGCTTCGGCAAGAATTCTATAACGGGATTACGGTGTAATTATTTAATTTCACAGTGCGTCTCCTGACAAGAGTATGAAGAAGGGTGAAAGAAGACTGGATGAACGATGCGCATGATAAGTTATTCTGAAGGATGAGATTACATAAAAAACCTTTCGCTTTTAAGCGTCGCAAAAGATTTTAGAGCACCTACAAACTAGTCGTTTCCCCCGTCCTCTGTACTTTAACAAATAATGACATTGACGTTTAGATATAATTTAGAATATGACATTTAGTAAAGACATTGGAATAAGTAAGACAAGGCGGCCTCGTTCAGCCCTGACGCTCTCCACAATTTTGGGGCTAAACATGATGAAATAATCCCGGGTATGATGATAAATAGGCGAGAAGAAAGCCAGGTTAGTAATAAGCCAGTTGAGAAGAAAAAATGAAAGACAAGAAGATGATTCGGTTGGAAGTGTAAACTGTAAAGTGGGAATGACATGGACGAAGGGTGACAGAAACGAATTGACGGGTTTCGCTCGGGTGCCATATCTGAGCCAGATCCAGATGCCAGGCCCGAGCTTAATGAGACACAAATCGGTCCCAGTAACCCACAGGTTTACTCTCCTTGCGAATCCTTGCTAGCCTAGCAAACTTGGAATAATGAGAGACAGGCTACACGTGCTGGACAATATATATCTCAAACACGGCTCAAATCGTCCTACGCATCCATTAAGGATGCAGATCTATTGCATACCTACGGGAAGATTCGATGCAATCATGCGGAGACTCATCAAAGTAAATGGCCAGAAGAAACGACACGAGAGTTCAACCTGTTCCTTATGTCCTCACCTTCTGTTATCATTCCATTTCAATTCCGTCAATAACGGAGATTAAATACCAAATAGATGGAGGAAGGGCTCGGATAATACAGATTTCTGCTTCGAAGCTAAATTCAAACTTTGCTTAAAACCAAGCTAAAAATACAGCAATGGAACGCGGGAGCTAAACTGAATTAAAGCCTTATTCCTTAAAACTGTTTCCTCTCCACAAAAGCTTCAGCAGGAGCCACCCTCTGGTACAGCTAATGGCTGCATCTTTTAAACCTTATCGAATACCTTGTGACACTCTACATAGAGGCAAAACGTAAACTGGGAGAGAACCCGGAATGAAGTCATACGCTTCCCAGATAGCCTACATTGCTTACATTTCATTCTAAGCTTTCTAAATTTAACCTTTCTCGTGGGTTCTCACTCTCTCGTTATTCCAAGCTCGCTGTATATACCCAAACGGAAAATACCCGGATGGGTGCGGAGAGCTACAGTGGGAAGTATAGCTTTGATTCAAATGCAATACACCCTTGCACCAACAGGCTTGAATTCAAAAATCATGGATGACTATAAAATCATAAACCCAGATACCAGTGTTGTAGAAACACTTCCTCTTCTAGAACTTGAAGCTAAATGCCCTCATTATAACTCTACTTTCCGAAGCAGTAAGACAAGGAACACAAATTAGCAGTATGCTCTTAACATATGTAAAATTAGTAATCCTCCTGCAAATTCCTCAATATTCTAATGCCATCATTCTAATTTCTACTCGATTCCCTTTTTCTGAAGCCTAAAAGTGTATCACACTCCCTCTCCAATTGCCCACAAATATTCGATAAGTCTGGCCGCGCAAAATATTGATCTACATCAACAGCTGCAATAATTTATGCAATAATGTCGCCGTCCGAAAGCTGGCTAGCTCAAGTTCTGACCCAATTAACAGCCCAGTTTGTACGGAGTGCAGAATCAAACCATTTGAACAAGTATCAATACCTTTTAAGTTAGAAATATCTATCGGCCTACCTTCTAGACGCTTTTTAAGTTTTGTTTAGGCTAGAAAGAAGCTCTGCTGTTCAAATCCGTGCTGGCAAGGAAATTAATTGAATGCAAAATTAATATAAACTGGCGCCAACTCAAGCATAAGCTAGTGGGAACGTCATATGACTTGTTTACTTGAAGGAATCCTTCCTTTCCCATTTATCATATAGACTATATAAAAGGCTAATTGCGATAAGAAAGGTTAACGGCGCGGCTATGTTACTGGAAGTAGTGCAGCTATCCAGCATATTAAAGGTGATGAAACACATGTCTGCGTTGGAAAACCTTGAAGAAGAAGAATGTGTGCTACTAGGGCAAAAAATCGATACGGAACATGTGATCTTTCCGGAGAGATAGGAGGACTTGACACTTGCATTGAAAAGCTAGAAAGGAATTTCGCTAGGAAAAAAAACCATTCTTGTACTCACCTGTCATGATGAAGTTTCGATGGGATTCTCGGAGAAAGTACCGCTACAATTTTGCACAGGAAAACAATAATCACTCAGGTGATGGGCACAGAAGGAAAAGCAGTCAATACAAGCTTCCGCGCTCCGTCCACTACTGCTACTGATGATGAATTTTGCGGAAAGGATTCTGCGAAGAGTAAATGAAAGATGAGGTAACGTGAGACGACAGAGGCTGAATGAAGCGAGGGAGTTAAAAATTAAATATCAGTGGGGCAGAGAAGAGAGACTCCACCAGTGGAATTGCACCCGTCAAATAAATCCCTTTTCTTTCCGTGTCTTCTCTAGATTTTCGTTTAAATACAAGGAGGAGAGAGTCAGCCAATATGTTCCTCTGCCAGAATATATAAAACTTGGGCAATCTATAGATGGATCTATAGTTATAGTAATCGTGAGGCTAGTTAAAGAAATTCAACCTAAACCTAGAACAAGAGTAATGCTACAACTTACAACCCAACAGCAGCATGATAGTGGATTTAGAGTATCAAGTAAATTATAACCTTGACTACTCCCGTACCGAGAGACGACGATTGCTCAGGCTCTGACTGAGAGCAGTAAAATTCCTTCTTGGGCTCCCTCTACTCTCCCCCACTCAAATAATTATAGAAGAGCTGACTTTCTGCATCATCTCCGTCTATATCAATTTCTTTGTCCCTTTCTGTGCTCTGTGTGCAATTCTCTAACGCCGAATCTTCTGTTCTCCATCGGGAGGAAGGTATTACAAATCTACAGTTAATATCAACCTCCTATCACAGCTCTCTTAATCTTATTATTACAGTTATCTTCCTAAGGGTCAAGGGGTAAATCAAGTACAACTTTCTTCCGCCAATAAAACATTTCAAGTACGAAATTCGAAGAAAGCTAACAGGTTTCCATTGCGTTGTCCGCAAGAAAGTCACAATTGTCAGTCAAGTAAGCATTCAATGGGAAACTGAAACGTGAGCTTTGCACAAGCTTACGAATTGCAGCAGGTGCTAGACTTGCAGTTTCCAGATTCCTCACTGCGCCCCATCTAAAACAGAAATTAAGCTACAAACGGAATCATTGCACTCCACATTCGGGAGAACTTGAAAACGATCAGTCAGTTAAAGTTAATACGATCCCATTGTATTTCTGATATTTCAAGTTCATGATAGCTGTTCACTCACTCTCACTACCAGTACTGAGCTGATACTCCCGGCATGGTTGATGAGAAGAAAGAAAAGCTGGCCTTCTCCAAGATACGAGATGTGACGTGTTAAAATACCTCAGTTCCTCCAACAAGACTTATTATAATATTGATGGTAGCATACAGTAAAATATACTGATACTAGTTTAACAGATTGATCAAATATACAACCACTGCACACAAATCGAGACGTAAATTAGTTAATCTATTGAATACATCTATAAGCCAAGCCAAGAATAGCAATTAAGACTTACTTATTTCGCAGACCCAGAAGAGTCTCTCAAACGTCTACTGTCCAGCATTCTTTCCTTCTGGAAATTGTGCTTCGACTGTGGTTGAGAATTTCTTCCCGCTAACCATTCTGTCTTTTTCTGCTATTTTGTCTGAAACCGCCACTTCCTTTTGCATGAATCGCTCCCCGGTGGTATCGATCTAGAATTTTAATCATACTTTTGTGTGAAACCGTAGATACGAAACTGGTCTACGTATTGACTAACATGGGCGTCAGAATCACTTAGCTAATTCGTTGCTTTAAAATTTAAAAGGATATTGCTGAATGTAAATTGGAGATTTAATTGCTCCTTGTGATGGTGTGACGAAGGGTAATCTACTGCAGTACTAATTGGTTACCTGTAATTTCCGCTATTAGTTTCCAAAAAAAAATTTTAGTTTTCAGCGACGATTAATGAAAGTAGATTAAAATATGACAATTTAATACATGACCGCAACTGCTTCGTACAAATTCTTTAGATTTATTTTGTAGTACATAAATATCATCTCAGCCTTACACTACTGAGTCTATCAGCTCCGGTTAGAATTAATTTTAAGTACATGTAATTTCGTATTTCATTCAAGCTGTCAGTTTTAGAATAAAGGTGTGCCGTGCATTAATTATATCAAGCGTTCAAATCAGTTTTTCAGCCCCTCAGTATTTCCGCGAGTGGTGTGGTAACGACCATAGTTGTTCGCCTGACATAAATCCATCCGACAAGGAAATTTCGTGTAGGACATATTGGCAAGCAATTTATACGAATCACTTGTCAACTATTAGGTTTTTCTTCGATGAAAAGATATTTCTTCCTCATAAGTAGCTTACTCAAGCAAGTGTAGTTAAAAATTAGTAGAGAATCACATGTGATGTGGCTCTTTCATACCTCCCCGTTAGATAATGTACCCTCAAACAGCATAACTTTACCGCACCGATGTACACAGTTTTGACGACTGCAGTTGTAAATATGAAACGTCTGGAAACTCTCCATTCAAACGTTAGTGTGAACTAGGGATGAAGTATATTTTGACTGACTAGTTCGTAAATCATTCGCTCTCGAAAATAGTTCATGTCATCTTGTTTAAACGTAAGCTCTGCATCTCTAGACAAATATTCTGCAACTTTGCAGGAAAACATTCCACAGTCGCTCCCGTTCTGTTGTTGCGGGGTATCCTAAGGAAAAGCGTAATTATTAATGAAGAGAGTCGTTTGACACCGAAAGTTACCATTTTGTTTACTCGCACGTGACTAAAACTAACCTCAACAATATCCAGAGTCCATTCCGATGCTTTAAATGTAGTCTTCTTTCTTTCTGCGTACTCCTTACATAAATAGTCCAACAAAACCTGAAAAGTTTTGTTATTCCAAAGTTATCCGCTTTTTCGAATTACAGGAGGCTAGCTAGTAAATCACGATTTACTTACTCTGCAGCATTGATGATTTTTGCCACCAAGAGAATCGTAATATCTAATGGTTTTGCTACGTTTATCGGCCGCAGCAAGGCACCAATGTATGCCGAGATGGATAGGAAATATAAGGAGGTCATAGGAAAATATATCCACCTGAAATGAAAACAAAGAATGACTTACTAAATGGAGCCCATGATACATTAAAAAATACGGCTTATTCGGTACATGCAGACGGAATTTATTTCTATACCTTGCGCGTCCATCGTTTCAAAGTATTGGAGTAACCTTCGTTTAAAAGCTTTGGGTAAAAGAACGTTGTAAATGCGTATACTAGTGGCCAGTCGGTATTTACTTTGCTACGGCGGACTATTAGATCCATGTAAGCATCAATAACCTGCAAAGCATCACATGATCATTTGACATTTCCACACAATTATATGAATTAATTGTATCCGTGTAAGCAGGACGTAACTTTCACTGTTACTTACATTATCATTTAGCCATTGCAGAGGAGCGAGGGATTTGATGTCCGATTTTGTCACCTCCACGTTATTTTGAGTTCTAACAATGACGTGCTGCATACTCATCGCCGGAGCACGCTGACAAATATTCAAAAGATTACACCGTTATGAGTATAAGGCTAAGGAAATTCTCTAGTTGGTACCAGAATTAAAACTTACGGCGTCATCAATGATCAGCTGCATTTCTTCAGTAATATCCGGAAGTTTTTCTTCCTTTTTTTCTTCATCGAGTTCGATGATGTCAGTCAAGGTCAAATTCCTTCGTATAAACTCAGAAATGTCCCTGTCTATGGTAGATTCCTTCCTCAATATTTCGAGCGTTTTCTCTTCCCGTTCAATTTGTTGAGCTCGTTCACGGCTGGCAACAACCTGTTCTCGAATCCTGCAAAATTGGATATAAGTTACGCAGTAGAGTCATAACGTTGACATTGCTGTTTTGGAAAACTCACCTAGACTGAAGCCATTCTTTACTAGCATACGGAGATTCGAGAAGACTGAGTTCAAGGCTGTTGATATGTGGGCTAGTTAGTAAACTCGAACTTAATACTACTGAATCATCATGAGGGGTTTCTTTTTTCTTCGTTTTTTCTCCATTTTCATCATCAATTACAATGGGGTCCTCTAATGTACCGAGAGTGCTGTTAAGGATTGACTTGACCCGTTCTCCTAGCTCGTCCAACTTAATCGAAGATTCGCTTTTGCGACCGACTGAAGTAGATACAGGCGAATAAACGGTCAGAGACTTCGACGACGATTGAATCGGTGTTGTAGTATAGCCTGGCTTCCATGTTAACTGAGGAAAGGGTGTGGAAGTAACTGGTGCATAGGATGCACATGTAATAGCTGAAGGAGTGCGAAGTGCTACTGCGCTGCCTGTAGACACGTTTAAATTGTCTCCATCATCCCCGCTGATATCAATGAGTTCTATGTCACGTTCCTTAGGATTGCTCTGACGGTATTCATAAGTACTGGCGTTGTTCTGCTGTAAGCAAGCAGATTTATACGGTGACGGAGCCTTGTCAAGTACAATAGACCCTGATGCCATTGCACGAGACGGCCTAAGTTCAAAAATATGAGATACCACATAAAAACGGTACATCAAATACGACTTAATAACGACCCGGCGGATAAATCGCTTACTTACCGCATTTCTTTCGCTCTTGAAGAGAATGGTCTGGTCGTAGTCCATCTTAGAATTAAATTCTTGTATTCCTGTTTTTCCTTCCATCGAACGGTCTATAGCCAGTGGACAAACAAAACAAATCAAGCGTTCTTTGGTAATGTTTATCCTAATTCGATACATTACAGGTATCCTGATTAATTACATACATCAGCGCGTGTACATGTCAATGATGCCATCCTCAACGCCTGCGTATGAAACGAGGTTTGAGAGCCGAAGTGTCTTTGCTGTTGCTGATTTAAAGATGACCTTAAAAAAGGCGTGGAAACTTTCGGACTTGGAAAGAATGACGTACTGGTCCAGCTGCTCCGCTCTTGTTGAGCATTCCATGTTTCCATATGTGCCTACCATATTTCATGCCACATTATTATTTTTGCTTCAAACTCTTACGTATAAACTGTACGTGTAACGTCGTCCAGAATTGATTTACATTATTTTCGTAAGGCTTCAGTGGTCGAGGTCGAGGGAATGGAACTATTGGATTAGTTACGATAACGTCGTCATCGGATGATGCACATGGCGAGCAACTGGACTTCATCTTTTTTTTACTCGGTCCAGCAATGTCGATATTCTCCTCGTCGTCAGTAATTTCTGGCCTATAACACAGAAGCAAATACAATGGCATGCCACAGAAATTTTTTTAACGCTGTAGTAGAAGGAATAATGAGGTTCCTACTCAAACTCAGTCGCCGACCTTTTTCTCCTCCCACCGAGTAAGGGCCGCAGGTGGATATGGTAGAAATTTTTTAAGAAGTCCATTGCAAAGTCAATACTCCAGCGTTGCAGCTTGTAAGACGCTTTTCATAATGAATAGGAGTCCTAAACAAACCCAGTTTGATTCGTTTTAGGGATGGTAAGCTTTTATTTCTTTTACAGAACCGCAGCTTCCCAGATTCGACTTTTAAATTCAGTGAACTTAAAAGACCGCTGTACTCAAGTTCACGTTTCAATCGTCCAAGATTGCTGAACAACTATCTGAAAATATGAAAGACACTAGACACCTGTTTACTTTGTAGGCGTATATAAAATTTCTTCACGCAGAATTTGTATGTCTCTACATTCGTATATATTCAGAGACAGGATTGAATAAAAATATTTAAACACATCAAAATTGGAGTCACGCATTGTACGTTATGCAATAATAATAAAACTCACCTATTTAGCATCCAGTATCAGATCGAACCTTACAAATAATTTTTCAATTTCTTTCCCTGTCTTGTCGAATTAATTTAGACTCATATCACGATCAATTATACAACTATAGGATGACCAACGTGCAACGTTACCAGTCCTTAAACTCCAAAAGAGTCTCAATGAAGACATTTCAGTACAAGCGCGTAATAATTTCTTAAATTTGCTTGCTCTTCTTATAACCGTGCAGAGTGAAGCGACATTTATTATTCAAATCAATATATACGTACGCAAAATGTACTTTACATATACCTTCATATCGTCACTTCTTCCAAAAATTTATCGCGCCGAAGTAAAAGTATTGGGTACTACTAAAGTTTGGAACAGCTCAGATTTCACTCCCACATGCAATCTTGTGGTTTGAAACAATCCACCGTCAGAATGCTACAACGAATTTATTCCAGCAATATGATATATATATATATATATATACATACATATTATATTCTATATAATATTCTGTATAATATATATAGGATCGAAAAAATAATTCGGGTTTTTTTCATATCGTTTCATCAGTCAATCTGTTCAACACCTCTGGAGTCTGCAATTCGTTGCAACCCAACGTGAAAAGATCCTAAAATTTAAATACCGCGCTTTGTCATGCAAGACGGTAGTGCAAGGAAAACTGCTCTTGTGTCATATTGTTCTTCAAACGTTATTCGCTATGCTGTGAGGAGGCTACCCATAGTACTTATTTATTTATATAATAGGTTTGCCGTCTAAATATGCTAAAATTGTAGGCCCCGAGTTTTAGTATGCAATAGTATGAGGAGACGATTACTGTGGGTTGGACTTTTTCATGGCTGGATCTGGCCCGTGGCCAGCCCACGTCCAGCCCGTGGCCAGCCTGTGTACCATGGCTAGCCCGTGGACCATGCCCAGCCTGTGGACCATGCCCAGCCTGTGGACCATGCCCAGCTGGAATCTATCGTTCACGGTACTTTATGTATATAGGCAAACTTATCAATCGTTTAACGTTCTAGCTGAGGAATTCAAAATGGTCCTAGTCATTATACCAGAGCATTACACTTTTTGCAAAAGCTTTGCAATTCAATAGTTTATTCCAAGGTTGGGTTACTCCAGAAATTCATCGATTAAAACTTAAATAATTTAATTAATGAATAAGAAGCCTAAATCGATCAGAATAGTCTCAATAAAGTCCCTAAAAATGAAGCAATACACTGTTCTTATCATTTTTCTTTGGCTCCCGTAAACCCTAGTACTAACCATCTAGTTACTATAGGACCGACCTAAGGTCCTTTGGACCTTTGGGTCCCTTAAACCTTAGGCCTCACACTTATACAAATACCAAGACGGGGCGGACTTTTTATAGTTACTCCCTGCCTACACAAAATACAAACGTGGTTGCATGGAATAATAATGTTTCCCTAAAAATTGTAAGAAACCATATGAATCAAATCGTCATGAATCAGCACCCTTATAAAAAATTTATTCAAATTCCAACTATTTTTGAGTAACCTGTGGCTCCATTTTGCAATCAAACAACATAGCCTACAGCTATGATGTTTACTTTCGAAGGAAGATGTTCATTTTATTTACACTGATATATTGACCGTTGCATTGATTTTGATTAACACTGTAGTTCATAATTGCAATTAAAGATACAGCAGTGTTACCTTCTTCGCGCCAAAAATTAACTACTCACCTAAGAAACTAGCTTAAGTTCTAGAAACCGGTAGTTTTTGAATGGGTAGTTGTTTCAGCAATAGCTAAATGATTTCATAGTTTCGGTTGCATAATAGGCCTAGGGCGAAGGAGAAATTCCACCAGGCTAGCTCCTCTAGCGAGTGAAACATGCAACAGCGGGGAGGGCGTGTCATGGCAACAGCTGAATTTTGTATACGGAGTCCCATGGTTACTTGGATACGCTATGGAGTTTTCATCTTCTCTTATCCTTCCTTTTAAGCGGTGTAGCTCAGGCGAAAACTTTGTCCTACTTGGAAACGTTCGCGCTGACTTTTGAACGTTCGCGTTTGTTTCCTCTTAAGTCATTGATATATACTCTGAACTAAGGCTTTCCGCTGCAACCGCATATGAAATCTTCTACCGACGCATAGGACACCGCCACGGTCACATAATGCGTAACGTGACCGTTAACCTCAAATAATTAGCTGAGAAGCGAGCGCAAGTGAGCTTAACGACAATCGGGCTAGCGGTGTGAGCGAAGCGAACGCTTATTCTTTCTTTTTTATAATTCCCTGTATCTCAGCGGAAATTTGGAGCTGCGATGAACCTGCGCTTCATAAATCATAATTGTGTTACTAACGTCCTCTATACTGGCCAGAATAATTGGGGTAATTAAGCACAACCGCATCAGGGATGTTTCCATGCTATCCTAAATCTTTAGCCTATTTAGGTTTTACAATCGTTAATTAATTTTACTTTGCTATTCCATGCTATCCTCTACAACTGCATCTCATACCTTGCCAGACTTGCCATCATCGTATCGATGCAAGGAGAATTCTCTATTGCAAATATGGAATATAGTGCCTTTAATCCTTGCATTAATTTCCATTCAGTTGCTGACTGGTTTGAATACTCATACAGACTATCATATTTCCTAAGACATCATTGCGCTGATAGTTTATTAAGTGACTAGCAAGAAAATAACATCTCATTTGAAACCTGAAATGATATTTTACACACCCGTTGCCTATGAATGTAATACGGCTGAATACGTTGCGGAATCAGTTTCTAAATAAAGGATCACGATCGGTTGTCCATGCATTTCTTTAGACTCTCAGAATCGTCACAAGTGGAAGATGATTCTATTATGCTTTAAAATTACGGGTTCCAATGTTAAACTGCCATTAGGTCTTGGCGGTAACTCCAATTTACTTGGATGGTTGCTAATAAATGGCTGTTTATCGTCAAACTTTAATTATATGCTGACAAGCGAGCGCAAGCAAGCTAAAACATTATCGAGTACGCGGCGTGAGCGATGCAAACGCCTCCAGTATAGCAAGAATTCAGCCGACCATCAGCCGTCTCGAAGCCTATGCAAGTTTCCGTTGAATAAATATTGCATGGGAATGTTCCGGGAGTGTTGTAATTAACGCTGAAGCGAGTGCACAGGCTAAATTGTTTGTACAATGCAAACCGTGTGTACAGTGCAAGCCGTGTGTACAGTGCAAACCCTGTTTAGAGGCTGCGGCCAGGCTGAAGGCGAGCGAAGTGAGCTCTTCAGCCTAGTCTCTTCTATTAATTGTTGGAGCTCGGTGAAAACTTGGTCATGCTTTGAGCCTTCGCGCTGCCTCCTACGTAGTCATAGAATTTTCCCTCCACCATTTGATCTATGAGTCCTTTGCATTAAACGTTTCCATGACGACGGTATACACGGTAATAATGGGGAAAAGCCAGTCATTGCTTACTCAACCTCCCTCATCAATTTTGCTTTACTACTATTCCTGTGGATTGTCCAGAATAATCGAAGTATGCAAGTGCCAGCAAAGCGTTAGCGGTAACCCACGCTATCATATAATCCTCAGCTAACTTTACTTTTACCACCCCATGTTGTTTTTTACTTTCCTCCCTGATCTCCGCTACAGCTGCATTTCACACTTTCTAGCATGAATGGGAGTTGCCAGCGCTGGCGATACGAAGCCAGTTCACCGCTAAAATTATTTGATAAGTTGAGAAGCGAGCGCAAGCGAGACGAACGACCTTGAGCGTGAGCGAAGCAAACGCATTTTAGTAAATATAATCCAACGAACAGTCAACCGTTTCAATACCGAATCCGCTGCAAACACCTCAGTTAATTTTTAAACTTGCGCGGAAAATGGGTAACGCAAAAGTTATAGAAGAAACGCTGGGGCTAGGATATAGGGTAAAATGTTTGTGTAGTGCAACGGTGTGTACAGGATGGAACCTAATTTAAATTGACTTTTTACGCGTCCTTATGGATTCAGTTCGGAATCACAGATCACGATGGGTTGAGCAGAACCTTGATTGCCCTAACCGGTGCGGTGGAACCTAATTTCTGTTCCCCCTGAATAATGTGGGTGGAAAAATTAAACTGTTTTAATGGAAACTCAAATTTACTCATGTGTAACCTAATAGAGAGTTTTCAAGCCCACTCTTACATCAATTAAGCGGCGTAAATTCCAGCGCGAAACTCACAATTGGCCCTTTTCCTGCATATTTCAATGTTCGGAGGGGGAGTAAGGATTTTTAAATTTCGCATTGTAACTAATGTCAGGAATTCGTGATACTAAGTTCAAAAGCTCACTAAGAAATCGCTGTTTCATTCACGGTAGCTAACGAAGTCGGCTTATCGGTAAACTTAAATTTGCTGTTGAGAAGCGAGCAAAATTACCATGATGCGCGCGGCGCGAGCGAAGCGAACGCTTTAAGCGTAATTAAAAACCGAAAAACGTCTCAAAACCGAAATCGATGCAAGCATTAGTTTTTCGAAAAGTGCATTGGGATGGGAATCTGACGGAAGTTTATAAAAAGTGTGTACATCGTAAATCGTGTGTACAGAGTAAGCCGTGTGTATATTGCAAGCCGTGTGTACAGGCTGCGGCTAGGCTGAAGGCTGAAGGTGAGCGAAGCGAGCCCTTCAGCCTAGTCTCTTCTATTAATTGTTGGAGCTCGGCGAAAACTTGGACCTCCTTTGAGCCTTCGCGCTGCCTCCTCCGTAGTCATAGAATTTTCCCTCCACCATGCAATCTATGATTTCTTTGCAATTAACGTTTCCATGACGACGGTATACACCGTAATAATGGGGAAAAGCCAGTCATTGCTTGCTCAACCTCCGACATTAATTTTACTTTTTACTACATACAGGGTGTGTTGGCGAACGTATGCAGCCATTTGGATTTTGGATTTCGCGGCTAATTATGGGCCGATTTTATTCAAAACTGCATTAAATTAAAGGTAAAGGTCCAACGTTTTGGTTATGTTAAGTTGTGGTTACCCAATTTCCACGTGTGCACCGAAGTTAGGGCACCGAGTATCCAGCCGGAATTCAAACTCTCTTCAGCATCTTCCTGGTAACTGACCTGAATGATGAAGACCAGGGTCACCAAACCAGCAGGGGATTTCACGCTGTCTGACTCCTTCTTACGGGAATTCATTAAGTCTAATCGAGCAGATTTACCAAGCATTTCGGTCAGTTACGAGAGAGATGCTGAGCAACACATAGCGAGATTTGGAATTCCGACCAAATGATCTCCACGCTAACAGTGGTGCACCCGTGATTAATGGGTAATCAAAACTTAATGCAACCAAAACTTTTGACTTTTACCTTTACTTTACTGTAAGTTTCAATAAAATCGGCCGATAATTAGCTGCGTAATTCAAACTCCAAATGGCTGCATACGTTCGTCAACACCCTGTATCTTCCTCTGCACTGTCCAGAATAATCTAAGTATTCAAGTGTGAGCAAAATCGTAGCGGTTTTCCACGCTATCATATATCCTCAGCCAACTTTTTTACCACCCATGTTGTTTTTTACTTTCCTCTCTGATCGCCGCTGCAACTGAATTTTGCATCTTCAACCCATTAAATGGGACTTGGAACCGCTGGAGATAAAAGTCAGTTCGCCGCTAAAATTATCTGATAAGCTGAGAAGCGAGCACAAGCGAGCCGAATAACCTTGAGCGTGAGCGAAGCGAACGCTTATTTACTATATATAATCCAACGAACAGTCAGCGGTTTCAATACGGAATCCGATGCAAACGCCTCAGTTTATTTTTAAACTTGCGCGGAAAATGGGTAACGCAAAAGTTATAGAAGAAACACTGGGGCTCGTATGTAGGGTAAATCGTCCGTGTGTACAAGATGGAACCTGGAGCTCTAAATGTATATAGGGTAAATCGTTTGTGTAGTGCAACCGTGTGTACAGGATGGAACCTGGAGCTCTAAATTAAGTTTTTACGCAAGTTTCAGAATCGCGGATCACGATGGGTTGTCCAGGTGTTTGCTGCAGAACCTAACCCTAACCTAACCTAGCCCAGCCCTAACCGGTGGAACAGTATTCCCATTTCCTCTTAATAATTAGGGTTGAAAAGTGAAACTGTTCTGGTGGAAACTCTTTACTCAGGTTGAAGCTAATAAAAAGTTTTCAAGTCCACTCGCTCAACTATTAACGTGACGTAAATTACAGCACGAAAGTCAAACATGGCCCTGTACCTTCATATTCCAATGTTCGGAGGGGGAGTAAGGATTTTTAAATTTCGCATTGTAATTCACCATAGGAAATAGGGATATTAAGCTTGAAAGCTCTTTAAGAAATTGCTATTCATTCACTGTAGCTAACGAACCGGCTTATTAGTAAACTTTTTGATGCTGAGAAGCGAGCAGAATTACCTAGAAGCACTCAGCGTGAGCGAAGCAAACGCTCTTGCTGGACCAATAATTCAGCGTACCATCAGCCGTCTCAAAACCGATGGAAGCATCAGTTTCACAAAATTTCCACGGGGATCTGACGCAGGTTAATGAACGAAACGCTGGAGCGTGTGTACATGGTAAATCGTGTGTGCAGTGAAAGCCATGTGTACAGGCTGCGGGTAGGCTCAAGGCGAGCGAAGCGAGCCTTTAAGCCTAGTTATACTACCGTATGTTAATTTTGGGCGTCCGTGCGTCATAATCTCCCGCACAGAGCCAAGGATATCTCACCCAAGCATACACACTGCATCCCTACATAATACACAACACGCGAGCCCTATCACAGCAAAGAAGTTGCAGTATGTGAGGAGCGAGAGGATTGGACAGCTCGCGTCAAGTGTGTGTAGGGATGGGATGAAGTAGTTTCCTGTAGACATCCTTGGCTCCTTGCGGCAAGGCTTGACGCACGGACGCCCAAAATTAACATACGGTATCTTCTTAGCTCCGCGAAAACTTGGACCTACTTTGAACCTTCGCGCTGCCTCCTCCATAGTCCTGTCTTTACTGCTGCTACAGTTTATTCAGTTAACTATTCCGCTTAACTGAACCATCATCCTTCACGCCTTATTAGTTAATTTTTAAGGTTTCGTCCATAAGCCTCGTAACACTTTCGTAACACACCGATTATCGCAGTTTGTAACGCTACATACATGAAATCGTTATATTACACTACTATACGGGGGGCCCCTACCGCATAAAACACTCAGGAAATAGTCGTGTCAAAATACGAACTGATCGGTTTGACAACTTCATATGGGAATTGTTCGTGTTATCCTACTTTTTGTCGTACTACCCGCTAAGTGCTGAGTAAATTCGTAATCCTGGAAAACGGATTATTCCATTATTTACACCTGTCGTATGACCATATTAGGTAAACTGTTATCATGGTGTGAGCAAGTGATTTGTCTTGTCCAGCTTTTTGCTGATCAAGCTCATTGAGTATTACTGAGCCTTAACTAAGTCTCCCAATGTAATTGTACGGTAAGTTAAAGGTATAAAAGGGCTCATCTAACTATTACTCCATGTCATTCTTTTCCTGGCCTTAGCCTGTGATGGTCGGCCTTGGCTAGTGTGATGAAGGCTTTACCTTCCTTTATCTAATTCCTAACCAGCGACGGTCTGTGATTGATGAGGCGAAATCACTGCCTGTGATTATGCAGTAGTCTTGTAGCGATTACCACCATCCCTCCGCTATTCCTTACATAGATCTAATAACCCTGGGGATTGTAATTATGCTACTTCTTTATGAAACCAATAATACAATGCTCCCAGAGAACAAACTCTTCCATCTTTGAATTCTTATTTAACATGCGCTGGGCTATGTAGAAAGTCAGGGTTCAATGTTTCATAGGCATTCAATGTAAGGAACTATTTTAACTTCTAGCGGAATAAATATAATGTGATACATTCTGGAATAAGAGGAATACCTTTACCAACTCATTTTAATTTTGCCTATCGTTATTTTTCTGCATTTGCCTAGTATTGATGCAATCCGGATGTTTATTGTGCAATTTAACGTCTTTATCGCTGATATGAGTGAAATCCAAGCTATTCAAAGCCGCGGATTGTACAGATTGGTAGGACAGTACAGAAACAAAAGACTCTCAAACCCAGGCTGTCTGTTTTTGTCTCACATGTTTTTCTCCAGGGAGGCCTAAGGTTTACGGGAACCAAACATTTGGTTCCCGTAAACCGTAGGTCGACCCTATAGTAACTATATGGCTAGTATTATGGTTTACGGGAACCAAAGAAAACAGCTTCGTACAACGTACTTCTGCATTTTAATTGTCATTATTGAGACTGTTTAGATCGGTTGAAGCTTTTACAACTCAAACTTCTTGGTCTAGGGTTGGTTGGTGCAGGCAATGGCGGGGTAGGACCAGGCATGAGTAACGATAACGATGGCTCTAGTTAAGGTGAAGGGGTTGGTACTTGGCTGAGGTGTGCCAAGAACTGTGCCATTAATTCAGGATTTTGTGTCAGGGCTTGCATTAGAGCTTGTAGAACTGAAGCTTGTGGTTGCGCAATAGGTGACGGGGCCGGCGGCCGGCTCAGATATGTACATACGTCTACCTGTTCCTCGTCCCAAACTGCAGCAAATTATTTATTCCTCCATCAATTATGCTATTTTGATTATTACAACCGTCAATTAATAACCAATACGAAACTTTAATAGTCTAAGATCCCACTTTTCTTTGGTTCCCGTAAACCCTGATACTAGCCATATAGTTACTACAGGGTCGACCTAAGGTTTACGGGAACCAAATGTTTGGTTCCCGTAAACCTTAGGCCTCCCTTTCTTCACATATCGTAAGAAGAGTACATGATTCTTCCTACAAAATCAATCCATTGTGCAAAACTTCATTGCGTAAATTTTAGAAATCACATTGTGCAATAAAAAACTGGCTAGGTTTATTTTTGATAAAGAGTAACAAGAATTCCGTAGTTTTACTAAAAAAAACTCATGGAAATTTTAGTTTACTACTTTTTGTCGGCCCGGGCCGTGGGGCCACAGGTAACCCCGTGTGGTCGCACTTTTTCCGTGCGTTAAAAAATATGGCGGATGCGTTAACGCAAAATGGCGGGTGCGTCAACGCAAAATAGTAGATGCATTAAACAATATGGCGGATTGCTAAAGATGGATGTCAGCGTGCTAGGAAGGTGGGATGTGGCTTAGGATTACATGTAACTGGACGACGCTCTATCTTTTACATGGTAGGTACATGCAGTGAACTTAGGACAGAACACACACTCGATATACTGAACATTTGGGATGCCATATCTTCCATCCTCTAAGTGGTGTTTTCGATCCTGGATCATTATTGGAAGTGCTCGTATGTAATAAAACATTGCAATACACACAAACGTTTGAGGAAATGAATGTCAAGCTGACACCTGGAAGAGGGTAGAGGCAGACGGATGAAGTATTGTACTGAAACTGAAAGCTAATTTATCCTTGCTATCCTCTTTTCTCATACAGTTGTCGGGAAGGCGGTTTCCAAAAAAGTTTTGCGCGAAGGGGGGATGCAATTTGTGGTATTGTCACAATTGTTTGAGGAAAGTAGTGAAAGTGAATACCAAATTAGGCGGCTATGGAAGAAAGGTGAAAAGTAATGAAAAGAAGACAGGAAAAACAGGATGCCTATTACTCTGAGCAAGTTACGTTGTAAAGAGTGCAGCAGACACAGCTACAGAGATCGTAGAGAAGCACTTTTGCTGATTGGCTTCGACTTTGTTTGACTAATTTTTAGCTTGTGTCAACTGGATGCGACGCTAGAGAAAAGGGAAAGGCTCTCAATTCAAGCTTGTGGACAACCCTTGTAACTTACGGAGATCATCATGAGCCTCATCTCTTTCCCGCCGTCCATCACTCAAATCTGGAAAATGTACGGGATGTAGTCCCCTAAATCACCACCTTCAAGGATTTCAAGGAGGTATGGAAGTCGAAGTAATGGCCTCAACGTAAATTATTTACAGGACTCCCAAAACAGTACATGAGGATTGAATAACTTGTCAAATTTCAAATCGCAGAGGGGGAAGGTTGTAGTCTACAGTCCTCCTTATATAAAGCTGATAATTCCGTAATCTCTTCTGAATGGTGGCAGCTATGATCAACTAATAGACTAATAGGTTGTATTGCGGACTGTTGTTGGAAGGATTTCGAGTAATATGGCCTCCTTCCCTTTGTTGAAAGTTCAGAATAAGGCAAAGAGGAGAAAGCGTAGCGAGAAAAAAAAATGAAGAGATTCGATATGAAGTTGCTTAACTTTCCAAAAGGAACTCTTATTATTGCTAGTAAGGGGGGTTTTGCTGGAGGGAAACGGGGCTTCCTTTAGAAAAGTCAACTCCACTAAGTCTGCAATCCGAATGGACAAGCTGATGAAAAAATCTCAGAAAATTAATCCGTAGGAGATGAAAAGTTTTGGAATAGTGCTTACCCCCGCCTCCAGCGGCAGGTGGAAAAGAGAATATAAAATCCTCAGCCTTTTCGCACTCTCAGCACCGCCCACGCTCCTAATCTTCTCTACTTCTTCCTCGCTGCGAATCTCTGGTCAAATTGATATCATTTTACCTGAGGAGTCGTTAGTAGAATATTCTTGTGACTGATTACTTGAACATGAGTTACAACAATGCTTTCTTGAAGGAGAGTAAGAGAAAGTAAGAGAGGGCAGCAGAGATTGGCACGAGTGGTCGGCTGCTACTGAAGGGAGAATCACAATTGCATGAATTCAACTAATCATAAGGAAAGGCTTCCGCATAGAATTCTTTATCCATCATAAGTCAGCAGAGTTCCCACGAGGTAAGAAGAAGAGGTGGTAAAGCAGGAAATATGTAGTGATAATAGGGTTTACCGGAAGTATAGGCAGATGAATCTGATGCAATGGCTATGTGCAGAAGATGAAGAGCCAGGCGAAGCGAGGTAGCGATAAACGCAATTTGGCAGAGCCTCCAGTAAATTTCTAATCAGAACAGTCAGCAAAACTGGCAGAAACGGATGGCGAAGCAGGGGGAACCAGGATCTTGGAATGAAATCTGCATTGGTACACTAACACACGGAAGAAGCCTCGTCAAAATCAAAAAGATGAAAGCAAGTTAATAGAAATATAAAATCAAGTGTGTACAGAATACCGACCGATAGCTTCTTTCCTGTCGTGCTTTCACGTCCCTCCCCATTTGAACTTTCTCTCAATATCCTAACACACAGTTCCTTCCAAGAAATAACCCTACTTCTCCCTCTCACTTCTCGATAACTGTCTGTGTCTCGCTTTTTCAGCATAGCACTACGCCGTATTAAGATGAATGGATTGTAGTAGAGTAATGCACTGACTGAAGAAATGCGTCCTGTTATTCGTTCCCCAACTTTAAAAATCCTTTCATGGAGCTTTGAATAGAATAACAGGAAATGCTACCTGAATCAAGAATCAAGACGGAGCTCATGAGTATCAAAATAGAACCAGGTAAATGCCTTCAGCAACGAACACCTGACTGCGTGTCTCCTTAGATAAATTATGCAAAAATATAACAAGCAGATCTCACGAGAACTGATGGAGATAGCGACGAATGCGGTTATGATACGGAAAATCCAGACTCAAATGAAGCCCTCACAAACAAAGATTAAATATTAGTAGATTTAACTCAATAAACAGTGCAATCAAATATAACTGAGCAGTAAAAGCGCTAAGCTTGTCCTAGGCGACATAATTTGATATTCCGACATAAGGTTACTAGGAACCATGGTCAGTTATAGTGAGTAGGAGCCGTGCTTTTAAAGACTTGTAAGACCCCGTATAACAGCAAGGCAACAACTTCGACGCAAGTAAGTCGTCCTTGCTGTCTAAATGACGGCCTCAATACTCAAACTTAACGCGTTTAGTACAAAGTAGTGGTCTAAAAAGAATGAGACGCGCCCCTGAAGTTGCTCTGTATCGACATTTTACTGTACAGGGCACGCCTGTAAACGAATACAAGGAAAGAATGCGTCCAAAACGATGACTTATGCTTCAATTCGCCACCTTACGGCCCTCTTCGTTATCGTAAACTTATAGAATCAAGGAATATAAAGGGAGCGCATTCCCCTCAAAAGTTCAGGTATGAGTCATAATCTATTACTCATTCTTTCATTTGCCACGCTACAGCACTTTTGCAAAGCACTAACTTTTACGATTAAGAATATAGAGGGCGCGCAATCATCGAAAGTATGAGTCGTAGCAGATGACTCAGATATGAGTCGTAGCAGATGACTCGGATATGAGTCGTAGCAGATGACTCGGATATGAGTCGTAGCAGATGACTCAGATATGATTCATGCTGTATGACTCATTCTTTCATTCGCCACCTTACGGCCCATTTCGAAACCACTGACTTTTAAAATTAAGAATATTGAGGGCGCATATTCACTGCATCGTGCGCCATCTATTATCAGCTCATGTGTGTGAGCACTGCAGGTTACTCCGACAGATGGCGTTCGGAGAACAAGTGAGGGAAAAGTTGATTTTTCCATGCATTTAAACGAGGATGGGGGGGGGTCTCTTCTAGTCTTATCATAGAAGGATGACTTCATTCTAGGATGGCTTAACTAGGGGCGCAGTTCCACTTGACATGCGCTGAAACGCAAACGCAGGGGGTGGTATATATTTTACTGCAATAATTATCACCGTACTGCGCAGAACCTGTGTACAGCATATCCGAGAATGTGGTTATGTATGGCGAGTATATACACAACACACCCAAATATTGCTGCGTCGTGTATGAAATGCTGATTCATTATTACATGTGCTTCTATACGCCACCTCTTAGCCCTTTTATCGCCTACACGCTTTAAAGTTTTTTTCTTACAGATGGCGTTCCACAGCGGGCATGACGTCATCCCATGGAACAAGTGAGAGAAAAGTTGACTTTTACATTTAAACGAGTAGGGGGGGGCCTAATAACGGGTATTCCTTTTAAGCCGCGCGGCGCCACTGAGTGAAATTTCCCCCGTTTAACTCTATGGTACACAGCCTCACTCCTCTCTGGAACTCCTCACCCCAGTCCCGCTGCTCCTCACAGCACCGACCACTGAGCATGGAGAAGCTGCAGTGAGGAAGAAGGGGAGGAATCGGCGGGCTCCTCGTCCAAAAAAACCACGCTCCTTAGCCGGTTAGCCTCCGTAAGAAAACCATTGGAGACCGCGGCTAAAAGGGCATTGTGCGCGCCTTAAAGGAACTCCCTTTATATTCTCGTACCGAATATCCTGAACAGTGTGTACGAGACATGTATTTAGATTGGGCGTTTACACTGTCCCAAAATAATATCCGGACAAACCCTTGTAGAAACTTTGCGCGCTCACAGTAGCAAATCCCTTTAGCGCACAAATGTAAGTTATGGCGGATTTTGTAATTAGCGGATTGTCAACTATTTAACTATACAATTGGAAATAGTGGAGTTATGAGTTGTATGCTTGGTTCTGTCGAACATAATGTACAAAGCATTGATTTGAACGTTACTTTTTATCGATTCAGACGAAACGAAAAATTCCAAAACTAACTGTTATTCGTTTTGGCTATGTTTGGGGATTATTTCTGAAAAAATTAAGAAAATTTTAGCTTCTAATAGGTGGAATCTCGGAACCGGCCTGAGCACATTAGCTGCTGGCTTGGTTGAGATGTCTGGCATAACTATTAAATTCCCTAAAAAAAAAAATATTTTCCAAGTCATGAAGCAAATGTTAGTTTTTGCCGGTTTGAAAAATAGGCTAATGCAATCGGTGAAAGCCGTCCACAATTTGACATATTAGTTATATAATAGTAGATTTACATGAAATATACAGTATATATTGAATAAAATCAATTAAAAACAACTAATATCCAAACTTTAGTATATACTATATAGTATGGGGCGAAATCCCTATTGCGATCGGTGAAAGCCGTCCACAATTTGACATTTTAGTTATAAACTAGTCGTTTTACATGAAATACACAGTATATATTGAATAGAATCAATTTAAAACTACTAATATCCAAAATTTAGTATATACGATATAGTATGGGGCGAAATCCCTATTGCGATCGGTGAAGGCCGTCCACAATTAGACATTTTAGTTATATACTAGTCGTTTTACATGAGATATAATATTAAATAGAATCTACGGTATATCCAAACAATGCAATATAGTCTAAACTATGGGACAAAATCGCTATTGCGATCAGTAAAAGCCTTCCACAATTTAAGAAACTATTTTTATACCCATGAATATACGTAATAATATATTAATATATTATAATGTGTATAAAATCTACTATTTAGAAACCATAGAAATACGGTATATAGTATGAGCTATTGCGGTCGTTGATTTGCCTTTCGTAGTCCAGTTTTGCTGTAGCTATGCTCAAAAAAGATATTCGTTAGAAAGGGTATAATAAGGAGGTTCTTATCGCCATATTTTTGTAAGTGCTTTCTTACATTATTGCAGAAAAACTAATTCCAATATTGTAATATACAGCGCTGTCTCTCGTTCAGTGTCGTCTATTCCTAGTATCTAGCGCAGGAAACGCTGCGAAGGTAACAGGAAAATCAGACGGATAGATTAATACACCTTTTTCCAACGTGCAATTTTACGGTTCGAATACCTATATATACCAGTACCGCTCACCAGATTTACTGTTGTATTGTCTTTGTTACATGCATTCCTAAAATTTACGGGTTCATTCTAATTATATTTGAATTAGAAACAATTTTGCACTACAGTGGAATAACGAGAAAGTTACTCATCAGCAAAACTGATGAGTTTTCACAAGCAAATTTGCGCGCCATTTCAGTACATAGAAATAACGAACAAGATACCATGGTGATATGAAAGCATTGATCCGTCATCTGAGGTTTATGCTTTTTTCTTGCATAATATCTTTACTTATGTGTCTACCAGGTGCTAAAATGCATTTCAAACCGGCAGAAAGGGATAGCTTCTATCCTGCTCCAATTTTTTAAGTTACCAAAAGAATAAAAGGAATATCTCTTAATTCCATTTGAAAAAAAAGCTTCTAATATTCTTTTTAGCAACAAATATCTACTTTGTACGGATACTAATTTTGGCTAGTGTTTTGACATATTCTATGCATGCCAAACCTAGCGGGAAATCTAGCAAACTTACGAACCCTAATTTTTGCACAACTACTGTTACGTACGTAATATACTTGAGCAAATGAATTTGTGGTTTAAAATTGTTATCTAAGTATGACTCATGTATCTTGGATGAACCGTTCGCTGGTTCATCGGATGGTGGTATGTTACAGACATAATATCTCTTTGGAGATGATTTCACTGTAACTGTTTGTATGAGTTTTAGTTGTTAGGAAATAGAAAATAAATGGCAGATCAATTTAAATACGACCGATGATGCATCGCCTTTTGATTGGTCTCACGGTTAATTACAATTTAGTTAATTGTAATTAAGAGAAACCGTATTCCTGCGGGAATAACTTCTAATGAAGCAAAAGGCTACAAAATCAGCTATTACTTACATTTGTGCGCTAAATGGATCTGCTACTGTGAGCGCGCAAAGTTTCTACAAAGGTTTGTCCAGATATTATTTTGGGACAGTGCACACGACTCACGGCCGGTACGAGACCATAAGGATCTAGCTACGATATCTTCTAACTCGCTACGCTATCTCCTAACTAGCTACGCTATCTCCTAACTAGTTACGCTATCTCCTAACAATCCATTGAAAGCAAATGGCTGGAAAAACAAAGCTTGGGCTGTGATTTTATTGAAATTCGCTTACGCAATCTGAGCTTAGAAGCACAGCCTGTATGTAAGAGAAGTAGAGAATGGCTTGCTGAGGGCGAGAATAGACAGTACATACGTTTCGTAGCTAAGTTGCGCATTTGAACATTTCGGATTCTCCTTTAACCTCTTCCCAACCAAAAGGATAGACGCTGTAGTGATAAAAGTTACTGTAGGCAATTCAGGTAGGCAAGGTAAGCAAAGGCATGCAGGAGCCGAAGGAAATACACGTGCATATGCATCAGCATGTAATTCAGTTCTTAATGTTTTCCGCCTTAATTCTAATTACAATATATAATCCTTACGTAACTATAGTAACATAACAATAACTAGCAGAATAGTTTAAACTACATTTCACACCATTCTCCCGGGCCATTGATATGTCATATCAATAAGCTACTAATTAAATTATACCTAAAACAAGTATATATACAATGAAAATGACTAAGTAGTGAATCAAATGAAATGAAATCAGGAATGAAATGAAAGAATTTAAAACTAAATGAAAAAACTACTTAAATACTAGATTCGCAATTAACAGGAAGTAAACTTAACCTACAGACAGGTCTCTTAATTAAACCATCCTCTGTACGTAAAGTTACTACTCTAACTAATCCATCCTTTCCAGAATGAACTTCCATTACCCTACCTAATTTCCATTTGAAAACTGGTAACCTATCTTCTCTAATTACAACTAAATCTCCTATTTCTACATTCTTAACTATCCTAGTCCACTTTTGTCTTTTCTGATGCGTCGAGAGGTAATCCAGCGACCATTTTCTCCAGAATTCCCTCCGAACCTTTTGAATAAGAGTCCAAGATGGCATCCGAGCATCCAGTTTACCATCTAAGTTCGGATCAGGAATAGCTGTAAGAGGACAGCCGACAAGGAAGTGACCAGGTGTAATAAAGTCCAGACTGTCAATATCATCAGACATGGGCTGGAGAGGTCTTGAATTAAGCACAGCTTCAATCTGTACTAAAAGGGTGGAGAAACGCTCATAGTTTAAAATTACTGAACCTAACATGCGTCTCAAATGACGCTTAACGGACTTGATCCCAGTTTCCCATAAACCCCCGAAGTTAAGTCCATGAGGAGGAAGAAAACGCCATTGAGTCTCTTCTTTAGCCAGTTGATTAGCCAATTCAACAGAACTGGAATCCAGGAACTTGTACAAATTCATAAGATCATTTGCAGCTCCCTTGAATGTCAGTCCATTGTAACTGTAGATACAAGCAACCTTTCCACGTCTAGCTTGAAAGCGTCGAAAAGCAGCCATGAAAGCAGTTGTAGTTAAGTCAGTCACTAACTCCAAGTGAACTGCCTTTGTACTAAAGCATACGAATATGCACACATAGGCCTTGTAGGTAAATCTTGATTTCTTCTGGGCAGTCCTGAGTGTAAACGCTCCAGTGAAATCAACTCCAGTGTGTTCAAACACTTTGGAAGGATTGACTCTCGTTTCCGGAAGAGGACCCATGAATTGTTGTTGAAACTTGATGTTATTCTTCTGGCAGATAACACAGTTTCGATTGAAATGACGAACGGAAGTCCGAGCTGAGATAATCCAGAACTTTCTTCGAATAGTTGACAGCATCAACTGGGTTCCACCGTGGAGGGTAACAAGGTGATAATGATAAAAGAGAAGGGAAATAAAAGGATGACATTTGGGTAAAAGGATGGGATATTTCTCTTGATAGGTTAAATTAGCATTCTCCAATCTTCCCCCAACGCGAAGAATACCTTCTGGGTCGAGTTTCGGATAAAGAGATAGCAGGGAACTTTTTGAGGCTAAAGGAATCTTGTCACGGAGATCTTGAAATTCGTCCGCGAAGTATTCACGCTGTACGACCTTGACCCAATACTGAAGAGCCAAATTTAATTCAGAAACAGTCAGAGAACCTTTGACGTAAATTTTCTTGAACCATTTGATGATCCGGAAAATATAAGCCGTAACTGACAGAAGTTTACTCAAGGACGAAAATCTTGAAACAAACTCGGAAGAGTTACTAGTAGTAGCCACATTCACACGAACCAACTTTTTCTTTTCTTGATTGACGACTGAATGGTCGATCTGAAATACTGATTTTGGGAAAACGTGTTTCTTGAGCCAGTCCGATCCATGTCACCAGAGTTTGGAAGAAACAAGGCTTTCAGCAGAAACTCCTCTTGATGCGAGATCTGCAGGATTGTCACCACTTGAGACATGTAACCAAGTTGTAGAGGGTAGGGAGTTTTGAATATAGCAAACCCGATTGCGGAAAAAAGTATCCCAGTTACGGGGCTCTTGCGACAACCAAGTTAGAACTATTGAAGAATCCGTCCAGGTCTGAACTTCATCAAAAGAAAAATGCATGTACTCTTGTACATACAAAATTAATTTCGTCAATAGAACAGCTGCACACAGTTCCAGTCTGGGAATTGTTTGAGGTTTCATCGGAGCTACTCTTGATTTTGCACACAAAAGTTGAGAAGAAATGGTTCCATCCGGTAAAACTGAACGTATATAGACGGCAGCAGCGTAAGCCTTTTCCGAAGCATCAGCAAATCCGTGCAGAGAAACTTGAAGAGGTTTGATATCATAGACACAGCGAGGAATCTTGATATCGTTGATAAAAGACAATTGAGAGAAGAAATTCAGGAATTTTTGAACGGTAGCGGTAGGTAAAGCAGTATCCCATGTGATGGAAGAATCCAGCCAAAGATTCTTGAAAAGTAATTTGAATTCCACCACGACAGGTGAAATTAATCCCAAAGGGTCGAAAACTTTCCCCATAAGAGAAAGCAAGGATCTCTTAGTACAAAGATCATCTGGTACTTCGAGGTTCAGTTCAAACTTGAATTTATCCGAAGCAGGGTGCCAGGTCAATCCAAGAGTCTTGACACAACGTTCCGGATCAATGCGGTAGGTGTCTTGAAATTCAGTAAGTCCAGGGGGCAGAGATTGTAGGAGTTCAGGCTTGTTACTGCACCATTTGCGCAGTTCCATTCCTCCACGAGCAAGAAGAGAAAGTATTTGAGATTGGGGTGCAAGGGCTTCATTTATGGTATCATGTCCACTCATTGCATCGTCCATGTAGAAATCCCGGAGAGCAATAGTAGACCCAACTGGAAACGATTCTTGTTCATCAAGAGCCAGCTGCTGTAAAGCCTTGACAGCTAGGTAAGGGGCAGAAGAAGTTCCATAAGTAATGGTTAGTAAGCGGTACGTATCCAAAGTCTGAGTAGGATCATCCCGCCAAAGAATCTGCATCACGAGGATCAACGAGGATTTGACGATACATTTTTGCGATATCAGCAGTGTAGGCGACCAAATGGAAACGGAAACGTAGAAGAATGGCAAGAAGATCATGTTGTAGACGAGGTCCTAATTGGAGGATATCGTTGAGAGACAGTTGAGTGGTGGATTTTGCAGAAGCGTCGAAAACAACTCGGAGTTTAGTTGTAGTGCTGGCTTCCTTGATGATACAATGATGAGGACAATAATAGGTTTGGGAATTGGGCAGGTGAACTTGAGATTCTGGTACTTTCTCCATATGATTGAGGGAAAGGTATTCCGAGATGAAAGTTTGGTATTGTTTTTGTAGATGAGGGTGTTGGGCTAATCTTCGTTACAAATAATGAAAGCGATGAATAGCTTGATCTCTTGAATTTCCAAGCGAAAGTCCAAGATAACGGAAGGCAAGACGAACAACATAACGTCCATTTGGCAAACGAGAATGGGTTTCCTGGAAATGCTTCTCAGCTTCGTGTTCCTCCGTAGTGAAAGTTGAAGCTTGCGGTACATCTTCCAGTTGCCAAAACTTGTTTAAAGTAGATTCAAGGGTAGTGAGATTGGAGGAGAAGTGAGTAGAAAAATACGGAGAATTAGCACCAAGGACCAGCCAGCCAAGAGTAGAATTAAGGGCAGTAGGGGTATTCGGTAATCCTCTGATGATTCCTTCCCGTAATATTTCAGTGAAGACAGCGACACCAAGAAGAGCGTCAACTTTGTTGGGTAAATTGAATGAAGGGTCAGCAAGATTCAATCCTTTCAGATGCTCCCACTCGCAGGCTGATGGTTCGTAGGGAGTTGATCCAGTAATCTTGTTTTGAACGAGAGCTTGAATTTTACAAGTATAATCGGAAGTGGGGGAGAAGAAGGTGAAAGTTGATTCGCCCTTTGGAGGAGCAACCTTCACATCAGTAACTCCAGAGACTGTTGCTGTAGTATCTGAAATTTGTAAGCCAAGACGTTTAGCCCAGGCTGTAGTAATCATGTTGGGTTGGGATCCAGGATCAATGAATGCACGTAGGGTATGGACGACAGAATCTGCATCTTGAACTTGAATTAATGCTGTGGCCAAGATAGATCCTTGTGAAACGATAGTAGCTGCATTGCTTTTCATCAAGGACGAGGGTTGAGAGGATGGAGGATCCATATGTAGGCACGTGTTATGTTTGGCTTTGCAAATCCGACAGGTAGAATTCGATTTGCATTTTGACAGGGACAATTTTCACAAAGATTACGATCTATGACAAACTTGATACGGTCAGGAACTGATTTCTCCATGAACTTCGGGCAACGCCAGAGGAAATGGTCGACGGGGCATATTATACACTTGGGAGGAGGACGTTGTTCGGTTGCAACGTTGGCAGATGAAGGTTTGTAAGAAGAGGAGTCCGAGGGTCCATTGTTGAAGCCAGGACTTTAGTTCGACGGTCAATGTAGGTAAGCAGATGATCAGAGGTGGGGATGAATCCTGGTTGAAGAGAAAACTCATACTCTCTTTTAGTTTCAGGGTTCAGTTTAGAGAATATCAAGTAGAATAGTAATTCATCACCAAATTCTTCCTTGCCAAGTAGGGTTTTCAGGGAACGAATACACTCGGATGAAGTACTGTAGATGGATTGGAGTCCAGGTAGGTTGTCATTGCTGAGATAACGTTGACGGAAAAGACGATTCATCGTATGCTGCATGATGGCGCGACGATCGTTGAAGCGTTCGTTGAGAAGATTCCAGGCCGTAACGTAATTCTCGTTGGTGACTTGAAAAGCAGACAAAAGTTTAAGGGGCTCATCAGTTAATTGATATTTTAAATATTGTAACTTTTGAGCTCCGGAAAGGGAATTATTTTCGTGAATAGTAGTGCGGAAGAGATCAGAGAAGGAAAGCCAGTCCTGTAAGTTTCCGTCAAACTTGGGCAGGTCAATCTTCGGGAGGTTGACGGCTTGAGCTTGAGGAGCAGGAGCAAGATGAGGATTAGGAGGAGGAACCACCGGGGCATCATAACGATCCAGGAGTTCGGTAAGGCGGGTATCAATCTGGACACAGCGTCGTTGGAAAGCCATCCCCACATCTTCATGTTCATCCAGGGCGGCAGCGTTGCACTTGGCGACGATGACGTCTTGGAATTCATCAAAGCGGGCGGTGGTGGTGTTAAGGAGTTTAAGGTATACTTTGAGTTCAGCTTTAGGGGGCAGGTCTTCAGGATGAGCATCCAGAAACTGCTCAACTTCAGCCAAACGATTAAGAACGGCTGTACGCCGACGAACAAGAGAGGGTAAAGATTCAGGAGCCATAATTAGGTATGGTAAGTAAGCACGGTAAGCACTGGTTCAAAGACGGGTGAAGGACCAAAAATAGTGATAAAAGTTACTGTAGGTAATTCAGGTAGGCAAGGTAAGCAAAGGTATGCAGGAGCAGAAGGAAATACACGTGCATATGCATCAGCATGTAATTCAGTTCTTAATGTTTTCCGCCTTAATTCTAATTACAATATATAATCCTTACGTAACTATAGTAACATAACAATAACTAGCAGAATAGTTTAAACTACATTTCACACCACGCTGCATAGTTTTAAAACTAGTTGTCATGGACATGAATATCACTGGTGCATAGTTTAATTTACCTAGCGCGGGACTTTAAAAACAACGTTGAATAGTTAAATTCCCGCATGATCTGGCCATTAGATCAGTGTTGCATCAATTCGAATTTCATTCCGCATCTCTTATGCATAGGAGATATAACTATAGCTAAAACTTGTGAGAGCGGCAAAGATAGAATGTTCTTGAGATGGACTTTGGCGATGCTTACATCTAAGTTTGCATTCTTCATTGAATTATATAATACGAAGATTTAATTTAATTTAAAATTAACTTAGTTTTAAAATTTTAATGCTAGCCTAGCGTTCTAGAATAGATGTTAGAGCTTGGTATATACCGTGCACAGGTGTCATAACAACACGGTCACTAAGTTAGAGAATGCTTCTAATGCGTTGGTGGGTAAGAGGTTAACAAACCTCTAACTCATTGTAAACAAACTTGCACAAACTAACAACCAAGAAACGGGAACCTCCCCTCCCCGCTCCCGGAACTATGAGAGCAGTCAGGTGGGAGAAGAAACGGGAGCAGTGGAGAAAATACAGACGCAGGAGCTTGTCCGTTCCCTGGGTTCCTTGCATTCGATCCGGTTCTGAAGAAGGGCGTTGACAAAAGTTGTATATATTGTAATAGTTTTGATAAGATTATTATCTCAATCAATTCCCTCTCCTCACTTGCAATACCAGGGTATTAGAGTAAAGGAAGACAATATGTAACGCAGTGGAAAATGATGTTCGTAAGGAAGCACGCGGGAGACCAGACGGAAACAAAGCTAGCTAGCGCATACAACATTGGAATAAAAGCAACGTACATGTGCCCCAGCCATAAAGGAAGCGCCCTTCCCTTATCTTCATCTAGTAATAGCTGGGTTCAAGCCATGCACGCGGGATTTTCGATGAGTGCGAGGCGCACTGGCAAAACAAAAGGAGAGATGAACAGACAAAGATAGGTGCAAAAATACTACCGCAAAAAATTGAATCAGAATTCCTTCCACTTTCCAGACCCAGCCCAGGATAAAGACTACATTCTCTACACAGCAAATACGCAATATTCTTGCAATTAATTTCCCTCAAAGCACGATACGATGTATCCTCTAAAAAGCGGCAAGAACTGTAGAATTTAAATTTAGTACTGTGAAGTAAAGGCGGTTGTTGAATATTACGGAAAAAGTCTTGCGTTGCTATGGTTTCACTGTAACCTCTCCACTATATTTACCGCACGCTGTTCTCATTTTTGAGCTCTGGAAATAAGTCTTTAAAGGGTTTTTTGCCGCTTTTTCAGTGGATAAATTGTATCGTTAATTGAGGAATATTAATTGCAAGATTGTTACGTATTGGCTGTGTAGAGAATACAATTTTATTCTTTTCCAGGGCTTGGAAGGTGGAGGGAAATCGGATTCGCCTTTTAAAAACACTAATTACTTTTTCGCAATTTTCTGCGTTAGTTTTTTAATTTGTGAATATTTTCGAGCTACGAATTAACGACGTAATTATGGGGAAAAACACAAAAGAGAGGAATCTAGTATTCCTTTACACGGGAAAACGCACGATTATTGGGTCGACCACATCAAATGCATCAAAATTAAGCAGAACCCGGAAAGGGTAAAAGAGGCCGAGAGATATTGTGACTCACAACGATTCTGGAAGCTTGCAATTAGGATTAAATGCGCGTACATAAAAATATGAATGGCGAGTGGGCGCTTGTCCGTACTACGTGCGGGTGGAGTGTACCGCCACATGCGCTCGCAGCGCTACACATGGGGCTTAAAACCACAAAATCGCCATCTCCCATGGACCCAATTTTAACATGAGAAGAATAGGAGCTCAAGTACCCTCAATACAAAAAAACTATTAAATACAGCCCGTCTAACAGGAAAATATTTAAAGAGTACACGGCGCACAAACCTTGTGGCCTTTCCTAGCTTTTTTATTCCTGTACTTTCTCCAGCAACAATGTCAGCATATCTTCCTCTGCAACCAAATCAGCGCGCATGTATGGCAACACCGGATGTTTTTTCCAGAATCGGAAAATTACATTAAAAATCTCCGAATTTTAATGTTCACCCCTGCTTAGGTCACTAGGACCTTCTTTAGTTTGCTGAAGCGCAACTTGGTTCTTAACGAAGAAAGCATCAAGATCGGGGATCAAGTAATGGAAAAAATGCAGACGTGTGATGTGTACAGCGGAAGAAAGCGGAAGGCCTACGAAAGTGAGATGGATGTAATGAGAGAGCGTAATGGGGTGCGTATAAGCTTCCACCAGCTTTTAGGTTTAATTGGTACTTACATTAAACTCAAAGGGTGAAAAGAAAGCGGTGAAGGTAGGCAGCCCTCCAACGACCTCCTGCCTTCCCGGGATGGGAATCGATACCGCTCCATCCGTTTTTTCATTAAGTCGCGCAAAGGGTAATAAGCAGGAGCAAAAAATGAACTCTTCTAGTCGGTCATGATTCTAGCCTACTCATTTCCCGCGTCTTGTCTGCCACTCGTGCCCGTAATTGACATGTGAAAACCCCTCAATAATTTCGTTACACCAGTCTGAATTTCCGCGAAGCTGTGAAAACCATTTGGAGAAAAGACCGAGGGATAACTAATGCGAAAGATTTTATAATGTATAATGCGGAGGAAGAATGCAGTCAAAGTTTCATTTGAAACAAGCAGATCTCACGAGAACTAATCGAGATAAATGAATTTCATGCGGCTACGCTAATACAAATCCGCGATTACATGAGACCCTTACAGATTACATTAAATATTTTGAAATTTATCACTTGCCAAGTAGGGCACGTAAATTTTAGCTTCTCAGTTAGAATGTATAGCTTACCCTACCCTACCCCATTTCACAGTCAGGCCCTCGCTTGGCTCACTATTCTGTGGACTAAATGTTCGTTTCGGCGGAATTTGAAAAATAGTGAAAACTGTAGCATTTGGGTCCTGTTGAATAGTTGCAACCCAAAAAATCCCAGGTTTTTCGGTTTTCGGGAGTAATTGCGATTAACGGGTTTTTAATGGGGAATATGCTTACATGAGATTCTGGATCGTCCAGACTTCGATCCGTTCGAGTCATGGTCAAAGCGTGTCCTAAATGATAATCCCATCAAGTGGTACATATTTGGAAAGAAGGTGGATCAATCTCATTTTCAGCAGCGGAGGAGAGAAGAAAGGCGGTACGTGCAGGAAAGTGACGTAGTGGAGTAGCGCAGGGAAGTATGAGCAAATCAGAGATTCTCGAAGCAAACAAACGGCACATTAAAGGGTACTACATATCCTCGAAGGTTTGCAAATTGAGTAATAATACAACGTTATCAACATCTTTTGATTCTTACAACCCTGCCGTAAAAAACTGATACGATCGGATTGTGCGACCGGTCGTAGTAGTAGTACGTGTCGTATGCGTATAAATATTTGCATCCAGTCGTTTGAGATGACTTCAGTGCTTTCAATACTGTTTTCTCAAGCACAACGTCTCTCGCTTTTGGTCTTCCAACATTCTACATCCTCATAAATTTTCATCATTTATCTAGATCTAGGTTCTCTTTTCATCTTAGGTAATGAATTCAATAGCTTGGTCCATTCCGAGCTTCTTCCAAACCGTAGCTTTCCTGATTCCTGGTGAGGTAAGTTTACATACAGGACCGACAGTATGGACGTAACTCACATGTCACATTAAAGAATAGCAGATAAATAAAATTAATGCCCGTTTTAGACTGTAATCGGTTTTCTTCGTAATGTATTTGCGCATATATTTCTTCTTCCTGGTTCACAAAAGTATTGGCTCATAGAATTTCCGTGAAGAAAACTACACTAGTTTGTCTCTTGTCGTCATCCGTCATGTAGTAATTACTATAGAAGAGTATAAATAAGATATAGACATGGTATTAGTCGTACGAAACGCTAACCATAGCTATGTGATAATAGTGATAATAATAAGAATATTGAACTAAACACTTGATTCAGTAGTGCAGTAATAACAATGTAGTAATTAAATGTTTTTTCCAGGAGCTTTCAGGATATGTGAGATAAGGATACACGATTTTCTCTTCATTTTGAAGCGAGAAGGACCCAGCGAGGGCAAGAAAAAGGAAGATAGTTCATTGGTACTACAAATACTAGTACTTGGTTTCATCTTTACCCCTATCGACAATTTCTTCATCGGAACAGAGCGGCCCATCGTGCCTATGTCCTTTGGGTCCACCCAACTTTGAGACAACCGCCCAAATCAGTAGGCATTTAAACACTGCGCTTACCAAGCAATAGGTAAAAAATTCGTTTAGCGTGTACTGCATACTCTTAGGATCGTTAAAGAAAGTATCGTAGACGACAGTTGGTCCTAGGGAAACAGCTAGATGAAGTACAAGCTGAAGCAGTGAGTGAACTATCCATATCTTCGGGGCCGGCCCTGGATGAATATCGTTTCCAAACTTTTCCGAGCTGAACTGTATTAATAAAAAAGAAATGACAAATATAAATCAACTCCCAATTTGCTTAAACGATCCTTACGAAAAATGTCACGCCCAAATATAGTCCAACTTCAGCAATCATCCCTAAACATATCGCTTTCCCATCTAATAACCCGGTTTCTCTCTTCCCGTGCGTCCCTCAGTCTCGCTTGCGTGTGCCCATACATCTTTTACCGGTAATCGGATTTTTGAGCCCAAGGATCTTTGAGCCCAAGGATCTTTGAGCCCAGGATTTTTGAGGCCAGGATTTTTGAGCCCAGGACTTTTCATCCCACTTATAATAAATGATGTCATACACCCATTTATTTTCACGAACCCGTGTTCGACTTCACGAATTCCATCAATCTGCTGACTATTACACTACCCCAAACCACTAAACGCCAACCATCTACTTGTACGCGCGGATTTGCGCTGCGTGTCAGCAGTAGCTGCCAGAGTGCTCCAATTGGTCTTAATCGATAGATCTATTCCAAATCTGCCAGAATATGCTAACTTTGATGAACTTACTTGCTTTTTTAAAATGTATTTTAGAGTTATTTAAAGATTTATATTACATTTCATTTGAATAGATGACACCAGTAGGTTTACATAATACTAGTTCCTGTAATAATCCTTGATTTCTGAACCATACAGTGCATCATTTATGTCTTGAAAAAGTGGGATGAAAAATCCTGGGCTCAAAAATCCTGGTCTCAAAAATCCTGGTCTCAAAAATCCTGGGCTCAAAGATCCTTGGGCTCAAAGATCCTTGGGCTCAAAAATCCGCAAATCCTTTTACCACATAATGATTACTCCGGTGGGAAATTAACCCTCTATGATGAACTAGAATAGAAGACCTTAGCGGAGGAGTGTTTGAGACTGGCAGTATTAGTACAAATAACTAACTTTTCGTTTTTTATATCCATCACACTAATCCATTTATTCTTTGCCAATGTCCTTACAGCTTTTAGAACATGACTGTAATGTTTCTAGGGCGGTGTGTATAAAATACTCCAATGCTTCTAGCGTGCAAAACCCTGACCAAAATGTAAATACCGTAAGGCGTGGGAGGGTCGCATTTTCACCTCTTGGTTCTAGGATGGGGAGCAATGATAAATACATTATTCCATAGATAATTATTTGCAGAAATATGGATGGATTATTTAGCCAATTTGGCATGGATCTCATCCTCAGTTTCTTAGTGAGCTTTGTCTCTACGTACCTCCATAAAAATTCTTCTAATCCTCCAATTTCTCCTACACGAGCAAATATATTTGGGGAGTTATTAATACGCATCCATCAGGGAAGATGCTCTTCCTTCAAATTCAAGCGCCCTTCAGCTTTATAACTCTGACAGGTCCAACAACGATAATAGCAAAGACAATACACAAGCTAGATGAGGGTTGGACTTTTTCATGGCCAGCTCGTCGCCCGTGTGGCCAGCTCGTGGCCCGTGGCCAGCTCGTGGCCCGTGGCTAGCTCGTGGCCAGCTCGTCGTCCGTGGCCAGCTCGTGGCGAGCACATGGACCGTGGCGAGCACATGGACCGTGGCCAGCACATGGACTGTGGCCAACTCGTGGCCCGTGGTCAGCACATGGCACGTGGCCAGATCGTAGCCCGTGGTCAGCACATGGCACGTGGCCAGATCGTAGCCCGTGGCCAGCTTGAATCTATCGTTCACGGTACTTTATTTATGTAGGCAAACTTATCATTCGTAACGTTGTAGCTGAAGAAATTCTAAATGATCCTCGTCAAATTACCGGAGCATTACATTTTTGCTAAAACTTTGCAATTCCCTAGTTTGACACAAGGTTGGGTTAATTTATAAATTCAATCAATGAAAACTTTAACAATTAAGATGAAAATTTAGCTTTAATAATCAATGGTCAATTATTGTGATTCTCGTATCGATTCTCGTGACATCAATTATTAATTGTTGCATCAGTTTAATTAATTGTTGACTTTAATTGTAGCTAGTGACAAGTAAAATTACGGTTAAAATTACAATTAATTATGAAAACTAAATTTTCATCTTAATTATTAAAGTTTTCATCGATTGAATTTATTAAGTAATCCAACCTTGCGTCAAACTAGGGAATTGCAAAGTTTTAGCAAAAATGTAATGCTCTGGTAATACGATGCATTCTAGCTGGCCACGGGCTACGATCTGGCCATGGCCCAGATCCGGCCATGAAAAAGTCTAACGCCTAGATACTAGATGGTAGCGGGGATGTTATCCATATATATGAAGAGAACGAAACTACCACTTGGGGCGCGTCTACACTACGCTTGTTCCATGGTAAAATTTTGACTACTGATTCAAACATTGTAAAATCGCCGTTATAACACATGGAACAATTGAAGTGCGTTCACACTACGCGAGACTCCCATAGACCCCAGCTCCACTATGATTATGGGTTGGTTTTGTACAATAGAGATCCGATAGCAATACTTTTAAGTACATCCACACTATATAAGTGCGTTAGTGTTACGACATTCTATAAATGCAATATACAACAAATTATAATTGTAGACTCCATTTGATGAATACTAGTGGGAAATTAAACAATATACACTTAATATTACAACGCTTCTATTTGCGCTACCAGCCGTTGGAACGTAGCACACGACAAGCGTGCGTATAGCATTCATAGTGTGGAAAACATACAGCGTGTACATCAACGTATGCATCCATTTGAAGTTTAAATTACGCGGCTAATTATCTGCCGATTTTATTCAAAGCTACGATAAATCAAAGCTAACAGTTTAAAGTTTGTGTTGCCCAATTTCCACGTGAGCACCGCCGTTAGCGCGTAGAGTTTCCAGTCGGAATTTCAACTCTTGCTAGGGTTTACCTAATTGAGTGCATTCACGAAGCGTTTGGCTTGGTTACTAAGGAAATGCTGAACAACACCTGGCGAGAGTTTGAATTCCGACTGGAAACTCTCCGCGCTAACGGTGGTGATCATGTGAAATTTGGGTGACCAGAACTTGGCCTACTCAAAACTTTGGACTGTTAGCTTCAATTTAACATAGTTTTGAATAAAATCCCCCGAAAATCGGCCGTGTAGTTTAAACTTCAAATGGATGCATACGTTTGTGTACACGGTGTAATTTGTAAGCTTGTTGCTACGAAACCAGTCCATAATCATAGTGGAGCGGGCTCCTTAGTGTCACTTTCTATGTGTTGTTCTAGAGTTGTGAAACCATGACTACTGTACTAGCATATTGTGGATACGCCCTGCCTCCAATTATCGGGAATACTGAAATTCTATGAAACTTCGGCAAAATCTAGAGCATATAACAACACATAGGTGTAAAAAATATGATGTATTGGACCCGTTCGAACAATTCCTATTTGATTACGTCCATCGTGGTATCGTCACGAACAGGCTGTGTTGGAATTGGGATAGGGCTAACAGTATGGCCCACGATAAGGAAGACACAGAGAAATTTAAAATGTGGTTAAAGTTCATCCTTGTGATCGTAGTTAATATCGCTGTGAAGGAATCTTCCTACTTTATCCCAATTCTGCCAGAATTCAATATACACTCTAGGAACTATCCACAAATTAGACTAACAAAACTACGTGCCGGCAATAAAATTTAGCAATTATGACCACGTATTATGTGAATAGTAACTTATGATGAAACTCTTGCACGATGAAACTAAATCCAATGTAGTATGAACATCGAAATGATTTGCCTAATCCAAGCATTCGTCTTTCTGTAGTTCAAGTATTTGAGAACAAATGATTAGATTACAACACGATGCAGCTACACTGGTCAATATAATATATACGCGGAACCTGTACTAAATTATATGCGAATTTTCCAACTTTGAGCTTGCTTATCTCTATGATATATGAAAAGAAAAAAATTGGAAAATTCCTTAACAGAGGTATTAACTACGATCACAAGGATGAACATTAACTATGTTTCACATTTTTCGATTTCTTTCTTATCCTGTACCTTACTGTAAGAAAAAACAGAAACTTGAATGGTAATTTCCATATGAAATATTCAAGACTCGGAAAACGAAAAAACCTTCATCTAGGTATGCAAAGACAAAAACCACTAACTTTTTAAATTTCAACCATTCCTGGGGGCATGGAGAAAACTAAAAAAATTGCAAATTCATTGACTTCCTTCTTCTTCCCGCCTACCTGTTCTAGAACAAATTCTGTCACCGGACGGACGACGACACAAACAATAAGTCAAGATATGCCGTCCGGATCATGTTTTCAAATATAAAATTATTATCATGACGGTATGACAGGATTATATTATGCACTAACATATCGCAGTCGCTTAGCTTTCTTAATTTGGGAGAGGCTGTAGGTCCTCGCTTTTAAACGTTTAAGCTGGTCCGTGCCGTCATATCCTAACACAAGATTGAGCAGAGGATCTTCAATGCCTATGCACTCAGCTGCCTTATGATGAGCACTCGTTTCTACGCGAA
Source organism: Sminthurides aquaticus (assembly GCA_906901655.1). NCBI lineage: Eukaryota > Metazoa > Arthropoda > Collembola > Symphypleona > Sminthurididae > Sminthurides > Sminthurides aquaticus. Next base: position 732,682 of record CAJQTT010000022.1, on the reverse strand, counting down.
TTCATTACCGCGGCACAATATCTTGATAAGACTAACCCATGTTTCTCTTCTGTCTATGCATCCGTCTTTCCTTACTTTTCCTATCACTGGGTTCGCTGTAGCCTACGCATGAGCTGTTCTGAACCCACATAGGTAGTGAATGTGGGTTATTTACAACCGGAATTATAGAGTAAAGCAAAAATTCCTAGATATTATCTTCTCCAAGTAGTATCACGACATGATACGACTGGGATAAAAACACACCTGATCTATTGTTTTGGAGCAATCGCTTAACCCCCCTCATTACGATGCAGCCACAGCCACTCAGGTGTAAATAATTTCTCAAGATTGTCATAACGGGCTATACAGAGTCTCACGGAACGCCCTGCCCCAGCTTCTGACGTTTGGTAATCGCATCGGATAAAAACGAGGGTATGCGTTTTTGACTAGGATATTGACTTTTTATGAGAAGGTCGTGCAGGTGGACACTCTGGCTGATTAGGATTAAGGACTAGAGAACGCCTACTATATCATGAAAAGAGGGAATAACGAATAACTTACTTTTGATTTTGTGACGAGTAGAAATGCAGCAAATATTTGAATGATGCTACCAACAACGGCGAAAATTGCTGCATCTGTAATCAACACCCAATAGCCATTAATAGGTAAGAGTTTTAATTAATACTAATTAACAAGTTCCACTTCGGCCTTGAGTCCTTGAGCATAGTTAGCCAACGCAGTGCTGGGGCTACGCATCACGCATTGGATGGATATGTCAGGAGCGATAAGTTCCCTACAAAATTGTTGCAATGGGATGAATTCGATTCTGCTACGAACAGGGTTGTTACGACTCAGGAGTTGACGACTCCACGATTCCCGACTTCTAGCAAGTTTTAGCTGCTCCAAGCGGAGGTTGTCCGTACTAATACTTGAGTCGAGTCGTTGCTTTCGTCCGACTCGACTCAGCTCAAGTCTGATCCAGGTGGATACAACTATGCTCGCGTCGACCGAATATCCTCACTGAGGATATGATGTCTATACTGATTAATTTAAAATTAAAATCTAGAATTAAATTATATTTTTGGGCACAATTAAAAACTAACAACTACAATTAAATTATTTTTTTGGGCACAATTAAAAACTAACAATTACAATTAAATCCCTTCCTGTGACAATTAAAATCTGACAATTAAAATTAAATCATTTTCTCCAGCAATTAAACTGTACAATTAAAATTGAATTGCTTGCTGCCGACAGTTAAGTTGCAATTAAAATTGACAATTAAATGCTCTTAATTATCACAAAAATTACAACTAAAATTAACTGTTTTTGTCAAAAAATGGCTATTTTGGCATTTTCACCAGTTTTTAACTTCTTTACGCCAATTTTAATTGTCGGGCAGCTACAATTAAAGTCGAAAATTAATTGAGCTGATGTCATAATTAAAAGCTGCAATTAATAATTGATCTCAATTTTTTCGACAGTTAGATCCTTCAATTAATAATTGATATAAACTGTTCGACAATTAGATCTAGCAATTCACAATTAGTGCGAGTATCTACGCAATCGACATTTAATAATTAAAATTAAATTTTCAGCTTAATTATTAAAGTTTTAATCGATTGAGTTTATTAATTAACCAAACCTTGATTTTAATTACGATTATATTTAATTTCCAAGGTTAGATTAATTAATAAACTCAATCGATTGAAACTTTTATGATTAACCTCAAAATTTAATTTTAATTATTAATTTTCAATTTCTGAGATTCTCGTATTAATTGGTAATTGCAAGATCTAATTGCAGGAAAAATTATATTAATTATTAATTGCAAGATCTAATTGCCGAAATACTTGAGATTAATTATTAATTGCAGTTTTTAACTATGCAAAACAGTTCATTATTTGTTGAATTTAATTGTAGCTGACAATTAAAAATCAGAAAAAATAGTCAAAAAACAGGGCATTTTAAGTAAAATTAGCGCTTTTTTGTCAAACATTGTTAATTTTAACCTTAATTTTGGTCAAAATTAAGTATATTTAAATGTCACTGAATTATCAGCAGGAAACAATTTAGTTTGAATTGTATAGCTTAATTGTCGGAGGATAGGATTTAATTTTAATTGTAAGGTTTTAATTGTACCCGACAAATAATTTAATTGCCAATTTTAATTTTTTATTGCGGTCGAGTTTCAGTTTAGTTGCAAGGGCTTTAATCGATTAGCTTCTACTTAGTCGTCTCAAACTTAATTACCAAGAAGTACACATGTCTGTGATAACAAATTTCCAGAAGTAACCCGGATCAGTGAGGAGGGGTCTGAATCGATTCTTTCATTGAATCACTTACACTCACACTCCTGATGCGTAACAACCCGGGATACGAAGACGAAGCTTTTATATGCTGTAAGTCAATCTCTTAATACAGGTTCGGTATTTTCAAAATTAGATCTATATAATGATTCATGCAAAATGAAACATGGTTCGAAGATATAAAGGGGCTTCAAATAACCTGAGGCAGTTCCAGGCATAATTACAACGGTGCAGAAGTAAATAAGATGAATACAATGCTCACCGTAAAGGGCTTCGAAAAGTATGTTAAACTGTAGCTTATATGATCGTTATGAACATTGCAAAATAATACAAATCCCATGTTTTGCCTTATGCGATTTTAAAGGTAGGAACTATCAGCATATGTCAACAAAGCTTGTGATTAAGTAAAAGCTTTGGATATTCCGAAATGAAATTTTCCAGATAAGCTTTAAACTATTCAGTGTTGACAATGTCATCGCTCATCCAGGTTAATCAGTCAAAACCTCAAGGAAAACAATATCAAGATTCGGCGATTTTGCATAGAACGTGCACGGTCACTGTAGTAATCTATATGGGTAAATCGCTATTTTGAATTGAACTGCGATTTCTGCCACATAAGGCAAAACATGAAATTTTTTTGCACTGTTCTTACCGACCCTTACGCTACTGTTTTACATATTTTTCAATCGCAAAGCCCGAAAAACCAGGGGCCCTTTACGGTCAGTACTTTGGTAATGTTCCAAGTATGTAAAAAAACTTTGCATAAACGGAAACAGAAATACAAAATGCATTCTGTGCCCAAGGCTTTGGATTTGTTCACTGATGAGTACTGAAAGACTGTATAAACTTACACTGAATATATTCCCGTTCATCCTCCCTGTAGGGGGCGTAAGGATCTGATGGTGCGGTAGTGAAGACTGCGGGACTCGGTATTGGCGTTGTGTCAACGGTATAATCGGCGTCGATATCCCCCTTTAAGTATTTTTGATAAAGCACTAACGTTTTTATACCAAATGCAAAAATGACCAGTGCGAATGCCTGTAGGAACAAGAAAATAGATGTTGTTAACATTAAAATTATTACACACCGACCTAGAACAACAGTTCGTCCCATCTTTATTTTTCCAAGTTTAGACTCTTTAAACAGAATCTTAGCCTAAGTTTGAGCTTGAAAGATAACCCATAAATTTGTCTCGCGAAAAATTATTACTTGCAAATCCTTATACGATTCATTATTCAAAATTGTTTTAGTTTTTCAGTATAAGAATTGTAGTGATTCCATTCAAGTCATAATACATAATTCTAGCTTCCGTATTAATTCTTTACGTGGCAAACAAATTTTATGAATAAGTTAGCTTTTAAACTTTTGAGTGGCCGTATTAGCCCTGTGCTAGCTCAAACTTTGGGATATGGCGGTCCAAATCACTAATGTCGCGTTCCAGCCCATGCTAGTGGTGTTGATGGAAACTCCAAATGAGTAATTTGGACCGCCATATCCCAAACTTTGAGTCAAATAACGCTTAAACTAGGGTTTGGATGGTTTTTTGCATGAAGTACTCTAAGGTGATCCTCTACCCAAAACTATTTTCAAATTTTAATTTTAAGTTAAGAGTTCGGTCCTCCTCCTGTTAAGTTTCGGCTTGTAAAGAGAGGTTGTTGCAGTTCGTTTTAGCCAGTACTCGTAATTGTCTGCCTATAACTTGCTAAGTTTTCTCAATTTTAAGATTTTTAGTTTACCATTTAAAAGCATAGGACGGAAACTTTATTTTAGACCGCGCACGCTTAAGCGCTATTTAATTGGCTTACCTTATACAGGGTGAGTACAAACGTAGGTTTTGATTTAGAGCTCGAATTAGGCTTCTACGCGTTGACCAATTTAATTCAAACGGGTATTATTTGGAAGCTAAAAGTCTGAAGTTTTGTTTGGTACACATTTCAGTTCCCCAACTTTAACATGAAGCCCGCTATTAACGCTCAAAGTTTCGAATCAGAGTTCCAAGTCAGCGTTTTGCAGCATTTCCACAGTTACCGATTGAAGGCTTCAGGTGGTGGTTGCTGTGGAAGCAAGGCACTGAATTGGAATTTGGGAATTCTGACAGGAACCTTTGCGCGTTAATAGTGGACATCGTGCTGCGGAAGGGCAACGGAAACTTTCACCACACAAAACTTCAGACTTTTAACACCCGTTTGAATAAAATTGGTCAACGCGTAGAAGCCTAATTCGAACTCTAAATCAAAACATGTTTACTCATCACACTGTACATATACAGCTACTAAAACTGAAATAGCTGGAAAGTCTGAATTTTTAATCATTTTGACGCAAATTAAAGCATTGTAGGTATAATACTTCTTATCTTAACTACAAGGCATTTAATATAACTAAGCGTTCTGGGAAAATAAGGATGGGACAGCCTCAGTGTAGGGATTTCTATTTAAAGTGCACATGCGAAGATTTTAGCCTCCGCGCGTAATGGTGTTCTAACGTGCGATACCCCGCTAGTGAACCTCCTGAAGAAGTGGAAGGGAACCCGCTGTCCGCTTCTTGCACTGCTTCTCAGGGAGCAGAAGCGAAGGACGGACTTTCATATTTCGTTCCACTCACTATTTCTACGCTATGAAGCGTTACAGCGTCAAGGGGTGACGCTACATTGAAAAAAGTCCATTTGACTCGAACATTCGACGTTTTTCATTTCAAGCGTTGCAGCGCCGTCAATTTTGACCTATATAGTTTTGAAATTAATACAAATGTGAGCTGAATTTCTCAGCTATCCAGAAATGCAATTGGCTTGTGCTATGTTGTTTCTGAGCTGAGAAATGTTGAGAGGAACGCCGAAAATTTAGTGCTTCCTTCCAAGACGGAGACTGCACAGAGCTTAGAGGAATAACAAAGTTTTTCTTATGGAGTGCGGGACCACTAGCTAGTGCGCTTTAAAAGGATGTCTCTTTGGTAGTTCCCATTGCATCTAAAGCGCAGTATAGAAAACAAGTTTACGCAGAATTATACGGGTTGCTACCCCATCCTACACCTACGTTCCCGCTCATTACGAACCCTACGACTATGCGTAAATGTCTCCTTCATAACTAGCCTCGCTGTCCACCCCCAACAGGTTATCCTTAATGGACACCCACCCGGGCAGCTACGAGAACTCAGAAAGGCAAACACGTATAAGGTTGAGAAAATGATGAGGGAACCCTTGAATTTGAATATATCATGAAATCAATAGCGTAGAGTATAGGCAACGATATAGACAAAAAGGCATACCTAAACTAACTAAAAAGAAGGCAATATTAGGGAGAAAACTTAGGGGAACTCTTGGCTCCTGCAAATGGAATTTTGGATTACTCATATTTACGGGGTCAAAACGCAAAGATCTGGAACAAACTACTTCTTCAGTTCAGTTCTTCACTTCCCATAAAATCCAAGCATTTCCTCCTCCATTGCACACCCATAGTTGAAAGCTGATGAAATTCTAACTGGACAGTATTTAACTCTGCAATGATCCAGCAGTTTTGAGTAGCCTCTGTTTTTTTCTCATTGCCTCCTCCTGTAGCCTCTACATCCACAGTACTCGCTCACACGTCTATAAGATTCAAAATAAATATGGACGTGAAGTAGAAACAAAAAGAAAAAGATACGAGCAGACAACAAGAAATATTTGTGACGACAAGGGTGAAAGAATGTAAGATGATATTTTTACGGGTGCATACTATCTGTAGACGATTCGAGCTGGAAATTATTACATTCGTAAAGTTCTGTTTGTGTTGATGACCTTCCCTTTCTTCCTTTGAATACATTGCAGACGCTTGAGTCAGAGCAGCGAGCAGCATCTTGGCAGGAAGCTAGTTATGTAGCCAAAACCAATGATACGACATGAGATTCTCTTCCGTTTGCAACGAGGAACGAGTGAATAGAATTTAAAATCTCAATCGCCTCCCAGACAACCGTTTAACTTTAGCTGAATCCCCCACATTCCGTATTCCATTACTTGTAAATGGAAGGATGATAAAAGAAAAAAAAAGAATCTTTGTAAGGATAATGGGTTGCTGAAAAAGTGATGACGTATATTCTGAAAAGTCTGGCTTGTGGTGATGAACGGTTTAAGTCACAAGCTAGGCTGCACAGACTGATAGCATTCAAAATTCAAAACTCTCTGAGTTAAGCAACAAGTTTTTCAATAAAAGATGTATAGTAGTAAAAAGGGCTTCCTAACTACATGGAAAGAACTACGTCCACTTTGGCTAATATTGAATGCTCTAGTTCATAATAACTGAGGGAAATATTTAATCCAGTTTACTTTTCACTTCTTACAGAAATTGACTCAGATGGCAAATGGGGAAGGATTAGGAATGATGAGTAATTAATTGGAAAGAAAGTGGCGAAGAAAGAAATACTTATCAACACTGTCGCGAGTCCTGATCCTGATATGGGGATATGGGTGAAATGCATTCAGTCAGAGGGAATAAATAACAGGATCTCTCCATGTGCCTTGCTTTTCTTATCCTTCTTCCGATAGTTGGTAGCACGCATGGTAGTTAGTTAGCACTGTCACTACAGTCGATAATTGTCTCCTTCGTAATCATTCATCTAACCTACGCCTCTCGCAAGGACTGCTGCACGTCATTGTCATTGCTAATACTACCAGCATTAGCACATAATTATAACCGGTAATTAGGAAGTACGTATTCGACTGCATTGTATATACTTTGCGGGCTTGCGGGAACCAAGAGCCAACTGTCAATAACAAAGGAGAAGCAACTTCCTTCTAGCTTTCCATCTAATCTAATCTACTTCTCCCGTGGCGAACTAACCATGGAGCCATGGCTCTTGTTTCTTTCCAATCTATGCCAGCCTCGTTCAATATCCTCATAAACTTGGAACAACTATTATTAATCAGTAGAGCAGCGGAAAGCAGTCTCGCAGTTTGTGTCAAACTCAAATGTACTCTTACTTCTCTCCTGATGAGTCCACAAGGAAAAATCTTTAGCCACAAAGTTGAATTAAGAAAGAGAGTACTAAATTGAATACTTCTGAAATCTCCTAACCTTGGTTTACTACCTCGTGAAATTTACAATTAGCTCCCATGGACCTGTAAGACCAGGAATGTGTTAAATGGAGGGAGCCAATAGAGAAACTATAATAAGGTTGAAACGGTTATTATTTTCCGCGAAACCCGATATCCGGTTCCTCCCAAAACCAGAAACGGATGGATGGTATAAGAAGCGGTAGGATTACCACAGTAAATAGAGAGTGCGTGTCCATTGTTCTCGCTTCCATGCTATAATTAAAGAGCAATTTTCCCTCAAGCTCATCGTTTTCCCCCTCCTTGTAGTCATATTCTAGCTATAAGGCAGTATCTACACACTAATATACGTCTGTCTTATCGTCGCTCTATCACTTTCGTGCATAAAACTTTGGAAATTGTGTCGCTGGAGCTCGGAGTAAGATAGGATAGATGTCCATAAACACTAATAATTTATCACTACACAAACATGCGCATATCTATCTTCACATTTGCCCGTCCATACGCTCTCTTCTTATGAAATTTATAATGAACGATAGCCCTATAATGTATTCACTAGCACCTGACTGGCATCACGTTGACCATGATTGACTGAATTTTGGGTAATTAAGTTCAAAATCAAAATCTGAAAAGTTTTCAGAGCCAACTTACACTGTCTAAGGTTCCAACGAATTGGAAAATAGTTTTTGTAGAGAATGCTGATCCCATTTTGACTTGACGGTATTTTATGGCACGTGGTCCGAGTGTAATAAGGTAGTAAGTATTACAGAATACTTAATCCCTTTGGATGAGGTAGCGGGAATCAATACCCGGAGGTAGTAGCAATCCGAAGTTAGCAGAGCCGCCGAGTCAGAAGACGAAAAGCTACTGGAGAATTTATTTAATTCTTTTACTCTTATCAACCTTATCAACCTGTGACTTGCCACTGTTGCCACTATGCGACGTATGCACCCGGGTTTGTTTTCTAGGCAGTGAATGTCGTAAAGGCAGATGGCTGGATGGGATGTACGACGGAGTAATTTTTGCTGAGTTTTCCGATGAACTGGACACAATTACACACACACCCTGGTATGTTTCGCCGGATGGTTTAAAGAACACTGAGAATTTCGACAACGTCTTTCGTGATTGCTTCTCATTCCACCTAGTCTGATGAGTGGATGAGTGTAATTGACGACGGGAAAGAAGAGTGACAGGACGGACAGAAGGGTAATATTGTCACATTCCTAGGGGTGGCGGAAGATGCGGTTTGGACAGGTGTAGTAGAGTGGAATCTGTCTTGAACACTGTTTATACTCGTTTATTTAGGGATGCACGGAAAGCGAAAAGCGAATATGTATGATGATTCCTTTTGTCCGTATCCATGACAGCAGAGGGTATTTATTGGTGTGCTGTGTGCTGCTCCTTCATCTACGCCCGCCTGGATGTTTTTAGCGGAAATCTGAGAGGGTAATATCCCGGAGAATGGAATAGAATGAACTGAAATGTCGAACTGAATGCTCAGGGTTCTCTTCCCCTCGTTCTCCTTCCTCCTCTCCGTGAGTCTCATTAATGATGTGTGTCTTGGCTTAAGTTTGAGCGGTCCGTCCGTAGTCTGGCCTTACCCTTTTCGCATAGTGTAAAGTCAGTGGTTGTAGTACTTTTCCTCCTGTGCATGAAAAAAACATGAAGGAAAACATCAGAGACCCAGGAATCCGACCATCCTTCCTCTTCCTCCTGTATAGAGAATGAATCAGAGGGACAGAAACAGAGAGATCCGAAGGGAGAAACGAAGGCTGATCGAGTCGAGATGAAGCGAGAAAAAGAGTGAGACGGAGAGCGAGAAGCAACGCATTAGCAAAGAGTGGTGGTGGTGGTACGATACGATGATGAGTATTACTAAAGTACAAGGGAAAAGTATTATGGGCAACGAGGAGAAGTTTGGGAAGAAAATATAAAGAGGATACGGGGTAAAGAGTACAAGGGATGGGAGAAGAAGAGGAGGAAGTGTGGATCTGTGAAACTTCTCCCTAAGAAAATCTTTGCCGGATGAAAGAGAGAAGAAATACAGGAGATGATGATCAAGAATAAGAGGAAGAGGGAAACGAAGAATGTTTCGCTTTAGGAAGAGTGGAAGAAGGAGACGAAATGGTGCTGGTGGGAAGAAGAAGAGACAGATGAAAATATGGTATAATGTATGGTGATGGTGATGAGAAGGAGGAAACTTTTCATGAATTGACTCTTGCTTCTCCGATCCGAAAGAGGAACTATCTCCGTCTTGTCCTACCTGGGAATTCTATACACAATATGCTTCCTGTTCTACCTGTCTCCATCCTTTCTCGGTGCCAAGGAGCAACAACTTGCTCCATAAGTTCAGTGAAATTAGATGCTTTCATCCTAGGCTAGGCTTCTTTTCCTGGAGCAAGTGTGTTAGCGTTAGCAATGGAATCGTTTGGATAAGCGAGATAGTGAAAATCGGCATAAACCAGCTTTTCTAAATTTCAAAAATACAAGCTTTGAAATACATGTACTGTGAAGAAATTGTGGGCTATTTCCTTGACTGATGTTTTTGCAAATTCTACGATTATTGCGAACTGGTTTGCGAAAACATGGAATAGTGCTTTCCGATGGAACTACTGTAGAAAAACCGATCGGACTTTTTTCCAACTGGAAAATTGTTAAAGAATCTCAGAGGCTGCTTTCCTTGGCTCAATGACTCAGTCAGTGATTGACTGACTGGCTAAATGGGAGCTTGAGAGGGAAGGAAAGTACTAAAACCTAACTGGATTTTGTGGCGGCAGAATTGTCTTCGGGAAGAGTTTTTCAAAGGGACAATTTACTCTGTCAATACAATTCCAAGCTGGATGATGGGCGGAAGAGGAAGTTGTAGGAGGGTACGCATAACGCATGTACCCTCGATTCGATCTATGTATGTGTGTATGTATTTATCAGTGCTATTAACAAATAGAGGAGGGGCCGAAATACATTTTACCCGGATCAGCAGGCATGCAAGGACGCATATTATTCACTTGCGGTAGCAAATGTTTACGCACGTTGGGTTGGGTATGAGAAGTTTGTCACAGATTTTAATGCATTTCCTTGTCTGCACGGTTCAGGAAAAACGGCTGGAATTTAGGCATGAAATTTTGTGGGGAGATCTATGACCATGAGAGGACGATCCCTATTGTTTTTGACACCTATAGGTTATGACCTAGGTCAATCATGTCAATTCATGTTCTTTCCGTAACAACACATGCGCGTACATGCGGAGGGCTCTGCTTAATGACGCTGCGGAAATCAATGATAATCTGGGTATGAAGCTCCGCGCGTGCTTTCCTACACATACATGCGCACTGTAATGTATATCCATTTAGTTTAGCATTTTGAAACATCCTTTTTCCTCTCATTCACCCGCAAGTGACTTACATACGCCTTTGCTTTTTATTTGGTTGAGGGGAACGTTGACACGGGAAGGGTGCAAACTAAGAGGAACGTGAAGCGGGTAGGACGTGGGATTACCAGAGATGAATAAGGCAGATGGCTGGTTTGTTGGCTAGATAATGGGGGTTTTATTCAAATGTGAAAGATGGTGCCAGGAGTTTGGGTCAAATTTAAAACAATAGGAAGGAATAGGAATCTGAGGGATTTGTCTGAGAGGAAAAGGAATTTGAGAGAATATGGAAAGAATAATGATTGATTTCTGGCTGGGTGGTTGGTTGGCGGGCTGGCCGTGTAATGGGTTATGCCTTATGGCGATCTTACTTCTGGGTTAGCTGGGAAGAAGCTCTCAGCCTACATAAGTGGCAATGAGATTTTGAGCGGACTTTTCACGGCAAACTTGTAGGAAATAAGAGCCAAGGGCAAAAGCAACTGGTATTGTGGTGGTATTCTCCTATTTACTCCTTCATATCAAACGGGTAGAAATGAGCTATACTTGTTTTCCCTCTGCATTTTATCCCCTCCCTAAAAAACTCTAGAGCGTTCGGTTGCAGAACAGAGTTGCTGGGAGTGTGGGAATGATAATGATAAGTTGCAAATGCTCCCTGACATAAGAAATAAGAACAAGTCTGATTTTTTAGCTCCTGTCCAGTTTTTCTCAATGATTAGTGTCTGAATTGTAGATTACTAAGGCTAATACTCATCTATGAACGTATACAAATCAAATGAGTATCTTGAGAAAGAGGAAAACCTTAAGTCTCCTGGTAGTGGACAGATGGATGTCGGTGGACGCGGGAGACAAAGGTGAAGTAGGAGGACGTGTGAGACTGTCGGGAATCCGAAGTAATATTTTCAGACTCGCCCTCGCCCACCACTCCTACACGCGATTCCCCTCAATGGAATTACGGGAACATAAGAGAAAAGGTAGGGATAATAAATGGTAGAGGAAGAGTGAGAAAGAGAGAGAGTACTCTTGGGTAAAAATACTACTAATTGCTTGGCTAGAGCTAGAGGTTTGTCAAAGTAAAAAACTAAGAGAAAGCCTAGATGTTCTCGATTCTTCTGGACAAACTCGAATCGAGAGGCAATGCAGTGTGGAATAGGGAGTTAGAAAGAGAAGCAAGTCCATCATCATAAATGCGGGAGTTGTGGGAGAAAGTCGAATGGGACACATGTTGATCGATCTCTCGTTTTTCGGATCCTACCTCCTCCCAAGCCCAAGGAAAGCTTTATTCTAGCCCAGCCAGTTGCATTCTCCACCTGCATAAGTGTGTATATCCCCATTTGTCCAGTCACCGGGCGTCTAGGTTAGGACAAGCGAAAGGGTTGGAGCCGTTGAAGGGAGACTAGTGAGAGAAGAGCGAGAGAATGACAGAGCGTAAGAGGGGAAGAGCAGAGAAAGAAGGTACAGGAAAAAGGACTAATTCCTACGGCTGTCCATCCATCCTCATCAAAAACCCCCGTGGGATAAAATGCTATAAATTTCTAATCTCAACCCACCTTTTGGTCTTCTTTTGCACAAAAACAATCTAAATCCACTGCTCACCCTGAACTATATTTCTCCCGCAGCTCGTCCCTTCCGACTCCTTTGACTTTAACCCCGAGTTCATGTCTTATTCACTTTTTCTCCCGGAATCCCCTTCTAAAACAATGCCATCCAGAGTTGGACGAGGATTAGGAGAAGAGGGATCCAACACGAGGGGATCACTGTTCAGCGCGGCACTACAGCAAAGAAAATATCGAAATGATTTCTGAGTTCCTTAATTGTTGCCTTGTCTGTTGACTAACTACTTCCGCTTTTAAACCGAAAAGGAGCAAGATTTCTAATTTGTCGCAGCCTACAAAACTTTTTCTATAACCGCACCGATCCAAATCCGAGTACACTCTTGAGACCATTCCGCTTGAAACTGACTTCTTTTCCACTTCGATATGATAGTTTCAGTCTCTCTTTAGTCTCCCACTTTTCCCTTTCCCTCCTTTCCGTATGTAAAATCCGACTTCTAAGCCATTCCTGTTCCCTCCAATACCCGCTCAGTCACGAGAAGCACGAAAGAGTTACTCGCTCCTACGTTATCTGCCATCCTTGGAATCAGCTAACTTTTCTTCCGCCATCCATCTCTCTCATTTCTGCCTTTCATATACAAGAATCCCAAATGTTACAGACAGCTATTATTGATTCAACAAGCGTGGTCTGATTGCCGGGATTTCCTAACAGCAAACTTTCTCCATAATATATTTAGATATTAGAGTTAAGTTTTAAGTATTTGTTACCGGTGCATCTTCATTCCAAGAATACCGTATCTGCGCTGCAAAACCATCGGAAATTAATATGTTATTACCTTATTTTACAGTTTCTGCCACGTGAGGACCCATCAGTATGGTATCAGTATCAGTCCACTTCATTCCTGGATTCGCGGCTTTGAGTTCACTTTTCATGTATGGTACCGAAATGTGGATGGATCAAGGACTTGTCGGATCAAGTTGTCATTAAAACATCAAGAAACGATCCGTAAACAAGGAATCCAACAGCGGTTGAAACATGAGTCAGATTTACTCGTTGATTTTCCACGACCAGGTGTCGCCGGTACTAGCGACAGCGACGATTGCAAAGCTGCTAGAATAGCGTTTTCTGACGAATGTCGAGTGAAGTTCGCTGAAATCATTGGAGTTGATGTGGATTAATTAGTGGCTCCTGAATGCTTATACACCTTTCTTGTTGCTGTATCGTCTGATTTGCCCATCAACGCTGCCAAGTTCGGAAAACTTGCTCCTTATTTGGCAAAGAGGTACTGTGAGGAGTACAGCTGGTACTGAATGCCACCAACAAAATACAAATTGTTGATTCATGGGGAAGCAGTAATTAGAGCTTCCATAGTACCAACTCGCAGGCTAGTGAACAAGAAGTAGAGTCCAAGAACAGGCGCAATAACCACTATCGCATAAACCGGGTGAGCCAACATCGTAGAATAGCTAATCTCACAAATGTGTTAAACCGCTGTTTGGACTATCTGATCCTTTATTTTCTAGCCTACTAGTCGCTAAGAAAAGCAAGAGAGAAAACCCGATAGGTAAAAAAGATTCCGGGCAAGAGCCCGACAAAGTTTAGTAGAAAAGTACTGATACTTCCAAAACAAGAATCCCTAATGTGGTGCATCTTTTTTTATCATCCGCAGATCAATCCAAATTTTGATCCAAATCCATGTATCACTTAAACCGTTTAATGAAGAACCAAAAGACAGTGACAACTAAGATAATAAGGATTTCCCTCTAGTGCTGGAAAACAAGGATATTCCTCCCGAGGATGATGACGATTATTATTAATTTTCTAGTTTAGAAAGTTTAATGAAATGATTGTACTGCAAACCCGATACGTATGTGGGAATAATAATACAAAATCAAATTAAAAAATTTAATCATAGCTTAAAAAATACCAAAAAAAAGGATTTAAAATTGGGCCAAGCCACCAGTGTAAGAAACTAGCTGGACGCTGACTAAGATTGCGCCCATTCTAGCTTTCAAGAAAAGGAAATCGCTAGAGCGACCTTAGTGCGAATTGGAACGGCCCAATAAGTGTTAAAGTTTGCCTGCCCTTACCTCGGCCACGTCAGAGCCACAATTAGAGTTGGAACGGCCCAGGTAGTGATAAATTTTTCTCACTTTTCTACAGCCATATCGGCCCTACAATGCGGATATGCAAAAACAATATTTTTAGCTGGACCGAGACGAAGTCTAGAATAACCTTACATCGAGACAGCTTGATGCAAAACTGCAAATTGGACCGACGAAGAAATGAACATTAACCGATTTGCAATGCATAAAAGAAAAAAAAGAACGAATAATGCGCATATTTGTAAATTGATAATGTTCACCTTTGGGCTGGTTCAATTTGCAGAAAGAGTCTGAAATGCCCAACCGTAACTTGGTGCTGGAAGTTCCAAATTGCTTTTGGAAGCTGAAAATGGCGGTTGAAAATTCCAATTTGTTGCAGCTCCTCACTACTCCAACTTGCTCTTGGAAACTCCAACCAGATTTTATCTCGTACGGTGAAATTTAGTCATTTATTCACTGGAAAACAGGGAGGCAAGACAATATTGTGCCATGACGGATTCTTGTACACCATAAATAACCAGGCGGGTACTTCACAACGGCATGTGCCAGAAATTTCCGGCAATACTTTTTCAAAATTACATCAAAACTCCCTTCAATCCTCCGAGGTTTCCAATATCAGTCTGGACCATTCACGACCGTGTGTAGGACAACGTTCCACGAACCATAACCGTCAAAAACTTATCCACAGTAACCTTAATAGCTCTTTTATTGAACTAACATCATTCCTGTCAAACGTTTGGCTCTCGTTTTTGAATATTTTCAATACTTTTTGACCGTTTAGCCAATTATGTGATCATGTTTTGAACATTTTCATCATTTTTGTAACTTCTTGATCATTTTTTGAGCTTTTTGATCACTTTGAATCACTGTTTGGGATTAGAAGGGTACGGCTATACTTCAGATGGGAGAGCTACAATTATTTAGATAGGGCTCTGGGTTTACGGGAGGGCTATGGGTTAGACGGATGGGCTTTGGGTTTTACGGGTTGGCTTTGGGTTTGACGGAAGGACTTTTGATTTGACTAACTTAGGTTGAACGGTAAAGATAAAGGTGAAACGGGAGATCTATGAGTTAAAACCTGCACATTAAAGCAATTCTAGATAAGCCAGATATCATAGTCTCAATAGTCCTTGGGCTCAAAAATCCTTGGGGTAAAAAATCCGATGACTGAAACTTGTTATAACAAAATTGAACTTTCTCATGTTAAATCGTTGAGTTTTGATTGATATAGCTGCAATGTCATGTTAAAAGTTGGAGATTTAGCTTGAAACAAGTCAATTTTTTGGCATTTTACATGCTGCAGGTGCCCTATGACTTCTGAAACGGACCGTTTCAGAAGTCATAGGGCTCTCACATACCGTGCGGACTTTCATAGCTGGATGATCCCCATATGTACCTCTAATGAGAAATAAACGGGGAAACAGGCACGGGAAGTTTGAAAGAGATCAGTTTGGTGGGACCGCACAGTACCACTGCGCAGGTTTAGCTAAAGGGTGTCCCATTGAAGTCACACAATGGCACTTTTAGCCGCGGTCTCCAATGGCTTCCTTATGGAGGCTTAGGAGCGCGGTATTTGGAGAGGAGGAGCCCACCGATTCCTCTCCTTCCTCCTCTCTGCAGCTGCTCTATGTTCAGTGGACGCTGCTGTGAGGAGCGGCAGGAGGTCCAGAGAGGAGTGAGGATGTGTGCCATAGAGTTGATCGGAGCAACTTCCCGCCGCGAGGACTATGCGACTTAAATGGGACACCCGTTAGCTCTCCCTTTGTGGAAAGCGAGGGCGTCAAGTAAGCTGTCGGAGCTAGGCAACCCACTCAACGCTCCAGCAAAAGTGCTGCACTGCACTCTCCTACGTAGTTGACTAACCTGCCTTGAAAGTACAACAATGATGTTAACTCTCCAGCTATGATGATGGATTTCTTGGTGTGGAACTAATGTCATAACTGGAAAACCAATATCCTAAATCAGTGCTAAACCCGCAGCAATGGGTAGATTGGAAAGGAGCCGAGTAGGACAATCAGTACCTTAAGGGTACAAGCTACTATGTTTAGGGTCCTTACACAAGACTACAATACTGAGTCACTCAGGGGTTCTGGGAACTCGTATGAGATTGCTCATACTCAAACGTTTGCGTAAATTCCAAGAACCTAACATTACTACATTACTTTCCCTCAATCTCATAATCAGCAAAATTTTTTGCAATAATATTATATACGCGATTAACAATTCTAGAGAAAGAAAACCTTATATTAGTTACAATGCAACAACAACACAAAAAATATGGATTAAGACTACATTAACATGAATGTATCTGAAAACGCGCACACGGCTTCAAGCATCGACCAGTAAAATCAGAGCTTTTACTTCAGCGTTTTAAATCGAGTTCGCAGTTACAATACTTGAATTCGTTACTTAAGACTTCATCATGCACACTATTACCAGAACAATGATAAATACATAAGTGATGTACAGGGTTGACCACCGAGAATGGAACTCGGTCAAGTCACGGAAGGGGAGAGTTCAGGATTTCTATGTAAGTAGACGGTGGAGCGGTAGAATTCCGTGCCCGTAGCTTCGTTCGCAGTCACTTGCTTGCTGTCGCCAAGCGAGAGCAGTGAGATTCGCGGAGGTGTGTTCCAGATTTCAAGCTGCGGACGACGCTTTGTTCCCCGTCCGCAGCTCTGAACTAGCAATCCTCCACGAATCCCCCAGCTCTGGCTTCGCCTTCCATGGCTTGGCAGAGTTCCATTCTCGGTGGTCAACCCTGTACGTTTCGTCGTCTTCCAACCGCAGGTCAGTCCAATTGATGGTGGGTTAAACCAACCAGTTTGTCTTCACCGTAAAATGAGGATCCATCCGGGTTCGATGCTCTACATGTACCAGTGATCCCACATACTGCACACCATTAATTCAGAAATTCGTCATAATAGGAAATACCATCACGTCATCTCCACAGACTCCCGCTGTTCCTTACAGAGCGATCTTCGCCATCGGGGTAGTATACATGGAAGTGTAAATCGTAAGGCTTCAACTAAATGAACTTCTTGAAGTCAAACGGGTGCTGCTTTTCAGACGATTCCACACGGTAAAACCTAATAGAATTGCTGAAGTAGTCACTTCCATGATTGGGGAAGCATCAATGTGAACCGCCTCGATAAGGGAGTGATCCTTGCTCACATCAGGTACAATAAAATCCATGTAAATGATGGATTCATCTTCCGATATGAAACAAGCTCCTGGCGTTTCATCTCCAACTGGGCTACCTACTATCTCCACAAGGCAATACAAAATAATTACTAAATTAAAATAGTAATAAGAAATAATTTTCCCCCTTTTACTTCAAAACGTGTGATGAGATGAGAGATCAGGAACATCGTGTCAATACTCTTATTGTTTAGTTCCGCAAAATATGAGCTTAAAAATTCATCACTAGTCACCATCTTGTTGAGGTCTCCAGGTTATTTTGATTCCTTTCATTTTCAGCACACGATCTTCTAGTTGGCTGATTATTTTTCCATCTGTTTCCACAGCGGTTTGAAGTGTTTCCAAGTCTACCTTGTTTAACTCTGCCTCGATCAATCCTGCTGTCCCAACAGCTGTTCCCACGGTCCAGACTATCCCAAAGCAGACAATAAGTATGGTATATAATTCCCTTGATTCCCTTGAGCTGACTTCGTTTTCGGACACACTGACACGAGGTCCTAGACAACCTATTCTTGATATGCTTCCTCGCATTTCTGCTTTGCTCTATTTACGTGGTCCACATGAACAACGGTTTTCATCACAATATATCATAGATTCATCAGGTTTATCTTGAAATCATGCATGTAGTGTCCCGCGGTGACATCGAAGTTCTTGCTTCTCCTCCATATCATAGGATGATCCTGCAGCATGCTGATGACCCAGTGCAGATCCAACCAGAAATGTAAGCATCAGCACAATAACTTGCAACAAAGTGAAAGGCTTCAACACCAGAGGTTTCCTATTTTCCACCAGCTTCGTACGCATGAGTGGCTTCGGAAGGCTGACTGCTAGCTGCTTGTCGGTGCGCACATATTAAACTTCAATTTCTCCAGTCGCTATCGAATCTGGGGTATAATTGTACTACTTTAAAACTCGTACGTCTAAGTGTTTTTGTCTTCAGTGCATTTCCGTGTTCTTGACCATCCTAAGGGCGATTGCGCTCGCTGGTTGTCCATCACCTTTGTTTCTTCCAAAAGTCACCTTTTTTGGCTCCAATTGCTTCCCTTCCACCTTACTCAAGAATGAACGTACCCATTCAGCTTCTCTTCCAGCTGCGGCAAGCGCTACATATTCTGTTTCACAGGTTGGATAGAGCAATACAAGTTAGTTTGTTACTTGGATCAACTGACGACCGAATTATTAAGCATAAGCAGAACACCTGAAATAGACTTAAGTTTGAGTTTATCCCCGGCATAGTCGGCACCACTGTAGTCTTAATGCGTTTCGTTCCACTTGCTGGGAAGACGATTCCGTATCTAACTGTTCTTTTGAGGTATCGCAGGACGGCCTTGGCAACGTCGCAGTGCTGCTCCTCGAAAGGATAGCAAAACTGAGCCTACTTCAAAACTGCAAAAGTTACTACTGGACTCGTGCATTTCGACAAAAATAGTACGACTCCAAGTAAGATTGTAGTCGCTCATTTTAAATTTTTGGTTATCTTCGTTTTAAATATCCAAAAATCCAAATACCTTCGTTTCAAATACTGAAAGCGATGAATAGCTTTATCTTTTGAATTTCCAAGCGGAAGTCCAAGTTTACGGAAGGCAAGACGAACAACGTAACGTCCATTCGGTAGACCGGAGTTAGTTTATTGAAAATCTTTCTCGGCTTCTTGTTCTTCCGTAGTGAAAGTATAAGCTTGAGGTACATATTCCAGTTGCTAATACTTGTTCATGTAGATTCAGGGGTAGTTAGATGGGAGGAGAAGTGAGTAGAACAATACGTAGAATTAGCACCAAGGACAAGCCAGCCAAGAGTAGAACTAAGGGCAGTAGGAGTATTCCGCAATCCTCTGATGATTCCTTACCGTATACACTTTGGAGGAGAACACTGCTCAGTGGCAGCGTTGGCAGATGAAGGTTTGTGAGGAGAAGAGGGTTTGTTGTATGCTTGAGTCCGGGGGTCCATGGTAGAAGCCAGGACTTTAGTACGACGGTCAATGTAGGATAGAAAATTTTCAGAGGTGGGGATAAATCCTGGTTGTAGAGAAAACTCATACTCTCTTTTAGTTTCAGGATTCAGTTTGGAAAAAATCAAATAAAGGAGTAATTCATCAGCAAAGTCTTCCTTGCCAAGAAGGGTTATCAGGAAATAAATACACTCGGCTGAAGTACTGTAGATAGATGAGGCTCCATGAAGGTGTTCATTGCTGAGATAACGTTGGCGAAAAAGACAATTCATCGTATACTGCACGATGGCGCGACATCCAGTAATTCCTTCTTGAGTTATCGTGCGCACAGCAACATTGGAGCAGGATAGAAGCTATCCCTTATTGCCGGGTTGTCATGCAATGTCACGCCTTAAAGTATACGTTGTAAAAGAAATTGTACATAATAAGCTTAAATCTCAGAGTACGGATCAAGTTTTTTTTATCGCCATGGCATTAGTTCGTAATTACTATGTACTGGAATGGCGCACAGTTTGGCCTGTCTAGACTCATCATTCTCGTTAATTATCTGATCATTCCGACGTAGTGTAAAATGTTTAATTCAAGAATTATAGTATCAATATTATACCTTTTTCGCACTTCATGTTACGACGACGCTACAACAGGAAATTCGGTGAGCGGTAATGGTATGTAAATGCATCAGAGCTATAAAATTGCATGTTTTAAGTAGATATGTTACTCAATCCTTCTGATTTTTGCCGGTTTGAAAAACAGGCTAATGCGATCGGTGAAACCGATCACATTTTCCTGGATATATGTAAATCTACTATTTTATAGTATATACCAATAGGTATCTATAAGTAACTATAGAAATTTTTAGAAATCTATAGATATCTATTGGAATCTACTATATATCCATTATTTATATACTGTATATACTATGGGGCAAAATCCCTATTTCGATCGGCAAAGCCGTCCACATTTATCTGGACATATATGTATATCTACTGTATATTTATAGTATATACCAAAACGTATCTATAGGAATCTATTATATATCCATTATGTATACAGTATATATACTATGGGGCGAAATGCCTATTGCGATGGGTAAAGCCGTCCACAATTTTCTGGATATATGTATATCTACTGCATATTTATATTAGTAGTAGTAGTAGTTTTATTGATTTGAGCTTTTACCGCTCCTTCAATGCCGCACATTTATATTATATACCAACAGGTATCTACATGTATTTATAGGAATCTGCAGATATCTATAGGAATCTTAACTATAAATCTCAATGTTTGTCTGTACAGCCCTGATGCTTATGCAAAACGTAAAAGTATCATCGATGTTTCAAAGTGAAAGTTTCGAAAATGATCAAAAGCTTTCGATACTCTTTTATTATTCGGATACGTTGTCACTATTTACGACACTCTTTCACTATTTTCGATACTGTTTCACTATTTTCGATACTGTTTCACTATTTTCGATACTGTTTCACTATTTTCGATACTGTTTCACTATTTTCGATACTGTTTCACTATTTTCGATACTTTTTCACTATTTTCGATACTCTTTCAATATTTTCGACACTCTTTCACTATTTTGGCTGCTCTTTCACTATTTTGGCTGCTCTTTCACATTTTTGGCTGCTCTTTCACATTTTTGGCTGCTATTTCACTATTTTGGCTGCTCTTTCACATTTTTGGCTGCTCTTTCACATTTTTGGCTGCTCTTTCACATTTTTGGCTGCTCTTTCACTATTTTGGCTGCTATTTCACTGTTATCGCTGCTCTGTCACTATTTCGGCTGCTCTTCCACTATTTTGGCTGCTCTTTCACTATTTTGGCTGCTCTTTCACTATTTTGGCTGCTCTTTCACTTTTTGGGCTGCTCTTTCACTATTCTCGATATTCTTTAACTATTTTCTTTAATGAGGGCATCATCCTTTTGAAATTTTAAGTACCCTTTTGAAGTTTATATGTACAGGATGAAACTTTGTCCCTAGAACCTTTGCTCTCTTTGTCCATTGCTTTGCTCTCTCTTCGAAGAGTAGAGGCTGGAGCATACATTCAACGGGAGAGCTAAAGGTTTGATGGAAGGGTATTCGGTTTGACTGGAGAACTATGGTTTCAACGGGGGAATAATAGGTACGCTAGAAATACAGGTTTGACAAGAGAGCTATAGATTTCACGGGAGAGCTATACATTTGACGGGTTAACTTTACGTTTGACGGGAGAGCTCTAAATTTCATGCCAGAGCTACAGATTCAGCGGGAGCTGTAAATGCCTAATTAGATATCTGAAGATTATAATGAGATGTTAAGTACCTGAGGGAGAGTTAATAATTTTAAAAAAAACCTGAGGCAGCCAAAGATTCTACTGGAGAGTGTTCCAATATTTGTCATTAGTTTCCTGCCACAAAACCCCCGCGCGAAGCCGGGTAGCCCAACTAGTCTTAACTATAAATCTCAATGTTTGTCTGTACAGCCCTGATGCTTATGCAAAACGTAAAAGTATCATCGATGTTTCAAAGTGAAAGTTTCGAAAATGATCAAAAGCTTTCGATACTCTTTTATTATTCGGATACGTTTTCACTATTTACGACACTCTTTCACTATTTTCGATACTGTTTCACTATTTTCGATACTGTTTCACTATTTTTGATACTGTTTCACTATTTTCGATACTGTTTCACTATTTTCGATACTGTTTCACTATTTTCGATACTGTTTCACTATTTTCGATACTGTTTCACTATTTTCGATACTGTTTCACTATTTTCGATACTGTTTCACTATTTTCGATACTGTTTCACTATTTTCGATACTGTTTCACTATTTTCGATACTGTTTCACTATTTTCGATACTGTTTCACTATTTTCGATACTGTTTCACTATTTTCGATACTGTTTCACTATTTTCGATACTGTTTCACTATTTTCGATACTGTTTCACTATTTTCGATACTGTTTCACTATTTTCGATACTGTTTCACTATTTTCGATACTGTTTCACTATTTTCGATACTGTTTCACTATTTTCGATACTGTTTCACTATTTTCGATACTGTTTCACTATTTTCGATACTGTTTCACTATTTTCGATACTGTTTCACTATTTTCGATACTGTTTCACTATTTTCGATACTGTTTCACTATTTTCGATACTGTTTCACTATTTTCGATACTGTTTCACTATTTTCGATACTGTTTCACTATTTTCGATACTGTTTCACTATTTTCGATACTGTTTCACTATTTTCGATACTGTTTCACTATTTTCGATACTGTTTCACTATTTTCGATACTGTTTCACTATTTTCGATACTGTTTCACTATTTTCGATACTGTTTCACTATTTTCGATACTGTTTCACTATTTTCGATACTGTTTCACTATTTTCGATACTCGTTTACTATTTTCGATACTCTTTCACTATTTTGGCTGCTCTTTCACTATTTTGGCTGCTCTTTCACTATTTTGGCTGCTCTTTCACTATTTTGGCTGCTCTTTCACTATTTTGGCTGCTCTTTCACTATTTTGGCTGCTCTTTCACATTTTTGGCTGCTCTTTCACATTTTTGGCTGCTCGTTCACATTTTTGGCTGCTTTTTCACTATTTTGGCTGCTCTTTCACTATTATCGCTGCTCTTTCACTATTTTGGCTGCTATTTCACTATTATGGCTGCTCTGTCACTATTTCGGCTGCTCGTTCACTATTTTGGCTGCTCTTTCACTTTTTGGGTTGCTCTTTCACTATTCTCGATATTCTTTAACTATTTTCTTTAATGAGGGCATCATCCTTTTGAAATTTTAAGTACCCTTTTGAAGTTTATATGTACAGGATGAAACATTTTCCCTAGAGCCTTTGCTCTCTCTTCGAAGAGTAGAGGCTGGAGCATACATTCAACGGGAGAGCTAAAGGTTTGACGGAAGGGCTTTCGGTTTGACTGGAGAACTATGGTTTCAACGGGGGAATAATAGGTACGGTAGAAATACAGGTTTGACAAGAGAGCTATAGATTTCACGGGAGAGCTATACATTTGACTGGCTAACTTTACGTTTGACGGGAGAGCTCTAAATTTCATGCCAGAGCTACAGATTCAGCGGGAGCTGTAAATGCCTAATAAGATATCTGAAGATTGTAATGAGATGTTAAGTACCTGAGGGAGAGTTAATAATTTTAAAAAATACCTGAGGCAGCCAAAGATTCTACTGGAGAGTGTTCCAATATTTGTCATTAGTTTCCTGCAACAAAACCCCCGCGCGAAGCCGGGTAGCCCAACTATCTACTATATATAATGATTTTATTGATTTGAGCATTCATGACAGCTCCTTCAATAATTACAATTTGGTTACTCATGGTTTCCAGAGTTCGTATTTCTAAGAAAATTATAGATATTAAGGTAAACATTTTTGTCCTCACTATTCAACATTTCACAGTAATCCGTGTACTTTTCTTTGCACCCATCCAGATAAGCTCGACTTGATTTGAGGGCTTCACAATCCCATAAAGCGTGCTTCCAACTAATATATATTCTATGCCCACACTTTGGGCACTCTTCCTTTAGTTCAATACTTCTATCTTTCACGTATATTTTCGGGATATTGAATCGCAATCTAATAATAACTATACATACATGTATTGGTAGAGAACTGTATAAATATGTTTCGAATCTCACATGGGTTCTACAAGACTTGTATTGTTTACTAATTGCTGATTCATTCATTAACCGAATATCATCTTCTAGGAGCTTCATTTTACACAGGGCGTTTATTTTCTTGCTACTTCGGATCCATACCGTTGGATCCCTGCTTTCCCATACATCACTATCCAAGCATTCTCCTAGCTCTCGTTTAACCTGTATAGCCCAATTAAATCTCTCCGTGCCTTTTTCTCTCCACAAAAATGTTTTACAGTCTGCAAGTAACTCGTTATCTTGCCTTTTACACAAGCTTATGATGTATATCATTACTTGTTTCATAATTTTTACTTTTAAATTTGATACATTGAACTCCAGCCTAACCATAAAGTTAGGTGTACTTCTAGGCAATCGTAGATACTTTTTGAGAAAATACATACTTAGTTTTTCAAAACGGTCTAAATATCTCATACCCCACAAGTGGGAACAATACAAGCTGAGACTTAATGCTAGGGCTGTAAAGAGTTTATGCTTCACTTTGGAGCAAGGCAATTTACTTTTTACCAGAGATGGCCATATGGCTTCTACACCTTGTATACCCTTTTTAATAAAATTATCGGGGTTACAGTCATACACACCACTTCTGTTCATTTGCACTCCCAGATATTTATAATCTTTTACCAATTCAATTTTTGTTCTCTCTTGCTTGCTGTTCCTTCCACCCCGCTTGAAGATCATAACCTTTGATTTTTCTAGATTAATTTGTAGATCATTTTCTCTAAAGTACATTGCTAGCCTATTAATTTTGTTTTGTAAGTTATCCCTGTCCTTACCTATTATAATTATATCGTCTGCAAACATGAGCAGGTGAATTTTTTGGCTACGTAGATACAGTGGAGTTATACTAGATTTTTCAAAATACTCATATATGTCCTGAACTAGCAATAGAAACAGTTTAGGGGACAGACTTTCTCCCTGGCAGATCACTTCCGTCATTTTAAATTCTTCCGTATAATTATCACCGACTCTCACACAACCATGCATTTTATCATACATATGCTTAACAATATTTATAAATTTAGTACTAACTTCAAGTTTACATAGCTTTTCCCATAATCGCGTGCGGTCTACCTTGTCGAAAGCTTTGGATAAGTCGACGAAAAAACAATATAACTTTTTACTGTAGTCTAGCTGTTTGTGTATACACGACATGAGTACGAACAGATGATCTGCACAACTTTTACCGGTCTGATACGCGGCTTGGAAATTAGATATTTTTCTATTTACATTACACCAAGTTTTTAGCCTCTCATTTAGTATTGACGTAAATAGTTTGAGGAGGGTTGGTATTAATGATATAGGTCTATAATTGGTCGGTGAGTTTTTGCTTCCCTTCTTATAGATTGGGCAGATTATGGTTTTTAGCCAGGTTTCTGGCATATTACATTCTTCAAATATTCTATTCATCAGATACACTAATTCCTGGACAGCTATTTCAGGTAGTGCCTTAATTGCCTCGTTTGGTATCATATCTTCTCCAGGACTTTTACCATTACTTAGTTTCTTTCTACATTTTGCTACCTCCTCGTAACTGATTTCTGTATCTAATATCGCATCTTCCTTAATATAACCTACTAATCTTATGTCTGGTTTATCCGGGTAAATTGATTTGAAATAGTTTACCCATTCAACTTCTGATACTTGCGGCTTTTCAGCTCTTGCCCTCGGTCTAAACATGTTAACATTTTTGCAGAAATCAGCGCTATTTCGTGTGCTTATTATAACCTCACGCTGCCAGTGATAGTATTTCTCTTTCTTATCAATTAAAGTATTGTGATATTCCCGTTTGCTTTTCTCGTAATTCTCCGCACTTTCTTCTGACACAAAAGGTGATTCTTTCCTGAGTTGGCGCAGCGCTCTCTTTGTTTGCTTTTTCTTATCCCTACATTCTTTGTCAAACCATCTGTTGGGATATAATTTATCTTCCTTGTAGGTTTTAACCATACCAGTTTCTATCATAGCTATCCTAATGCTGTTAGTGAGGCTATCTCCCTGACTTTGCATTGTGCTTGTATCGGTATCTTGAGTAAGTTCTCTTACTTCCTCCTTATATTTCTCAGCCGCTTCCTTTACCCACCTGCTTCTAGTAACTGCATTATTTACTTCTATGCATTGGACGCCTGACCACATAATAGGCATGTGGTCTGACCCTAATTTCTCTAATACTTCAAACTTTAGGGTATTGAAGAACAAGTTTTCATTCATTATACAATAGTCTATAACACTAGTACTCTTGCCTCTTTGGAAACTAGGTCCGCCGTGTAGGTCATCTGCTACGGTTCCGTTTGCTATTATGAGTTTCATAGTGCTGCACATTTCTATTAACTTTTTCCCCCTTGAGTTTGTAACTTTATCCTGTGACTTTCTGATCAGTTTCTGGAGAGGTTGGTTATCGCCTGTTCGAGCGTTTAAATCTCCTGGTGCAACAATTAGTTCCCCTTTTGGTATTCCTGCTAACCTGCATCCTAATGTTTCTATGTAGGTAATAACTGTGCCAATCAGGTAGCAAAAAAATGTATGTAACATCTTATTACCATAATTTATTTTGAGATGACAGATATCATTGCTTAAATTAGTTACTTCGCACTGAACACTTTTAGTTATTCCTATCAATAGTCCTCCCGCCGCCCTGCCTTGACTTGAAGTCTTAATCGCATGCACATTTATAATTTCGTATTCCTCTGTATCACTAAATTTAATATCCTCCAATTCCCAAGTCTCTGCGATGCAGACGACAATTGGTTTATACTTACTTTCTAGTGATCTTACGTTTTGCAGTTTTAACTTAATTTTTCCGTGTATGTTCCAGAATATTAGCCGGTGTCGATGAGTGCGTGTTCGTCGTCATTCTTGATCCAGTTGTTGAACTACTTTACCTCCTTTCACAATGTGTCTTTTATTATCAATCCACAGTTTCCCTCCAACTAACTTCACTTGTTTTTGTTGGTCAATTGCTTCTTTCTTCGCTTGCACTAATAATTTCCTCTTCTGTCTTTCTTCCTTTGGAAGGTCTTCGGAAATGGAGATTCCAGTACCCTTAAGCTTTTTGGCGTTAGCAAATATATTCTGCCTTTCACCTTCATGAAGCACAACTTTAACTGGTCCCACTAGATTGTCCTTCTTTCCGAGTCTCCACATGTCCATAATTACATTTGGATTCATCTGTAGGTTCAACTGCATTCTTCAACGTATGTAGCGACTCACCAGGCAGTCCAACTATCCCATGTACTATTATACAGTTTTTAGTTTTCTCTATCTCCAGTTAAAGGATTCTCTCTGACATGAGCTGCTGAGTTCTACGAAGGTACTCGTTCTGCTTTTTGAGGACAGCAATTTCCTTCTCATTATTTTGTACTTTTGCGAGTAGCTGCTCATGGTTCGTCTGAATTGTTAATTGCACAGTTCTGATTCTATCCTCCAGTACATCCAGCTTGTCTACTTTATCCAGTATACGGTTAATCTTATCCTTCAGTTCGTTATCCATTGCCGTCTTTTTTCTTTGCTGCTCCTCCGGTGAATTCGTTTCGACTCTCTTATTCTTCCTTCTTGGGGTAGTGGTACTCATCTACATAGAAATGCAAATCCTGTGCCAGTAGTTTTGATGTTGCTTTTACAAGGTGGAAGTGTGGTACTCCTTCGGGGACATATACTACAAAAATAAATTTCCTTATCTTTCGTATGCTGATTGTGTCCTTGGTTGTCTCTCATCCGTTCTCTTGCTCGTTCTCTTGGTTTAGTCCTGATTTGTTCCGTAACTATTTTTTTCGATTTTTAATCACAATTAAAATCGAGCACTTCTGATTTATACGTAATCGTGAGCTGAACAAAATTGGTCAATTTTTGGTACAATTTTCGACTATGTCACTCAAAGTTTACACACTCTTTCCATAGTTTCCTTAGGAGCTAATATTATGTACGTCCTCCCTCTGGAAACAAACTTTACGCCACTGAAAAATAGGCTAATGCGATCGGTGAAGCCGACCACATTTTCCGGGATATATGTAAATCTACTATAAATTTATAGTATATACCAATAGGTATCTATAGGTAACTATAGAAATTTTTAGAAATCTATAGATATCTATTGGAATCTAATATATATCCATTATTTATATACTGTATATACTATGGGGCAAAATCCCAATTGCGATCGGCAAAGCCGTCCACATTTATCTGGACATATATGTATATCTACTATATATTTATAGTATATACCAAAACGTATCTATAGGTATCTATAGGAATCTACTATATATCCATTATGTATACAGTATATATACTATGGGGCGAAATCCCTGTTGCGATCGGAAAAGCCACCCACAATTTTCGGGATATATGTATATCTACTATATATTCATATTATTTACCAATAGGTATCTACAGGTATTTATAGGAATCTGTAGATATCTATAGGAATCTTAACTATAAATCTCAATGTTTGTCTGTACAGCCCTGATGCTTTTGCAAAACGTAAAAGTATCATCGATGTTTCAAAGTGAAAGTTTCGAAAATGATCAAAAGCTTTCGATACTCTTTTATTATTCGGATACGTTTTCACTATTTACGACACTCTTTCACTATTTTCGACACTCTTTCACTATTTTCGATACTGTTTCACTATTTTCGATACTCTTTCACTATTTTCGATACTGTTTCACTATTTTCGATACTGTTTCACTATTTTCGATACTCTTTCACTATTTTCAATACCCGTTCACTATTGTCGTTACTCTTTCACTATTTTAGCTGCTCTTTCACTATTTTGGCTGCTCTTTCACATTTTTGGCTGCTCTTTCACATTTTTGGCTGCTCTTTCACATTTTTGGCTGCTCTTTCACATTTTTGGCTGCTATTTCACTATTTTCGCTGCTCTTTCACTATTTCGGCTGCTCTTTCACTATTTTGGCTGCTCTATCACTATTTTAGCTGCTCTTTCACTATTTTGGCTGCTCTTTCACTTTTTGGGCTGCTCTCACACTATTCTCGATATTCTTTAACTATTTTCTTTACTGAGGGCATCATCCTTTTGAAATTTTAAGTACCCTTTTGAAGTTTATATGTACAGGATGAAACTTTTTCCCTAGAACCTTTGCTCTCTTTGTCCATTGCTTTGCTCTCTCTTCGAAGAGTAGAGGCTGGAGCATACATTCAACGGGAGATCTAAAGGTTTGACGGAAGGGCTTTCGGTTTGACTGGAGAACTATGGTTTCAACGGGGGAATAATAGGTACGGTAGAAATACAGGTTTGACAAGAGCTAAATCTTTGACGGGAGAGCTATAGATTTCACTGGAGAGCTATACATTTGACGGGCTAACTTTACGTTTGACGGGAGAGCTCTAAATTTCATACCAGAGCTACAGATTCAGCGGGAGCTGTAAATGCCTAATCAGATATCTGAAGATTATAATGAGATCTTAAGTATCTGAGGGAGAGTTAATAATTTTAAAAAATACCTGAGGCAGCCAAAGATTCTACTGGAGAGTGTTCCAATATTTGTCATTAGTTTCCTGCCACAAAACCCCCGCGCGAAGCCGGGTAGCCCAACTAGTCTACTATATATCCATTATTAATTGGCGGAGCCATTCCTAGAGCGGGTCGGTGATGTCTGTCGGTCTGTCGGTCTGTCGGTCTGTCTGTGCGCACGATAACTCAGGAAAGGGTGCATGTATTTGCATGAGATTTTCAACAAAGATGTTTATACGGTAGGGCATCATCCCTATTGAATTTGAGCCACATTGGTTAACTAACATCGGAGTTATAGATAATTGTAGTTGATTGTAAGTTTTAACAGGCCATATAATACATTGAATGTACATATGTTCCACTCACAACACAAGCACACATCCAGCTGAGTAGGAAGAGAGTGGAAAGAGAAAGGGAAGCCAACCACACATTCCTGTGGCTTAGTGGTATAGAGCGCGCGAGGGAGGAAGAGAGAGGCGCGGGATCGAATACAGCTGGATGTCTTATTTTTGCATCTTTTTTATCCATCGAGTAGAAGTCTTTGAGTTGCAGCCATTGAGTTTTAACCTTCAATACATTATCATGAGTACGGGGTGACCAGAGAATGCCTGTATATAGTAAAATAGATAGTTTGCCTTTACCTATCTATTTGAAGCGACCGTTTCTTGAAACTTAACAACCTATTAACTCCTTTATCCATTTAATTTTTTTAAAATCCGCCAATTCCGTATTCGGTTACCCGTTTATTAATTGGCGGAGCCATTCCTAGAGCGGGTCGATGTTGTCTGTCTGTCGGTCTGTCTGTCTGTGCGCACGATAACTCACGAATGGATGCATGTATTTGCATGAAATTTTCAACAAAGATGTTTATACGGTAGGGCATAATCGCTATTGATTTTCAGCCATATTGGTTAACTAACATCGGAGTTATAGATAGTTAAAGTTAATTGTAAGTTTCAAGTCGCCATATGATACATTGAATGTACATATGTTCCCTCACAAGCACACATCCAGCTGAGTAGGAAGATAGTCGAAAGAGAAAGGAGAAACACCCACACGCGGACATTCCAGTGGCTTAGTGGTATAGAGCTCGCGAGGGAGGAAGAGAGAGGCATGGGATTTAATACAGCTGGATGTCTTATTTTTGCATTTTTTTATACATCAAGTTTAAGTCTTTGAGTTTCAGGCATTGAGTTTTAACCTTTAATACATTATCATGAGTACGGGATGACCAGAGAATGCCTGTTTATAGTAAAATAGATAGTTTGCCTTCACATATCTATTTGAAGCGACCTTTTCTTGAAACCTTGACAACCTATTAACTCCTTTATCCATTTAATTTTTTCAAAATCCGCCAATTCCGTATTCGTTTACCAGTTAATTAATTGGCGGAGCCATTCTTAGACGGGGTCTATGTTGTCTTTCTGTCTGTGCGCACGATAACTCACGAAAGGATGCATGTATTTGCATGCGATGTTCAACAAAGGTGTTTAAACGGTTGGGCATCGTCGCTATTGATTTTGAGTCACATTCGTTGACTAACATCGGAGTTATAGATAATTATAGTTAACTGTAAGTTTCAAGTGGCCATATAATACATTGGATATACATATGTTCCACTCATAAGCACACATCCAGTTGAGTACTAAGAGAGTGGAAAGAGAATAGAAAAATACACACATTCCAGCTGGTTAGTGGTATAGAGCGCGCGAGGGAGGAAGAGAGAGGCACGGGATCGAATACAGCTGGATGTTATATTTTTGCGTGTTTTTTATCCATCGAGTATAAGTCTTTGAGTTATAGCCATTGAGTTTCAACATTCAATACATAATCATGAGTACGGGGTGACCAGAGAATAACTGTTTATAGTATAATAGATTTATAGAGTTAATAGGCTGTTAGGGTTACGTACTTAATATATTTGAGCAAATGAATTTGTGACTAGAAATTGTTATCTAAATATGACTACAGTATCTTGGATGAACCGTACACGGGTGCATGGGAGGGTGGTATGTTACAGACTCAATATCTCCTTGGAGATGATTTTACTGTAACTGTTTGTATGATTCTTAGTTGTTAGGAAATAGTAAATAAATAGCAGATCAATTTCAATACTAGCATGATGCATCGCCGTTTGATTGGTCTCACGGTTAATTCCAATTTAGTTAATTGTAATTAAGAGAAACCGTATTCCTGCAGCAATAGTTAGGTTTCAAGAAACGGTCGCTTCAAATAGATAGGTAAAGTCAAACTATCTATTATACTAAAAACAGGCATTCTCTGGTCACCCCGTACTTGTGATAATGTATTGAAGGTTAAACTCAATGGCTGAAACTCAAAGACTTATAATCGATGGATAAAAAACATGCAAAAATAAGACATCCAGCTGTATTCGATTTCGTGCCTCTCTCTTCCTCCCTTGCGCGCTCTATACCACGAAGCCACTGGAATGTGTGCGAGTGTGTGTTTTTCGTTTTTCTTCCCACTCTCTTCCTACTCAGCTGGATGTGTGCTTGTGAGTGGAACATATGTACATTCAATGTATTATATGGCCACTTGAAACTTACAATAAACTATAATTATCTCTAACTCCAATGTTAATTAACCAATGTGGCTCAAAATCAATAGCGATGATCCCCTAACGTTTAAACACCTTTGTTGAAAATACATGCATCCGTTCGTGAGTTATCGTGCGCACAGACAGACAGACAGAACAACAGACAACATCGACCCGCTCTAGGAATGGCTCCGCCAATTAATAAACGGTTAACCGAGTACGGAATGGGCGCAGATTTAGAAACGATTAATTTAGAGAAGATTATTGGAAAAAATAATAATACTGTTAGTTGCAGATTTAGAAAAAAATTAATTGGAGTGGATTATTTGAAAGGATAATTATAATATTAGTTATGTTTCCTCCAAAACCATTACAGCGCAATATGTTCATATTCAATTCCAAGCAATCAATTAAACGTCTGACCGACTCTTAAATCAGATGTAGTTGAAAGAGAAACGTAACCACATAGCTAAAAAGGGAAAGTAAGTAGCGAAGCGTTTGAAAGTAAGTAATAAAGTGAAAGAGTATGCTGTAGTTGCTTTGTACTGGCGAATGTTGTTTGTGGTTACACACAAAGAACGAGGTAACGTGACAAGAAGCAACATCTACATCAACAGGCGTTTTTGGTTTACAGAGTTTCTGATTGGTTGAACCGAAAAAAACCGTGGTTGTACCGCCAAAGTTTAATATAACTCCATCTAATTAATACAACCTCAACTAATTGTATTCCACAAATGCATGATTGAATATCGCTTTTTTGGACAACGTTAACAATTTTGTAAATGATGGAACTTTAAAATTCAAAGTAGATGAAAACTGAATGTTAAAACTGATAAAAAGTGAAAACTCTTAGAATGTGAAAACTCTTAGAATGTGAAAACTCATAGAATGTGAAAAATCATAGAATGTGAAAACTCATAGAATGTGAAAACTCATAGAATGTGAAAACTAATAGAATTTGATAACTGATAGAATTTGTTAACTGATAGAATTTGATAACTGATAGAATTTGATAAATGATAGAATTTGATAACTGATAGAATTTGATAAATGATAGAATTTGAGAACTGATACTATTTAATAAGTGATTCAATTGGATAAGTGATAGAATTTGATAAAGGATAGAATAAAATAGTTATACAATTTAAAAAATATTAATAATACATGTTAAGAAAATTATGTATATGTGATACACAATGCCTTATGATGACTGTAGTAAGTTTCATAAATATTAGCATAAGAATCGAAATTTGATAGAAACCAATCAATATGGGTACCGCTACATGTAGTAGGTTCATCCGGATCCAATTTTAACACAAAGGAGGAGTTGTGTATCATTGTTTTCACACGTTTTTGCGTAGAAGGCTGCTGAATGTTCAAATTCATATCTCCCATAATTATTGTGGGCTTGGTTGGATCCAGCATAGTTTGAATTTCATTGAAGAAGGAGGAATCACAAAATTTGAGAGATTTATACAATGTCCATATTTATACAGAACCTAACGTCCATCCAAAAACAGTCATATGACCTTTATGATTGCGAATAATCCGTGAAGATGCTGTTATTTCTGTTTCAACACCGTCTGAAATTGTTCAAGGAGTTGAAATATGCGCTACTTTTAATTTACAGTCGCAAATGTAACAGGTAATGAACTTACATTTTCTAAATAGAAGTATCCCCTCAGATGACATGTGAGATGGCGCATCAAGAAGATGAATAACATTAAATGCAACCAGTTCAACGATATCTGACGTAACTGTTTTAGGCTCCACAAGAACGATGAAATCATCAGTTTGAATACATTGATCTGCCAATATGTCGTCTTTGTGTAATCGAAAGGATTGTACATTGTGGAAGTATATTTTAGTGGTTTCGATGGGTAGATCTTGGAAAAAACACATTCGGAAGTTGAGAGGATTAAGTTTCAAGCGTTGAAGTTCATATGTGACAGAATCATGAGTTTGTGAGGTTGGTGGCCGGAATTTTCCAGCGATAAATAATCCTTCTAGTTTGGATGCTCGGCTGCAAGCTACATACAATAGCTCCCTTTCATTTCTTTTAGATTTGAGTAAGTTGACAACAACACAATCTAGCGTAGAGCCTTGCGATTTGTGAACTGTTATTCCATTAGCTGCTGTAATAGGTATCTGGCTCCAAACTATTGCGATGAGGTCAGTTTCCCGTTTCTTAAGATTTCGAGACATACGATCAACCTTGACCCAGCTTTGATCAATGCCCTTGGCAATCTAGTATTGTATTGTTTTTGCTCTTGACAAGCAACCAATCATAGAATTGTTTTAGTATTTTGGTATTTTCTTTCTTGAAAAAGTGAACCCATATTCAATCATTTTCATCTTAGCTGTAGCGCCATTAAACAATCCGTCCTGAGCATCAACGTTTGTAGTGATGAAATACATAGCTTCAAATTGCAGCGACACTTCGTAACGCAATCCATCCGATTGGGAAACAGATAGATTTTTAGCATATTGCAGCAACGATTGCTTTGCTGAGATAGACGCTTTGCCTATGGACAAAAACATCATATTAAATACATTCAAAGATGTAATTGTTTATAACAAATAACTGAACATGATTAAGTACCTTCAACTCTGTCACAGGCAATAGATACAGCCGCCTCTGTGGACATCTTGGAGTGGATGTGATTGTTGAAGTTGTCACATTCTTTATTCGTGAAGAACAATTGAATTGCATCAGTCGGTGGTTCAAAATTTGAAGGGATCTCTCGCGAAGCAATCAATGCGACATCTTCTTCATCCATAGTTCCCTCCGACATTTTATTCAAAGCTTTACAGAACTCAAATTCTCCTGCCAGTCGTTTAATCTCAATCAATTCGTAGAATTGAAACAGTTCCCGTAACGGATTCCCTACAAGTTCACTCATTTCGGTGTGATTAGATGATTTGAATACATATGTACCCGCGACGGGCGGTAATTGTCTTAAATGTCCAACAACAAGAATGGAAATACCACCAAATGGATTACTATTAGCGAAAATCTGGCGCAATCGTTGATCCACTTGATAAAGTGTTTTTGAACTCACCATGGAATTTTCATCGATAATTATTAGTTTCACGTTTGAAAAGATCGCACGCAGCGTGTTGAGTGTACTGTCGTTTAAGTCCACAAGTATTCTACTTTGGTTAGGTGGCAATTTAAATGCACAGTGAAGTGTCATACCAAACATGTTGAACGCTGCTTTTCCTGTAGGAGCGGCTACAATAACACAAGGGTGTTCCGGGTTTAAGGATGCGTCAGTGGCCTACCATCGGAGCAAGTTCTGTAAAATAGCGTTGATTGTATGGCTTTTACCGACCCCAGCTCCACCATGCAAAAATATATGGCAGGGCGATACTGATGATTTAACTTCGTTTGTTACATGTAAAACTACACGTCGTTAACGGTCATTCAAGGATCTCATTAGACCAACATAAGTTTCACATTCAACTAGTTTAGGAGGTAGGAAATGGAGAACTTTTGGTGAGACTGTGGTTAACTCATCAACGTATTCATTTGTTCGTTCTTCTGGCAGTAGTTGTAGATTGTTGTCAATGATGTTTTCCGCACTGTCATCCTCACATTCAACTTCCTTGTCCATTGCTTCGCCAATCAGTTCTTCACTTATATCATCACGGTAATAAACGAATTTGGAATTAACCTTGATTTCGCTTAAGTGTGACTAAGTGTATTTAATTTTACTGCAAGGTAATTTACTTTTAGTGAGTGTCGTCCACAATGCCTCTACCCCTTGAATACCCTTCCTCACGTACGTGTTACAATCAAATACTCCACTTGAGCTCATGATAACGCCGAGATATTTGTATTCCTTGACAATTTCAATTGGGATTTTTCTCCATTTTAACGTATCGTACTTACTATTTCTATCCCCTCGTTTGAAAATCATGACCTTTGATTTGTCAAGGTTAATGGTTAGATCATTCTCCTTAAAATAGTCTGCTAGCCTATTAATTTTTGTTTGCAAATTATCCCTATCATGTGCCACCAAGATGATGTCATCTGCAAACATTATTGATCTTGTACATATAATGGCGTAATACAAGATTTAGAAAAATAATCAAAGATGTCTTGCATCAGTAGAAGAAATAATTTTGGAGAGAGACTTTCTCCTTGGCACACTCCTTCTGTCATTGTGAATCCCTCCGTCATGCTTTCTCCAATTCTCACATTACCTTTCATGTTATCATACATATATTTTATAATTTTGACAAGTTTGGTACTAACATTAAGTTTAAGCAGCTTATTCCATAACTTTCCTCTATCTACTTTATCAAAGGCTTTTGCCGTTCTGGTAAGCCGCCTGAAATTCGGAGATTTTCTTGTGGTTCTGACACCAGGTATTTAATATATCATTAAGTACTGCTGTCAAAAGCTTTCACATTGTTGGCATTAAGTAAATCGGTCTATAATTGGCGGGTTCCTTCTTATTTCCGTTTTTGTAAATAGGGCAGATAAGAGTTTCTAGCCAGTTCTGCGGCATCTCTGCCTTATTGTATATTCTGTTGAATAAGTCTGCTCATTCTTCTAGTGCGCACTCCGGCAGGACCTTCAACGCTTCATTTGGGACTGTCTCGATTCCTGGGCTTTTCTTTGTGCTAAGTTTTTTCAAAGATTTTTTGATCTCTTCTATATTTATTTGGCTATCTAGTATTTCGTCCTCTATTATGTTTAAAGGAAGGTTCACTTTTTCTTTTATTGGGTAAAGTTTCCTAAAATAGTTGATCCATTTACTCTCTTCCACTTCCGGTTTTTCTGTGTTTACCTTAGTCCTAAACATATTGACATTTCTCCAGAATTCTGCACTCGACCGTGTTTGAATAAATTATGTTTCGTTGGCATTCAAAATTACTAGCCTTTGCTTCTACAATTTTGTTGTTATACTCCTCCTTGCAGTTTTTATACTCTTGTACAGCCTCAGCGGTTGGGAAAGGTGCTTCTTTCCTTACAATTTTTAATTTTTGCTTAACAATTTTCTTCAGGTTCCTACACTCTTTATTGAACCAGCGGTTCGGGTATTTCTTGTCTGGATTGTAATTGCTAATCATTCCTGTCTCTCTCATGGCAATTCTAATGCTGCATTGAAGGCTATCATTAAGGGTTTCTTCTGTATTTTTGTCCGTGTCCTGCATTAGGAATTCTACTTTCTCTTTGTATTTTTCTACTCCTGTCTCTTTCCACTTTGACCTACAACATACATTGTTTACTACATTGCTTTTGATCCCTGTCCATATCAATGGCATATGATCTGATAATATTTTCTCAAGGATCTCAACTTTTAGTGTATTAAAGAACATGCTTTCGTTTATGAGTATATAGTCTATCACACTTGTGCTTTTTCCTCTTACAAAAGTAGGCCCTCCACATAAGTCTCCAGTCACACTCCCATTGCCGAATATTAATCCGGTTTCAGTACACATTTCTATTAATTGCTTTCCTCGCTGGTTGACAGTTTGGTCTTGCGACCTTCTCCTGATAGTTTTATTTGTTTGACTTTCTCCTGTTCTCGCATTAATGACGCCTATAACTAGGATATGCTCTTGTCTTGGAATATTCTTAACTATATCTCCCACTTCTGCTATATTACTAGTAATTCTTCCATGAATGTAGCAGAAAATACAATGCATACTCTTATTATCGTATTCAATTTTGATGTGACAAGTTCCTTTGAATATTCCCATAACTTGGAACTTTACACTTTTTAATATTCCAATTAGCATACCTTCGGATGCTCTACCTGGCCCATTAATCTTAATCGCAGTTTGACTAATGAAGTCATATTCACTGAAGTTAATTAGCATTCTGTCGAATGGAAGTCTGATTTCTCTGCCCAAGTAAATTAGAGCTGGAGTATAACCCGTTGCAGCTTTTATCGCAGTTCTAAGGGCAAGAGCTACAAAATGAAGGTTAACTGCCCACTCATTGTGATCAATGACAATACTTTCTTAGTTGTTCCTTAACATCTCGATTTGTTCGCTAGGACTAATTTACATTTGGTCTGTATAATGAAGTTAAACGATGTTGCATGTGCCGCTCAGCACAAAACTTCTTCATTTTATTTGAAACAAAATTCTTAGCATTATCTGTAATCATAATTCTAGGTGAACCATATCTCGTAAAATCCTCTTCGACTAGTTTCTCAATGATTTTCTGAGACGACGCAGCTCATAGTGGTATTAACGCTGGCCATTTACTTAACTGAATAACCACGTCTAAAATATAAGAACACCTAGTTCCACCTCCACTATGGGGCAAGGGACCTGCGATGTAAGCGGGGAGACGTTTCTTGTACGCCGTTCTCTGTATTCTTGGTTTAGATGCTGTGGATATCTTCATTACAAGCGGACTCTGAAAATTATTTTTTTCCCGATCTCATCCACTTGAGAGAGATTGTCATGAATGCTGCTCACGTTGGGAGGGTTTAAGGGTGATTGCTGGGAGACAAATACAGTCTGCTATACTAAGGCCGCATCGTGATTGTAGACAAACATATACACCAGATTACACCGTGTGAAAGGACTGATGGTTGTAGTTAAAACCATCAATTCAGAATACTGCCGTTGGTGAACAAATTAACTATAACATTCTTCGGCTATACGATATATTGGCCTGGATCATTCGAAACTAAACTACACCGTAAGTGATACACGTTGAATTTAAATCGTACAGGGTAACTGAATACGAGTATTGCAATTCAAATGGTAACTCCATTCCATTATCTGTATTCCTGTTTACGAAAAACGGCTCCACTTTTTGCTACCCCTTGAGCTATGTATGTCTGTGGCCAATTACTTAATGTCCCACAAGAGGTTGGTAAAATCAAAAGAAGACCCGCTGCATGGACGCACTCTAATACGCTGGGAGACGTCTCACTTGTTCAAAATTGTGTGGCAATAGTTTTTTGTAATATCGATTCATATCTTTAGTTAACAGTTTCGCAGGGAGTGCCGATGGACCAGATACCGTGTCCAACATTTTTTGCGCCTATTCTACCGTCATCAGTAGTGTTTCTTGTAGATGGTGTAGAAAGAAGGGAATATTATAGAAGTTTGGAACTTGTAAGGTTTCGTTTTTTTCGCTAACCTTTACCATGACCCGAATAACTTTGAGATTCTTCTGTCTCCCTTGTTCCAGAAAATATTTTGTACATATATATGAATGTTGTTAAACTCGTTAATTCCTAATTAAATACGTGGCGTCTCGTCAAATTAATTAAATGATTTCGGCGCAGTTCAACAAAAACAGTGTGTTCTAGTCCAACGCGTAACACAAGCGACTGATTCTGCAGAAGTCTTGAAATACGCGGCAAATATGCTCGTCCTTGATTTGGTCTATTACTAGGAATAATACTATCCAGCGTAACGCAGTGCAGAAAAGTAAAATGCTGTTAATGGAGCACAGCTACCAAAAACGATTGCAAAATCGGCATAAGCAACTGTAGCTAGAACCAGGGGAAAGACCCTATCTCCCGCCAATGCGCATGTGCACAAAAATGTAATGTCAGCTAGGATTTAAATTCCAACACCATTTAGCACGGTGTGACTGCGTGAACATAACCCTGAAAGAGCCAGATTCAGCAGAAACTGCCGTTGCTTACGTCCTTAGACTATGCCGAATAGCCTGAAATACTCACACTACGTCCCCAAATATCCGAAACTGTAAAATATGACATTCAAAGAAATTTATTGTAGACATCGTATACTCATCAAAATTTGGTTACTCATCACCTAAAAAATCTTCTCTGGTGAGAATATTCGCGTTTGAGTGATGAGCAACAGCAGAGCGCGCCCCATCCAGCCATGAGCCATGCAGCGGTATGTACAAAATGTACCGCAATAAAAGAAACCCCTTGGCTATTAGTTACATTGCATTCGTATCTTTAAAATTGGGCGAAAAACTGTTGCCAATACTCTAAACAATGTTCGTTTCTCAACAAGCAAACAAGGGGGGTTTAGCTGCTGACATGACGACCGGAGAGCACACGTAATGTTTATTTCCCCATCATGCGTTTTCTTACCGCACTGTATTTTGCCATAGCGATGGATAGAATCAGGGTGTGGGTGGGCCAGGATCTATTTGACCCAGGGTCATGATCCACGGAAAGTGCAAGTTGACCCAATCTGGGCCATGATCCCCTGGATGACGATATGTTAAACTTACTGGATCACGCTTGTTTTGGATCACGGTTTTGGGTCGCGCCACACTACTTTTCCTGGGAAACGATGCTGATGCATGCATATCTAACTGAAAGTAAATTAGTTCACAAAATGAAACTTAAATTATTCCAAATGGGTTTCTTTATTGTACCCAGTGTATCTGGACATCATGCCAACTCCTTGTCATCGAGCTGATGATCGCATGGTACTTTTTCTATATTTCCATTCATTGGTACCCCGGCGCCAAGACTTGAGCCTTACCCAGTGCTCACCCTTTGCTTCAAGCATGCTGCACGTTACATGCTGCATTGTTACATGCTTGGCACTGTTTTTCAGATCTGGTGAGTTGTAAATCAGCAATCATATTAAACCCAGCAGTCTCTAGTTTCACAGCGACATAGGAGTCGGTACTACTCTTTATTAATTAGTTAATTATCCCATTAACAATTATGTGTCTCATGTCTCCGAGTTTGAAACGGAATGTGTGGATCCGGCCT
Organism: Sminthurides aquaticus; assembly: GCA_906901655.1. Classification (NCBI taxonomy): domain Eukaryota; kingdom Metazoa; phylum Arthropoda; class Collembola; order Symphypleona; family Sminthurididae; genus Sminthurides; species Sminthurides aquaticus. Next base: position 691,809 of record CAJQTT010000022.1, on the reverse strand, counting down.
TTTTCTCGGAGGAATTCGAATTAAGCGGTGATTCTTGTCGACCAGAATTGTCACCATTCGGTAAATATGGGTTTATTCCGACGAGGGTATTTTTAGCGTTACAACCTTGATTCGCATCTTCACAATTTGTTATGTGTAATGATTATTTTTTATGTTTTAAAATATTGCAACTGGACCAGGTGCTACTACTACAAACTACAGTTGCAATTAAGTATCCAGACAATGACAGGGAGCGACCATTCGGTAATAATTCATAAAATGGTAACAAAATATTGTTTAGTCCACATTACTGGTAAGAGATTTTCATTGTTTTGTAATGCAGGGAACACAGCTAATCCTATGATAGGGGGTCCACTGGAACCTAGACGTACCGATAAGCTAAGAGGTACACGTATGGTACAATGTCTATTATAGGTGCATTAAATATGACAATGATGGTAATTGGGATGGTTCTATTTTTCGAAGAACGTATCCATGGGAATGTTGGAACAGCAAGTTGCTGCTCTTAAAACCTCTGCAGTTGAAAATCCCTGACCATGTGCTCAACCAAGTGGCTACGTTATCAAAGCTTAGAGAAGCCTTGGTTATTACTTCCGGTTCGAGAAGCTTGAACAGCAAAGGTCCATACGAATCCACTACGTTATCACCTGATTGTACCAAAATGATCGGACCTTTAACTGTATGACGTTCCTCAAAACTTCCAAGATGGAGTCCTACAGTATCAGAACTGTCCGAACCAGTGCCACTGGAACTACCACCAACACTAATTGTTGAAAAGGATTCACAAACGTCCACACTACTTTCTGACATTACGGATGAACAATTAGAACTGCAGAAACTTAGCAGATGCCACATAAATAAAAAATATGGAATGATATTACTCAAAATCTAGTTAGTTTGAGTTTCTAGTCATATAGTCCTGTACCAGAATTGGGATAGCGTACTCTGTGACCATGAGTAAGTACACTATATTACCACTGTGGTTCTACGTCCTGGATAGGTATTCCAAAATTCATTCCAATACACGACTCTCTCATGAAATACTATTGTGTGATGAGAGATTCTGGACGTATTGACAAGGGAATTCGACCAAGACGTTTTGGATTTGATGAAGTGGGAGGACCACAGGTGGCGCCACGAACATCTTCACCAGTTACGGAGTCTGAACGCGAGGAAAGTAAGGATTCTGTTGCGTCGTCACTACACGACTCACCGAGGAGGGATACACCCGTTTGGCTCAGATCTGGTTGGCCAGAGAAAAATTATCGAGAATGGAGGATTTAGTTTGTGGCGGTCTTCCACATGAAGTAAATAGAATCCATCAAATTTATAACCCATGTAGAGGTTTTAATCTTGGTTCTGATGTTAGACCTACACCGGTGAGCATGGTGAACGTACATTCCGTCGACATCATCAAGCTTTTGATGAAGCAGCGTTACAGAGTAAGCTAAGAATGTATTAAATCGAAGCTGAGAAACAAAGGAAAATTTCAAAAATGAAATTTCAACAATTCAGAATCGAAAGCAGATTCCATGAGCAGGAGGATGGATCGGAAATTGACAGCTTATACGAAGTGGATACTGAATCGATAATACCCGTTGCCAATCCTTCTAAGTCAGTGGAGAAATGGATGAAGGATCCGAAACAAGCAGTAACATCCATCGCTCCACATGTAGTAGCTGAAACAACCGACGCCTTTTCTAACATGGCGAAATTTTTTAAATGTAAGACTGGGGATGAGGACGTTGCTAAGAAGTTCATGCCAGAGTAGCCTGTACTGCAGCATTTATCAAACTTTCATGACTCCCCTGAAACATGCCCACATTTCATTTGTGAGCTCGAAGAAAGTACGGTGAATAAGGCAAGAATGTTTTCTGCCGATGTAAACATTACATGGAGGAATGAGTCTGACGGAAACGACTTGATGGTAAACCTTTTATCAGTTAATGAGAGCATTGGGAGCAACGAAAACTACAGCATGGAGGATTCCGGTAATACTGATAATTCGATATCAGAGAATGACGGAAAAATAAAACGATGGATACAAACGTGAATCCACCGGACCACTATAGTTGGCGAAAATGGATGAAGAAAGATGGCTACAATTTCAATATTACTAAGGTGTCGTAAACTGACATTCAGAAGACTTTGTTATGGGACAGTTGATATGTTGAGAAATAACAGGAGAACTCGGAGCATTCATGAACACGTAACCAAGCTTTTAGGACAAGGAGTTCTGGATCTTCGCGTTTAGTTTGAATCGTTCAAAAGTCCCGTTCACAAATTAGCATTACTGGATGTTATTAGAGAAGTATGTTACAGTAATGTCAGATCGTAGATGGAATCTCAGAACCGGCCTGAGCGCGTTAGCTGCTGGCTGTGTTAGTATGTAAGAGTAAAATAGAATAAATGGTAGAATAATTTGAATACGAGCTTGCGAAAGACATGTTTCTTTTGTGTCCTGATTTTAATTGCAATTACGTAAAATTAATACTAATGATACGGTTGAAATAGTGTTATTGCGATAACAATCGTTGTCCTTGAAAACTGTTTTCAGATGAATTTCCGCACTTATGTAGGCTGCTCCGGTTATTTGCCTTTTATTTTAGTAATAAAGCAGTTTCCTGCAGTTAATTGTCATACATTCTGTATGACAATTAACAAAAGTCAGGGTCAAGAGTTTCAAATGTGGGCGTATGTATATTTATATCTACCACAACCATTGTTTACACATGGGCAACGCTACGTTGCAATAGCCGCAGAGGATGTTCAAATGCAACTGTTACGAAGTGCTGACCAGGAAAAAAATTGAAAAAGATTGTGACGTTTCCACACGAAATGATGTCGATCCTGAACTTCTTTAAAGCATCAATAATAAAAATAATTTGACAGTCGCAAAATATTTTACTCATATTTCATTTTCCAATAGGAGTCTAATGCGTGGGTTAGACTTTTTCATGGCCACCGGCTCTGAGTCTAAGCGACGTTCGTGGCCATGTGATCATGGCCAACCAATTGAAACTTATGGACGCCATTTTTACATGTAATCATCAAAATCTAATTTGTGGTTATCAAAATCGTACGCGTGGGGATTACAATCTGGCGTGTTGCCATCAAAATCTAACATGTGGCCATGATATTTGTGCGTATGGCAATCACGTATTAGTTGGTGGCTATCACATTTTAATCGGTGGCCATTACATTTTATTCGGTGGCCATCATATTTTAATCGGTGGCCATCGCATTCTTATCGGTATCCATCACATTTTAAGGGTGGCCATCACATTTGTAGTCGTGGCGATCACATTTTAAGGGTGGCCATCACATTTCTAGTCGTGGCGATCACATTTTAAGGGTGGCCATCATGTTTTTGCCGGTTTGAAAAATAGGCTAGTGCGATCGGTGGAAGCCGTCCTTGTAGATATATCCTAGTAGATTTACATGAGATGTATAGAATATATTGAATAGAATCAATTTAAATCTACTAATATCCGAAATGTAGTATAGAATATATAGTATGTGACGAAATCCCGATTGCAATCGATGAAAGCCGGCCACAATTTTATATACTAGTAGATATACATTAGATTTATATAGGATATCCATTTGAAATCTATATGAATCTAGTATATATCCAAAAAATATAATAAAGTATATACTATGGGACAAAATCGCTTTTGCGATCGGTGAAAGCCGTCCACATTTGAGACTATATATACCAATGGATATACATAAGAATATATTCATTCATTATGATCTATATAGAATCTACTATATAGAAACAATAGTAATAAATATATATTAGGAGCTATTGCGGTCGTGGATTTGTGTTCTACGGTCTGATTTCTGTTGTAGCTGCACTCAAAAAATTGGAACAGGATAGAAGCTATCCCTATTGCCGGTTTGTTTATTTTTCCTGTTGTCATAGTTTCTAGTGCATATGTATTATGAACTTAATGCGTGGCAAGATTTGATTTTCCATGCACGCTAGTTACGCAAAGTTTTCTTATCGCTACATTACAGGGAGAAATGTATATAATTTTGCAAGGTACCGAGAAACCGGAACCTGAATGCTGTTCGAAGTTACAACTGTAAATGGACAACGGTAGAGGTATTCACAAATATCATGTAGGTTATAAATAATTATTTTTATTTCTAAATCAATTTTATTCTACAATTTTTTAGCAGTGTTTCTTCCACTACTTCCTGTGAAGAAACGTAACCACAGGATGGCCTACACTGACTCCCATTATTGGATTTAATTCCGAAAGGGTGTAAGATAATACTTTGCAAATGGTTTATGGTAGCCTCTAAATATTGTCTCCGCCTCAAATGTCTTTTTACAATACAGTTAAACCCCCAAAACTGACTCAAAAATAGAAAAAATTGCAGTTAAGAAAAGCATTACGACGGACTGGATCAGCGATTGCAAGAAAATTGCGGAGTCTAAACAGTGTATTACTATAAACTATATTTCCGCGTAAAAACACTATATATCCAATTGTTGACAGCCAAAACCCCGATCGCAATAGCAATTCCGTCCCCTTGTATATATATATGTAATATTTTTATTGGAATACAGTGTAGATATGTGATTGCAAACGGGTAATTACGAATAGCTATACTATATTTACGCGTAACTACACTATAAATCCAATTGTGGACAGCCAAAACGCGGGTTGCAATAGCCTGTTTTAACAAACCGGCAAAAACATGATGGCCGCCACTAAAAACATTATGACCACCACTAAAAACATGATGGCCACCACTAAAAACATGATGGCCACCACTAAAAACATGATGGCCACCACTAAAAACATGATGGCCACCACTAAAAACATTATGGCCACCACTAAAAACGTGATGGCCACCACTAAAAACATGATGGCAACCACAAAGAAAATGATGGCAACCACTAAAAACATGATGGCCACCACTAAAAAAATGATGGCAACCACTAAAAACATGATGGCCACCGATTAAAATGTAATGGCCGCATGTTAAAATGTGACGGCCACATGTTTAAATGTGCGCATACGTTTAAATTTGGTACCTACACGTTAAAATGTGATGGCTATGTATTAAAATGTGATGGCCACGCATTAAAATGTGATGGCCACGCATTAAAATGTGATGCTCATGTATTAAAATGTGATGTTCATGTAGTAAAATGTGATGACCATGTATTAAAATGTGATTGCCATGTATAAAAATGTGATGGCAATCTATTAAAATAAGATGGCCATGTATTAAAATAAGATGGCCATGTATTAAAATGTGATGATCATGTATTAAAATGTGATTGCCATGTATTAAAATGTGATGGCAATCTATTAAAATAAGATGGCCATGTATTAAAATAAGATGGCCATGTATTAAAATGTGATTGCCATGTATTAAAATGTGATTGCCATGTATTAAAATGTGATTGCCATGTATTAAAATGTGATGGCCATACGTACAAATATGATGGCCACATGTTAGATTGTTATGGCCACACGTTAGATTGTGATGGCCACACGTTAGATTGTGATGGCCACACGTTAGATTGTGATGGCCACACGTTAGATTGTGATTGACACACGTCAGATTGTGATTGCCTCACGTTAGATTGTGATAGCAATACGTTAGAGGCTGATGTCGCGTCCATAAGTTTCAATGGGGTGGCCATGGCCACATGACAACGAACGTCGTGTAGGCACAGACCCCGTGGCCATGGCCATGGCCACGGCCATCGCGTGGCCATGAAAAACTCTAACCCTCTAATGCACCCAGCAGAGTTTAAATACTGCAGCACATATACAGTTCAAATCGTGTGTACAGTGCAAACACTGTGTACCAAAGTCTAGCGGGCCGGCTCATTTTAGAAGCCCAACCCGACCCAACCCGGTTCCGAATTCTGAAAAAAAAACCCAACCGCCCAGAGCCCAGAAAAATTTTGAAATCAAAAGCCCGACCAACCCGAACCCGAATTTTAATTTTTAATAAAAATCCAACCCGCCCAAATCCCGAAAAACGTTAACAAAATAAATCCAACCCGCTCAAAACGGATAAAAAACCCTAACACACCCAAATATTTTATAAAATACTGGAAATTGTAAGAAATCCAAGGAGTTTGATGCATATTTAACAAAATTTCGAGCATTTCAGATGACTTGTCGCCGTTTAATTAGGTTAAATATGTGATGCGTTAACCAAATAGACTAATTCTTAAATATCCAGCCCACCCAGCCCTAGAGGTTCAAGATTTCGAAAAGCCCAGCCCGATAAGCCCGCCCTAGAAATATTTTGCATTAGCCCAACCGGCCCAGCCCGTTTTATGCCTTCAAAACTTTTACCCAGGTCGCCCAGCCCGTACGGGCCTGGGTAACCCGTACGGATTGACCCGTAAATAGGGTCGGCCCGCTAGACTTTGCTGTGTACAGGCTGCGGCTAGGCTAAAATCGTGGAAGAGTTTACTTGCGCTCGATCTTGCGAGCTTATGCTGGACTACGATATGCAGTCTTTCGTGCTTCCCGCTAGAAGGCCTTCGAAATGTGAGGTTGATAATTGCTGTAATCACGTTTATATAAGCGTCATGAATCTCTCTTTCAAATGTGGTTAAAGTGTTAAGTGGGCTTGGATTGTATTAATGTATTGTGAAAATGATGAAGTTATTTTTGTTGTAGATAAATATAGTGATGCTTTGACTTCGGAATATGAAATGGAGTCTACGCTTTGTATACTTTAGATTAGATTTGGATTTTAAGGGGTAACATTGAACGAGTAGTTGCACTCAATCTAGCATAAGCTAACTAGTGCTAGAAAAGTAAAGTAAGAGGACATAATAGAAACCACTTATATTCGGATGAAATTGGTAGTAACTGGGGCATGTACACTTTAAAATCCGTTCTACTTTTACCATATCATCCATCCACACTATAACTACTGTTACAGCTTATGCCTTCCTCAGCTGGACTCCTCACATCTTCATATGCTTCACGTGCTGCATCATGCATTCTCAATAGAATTCTATTGAATTACAATTACTCTTGTTTCAAAATTATTCAAATTATATTTTATGTACTCTGACTCATGCTTCAGCACTTTTTCTCACATTTATTTTATTTTTTCTCTGGGAAAAATGTTGGACTCTTCTGCAAAGTTTGAATACACCTAGCATCCTATTACATCCAACTGGAAGTAGTATGGTGCTTATGGTTGATTCGGAATATGATTTCCTCCGAGATGTGAATGCGGGTTATCAAAAGCGAATGCTGTATTTTCTTACCCGAAGAATTTCGTAGTTTCGTTAGAGCCAGGGATTTCTTCTAGGTCAGGAGTCAGGACGTTATGAATTTTGGAGGAGAAAGAAAAGAGTACTGGAGCAGCAGCACTAACATTGGATAAGATGCATGAGACAGAATTTTGGCTACTAATAAAAGAATCCGAAGGAATAAGCTCTGTGTACGTAGACTAGAATTCGCAAACCTCTTTGAGCAGCTCAGAAGCCAAGGACTTGTTCAGAGAGTCAGTCTTAGTTTGGAGAAGCTAGGACACTCGGCGAATGTTATACATTGCCTCTGTGCTAAATTTTAGCATAAATCTCCTTCAGCCAGAAGGCTTGCATTTAGCTACCCGATTTCATCACAGGAAAGATGTTTCCATGTCATCTACTGTACGCACTACTGTGTAGGTATTGTGATGCTAATGCTCGCCTATATTATGAACGCTTTACCTTAGTCCATGGAGCCATTGGCATATAAGTCTTAAGTAATGATTGCATAAATAGTAGCTCGACTATAATACACATGTTCTTCTGCTATTAATGGTGGACAAAGCATAGCTGCCTGGAATGGCCAGTCTTTAGGTTTATAAGTTGTAAAATACATTCTAATAGTCTATTAGCTGTTACACCAGCTGCAGCTAGTTTCTACCTAACTCTAGACGCAAATCCTGATTGTCTAAAAGGTGCTAATGAGTTTAATAATCTTTGACGTTGATCATGCATCACAAGAGCACTATGTAAAAACGAGCTTAAACTGAAACATACACTGTCTTGCGTAAATTTTGCCTTTAATTAATCATCCGTCTACTTTTCTTCTACATATGTGCGTCAAGGCCTTCCGTTGAGTACGCTCGAGGAGACCGTGTCATTTAAGATATGTTTCAAACAATTTTGGCGCAATCAGTTTTTAATTTACAGAAGAGTGAAAGCATCGTAGTAGAAGCGGAAGGTAATGTTCGAATTCCCGATATTATTTTATTTACTGTTAGCTGTTCATGCACAGAGCGCGGATGCTACGTTATTAAGTAAGAAATCGCGATTTGATTGACGCAAGCTAAACCCTACGATTTTATCTATACCATCAGGTCCAACTCTGTCATCTTCGTACGAACAAATGCTCATAGTTACAGCGCGTATGGTAAATAATACAAACGAGCAATCCACACTGTGACAACATCTCAAGCGCTACAGTAACCTCTGCGCGAACCGTAGTTTATAAAACTATGATGTGTGAGGGTAATACTTAGGCATCCTGCGGCAAAGCTTATGGATTGTTAGCTACCACGAAAGGCGACGCGAATGGCGAGGTTACGGCATCCATCCTTTCCTCTTGCAATATGTTGCGGTGAATGTTATAAAAATCTGCCTTTCAAGCAGGGCGCACGTGGTTAGAAAGGTTGTCGTTAACATAAAATAAATAAAAACATGAAGAGAGTGAGAGATTTATTAGTGTGTGTATGATGATATATGCAGAGATTTGCAAAAACTGCTAAAAAGGTATCCTCTCCAACTTAGTTGCTCTCACTTTGACTTGATGAAGTACTTAAATAACCCAGCGAACTTTATCTCTCCTACTCTATAGACTTTTTAGAGCGAATGAGACCAGAGAGAGAGGGTGGGGGAAGGTATAATAACGTAGAGTTTACGACAGGTAGCATATTAGGTGGAATATTATAGTCAAGGTTGCAGCAGGTTTGCATATTTTGTGGATGTGAAAGTGCGTAGGCCTTTCCTGCGCCCCATCCTTCTCACAGCTTCTTCTTCTAGCCTCTCTTAGAACTGTATAGCTTCATAGGCATTTAAATACCTTTGTGAGTTATGTTATTATGGGGCATGAAAGCTCGCAACTTTTGAGCTGCCCTCTGGAGTAACGACGAATAGTATAGAGATGTCTGATAGGCTCCCATGATTATATCATGATGATATAATTATACTTACATTTCCCGTTGGTTATTTTCTTGCTCAGAAAATCGTGAGAGCAGGCTTTTGAGCACAGCAGCTTGGCTGTGCTCTTAGCGTATATTTTTGCAGGTTTGCAAACGGGTAAGCAGCAAAAGCAAGAACGGGTAGGAAAACTCGAGGTTAGATAAGAAGAGTAGAAAATTCAAAAGCGTCTAACCCGTCTTACCTTTCACTCATATGCTTCCAAAAAACCACCTACAGCAAGATCACAAATATGTAGGTAAGAGGCTATTTCTAAAGGTGAAGTTCTGGATCTAATTTCCAAACTATTATCTACTGCTCTTACTGCTTTGCCCGTTCTTACACTGTAAGTCTGGGTAAAGGAGCTGAAACTGTTGGGTATGAATGAGAGGAAGGGTTTAGACATTCGAGATACATGTACATGGCATGCATGGCATAGCGCAAGGCAATACACAGGCACACCGAGGAAGCAGGTGAGGGAGCTAAAGGGACGGAGGAACAGGTAAAGGATAGAAATGTTTTGTTTGAAACTGTTGGATTTTTAACATAGAAATAGATAGTGCAGTGTTAGGAAGGATTGGGCAACACTGCAGGTAAGCAGACTGACTGAAGAGTGTGTATGTAAGTAGGATTTTGGACGTATGTTTACGGCAAGATTTCCACCAATCGTGGCTGACACGCGCATATCCGTATATGTGTATGTCTCGCTCTCTCCCACTCTACGTGTTCTGAAAAGTGGATGAGATGTACTTATTTGAAAAGGTGATATGTGATGATGACGTACTTTTACTGCAGACTGGATGGTATGGGATGCCATTTGTTCGGTTGATGGAGTGTGTGCCCTCTCCCTATTTTCCCGAATGTACCTACCATGCTTAAGATAGAGCCTCGTCCAGAGAGAGGGCACACACTCCATCAACCGAACAAATGGTATCCCATAGGATGGTACTGAATCTGTAACTATGGCTGCTACTCCATGTTCGTGTGCATATATGAAATTCCTGTATTGCGTATTAAGTTCCATGTTGTGAGGGCTAGCTTATAACGTTATACTATGGGGAAAAAAGGCAAGAGAGTGAAATAAGTATGCGTGAACTCTGGGAGGGTCCGAATATGCAGAGTTCGTAAAGTTTCGTAGCCCATAGTTTGATGATTCGGAAATGGCGTGCAATGCTTAAGGAAGATAAACGTATAAGGAGTTTCATCTTAGAGCTTGCTTTCCACGGGAGAAGCAGAGTAGAGAAAGAGAGAGAGAACATATAGAATCTAGGGGGAAATACTGCGAGAGAGACTGATAGACAGAAGCAACTGTGTAATATGTAAGTGAAGGAACGTGAAGAGCGCATGGGAGAGAGGAAAAAGGTGCAGTCGTGGAGTCAGTTCCAGTTCTTCGATCCGATTGAAATCAGTAGTTTGTTCAGTTTGTTCAGAAGGAAACAAGCATCTTGAGTGGGCCTTGAGCAGACATAATTTGCCGTCTTCTCGTTGAAACTCCGCGGAGAAATTGGCTTGAGGAACCGTCTTTAAATCTAACTTCCTCCACTTCTCTTCAATTCCACTCTTAGTAATCATTTTCGCTTAAATTCAACCAGTCTTTTTGGATTCTCCTCTGTGATTCATCGACTGTGAGTGAGTTTTTTTGACAAATTCTTTTCAAGTCCTTGAGTACAGTATATGGAGTCCGACCCGACTCGGGGGTAGTTGGGAAACTTTAAGAAGTTTTTAAAGTGAAATCCAATGTGGACTGAATTTTTTGGTAGAGTTTCAAAATCCTGGAGTAAAATTTTCGATAGGGAGCACTGTAGTCTCTAAGGGATATTTTTTTCTGGTGGAAATTGCCTGAGATATTATTCTTGGGTAGGCTATACTCCAGAAAATCAGTTTTCAAGAAATCTTTTGTCCAGAAGACAAAATGTAGACATCTCGTTTTGCTAATTTTTTCGACCATTAGGCTTTTAGTCCTATGTGCAGAACAAGTAAAAACAGAAGGAAAATACGGAGACCAAATTTTTTTTTCGGAGGGCGGGGTAGACTCTGCTTGAAAAATGCCAAGCGGTGCTAGAGTCGAGTGAAGGACACGGGTGGATTTATGTATCGTGTCCTGCCTCCTGTGTTACATGAGTTTAGGCAGGGGTAGAACTAGCGAAACGGGTTGGGGGATGATAGATAGAAGGAGATACTCTCGGAATAGAGATGCTCTCTTATTAGTGTTGATGATGACCTCCTTTCGATCTGATATTTCCTCTCTCTCTCGGTGACTGGGGATGAAATCGATTTTTTACAGGCTAAAATCAAACTATTCCTTACTTTATTCTCATTTCTAGATACATCTTTAGTAGAAAGGCTCGCACCGCTTCTAATGTGATTTTGGTCGGTGTGAAAATTTCTGGAAATATTCAGAGGCAGAATCCCTAGATTAGCGCAGTTAAAAGAAAGAAACTGAGGAGTGCTGGAGGGTTATTTTTCAAAGCTTCGTAGCTATCCCTACAACATGCTCGTAAACTGTGTAAAATAACCTTCCTGGCTCTTAGAAGGGGAGGATTTGGTATAACCTATTTGAGAAAAGCGGAGATCTTGCAGGAAGAGTTACAGAAGGAGAGGTAACTCTGTTGTAGTAGTCAAGGTGTGCTGTGTGTAAGGAAGAAGGAAGCGGGAGGCGGTTGCTTTGCAAAGGAAATGAGAAGTTAGTAAATAAGAGTAAAAGTAACTTTGGCTTTCGGATGCTCATTTCCTAACTCCCCGCGTCATGTATTAAAAATAAATTCGCAACATCCATGCCAGAATAAAGGTCAGAGGTGAGGTAATGAATCAAGAGCGGAAGAGGGCTGCGTAAGGGGGAATTGGTACACTTGTAAGAGATTCAACTATCTCAACCCTCAGTATTCTAATGGGATGATCGCGATGCCAGTGTTCATTTCCTGATTGAGAATACCCAAGATGTAAGCCTTGATTGTCCCATCTCACTAATCCAATCAAATTTTTTAATTTCAGAATATGGCAGATAAAAAATACGCCCCGGGTAAAGAGGAAGGTGGGTTTAAAAAGTTTGTCTGGAATCCGGACACGAGCGAATTCCTTGGAAGGACAGGATCCAGCTGGTGTAAGCAAGAAAAATATTTCCCCTTCTTATTGTTATTATACACACAATCTTACAGTAGCTACGCCTAAGTAATGGCATTATCGATTGCATGACTCGAGGCCGTCCTCCTATGCTTCCCTGGTGAAAGGAGGCCAATAGTAGCTAATTCAATTAACAGAAAACCCTACGACAGATCAACCGCCTGCGTTGTAAAATATTCATTTTACCTGGTCATCGAAAAATAATAGTTCAATAAAACAACAGCTAAATAAGAGGCAGGATTTATAAGAGTGAATTTTGATAAACAACAAATCAGATAGTGACCGAGTTCAGACAATGCAGTGGTGGTAATTCCGATCAAATGAAAATGACCAGACATATTGAGTTTTGTAGTGACACGAAGCGAGACTGCATGAAGTCCTGAGAAGCACGTGGAAGGCCTTGAGAGGTGGGAGACCTATGTAAAACATGTGGAGCTCTGTTTTGCAATAAAAGAGTGTAGCTTGCGAGTTTTTTCGAATATGTTATTTGGAAAGCTAAGCAACGGGAACAGAGATGAGAAAAGTAAAGGCTTATAATTGTGAATCTTGTTTCTTGATGAGTTGAAGGTTGACAAGGAGATTTTATGCAAACAAATTTTCTCAGCCAAGTTAGACTCGTAACTCACACAGTAGGAACGGAGTGAACGTATTTTTGCACTGCGTAACAGTTACAGTCTAACTCTCTATAGGAATACATACGAAAGAACCTCTCACAGAACAAAGCTAAAGAATTAAGGAGAGTTACGTTCGAAGGTTCAAGCAAAAGTGCAGTCGAGATTGGTAATAGTTTAGCAGGAGAAAGCTATGCTAGGTTTATTTATTTCTTTGCTCAGGATTTCAGCGTTTAACCACCAGATACAGATTTGGGCTTGATGCTGCATATACCCAATTAAGCAAGGGACGATTAGTAACTATGATCCTAGAATCGAATAAATGGTCTGCCCTATTTGATTTCCTAAGCTGGGTGAAATGCTGATAAGAAGTTGAGGCTGAGAGAACCAGTTGGATAAGAGATAAGCTCTGGATAGGAAGACAGAATACTGCCGCCTTGTCTTGGCGAAGGATTTTTCAAAATCTCACATTGAATAAGTGACTAAGAAAGATATTGAATGCTAATTACTGGCTTGATTCAGTTCAAAAGCAACGATGAATGTTTCCATTTCTTCGGGACGAAATATAGCAAGAGTAAGGAACTAATATGGTCTCAATAGTTTCCAGTTTGGATTGAGTATGAAGCTAAGCAATGGCTGACAAAATTTGGCGTGACTAATTCTTATCTAAGTATATACTATTAGGTTATGCATTCAAAGCTGGGTCATCAGTAGTCAGTACAACATATTCCGACGTCAGAGTCTCTCAGAATTCTCAATTGGTTATCGGATATCGGCTAGGTGTAGAGTAAGATTTCATGTTGCAGGAGGAGCAGTGTCCAAGAATGTTTCTGTATCTTGCTATATATGTGTCTTATCAGATATGGACTGAGTCTAGTCGTCAGGGACTCGCAAGCGTCTTTCTTAAGGAATCTAGTTTACAGTGGAGCAATGAAGGCTGAATTCATGGAATCGGAAGAGTGTATGACTATGAAATAGTGTCTTGTTCCTTACAAAAAATGCGCTGAATCGGCTTTTAATTTTGTTGAGACGGATGGGAAAGTATTGAGCAGAATGTAATCAATGCAGTCTACACGACCTTGGGTGAAACAAAATACTTAAGGGGGGAGGTGATATAAAAGGTATAAGGGCGCGTCCCCACTATGTTCGTACAATAGTATGATTTATCACGCTCCCATAACAACGCACATGTTTGCACACACAAAGACAGTGCATTTGTAATAGTAAGATTTACCATGTTAAACCCGTCATTTTATTACCAATTAGGCAAAAAGCGAGCGAAATTCAAAAGTTAGCAGGCGACAAACTAATGCCCATAGCAATTATCCCTCCATTTGTTTGCATGTAGTGAGACACACTATGAGTGAATTTTAATTTTAATTTTAATTTAGCATTCCCATTAGTTTATCCGGGGCTACGAGGAAGCCATTTTGTTTTTAAATTTTAGCAGCTTTCTCTCCGCGCTTCTAGTATTGTTCCAGCTCCAGCCAAATTTAGGCAACAAGAGAGGTGTATCCTCGGTATTTTTCCTGGAATCTAATGCTATATTTGAGATGTTGAGAAACAAAATCAATATAACACGATATTAGTTAGTTTATTTTAATCGATGCAGCTGATGTGGCTCATCCCTTACGATTATGCGTAATCAATTCATTGCAATACAGTACGATATGCATCACTTCACAGTGAAATGCTGCAAGATACTGATGTTGGTGAAAATGATTCAGAAAGGAAAATTTAAACTTTTGTACCCATATATCCCGTGCATCATGCAATTAGGCTGTGAAAACATATCAGAGGCTAACTAGTAGTTTCTTGCTGTGTCCCCAAAACGACAAGGAAATGCGTGGCTCCCTGCCTGTTTTGGGGCGGAGAATACAACTTGATGGTGAAAATGGAAAGCAATACTCGTGGGAAGAGGCGAGAAGGCACTGTGAAAGTTCAGATATAGGACGATTTCGAAATTGTTTTATTAATTGTTCAAACCGTTTCAGGTTTTTCAACAGAGGGGTGAAAGGGGAGGAGGCAGCTGACAAGAGGGATTGACTGAATACTGCTGTTCTAGAGGCGGTTAGCTAAAGTTAAAGTTGCATGGTACAGCATGCTCAATGACAGAAATTGTTGAGAAAAGTGCGAGCCCTGGGGAACATTTTCATGTGGGTGAGGTGTGCTCTAGGAGTACTAGCGAAAAGGTGGATATGGTTATTTCATTGGAAGGACGTAGGACGTTCGGTTGTAGTAGAAGTTGGCAAAAGTATGGTTTGGGCATCGTAGCGATGGGTTTTGGCTCTTCCAGATCGGCAGATGACGAAAGGCTTGGAATAGTAAGAGTGACAAAGAGCTCGATAGGATTACAAGCTTGAAAGAGGTGGAGGAGATTCTGCACACGTATGCGGTCTGCTTGGATGGAGAAATTTTCCATTTGGCTTTGCTCCACTTTTGTAGCTCAAGCTAGGACGCGGCTAGGAAGAAATCGATCCAAGCTTTCTGACGTCAAACTACAGTTTTATGCGAATCCATGCGAAGGCCTTGTCGGTGAAAGAAGAGAAATGGGAGGTATTCCTCCTTCCATATTCTTGCCACCACCGTCTCGCGTTGCTCCTCCTTCTCCCGGTCTCTCTCACACGCTCTCTTTCCCTCTTGCCCGGTATCTCTAGAACTCTCATTATGCCATTTTCTTCCAATGGAACGAGGAAAATGGGAGAGAGAGGGAGACAGGAGACAGAGCTGACAGAGTGAGTGAGCAGTTATGCACGTCGATCTTTTCTCTCCTACTCTCCTCCATCTTCCTCTATTTGTACTCTACACTGCCCTCCGAATACCCGCTTTTCTAACGGGAGACTTGATAAAAATTCGTGGATATTGAAATACACGTCATGTTGTATGGGATTTTGGCGAAGAAGAATGAGCAAAGGCTGAGAGGCAGTAAACAAAATGGTAGATTAGAAAACGGAAAACTAAGGATGTGATGAACATGTGGGAATAGAATATTCAATGCTCTTTTGTCTCTGCATATCTCTAGGCATACACAAATTCTGTTTTTTAAGCGGACTTAGTCATGACTTTCTAAATGAATGCAAGTAACCCTTTGAAGGGATTCCAATAACTCTAAATCCGATGAATGGTTGGAAAGTTATACCTCAGTCTCAAAGTACTGGTTCTATTATATTGCCATACGCTACCCGCAATACTCCAAATCATTCCAGCTTTCAAGGCCTGGAAATATTTCAGCCAATATTAAAACTCCAGCTTTAAAGTTCCAAGGTAAAAGTATTAGCAATGAGGAGAAAGTATTTTCAAGCCATCCACTCGCATTCCTTTCATACTCGCCATGCCTTCTCGAAACTCTTCCCTTTAACTCGGTATTCCACCATAGCTGTAGTGTAGGTATGAGTTTGTATCTGCATCCGTCACAGCTTTTGAAATAACCACGAGGATCAAAAATGTAGTGTATACCGCTCAACTGGGACAGAACCCGGATCCCTCACTTAAATTAGATATTGAGGAGTAAGTCCAGTAGAATCAAACGAATTCAGATTTAATGCGACTGGGCCATTGAGAAAACATGTTTGAAGAGGTTTTATTAATTCTCAAAGATAGTAAAGAATATTATATAGACAACGCTGTTTCGATAGATTATACTAATGTATTTTATAATGCTCCATGAATATGGGTGAACCATCCGTAGATTACCTCACTCCTATAATAAGTAAATACATTGATAATCATAGCTTGACGCCGCGTGGATTTGTCAGACCTTAGATAAAATCACAGGATAGCTTTGTATGAATTAGAGACCAGCCGGTATGATCAGGATTTGATCATTTCAAATTATCACACTCATGAAGAATAATTACATTTCTGAGGGAAGAAAGCGATAAGGATTCCGGGGATAGATTGAGGGAGAGTGCAATTCTGGATGCAGTAGATTTCGGCAGGATGCGTTAGACAGATAAACATGTGGATGATAATGATA
Source organism: Sminthurides aquaticus (assembly GCA_906901655.1). Taxonomy (NCBI): domain Eukaryota; kingdom Metazoa; phylum Arthropoda; class Collembola; order Symphypleona; family Sminthurididae; genus Sminthurides; species Sminthurides aquaticus. The sequence goes on along the minus strand of CAJQTT010000022.1, from coordinate 674,912 downwards.
AAGGTTTGAATAATTTCTAACTTACATTCAAAGTAAATAGGAGCGAATGATAAAATTTACTTTAGTGGGTTTGGTAAATTGGTTTGTAGGCAGCATGCATGAGTTAAATTTAATTCTCAAGGAGATGATTTCAGGTAAGGTTACGATATAGAGCAGCAGCCGGTGCGCCGAGTTATTCAGTTTAAATCCTGGTTTACTGATAATCAGTAAGCACTAAGTTTAGGTAACTCTATTTAATGTGACTAATAGCGCACGGTTAAAAAAGTGAAGGTACTTCGTTTACTAGGTTTCGGTGCTCACAAATAACTTAAAAGAATAATATTGCTAATAAGAGTAAGAGCAGAAGCACTGAAGATTTTTTGGTATCTGGTAGACTGGAATACAAGAAGACATTTTAGTTGGGAGTTTAGGAGCAGAAAGGAGGCTACATTTTAGTGGCAAGTTTTCGCACTGGGGACGTAATATATGGATTGACTGAATATTAATACAAGACCATTAACGTGGACATGCATAAATTGTAAATGAATAGTAGCTAGCTTACATAGGACATTGAAGGGAATAGATAAAGGAGGAGAAGCATGTGACAGACACGCTGTAAACAAGATTACACATACTCTGGTTTTAGTTTATACCAGAATACACCGCCTATCCTTCCAACTTATTGCCCCAGCCAACCTTTGAACTGAATCTGGCTAATACAATATTAATGTCTTAAGTTTTCTAATGAACTCGAGAGCCCAGAGAGGTTTTCAGAGTAGCTTGTGGAGCCATCTGGAGCGATTAAGAGAGCAGTAAATATCTTTTAGAGAAGTTAAGCATGGGATTTAGCGTTGATACACTACAATATGTTAGACAGAGGAGAACGCCGAACGAGTTGGAGGCAAAATATAAGTAAAAAGGAAAATTTAAGCGAGGAATTTATATTCTACTCATTAGAATTTAACCAGATCTGCCGTTATTCGCTTTACTTCGGGGCGGCCTTTGCCTTTATGCAGCGTTTTTATACCAGTAACGGCATTTAACTATGGGGGGATCTGCCCCGCACCCGGGAAGGAGAGTGCTACAGGGGAAAACCCCACGATTTTTTAGTCGATTATAGAGTGGCTTTATGGAGGGGGGAAATCCTTTAGCTATGGCATCAAATGGTGAACGAACCGGCCAAGGATAAAACCCGTGCCTCTCTCTCCTCCCCATAGTCTAGTCCCAACGCTTTATCAACTGAGCCACAGGACCGGGTCTAATCGGTGGCAAAATATGTGATGAAACTTAAAAAGTTAGCACATAAGGTGGAAGATGACTAAAAAGTAACTATTTAGCAATGATTTTTAATTACAGTCAAAATCACCGTTTTCTACATTATATTTTTCACTGGTCTCGCTGCCTTCTTCTCACTAATGTTATGGATTTTCCTTCAAACCTTAAATCCGAATGAGCCAAAATGGACTGGAGACAATGGATTGATCGGAAGCAACCCGGGAGTCGGATTCAGGCCCATGCCTGATCAAGATAAAAATGTAGAGTCGACGCTCATCTGGTATAAACGTGGAGTACCCGAATCATCTAAATATTGGGTTGAAGAACTCAAAAAGGTGATATCAAGTAAGTCGAAGAAATGCCAAGTACAGCGGGATTGTACTAGCCATCCAAAGAGTAGGGCTACATTTCATAACTGTAACAGAGGTTTTAATGTCCTACGTATTCCTAACTCATCTTCTTTTTTCCAGCGTACGAGGGTAAGGGAGAATCTGGAGACCAAGGAGCGACCTGCAAGAACACGGACAAGGCTGGAGACCAGAAATGGTGCCAGATGGAACTTAACAAAATTGACAAACACTGCACTGCTGCTAACGACTTTGGTTACACCAAGGGTGAACCATGCATCTTGATCAAGCTGAACAGAGTAAGTTGGATTGTGCTTGATTTAGGGAACCAAGGGTTCAGAAAACCTGTTTTCTTCGGGCCTTGGTAAAGCTTGAAAAGAATTTCGGTAGATTTTCTCATTGAATAATTTTCAACAGATCTTCAAATGGGAGCCGGAACCATACGCTCCCTTGGATTTCCCTCTGTCATCGGGCATTGAAATGCCACTGAAGTTGCAGGAAAAGGTCAAAAACTCTACTCAAGAGGTAAGTTGGGAGGGTTTAGAATATCTAAAGCATAGCGTCTTAAGTTTCTAGGAGTTTCCTGGAAAATGTATGTAACTTTTTGGCAGTTAAATATTACGATATAAGAAATAACTAACATAAAGTCGGGAATTTTGCAGCATGTGTGGTTCTCCTGCGATGGCGAAAACCCAGCTGATCGTGAAAACTTGGGTACTGTGGAATACTACCCCGAGCAGGGAATCCCGACATACTTCTTCCCATACTTAAAGCAGAAGGGTTACCAATCCCCATTTATTTTCGTCAAACTCAGTAATCCAGTCTGTAAGTGAAATATTTACTGTTTCTTCAAATTTAACGAAAGACTGCAGGTTCTGCGATTTGACGGGGCAAAGATAGCCATGCACTGTACGTGACAATATCTGTTAATGAGCCTAATTTCTCTATTCTCTTCTTCCACAGCTAATGTTCTCATCAACGTCGAGTGCAAAGCATGGGCTAAGAATATTAAACCAAGTCGACTGGATCGAGTTGGAACCGTTCATTTTGAAATAATGATTGATTAGACATAATAACTGAATTGTAAAAAAGTTTCTGTAGTGTCTTCTAGTTGCGGAATCAATAGAATACTTGTTTTAATTACTTTTTTGGCTGGATCGTATTGTTTACAATAGCTGTATAACTATTTTGTTCCTCATCATTCAATCATTCATCAGTTTAACCATTTATGTATATATATCCAGTCGCATCGCAACTTGTTTCTCCGCAAGTCAAACTAGTTCCAACCTAGATTCTCTCTGTCAATCAAATTTTAAGTTGCTTGAGGTATAAGCTTGACTACGGAGGAAGCTAGCACTATTGATGTTCACAAGATAAAACATGCTTATAGAGCAGACACAAACAGAATTCTTCGTTGCACCGCTCGTTGCATCCCTCAATTCAAAGTTTACGGGAGAAACAGAGAGAGCAAGATAGTGGTAATAAACCTCCTAGTTCATTATTAGAATATCCCCATTTGCTTCAGTCAGTCAGTTTACTTCTGTAGTAAAAATTCCGCCAGACTTATGCATTGCCCTTAACTAGGAGTAGGCTCGTTGGCTACTTCTTCGTTGGTTCAGTAGTAATAATTAACGATAAAACTATAATATCGTATTTGATTGATGCTGCATAAATTGTATCTGTCAAATCGTAGCGTATGTGAATATACAACTAGTTTACAATAATAGTCCTGGTGAGGATACTGTAGACTACGCTGTGAGGAGTGCTATTCAATTCCTAAGATCTATAGCTCTACCCATAACTATTGCGATCATGATTGTATTCTTCAGATTGAATTTCCAGAACTAGTGATTGTTCTTTAAAAACGCATTTCTTCTCCTTCAACTCAAATACTACCCAGAAACACCCACCTCTAGATCAGAGAGCACTTCCAAAGTAATTAATTTGTAAGTAAAAAATTGTATCAGGTATGATTTTCTTGAAGCGTGTTTAACATCGCGACAGGGTAGAAAACTTGTATGAGAAAAGGCCGAGTAGTGGGACAGTAGCCGTAGCAAGCTTCAGGTAATCACCCGCATCTATTGGGCATGTGGCTGTGGCATGGAAGCGGGGTGAGTTTAGGCAATGTGTTCTTAACGCTGATTGTAAATGATACGAATGTAATTAATGCAAAGCCCATGTTTCATAATAAACAAACTGCTGGAAGCCATGTAAACGCTATTCCTTCCAGCTGAACCGAGTCAGGTCGGATGATCGTCAACAACTTTTGTTCCCCCACTCACTAAACAACTTTCACCGCATAACGACTTCCTACCTACAGTACAGCGGCGCTGTCATTCTGCCGTTCCTCCTCACTAGCTACTTCTTGCGACATTTTAGAACGAGTAGAAGCTTTAAGAATAATGTATAGCCGATCCTCGCACTAGCCTTGGCATTCGCAAAACCATTAAATCTCTGAAGCTTTTCGTTGACGATTTTGGATGCAAGGGGGCGACACGTTTAGCCCGCTAGATCCTGGGCTTCAAGCAATACTAAATTGTGGTTCAGTATTCAACTGGCACGAACGTCTCCCAATAACGATGCATATTCTTTCAATCACACACCATTTTTTCGCCTGTAGGCATAAGGTTCACGCTCTTAATGTACGATTTAAAGTACAGTAATAGATGTCGTCCTCCCCTGAGTCAGATGTGTTACTTAAAGCTCCTCCAAATCCCTTTGATTTCTGAACTCTGCTGCTTATACACTGCCTCAAATTCAAACTTAACTGTTGAAACAGGAAATACAAGAGTAAAGAGTCGCGGAAGCCACGAGAAAGTTATTGTCAATTTATGTGTAAGTAAGAAATAATAAGAATATTCATTATCAATAAGAATTGATGGAAATATATAATTTAAAAATAAACTTATCGTGAACGGATTTAACGGATACAGTGAGAGCTTCAAATTAAAGAAAAAGGTGTGTGAAAATATTCCAAGGGATTTTATGTAAGCAATCTTTCTCCTCAAACAAGATACATGATAAAAACAGGTTTTTGTTTAGGTGAGTTGTATGGATCGTTAAAAAATTACAGATAAAAATATGCTTATGAAACTCTCTCTCTCTCTCTCTGATTAATTTTCATAAAGTTTATTTTGGAACGGGTGTAATTGGCTTTGAAATCTTTGTAAGCGGATGAATGTGTTGTCCGACGTTTGTGTTGGGTGCTTGTTTAAACAATGACTCTAATGAATTTATCGGTATTCAGTTAATGATGGTAACACAAAGATGAAGAAAAGTGATTGTGATTCTAGATAGTTTCTACTTATTTTGCTATTTAAGCTGTTGGCTTTGAGCTCAAGCTCAAGTATAGCACTGTGAACTGTATTTTTAACAGTTGTAGAAGTCAATTGTAATTGCGGAATATATTTTGTTTACTTTGTAACCAACTTAACGTAGTGTTCTTTGTCATTGCTATGAGGGTAATAGTTAACTTTATCCAAGACCTTCATGATTAGCTTCGTTGATACGATGATTGTTGGCATCTAATATGCATGTGTATAGCTTTCAGTTGAATCGCTTTCTGTTGCAACATTTTGCAAGCAAATTATTTCCCGACAAGTTGCGAAAGTGAATGTGATTAATTGTTTTTCATAGGAATTGTTACATAATTATCCAGGTAACGGAAACGGGCGAGTATAAGACCTTACCTCTGTCAACAGTTGAATCCCTGCTCAGTTTCCATGCTGCCGTGTGTAACGCACCCTCCTCATGAATGTGGATACAATAGTTGGGTGAGGTTTTGTGATTTCAGCTTATTAACAGCTCCTTCGATTACAAGTTTACAAACCATACCATAACATTACGAAGTTATCATGATCATTATAATTCTCACATGTTGCATGTTACCAAGCAAGCAAGGGGAAGGGGAGCTGCTGGTGACGTGACGACCGTAGAGCACACTTTACTTCTTCTTTTTACTTGTTTAACATTTACTGTTTAGTTTACATTACATGTTTTCAGTTATTCTTAATGTTGAATCGTTACATCGTCCCATGGTTTATCTGGTCAGGTAATTGTTATCTGCATTCCCAAGGGGTTTCAGTGGTTGTTAAAAAGAATATTTCGTACACACGTAGAATGTACAAGTACAAGACATTTAAAAGGTATTCCAAGCGCGGCGTTGTGTGAGTAAAAACTAGGAACTAAAACTAGTCCAGTGTTGAACGTTCAACAGCATGCTAGAGAAGAGTATACATATAAACACAATGGCTGAACGTTAATGAAAGAGAATAAGTAATTCTAGTAATAAGAGACTTCGTATGGATAGAATATTACGTTAGAAGTAAGAGAGAGAGTTATAATTAACCTGTAGTATGATCAGAATGTATTACGGTGTATATTTAATGTATTATTGCTGTCATTTTTTCTTAAGAGAAAATATAGATCACTTCTGCTGCAGGTACAATAGTAACTCCGCCAATTCCAGATCATCTAAAATATTTTAAGTTAAATGCGCAGAAATTTTGTTCCAATATAATAAATTCTTCTACGTTTATTAAACTCAATGTAACCTGTAATGGCTTGCCCAACATACACCCACGGAAGAATTGTTATGAATTGGATGCTATAGACTTAAAACCAAAATATCAATGATTTTTCAACAGTATTTGAACAATTGTCCCTGACGTACCCTACAATACCTTTGGTCATAGTTCATCGTGCAAAAGTCAAATAACCCAAATGGCTCGATATTTTGGGAGACATCGGGGATCAAAAAAGCAAATTACTTATGGGGTTTACTATAGGGACCGTGCACATATTGTCTTCACCTTAACTTGCCCCAACCTGTGATTGAAATAAGTTTTCGAAAGCAAAATTAGGACGAGTGATGACCTTTTGCTTACTAGTAGTTTACCTTTAATCAGCTGAACTTTTTTTCACATGTTTCTAGTATTCCCAAGCTTTGTTTGCATCGTATAATGACGGTACCTAACTTTGAACCGCAATTTCTCCGAAACAATCCTTCATTTGGGTTTTTTGATTTCGGAACTATAAACTATACGACCAAAAGGGTACGCTTGGAAGTAGTTTTCGAATTCCGAGGGTGGTACGACCAAGCGGATGGTTGCAAAAACTTTCACATCCCATTATTCAAGCAATTGGGATTCTGTTGATACAATTTTTCCTGTTAATAGAGGAAGTACTTATGCTAGGGTATTTACACCAGGAAACACTTAACTCCAAACTTGAACTACATGGTATTAGCTAACTCTTACGTGAGTTAGGAATGGGGGCTAAACTTATGACTTAAGTATCACGAAGTAGCGGAGTCCACTCTTTAAGTTGCTTAGTCAGAGTAAACAGATCTAAAATACAAACCGTACCACAGTTTTAACTAGCGAAAAAAACTACGTCAAATAAAAAATGCGAGGAATTCTAATAAAAAATTACAATAATCATTACAGTGAGGAATCTGGGACTAGTTGGTCGCTGTGGGGACGATTTCGCCGGGACCATCTGGGTTTTTAGCTCCTCCAACTTTTTCCATTTTGAACAGAACAATAGGCTGAATCTGAACATTCGGTAGTCTTACTTTTACTCCGGCTTCCCGACTACGAAAATTCGTGAATTTCGTACAATCGGATTCCCCGAGTTTCAATCGATTGTTGCGCGGAGGCTCATTAAAATAACATGGGCGGTTTTTATTAAATAAAAAAAATGAACCAATTCTTAGGTTTACCCTATTTTTCCATCAAGGGATGCGAGGAGTTAAAAACACGAATGGTCCAGGCCAAATGGTCCTTAGAAAGGCCAACAGGTCCTAGATTCCTTACTGCACTAGGGTCCTATACATTCAGCTCTAACAGTGGATCCATAACAGAAACTCTAGAGCTAGCTCCGGTAACTCATCGGAGAAACTCCGAATTTATATTTCCGTGCAAGTTGATGAAGGGAAGCGAGGTGCACATTTGATACGAAACTGAATACTAATACTCTAGGAGGTAGAGTTTTTCCCGTTTTAGTAGCTCTTCCGGCGTACGTCAGTCTTTAAATACAAGTGATAAATATTTACTGAATATCCATATGTATTCTATAACTGCACTGCACATGCAAAACATTTATTCACGAATCAAGAATTATTCTCTTACCGTTGCATATACTGCTCCGGAACTTCTGGGAATTCAAAGTTTAACACTAAGGGAACTGGAATGAGATTTACGTTCCAACGTGTAATAAAATCAGTCGTTATGAGGACTCGAGACACGCCGCCCTTAAAAAGCTCTACCAAGTGATCCCTGTTACCGCACTGTCCGTGCTAAAAGAACAGAACAACGTTAGATTACAATACTTGTGTAAATATAATTATAGCGAATGCAACTCACCACTGAACAAACTTCCAAATCTTTTTGGTACTCCCGTATTTTAAGCGCAAGCCAGTCGGCTTTCGCTCCACTATTGCAGAATATTATAGCTTGCTCTGTTTCCATTAAGTCGGACAATTCGTGTAAAACCTTTATCTTCACGTCGTCGTTTTCGACAACTTCATAAATCTGACTGAGATTCTCAAATTCTTTCATTTGTTTCTGTGTTGCTTCTTCTACGGAAGAATATATAATTTCAACTTCGTCAGGAGATGGAGGACGAGGGGGAGGTGTCCCATGTCTCGCCGGCAGAACTTGCAAATCATCGCATTGATCTACCGAAAATTGAATGTACTCAGGAGTTTTCAGTTTCGAAACCAGCGCAATTACTTCTTTCGTGACTTTTTCAGTAAGGACTATTACTTGGACTCGTTCAGGGTTTGGAAGCAAATATAAGAGCTGAAAACAGAAAATTGATTAATGGCACGTATACGTTAATGTCCTTTTCGGCGACTGTTTCAGCTGCATAAACTCACCTTTCCAACCAAGATAGTTGATGTAGCTAGAATTACATCTGCTGTGTCTACAATTAACATTCTTACGAGATCTATTGAAAGCTTTCGCTGTACTATCAGTTCCCGAACACGACTTGGTGTTCCAGCAAAAATTTGGCTTGAATCTGGTGACCTATCGGTCTTTGAACAGCAAGTAGCTTTCGCATCTAACCATGTTCCTATTTCCATGATCTTCGTCAAAGTCTAAGTTTAATTACAGCACTTTAGTTTCAGGTATCCATCATGGCATATTCTACTTAATCCAATACGCTTATTTACCGTTGCAGCAATTTCAGCGGTCGGTTGTAAATGTAGCACCTGAGGCTTGTTTACAGCGTAATCTATTTTTTGCAATGCACATACTATAGCTGCAGTTGTTTTTCCACTTTGAGATCCAGATTCAACAATGGTATCACGTCCTGTTAAAATACATGGAACTACGCTCTGTTGCAAGGGTTTTGGGTTAGCGATTCCCCAAATGTGAAGGCCGGAGAGCAATGCACCAAACAGTTCCATTGCTTCAAATGCAGCATAGGCAGGGCCACTGTATTCTTTTGCTTGAAGCTGAAAAATATAAAATATCAGATTGCACATTCTTACTTGTTATGACCCTACTAAGGTTCTATCTATCAGACTAACAACGCTTTCATACTTTTTGTGCTCCAACTACATTCTCTGCGTTAGTATCCTCTTCTACTTCCAAATCCTGAAATAATTATTCTTTGCATTTTAAATTGTAGTTTGCAACATATTCCATTAAGGCTGGTCTCCAGCCGTGCCAGCAAAGGCAACAGTTATCTCACGAATATTCTTACAACAAGCATAGATGTCGAGTCGGTAGAGCGAGAAGCCTGAGACGGTTTGTTCATGTTGAGCTCCTGTTAGAAATGTAACTTGTTACTACACCCATTCATTGGTCGGGTATGGTTCAATAATCACGAAAGCTTTATTGATTGTTGTGTACACTTTCTACCTGCAAAACTTGATGCGCTGGAGAGGGTGAAGCACTTCCGATGGCATCTTTACTTCCCCTTGTGGTTCTCTGAAGGATTTACACAGAAAATGTAGACTGCTTTGCTCGCCCGCGTAAAATTGTCATAATTAGCTAATTACAAATGTCGATCAACTTACCTGAAGGCCTAACGCAAGAGAAGGTGCAATGCGTATGATCTCCTTCGTACCATTCTGAAAATAAATAATTCAGTGAATACATGAAGTTATGCAATCCACATAGTTTCCACAGCGCATTTTTATTGTATTGTCTGGAGATTCAGTGTAAGTGCAAGAGCTTTACCGATAAAGGTTGTAAACTTTCTGGAGACGTATCACGCACATCTGCATTCGCATCGTTCTAAAAACAAAGAACAATACTCATTAGATACTGGTCACATAGAATGCGATCGTTCGAATTTTCACCCTTCTTACTTGTACAACCAAACTATGAGCATTACTCTTCTTTTACGGTACTCAGTTCTACAACGAATTAACAAGTACAGGGTGGATATCACCAAACATGCAAGGAATTATTATACACCGTGTTTCAAAACTTACGTTCCCTTTTCCACGACGTCTAGCGGCTGTTCCTTGTACTCCATGGTCATACAACAAAGTTCATCTTGTAGAAGAAGGTTCAAAGTTTCGTTTCATGTCAATTACCTTAATGTCAAAGGTCATCATGCTATGGCGCGAAAAATTCAAAAATGTAAAATTTTTCGCAATGGCGGAAAACAATCCAGAGAAATCGTGTGTACGGTGATTTTTAGGAAAAAATTCGATATTAGCGGTTCAACCTAACGTTAGAATACACTTTTAACTATCTCCTCCATGCAAGGCATCGATTCGTCGTTGGTATCGAACTTTTACGGAATACGCAAGGGAGAGTAGGTGGGCGCCCACAAATTTTATAGCGCCCACCTCTTCTCCCTTCTGCACTTTTTACATTTCCTTCTTCCGTAAAAGTTCGCTACCAACGACGATTCGATTACTTACGTAGAGGAGATCGTTAAAAGTGTCTTCTAAAGTTAGGTTGAACCGCTAATATCGAATTTTTTCCTAAAAATCACCGTACACACAAAGAGTTCTCTGGATTGTTTTCCGCCGTTGCGGAAAATTTTCCATTTTTGAATTTTGCGCGCCATAGCATGAAAATGACCTTTGACATTGACATGAAACGAAACTTTGAACCTTCTACAAGTTGAACTTTGTTCTATGACCATGGAGTACAAGGAAAAGCCGCTAGACGTAGCGGAAAAGGGAACATATGTTTTGAAACACGGTGTATTTAAACAAAGCCTTACCCGCACAACTGGGGAAGAGGAACGATGTACCGTTTCAGCAATATTCTTCTGAAAAGGAAACTTATATTATTGATCGAGAACCAATCCACAACTATTTAACGGTAAACTACATCGTAGTATTGATGCATGTACAACTTGTTACCTGGAAGACTGAAGACTGTGACTTAGATGTGGTAGGTGCATCTTTCATTTTTTCCTGAAACAGCAAGTTCTAGTATACTGGTTGATACCTTTACATAACTGAGTTGAGCTACTGATTATAGTTCTTACATTATTACGCTCATCACGAAATTTACTGGGCGGCGTCCCAGGGCTTGCCACAGCATTTGAACTACCCTGCAATCGTTCAGCCTCCTGCTCTAAAAATTGAGCAAATAGCTCGTCGTCCTACAGAGGAAAGTCTTGCTAAATACAGGGTTAAATACAATACCCAGGCTTAGCTGGGCGTGTAATGCCCTGTCTATACTTATTTTCATAGCACAAGCTTGTCATAGCTTTTCCATAGTAACCCGTTTATTTAACATTAGCAATGAAACGAGATAGGCATTGTTTCACGCCATGCTACAAGATAGAATTGCTATGACAAACTTGTGCTATGAAAATAAGTATATACAGGGCAAGTGTTTTCACTCCTAACTTTTTCTCTTACTCGCTCCTGATTCCGTAACAACAGATACAAAGTGACTTTTTAAGTGAGTCTCGCACAGTGGGATCGCACTTGCGTTCCACCATGTGTTGTTAAGGCATTATTTACAACATATACAAAAGTGTAACAGTCACTGAAGATCATACATGATTTTGACTGTATTATCCTTACGTGAGTTGCAATTGCAATTTCTTCCGACGAAGCAGTAGTTTCTTTCCGTCGGTGAACCCTGCTGAGTTTGAGTTTCCTGAAAATTGTGTCCGAAATTGCATTAAACCAAAAATCTACAAGCCCAGAAGACTTAAAAGGACTTCCTTTGATCACATACTTTGCAGATACAATGGATTCGGATGACTCCTCATTATGCTTATAATAGTCTTCATCTGCCTCGAAATGAAATTGAATGACTTCCCAGGGCCTAGCTGGATCATTTACTTCCTCTGTTAGCTCCGCAAGTGCTTTTAGTTGCTTTCTCCACGTTTTCCTTCTCATTTTGTTGTAATTGCGAAAGATTTGATTTATTCTGTATTTAGGATTGGATTAAACGTAATATGCTCATTATCATTACGTGATACACAAGATTGTATAGCTAGATTTTCTACTCACCTTGAAAAACTGGGTATCTGGACTCGATCAACAATTTCCGGTAAATTATCCCCAATAATCTTTTCTAAGCTTCGTAATGATGCACTCGTTACAGCGATACTACTCTAAAAGAACAAACACATAGCGAAAAGTAATTATTACATCGGCGTAGTTGCTCAATACAACCTGGCTTCCATTACATTTACATTTACATTATTCCGTAACATATTCATTCATATCCAAAGGGTAGAACAGCAAAAACATACCCTAACGATTGAGAAAGATTTGGCAAGTGTATCCGCTTCCCTCTTCAAATCTGCTTTTATGCTATCCAGTTCTTCTTGCATACATTCGATTGTCTTCTGTAAGTCATGATGCTGGGATACATATATATACATGAACAATGAATTAGTCAACCAATTTAATCATTATGATAGCTACAATACGAAAAATCCATATCATCGTCACACATCCTTACCATAGATGAGCGGGCATTTAATACTTGCAACAGTTCTTGCAAACTGAACAGTATGTTTCTCACCCTCTCGGCTTTCTGATTAGCATACTCGGTTTTCCCACTTATCCCATTCATTATAATTACATATCTTCAAAGTCACGCAGCATTTCTACCAGTAACCCAATATTTGCCAAAAACTATCCAACTCAGATAGTAGCTTGTATACTTACTACCTTTTAAATGTTCGCAATGTGGGATTGCATCTAACCTAAAAATAAATAATTCAAAACTTAAGTTTTTAAAGAAATAAAGGTTTCAAAGTCTTATCTACCGCGTCTGATTAGGAATTCTTTTTAATTGGTAATTCTCTTGCTTCAACAGCGATTCCACCTGAGCAAATTTTCCTGCTATTGATCTAGTCACTTTCTCTTTCTAGATGTTGCTATTATGAACACTTGAAGTATTTTGTAAGTTAATAAAACTCCTTGAACAGATATGTTTAACTTCTGATGTTTCAATCTCGGATTCCGGCTACACCCCACAGCGCAGCCCAAAGAACCACGAGGAGTACTAAAAGTTTTAGGATCTATTCAATGAATGTTGGATCCACAATGTATGCAAAATATTTCAATGTAATTAGCCTGACTGGCTTGAATTTCCACTAAAGCCAGTTGCCGTTGTCAGCCGTAATTACCAATATATCCCGTCCCCAACCCAAAAGGTTCATAAAACACAATTCAAAATAGATAACTAATATATATATATATTTAAAATATCCATTCAATTCGGTTGGACTGGAGCAAAGGGTATAACTGAATGAGGTCAATTTCAACACGTTAATTTAAAATACCAGATTTAAGAGGCAGGCACACATAATATACGTTCCATGTATTACTTTAAAATTACAACAAACATTAACGCGTCCCTCTAAATCCTTTGATGCTATCTGTATCCAATGTGTTTTACCTTCAGCTTTAGTCCATTCCTACAGGGATTAGATACCCGACAACCGACAAAACCGGATTTAGTGCGTTGGAAGAATACACTAGCTGTGCAAAAGAAACACCAGCTGTGCCCAAATTGCCACACTACGGTTGGCCGTAGGATACAAGAGCTGTCACCACATGAGCAGGAACGCGGGAAAGTTGAACGTGAACGTTGTTCTCACGTCTACCTTAAAAGTTATAAACTTTAAATAAGTATTCCCTGCAAAAATGAAATACGGCGTTTCCTTGCAACCCGGATGGTTGTGACCCATAACATTTAGTTATGATTTTGAAAAAAATTTATTAAAATCCATGCGCAATTAAAGTGTCCCCGGCACTTCAAGTGAGAAAATCGGATTTAGGTTACACCTAATGTGGTAGGTGACACCATATGTATGCTAGAACACAAGAGCTGCGGTATAGACTCCAACGCGTATCCCTAATTTTTTGTGGCAGTAGGCGTGCGCTTATTTCAGACTGTTTGTAAACCGTTTGATTCACGATTTCCTGCTTAGCTCATACCTCCCTCCGCTTTTCTAATACATCACTTTCCTGTGTGTCCGTTTCTCCCCTCTCCTCCGTTGTGCCGTTGTGTCTTCTCTACATGCTCGCTGATCCAAATGAGTATGTCTTTTCACGACCAAATCTTCGCTCAGAAGCGCCACAGCATCTGGCGATATCTACAGTTAGAAAGCCAAGATCTTCTACTTTGCTACACCCTAAATTTTATGTGTGCATGCCGAAGTTTGACTGCGCTATAGTGTCTCCATGTCAGGGAGAACTGACTTTTTACTTTCAGTGAAACTGCATGGTCAACCGTCTTGTGGCGGAAAAGTTAAGTAATAGTGCCAATACACAGCATCTGGGAAGAAGTGAAACGTAGCAAATGCCGAACTGCTTCAGAAATGCTGAGCAACTCCTGATATAGGTAGGGGCGCCGATGAGTTTGTAAGGGATGAAAGAGAATGTGACTTCGTGTGAAAGGGAAAAAAGGCAAATACTAGTTTGTAGTAGTTGTAGGTTGACTAGTTCATTAGTTGTTGACTAGTGTATTAGTTGTTGACTAGTTTCTTAGTTGTTGACTAGTTTCTTAGTTGTTGACTAGTAGAAACCTAAACCTAGACTAACGTCTTCTCCTTTCCTTCCTATTCTCCTTGGACGTACTTGTCTTAACTGTAGCATTGCTCTCCAGCCTGACTCACCTCCTTTAACCTCTACAAGTTTTACAACAATAACTCGAATATCCGTCAAATTAGGTTCAGAAATGCTGAGCAACTCCTGATATAGGTAGGGGCGCCGATCAGTTTTACAACAATAACTCGAATATCCATCAAATAAGGAAGTCACATAAGAGCTAAAGTTTAAGTCGTTTTCTAATGCTCGGAGTACTCAGAAATTTGCATTCAACAGCCAGATGGGTATACGATACTTTCAAGAAATAATGTTCCAACATGCTGCAGTACGCAAAAGGTTAAGAGCAAGCGCAATGGCACCTTATTGCCATGGAAGAGAGCTGTATTGGATCATCTGAATGACTTTATTGTATTTTAGTTTTTTTGATTTCGTTAAATCTAAGGACCCGCGCGAGGCAAGTTTGAAGCAACAGCTGATTATAAAAACTGCTATGGAAGCTAATGTTTAAAATAATTAAATGCAATATTAATTGTGAGTATTGATAATTGAAAACACCTAATTTGGAATCAAAATGTTTCCTAGAACATCCAAACATTTTGCACAGCTAAAAAACTCACTGCAACGTGCGGCGGGGCGAGGCTCGAATCTCAGGCAAGTCTGATACATTAAAATTGATACGTGGATCAAATTTTACCGCATTCCTAGATAAAACTGAACACAATAATATTACTTTCAAGCAAATGTCTGTAATAAGGTCACCGCTAATAACGGAAGTAAGAAAAACGAAGTGGGGGCGAGGTGGGGATCCGTCCGGAAGGAAGCAACGTGTTTCACTGATCTTAAATTCGAAATTTACATTCGAAATTACAACATTTTTTCTCTATTTTTAAGGATCATGAATCTGTGGGACGCATATTATTAAATTCAGAAAAATACATGTTCAGCAATATCAATGACTGTGACCTGAAATCAGCAAACTTGGCTAATATGAAGTTGAGCTACATACAGTGCAGGAGGAACATACACGTACTGTCCCCTCGTATGAGTTGCGCTTTATGTATTCCAGGGCATAGCCCGCGTTTCCAGGGGCATTTAGTGTAAGCCGGGAAACATTACTTGTACGCCGATCTGAGTTTTCTTGGTTTAGATGCTGTGGAAATCTTCATTACAAGCGGATTCTGAAAATTATTTTTTTCAATCATATCTGCAGCTCACACCGCACAATATTCTGGGCTGCAAGGAAAGGTGGCGCTTATGGTTAAAGAGGAAACCATGATTAAAGTTTGTCTAGTGAACACTTTTGACGTTAGACTCGCCTTTAGCTCTCACAGGGAAACAAAAAGTGTATCCCAGCGGACATTTCTTATGCTCTCCGTGGCATACACCTAATGTTTCCTTTCGACACCCTTTGTATGATAAACATAAACTGACATAGATACATCCAGTATTTGATCCTGGTGAACTCGGGTAACCCAGGAGAGCAGATGGAATGAGGAAGTGGCGTCCACCAGTTTTGCTCCAATTTTCGGCGCTGGTAGTGTCAAGCGATACCAGGCATTGCTGAACTTGAAACATGGTACCGAACTTGGATTCCCTCTAAAAGGCCACATTTGAAAAGGCCACCATTTCAAAAGGCCAAATTTGAAATCGCCATCCTGCCTAAAAGGCCACAACATGATAACGCCACAAACAACGTTTTAGACTATTTATAGCCTATTTATTTTTATGGTTACAGATTAAGTTGTTTTGGATAAATATTGATTGTTGTGATAACTTAAAACCAAGCATTGATTTCCAGATTCCTTCTTCTCCATACTTCAGTTTGCCTGGAGAAGAAGGAAAGAGAGGAAGTGTGCTACAACGAATGGACGGAAGGATAGATATTGGTATCCCACATAATCATGCACCACTATCTCTGGAAGCTGGCAAGAGGAATATACAGACACGCATCAGGAATTTAGCAAAAGAACGTCCAGAAATGGCACCCACGGCAATTGTTTATGAAGCAACAAAAGGTGCCAGTGATTTTCTACTCACATCATTGTCTCATAAGAATCCTGAGTTGACTCAATGCACCACAACAAGTAACAAACGACCTAGGTTCACTGAAGAAAAAATCGGCGGTGCTCCCAGCCCCAGCCAGTAACTGCGAAACGACCGCGCTTTTGTGAAAAAGAATACGACTCTGATTCTACTCAAATATTGTAATGCAAGAGTATTGTTTGATGTTTTAAACTGTTTTTGAACTTTCGAAAAATAAATTGTAATGTGGCCATTTCGAGGTTGACACTTGGCGATTTCAAATGTGGCAAATTGAAATGTGGCGATTTAAAGGTGTGGCCTTTTAAATGTGCCCTTTTTGAGTGTTACCACCGAACTTATTTCACCTAGTAGTAAGCTTAGACCTCTGGAACTTTTAGTTCCATAGCTCCAAGCAGTGGAAACTCTACAACGGGAGGGTGGCGAACTTCAACTTTGAGTAGTTACTAGTAGACTTTCCCCCAATATAATCTTATAACTAGCTTTATCAAAAGCGTAGGTATGTAAGCAAACTCAATTTGGATCGATAATTCGTCAGCTTTGCATTATTCCCATTTTGTGTGCTTCGCAGGACGATTATTTCTTCTGAGAATTCTCTTGGAATAAATAACCTTCCATCACCATCTTCAACCTCTCCCCATCTGGTGACAAACAAGCGTGTAATAAAGCAATAAAAATCAGTAATTGGATATCCGCTTCGTGATTGTAGACGAGATCAACCTATGCAACAAGACACATTATATTATTCTCGGCTAATACACTCTACAATGTAGTGGAAGTATACTGTGCAGGACGTGTTTAAATAAGCTCCGCAATAAAAGAGTGTAACACACATTGTATAGTGTAAAAGCTGATAAAAGTTGTACCAAAATATTCGCAAATTAAGTGTAATTGTGTATAGGTGGAAAATTTGAGGGAATTTATCGAAAAATCCCACTTTTTCGGAAAAACTGCAAATTTTCAACCGCTAACAGGTCCAGAGAAGGAGCGAAGGAAGATACTAGGAGCCATTTGCATACAAAGATAAGTTAAATCTAATAGTATATGTGCTCTCAGGACCACCTTCTCTTGTTGTAAAGTTAAAAGTTACTGGCACCCAGGGTTGAGACGATTAAGTCTTTTTTAATCAATTAAATCCGGCAATTAGATTTGAAGGACCGTGGACAATTAAAAATTAAAGTTTGTCAATTAAAAATTAGTTGTTAAATCCGCGCGCAACTAAAAATGGCCAATTAAAATTTAGTTGTGAATTGTGCCAATTAAATTGGGCAATTAACAATTAAATTCTAGAATTTGACAATTAAACATTAGATTCCAAATTTTGACAACTGAAAATTAAATCTAACAATTAACAGTAAAAATTACAATTCATTCAACCGTATATCTTAGGTGAGGTAAAGTTACTGTTACTGACGGTTCACGATGAAAAAAAGACACCTTATTTGTTCCGTGATAATAATTTAAATGACAAATCTAGGCTTTATCGGAATCTTAGTTAGAAACAAAATCAAAATGGCCTAAGGGTTTCAAAGGACCTCGTTACATTTCAACAGAGCTGGAAAGGTATCATCTTCCAGGCGTGCTCTATGTTGTCTCATAATATAACTAAAAATCCTTTCTGACGCAGCTTGAGAAGGGAGAATGTATATGTTATATTTTAGAACAGATATTTAGTAACCAGATACTGCTCTAGAGGTGAACAGAATCTCTCGCATGCCAGTTACTCTCAATGTCTAGGGAAATCCATTGGTAACCAGCAATTTCTTTGCTGGCAGTCGCAATTAAACGCTACAATTAAAAATTAAATTTCTCGCCCTCACAATTAAAATGGGCAATTGACGATTGAAACTTCGCATCGGACGATTAACAATTAACAATTAAAATTAGAATTTTTACTTAATTGTTGCCGGATTTAATCGATTAAGTTTAATTATGGACCCAACCCTGCTGGCACCACATTACGAATGTATGAAGGGGGGACGGAACGAAGGAAAGGAACAACAGTCTGGGGACTCTCACACCAGACCCTACAGCAACAGCTTATAACCAAAATAGATGCTAATAAAGAAGAGTGCGACGAAGTGAAAGTTCAAGTGAAGACTGAAAAGTACATCGGACATCATCTGAGATCATCAGGCCGCGTATCAGAAAGGGAAAAGTTGCGCTGACCATTTATTTGTATTATTTCAAGAAGCCATACATAAACAGCTAGATAGGGGCAAAAAGTTATTTTGCTTTTTCGTTGATCAGGCTAAAGCTTTTGATAAAGTAAATCATCTAGCTCTCTGGGAAACCTTAATTAAGGTAGGTGTAAGTGATAAGTTTATGCTAGTTGTTAAGTACATATATGAAAATATGCCAGCTCTAGTAAGGAATGGAATCGAAGAAACTGAGAGCTTTAACCTAACTGAGGGAATAATGCAGGGAGAAAGTATTTCGCCTAAAATGTGGCTCTGTTACATACAGTAAATATTCGAGTTTTTTAATAGCCATGGTGCAGAAACATTTGTGATAGATAATGAAAAGATACATCTTCTATTATTCGCGGATGATATTTATATTAGGGAACGACAGATTCAACCATTAAAGGGAAATTCACAGGCTATGTACATTTTTCGAGGAGAATAATTTAAAAATTAACCTAGAAAAATCATATAAATATCTGGGGGTGAAACTGTGTACAAGAGGTATTTATGATACTATAGCAGACGAGTTTGTCAACAAGGGGAAAGAAGGAGTAGCAGCGCTATGGTCGACGATTACAAGGAGTAAAATGTATGCCAGCCAGGTCCAAATTAAATTGTTTCATTCGTTAGCTGCCAGTATAACGTTGTACAATTCCGACCTTTGGGGAGTAAGATATCTCGACAGATTTGAAAAGCTGCAAAACTATTTTATCAAGAAGTACTTGAGACTGTCTCAGTCAACACCAGAATGTGTGTTAAGGTTGGAATTAAGTGTTACGCATCTTAAAGTAAAGGTAATCTCCCTAGCCCTGGGTTATGTACACACAGAAACTTCAAGAGGATGATATTAGGAGAATGCTAACGTCAACAATAAGTGCCAACTTCCGAATCCTTAAAACTCACGTACGAAATGAACCATATTTGAACTTTAAGTTACCGATGAACATAGTGTATGTAATAATTAGGATAAGATTTATTCTACCACAGCTGTATATAAAGGGGAAAACTTTAAATTTAGAAGAAAAATGTAAACTTTGTAATGAAAACACGAGTTGGAGATGGGAACATTACATGGAAAATTGTAATATGCTAAAGTAACTAAGAGGCAATAAGCTAAGAGAATATGTAGAAGAGAAATTAGTGGAGCTAATGAATCTTAATGATAGGAATATTTTTGTAAATATATATGAATTTGTTAATGCAATTGCTAATCTACATGTACAGTAGATAAGCAGAAATGTAAACACTGATATTCAAGGAGCTCAAAAAGCTCAAATCAATAAATCTAATCTATCTATCTAATCTATAACTAGGGCCCAATTTTGTCGGTTGTCTGGTATCTAGTCTCTGCCTGTGCCTTGGCTTCTTTCCATCGTAAACCATCTATTTTACTCCACTGTGGCACATGTTGAACAGTTCGATGTTCGATAGTTTTCCTATGTAACACATTGTATTGATTTCTACTATTTTAGCCTGCGCGAATAATGTCATTATAACGTGGGAAGCCCGGTAATGCAACTTTTGGAAAAGTGTAAGTGGATGGGAATCCGCCGCTGGGTGTCGTGTTGCTGCACTTATTTTACTATTTATTTCGGTTTGGGAATTACAGGATCACGGCTTCGGATCAATCATCTAGGCAGCTAGGTTACAATATTTGGAACGAGCCATCAGTTTTTATTTATTTTATTAATGAATTGTAATAATGTGATTTATTATATCACTACAATTTCGCATCTTATTGGGGAACTCGCTATCGCTATTTATTAGGGTTTGAAATTGAATGAATTAGAGGATCAGAATGATTACGTCAACTTCTGTACATGTATTGCATGGTTGCATGAAACGGAGTAATGTAATTACTAACATATAACAACATACAATATAAAACTTATTTTCTTAGAACTGTTTCCTTTCGTACTGACTTCGAAGCCCGTTAGCAACCTTGTGAATTATTGCGTTAGAATACAGCATATCAATTAGAAACTGGTCCTCATCTATTTGAGTTCCATTTGGTTCAGACCGTAGCTTTACGTATACAGATTTATGATCATAATTGAAGGTATACGTAAAGCTACGGTCTGAACCAAATGGAACTCAAATAGATGAGGACCAGTTTCTAATTGATATGCTGTATTCTAACGCAATAATTCATAAGGTTGCTAACGGGCTTCGAAGTCAGTACGAAAGGAAACAGTTCTAAGAAAATTAGTTTTTAAAAAGTTTATATATTGTATGTTGGGTTGGACTCGGGGAAACGGGGCGCACGAAAATGTTTTTTTCCCAAAGGTGAATTTTTGGATTTCTTCGATTTGCACAAATCTTGACCTGAAAAACCCGTTTTCGAAAACGGGTTTTTGAAATACCTTTGATTCAGAAATTTTTCTTTTGAAAAACTACTATTCAAAAAAATGTTAATGTATGATACGGGAGTAACAATGTATTCAGAAATGTCTTGATGGCGACCAAGTTTCCGGCAGCGTGAAGTTGGCGTATTTCCTTCACAACTCGTGAACTTGGCATACCAAACTCGGCATAAGACATGTTAACAATTTTCCTGCTTCCGAGCCACTCCCTATTCTCCGTATGTATCAAAATTCTACTTCATTCAACAAAGTGGGAACTCGTTACATGTGCGGGTCAAATAATGACCCTCAGGTCACTTGGTGAAATTCGGAATAGTTCGCAAACTAAATCTACAAGTGCGGATCATGGTCGTTCTGCTTAATAACTTTGACCTCGCATGACCTATGGACTTGCTATTTGGTAAAAGAGTAGTCACAACATATTTCTAGAGAGCACAAGTTTCAAATACTCATTCAGGGGTCAGATGTTTGACCTAGGGGTCAAGTAGGTTTTCAAATCTGAAAATTCGCCAAATTTTGGGTCTCAATAACTTTCTAACGGGAAGTCATAGGGTTATGAAACTTGGGATTTCAGTACACCATGTCAATGTGCTCCGAGCACAAGTGTCAGAAAGGAAGGTCATGGGTCATCAGTTTCTATGGAAAGTCAGTCTACAAGTCCGGAACATGGTCGTTCTGCTTAATAACTTTGACCTCGTATAACCTATGGACTCGCTATTTAGTAAAAGAGTAGTCACAACATATTTCTAGAGAGCACAAGTTTCAAATACTCATTCAGGGGTCAGATGTTTGACCTAGGGGTCAAGTAGGTTTTCAAAGCTGAAAATTCGCCAAATTTTGGGTCTCAATAACTTTCTAACGGGAAGTCATAGGGTTATGAAACTTGGGATTTCAGTACACCATGTCAATGTGCTCCGAGCACAAGTGTCAGAAAGGAAGGTCATGGGTCATCAGTTTCTATGGAAAGTCAGTCTACAAGTCCGGAACATGGTCGTTCTGCTTAATAACTTTGACCTCGTATAACCTATGGACTCGCTATTTAGTAAAAGAGTAGTCACAACATATTTCTAGAGAGCACAAGTTTCAAATACTCATTCAGGGGTCAGATGTTTGACCTAGGGGTCAAGTAGGTTTTCAAATCTGAAAATTCGCCAAACTTTGGGTCTCAATAACTTTCTAACGGGCAGTCATAGGGTTATGAAACTTGGGATTTCAGTACACCATGTCAATGTGCTCCGAGCACAAGTGTCAGAAAGGAAGGTCATGGGTCATCAGTTTCTATGGAAAGTCAGTCTACAAGTCCGGAACATGGTCGTTCTGCTTAATAACTTTGACCTCGTATAACCTATGGACTCGCTATTTAGTAAAAGAGTAGTCACAACATATTTCTAGAGAGCACAAGTTTCAAATACTCATTCAGGGGTCAGATGTTTGACCTAGGGGTCAAGTAGGTTTTCAAAGCTGAAAATTCGCCAAATTTTGGGTCTCAATAACTTTCTAACGGGAAGTCATAGGGTTATGAAACTTGGGATTTCAGTACACCATGTCAATGTGCTCCGAGCACAAGTGTCAGAAAGGAAGGTCATGGGTCATCAGTTTCTATGGAAAGTCAGTCTACAAGTCCGGAACATGGTCGTTCTGCTTAATAACTTTGACCTCGTATAACCTATGGACTCGCTATTTAGTAAAAGAGTAGTCACAACATATTTCTAGAGAGCACAAGTTTCAAATACTCATTCAGGGGTCAGATGTTTGACCTAGGGGTCAAGTAGGTTTTCAAAGCTGAAAATTCGCCAAATTTTGGGTCTCAATAACTTTCTAACGGGAAGTCATAGGGTTATGAAACTTGGGATTTCAGTACACCATGTCAATGTGCTCCGAGCACAAGTGTCAGAAAGGAAGGTCATGGGTCATCAGTTTCTATGGAAAGTCAGTCTACAAGTCCGGAACATGGTCGTTCTGCTTAATAACTTTGACCTCGTATAACCTATGGACTCGCTATTTAGTAAAAGAGTAGTCACAACATATTTCTAGAGAGCACAAGTTTCAAATACTCATTCAGGGGTCAGATGTTTGACCTAGGGGTCAAGTAGGTTTTCAAATCTGAAAATTCGCCAAACTTTGGGTCTCAATAACTTTCTAACGGGCAGTCATAGGGTTATGAAACTTGGGATTTCAGTACACCATGTCAATGTGCTCCGAGCACAAGTGTCAGAAATGAAGGTCATGGGTCATCAGTTTCTATGGAAAGTCAGTCTACAAGTCCGGAACATGGTCGTTCTGCTTAATAACTTTGACCTCGTATAACCTATGGACTCGCTATTTGGTAAAAGAGTAGTCAGAACAAATTTCTAGAGAGCACAAGTTTCAAATACTCATTCAGGGGTCAGATGTTTGACCTAGGGGTCAAGTAGGTTTTCAAATCTGAAAATTCGCCAAACTTTGGGTCTCAATAACTTTCTAACGGGAAGTCATAGGGTTATGAAACTTGGGATTTCAGTACACCATGTCAATGTGCTCCGAGCACAAGTGTCGGAAAGGAAGGTCATGGGTCATCAGTTTCTATGGAAAGTCAGTCTAAAAGTCCGGAACAAGGTCGTTCTGCGTAATAACTTTGACCTCGCATGACCTATGGACTTGCTATTTGGTAAAAGAGTAGTCACAACATATTTCTAGAGAGCACAAGTTTCAAATACTCATTCAGGGGTCAGATGTTTGACCTAGGGGTCAAGTAGGTTTTCAAAGCTGAAAATTCGCCAAATTTTGGGTCTCAATAACTTTCTAACGGGAAGTCATAGGGTTATGAAACTTGGGATTTCAGTACACCATGTCAATGTGCTCCGAGCACAAGTGTCAGAAAGGAAGGTCATGGGTCATCAGTTTCTATGGAAAGTCAGTCTACAAGTCCGGAACATGGTCGTTCTGCTTAATAACTTTGACCTCGTATAACCTATGGACTCGCTATTTAGTAAAAGAGTAGTCACAACATATTTCTAGAGAGCACAAGTTTCAAATACTCATTCAGGGGTCAGATGTTTGACCTAGGGGTCAAGTAGGTTTTCAAATCTGAAAATTCGCCAAACTTTGGGTCTCAATAACTTTCTAACGGGAAGTCATAGGGTTATGAAACTTGGGATTTCAGTACACCATGTCAATGTGCTCCGAGCACAAGTGTCGGAAAGGAAGGTCATGGGTCATCAGTTTCTATGGAAAGTCAGTCTAAAAGTCCGGAACAAGGTCGTTCTGCGTAATAACTTTGACCTCGCATGACCTATGGACTTGCTATTTGGTAAAAGAGTAGTCACAACATATTTCTAGAGAGCACAAGTTTTAAATACTCATTCAGGGGTCAGATGTTTGACCTAGGGGTCAAGTAGGTTTTCAAAGCTGAAAATTCGCCAAATTTTGGGTCTCAATAACTTTCTAACGGGAAGTCATAGGGTTATGAAACTTGGGATTTCAGTACACCATGTCAATGTGCTCCGAGCACAAGTGTCAGAAAGGAAGGTCATGGGTCATCAGTTTCTATGGAAAGTCAGTCTACAAGTCCGGAACATGGTCGTTCTGCTTAATAACTTTGACCTCGTATAACCTATGGACTCGCTATTTAGTAAAAGAGTAGTCACAACATATTTCTAGAGAGCACAAGTTTCAAATACTCATTCAGGGGTCAGATGTTTGACCTAGGGGTCAAGTAGGTTTTCAAATCTGAAAATTCGCCAAACTTTGGGTCTCAATAACTTTCTAACGGGCAGTCATAGGGTTATGAAACTTGGGATTTCAGTACACCATGTCAATGTGCTCCGAGCACAAGTGTCAGAAAGGAAGGTCATGGGTCATCAGTTTCTATGGAAAGTCAGTCTACAAGTCCGGAACATGGTCGTTCTGCTTAATAACTTTGACCTCGTATAACCTATGGACTCGCTATTTGGTAAAAGAGTAGTCAGAACAAATTTCTAGAGAGCACAAGTTTCAAATACTCATTCAGGGGTCAGATGTTTGACCTAGGGGTCAAGTAGGTTTTCAAATCTGAAAATTCGCCAAACTTTGGGTCTCAATAACTTTCTAACGGGCAGTCATAGGGTTATGAAACTTGGGATTTCAGTACACCATGTCAATGTGCTCCGAGCACAAGTGTCAGAAAGGAAGGTCATGGGTCATCAGTTTCTATGGAAAGTCAGTCTACAAGTCCGGAACATGGTCGTTCTGCTTAATAACTTTGACCTCGTATAACCTATGGACTCGCTATTTAGTAAAAGAGTAGTCACAACATATTTCTAGAGAGCACAAGTTTCAAATACTCATTCAGGGGTCAGATGTTTGACCTAGGGGTCAAGTAGGTTTTCAAATCTGAAAATTCGCCAAACTTTGGGTCTCAATAACTTTCTAACGGGCAGTCATAGGGTTATGAAACTTGGGATTTCAGTACACCATGTCAATGTGCTCCGAGCACAAGTGTCAGAAAGGAAGGTCATGGGTCATCAGTTTCTATGGAAAGTCAGTCTACAAGTCCGGAACATGGTCGTTCTGCTTAATAACTTTGACCTCGTATAACCTATGGACTCGCTATTTAGTAAAAGAGTAGTCACAACATATTTCTAGAGAGCACAAGTTTCAACTTTTTATTCAGGGGTCAGATGTTTGACCTAGGGGTCAACTAGGTTTAACATAAGAATCTCTTCAACATAAGAATATTAAATATTGTTAATGTAAGATGACTTAAACAATACTGCACAATATTTTCATGTGATGCTTTCTGCACACATTCGGCTGGTTTGGTTAGACCTAGTTTATGATTATTTCATAATTTCTTGAATAACAGCTTCGCTCATTTCAGTTCCTAATGGTGCCACCATTTCTGTATAACCACGTCAATGGGTAGGGATAAAATTATTTCTTTAATCGAAGTATGAGTCTTTTTGCCGGTTTGAAAAATAGGCTAATGCAATCGGTGAAAGCCGTTAACAATTTGATGTACTAGTAGATATACATTAAATTTATAGAGAATATCTATTACTAAATACTAATAGATTTGAATGAAAACTATAGAGAATATCTTTTAGAATTAATATGAATCTACTCTATATCCGAAAAATATATATAGTATATACTATGGGGCGAAATCGCTATTGCGATCGGTGAAAGCCGTTAACAATTTGGTATACTAGTTATACACTCGCATATATACATGATATTTGTAGAATATATTGATTGCAATCTATTTAAAATCTACTGTATAGAAACAATAGGGATTTAGTAGGAGCTATTGCTATCGTTGATTGGCCTTCCACAGCACGGTTTCTGTTGTAACTAAACTCAGAAACGTTCGTTAATAGATGTAGGATAAGGATATGCTTGACGCAAACTATTTGCAAAGTAGTGACATACATTATCGCTGAAAACCTAAATCAAATATTTTTATATATTGCGCAGGCTCTCCTGTACCGTCGTTTAGTTCCAGTAGTTACCGCAGGAAACAATGAGAAGGTAACGGGAAAATCAGACCAATAGATAAATTAACGTTTTTACAGCATACAATTTTACAGTTCCATTACCTTTGCATACCATTATGCATGACCGCTCACCAGATTAACTGTTGTAGTGTCTTCATTACGTCGTTACGTACTACGGTGGTATTATAAGAAAGTTAGCGAGAATGATGAGTTTTCAGCAGCAAATCTGCCCGCCATTTCAGCGCATAGCAGTAAAGAACGAGAAAACCATGGCGATATGAAAGAATTTATCGGTTTTCTGATTTTTGTGCTTTTTTCTTGAATATTTTTTTTAAAATGTATACTACCAGGTGTTAAATTGTATTTCAAACCGGCAGAAAAGGATAGCTTCTATCCTGCTCCAATTTTTATATTGCATTCTTATTTTGCAAAGGAAATGAAATCGCGGTTTTATTATATGGATGTCATAAGAAACCATGAAGTTCCGACGTGAAGTTTACAAAAGTGAGTTTGTATAGATTCAAAGCAGGAATTGATTTTATTTGCATAGCCGTTCAAACAGCTTTTCGTTCATAAAGTAACACAAATGGTTCATTACTCGCAACATCGGAATACCTAACGGGATCAATTGACGAGTCATTACAGAGAAACCAATCGTCGTTAGTGTTCCTTACATAACAGTAGTAATGACCAGAACCTAGCGTCTGCCCAATATGTCTCGTGAACGCTTTTATAGTGTAGTACGCAGTCTGAAAAAAAAAATTGTATACTTTAAACTCTTATTTTAAATCCATTAATTAAAATATTAAAAAAAATTAAATGAAATATCACATTTTTCTCTGTCCCGCATGTAAATGGTATCTTTATGTTGTAGTTTACGAAAACATTTCGGGATATCTTTTCCAGTGTGGCAGTGTATCGATTCAGCTGTATGATGAGATAAGGTGGAAGATCCCCAAAGCTTGTTTTACGCGCTACAATGTGTTGTTTCCCGCAGAAGCAGTCGTAAAGCAATGGATATTCTTTCAGATAATAAATTAATCCCTCCGCTATCGAATTCACGTTAGATATTGGAACGTGAATACACAACAATCCATGCTCAACGGTTGCCTTGCTCGTTCGAAGCGCACCACAACGTACTAGAAGAAAAAGGAAAGTGTCAAATGATTAGTTTTTATGTTGGGTTACTATGACCTCGTTGTTGTAATCTGCAATGAAAATTAAGTAAAACTTGCTATGTGTTATTGGCGAATGCTGAAATGTTGCCAGAATAGTTTCAAATGGAACTCGGAAATCACCAGAAATTTTCAAAGCATCAAAAATTGAATGCAACAAGTGCTGAATGGTTTCCATAACATCCCCTTCTTGCTTGATTGGGACTGTTCCATTAGCTGTAACATCAGATTAATGAAGCATAGAGTCCATTGTATATGTAACTCATGTATTGTGTACAAATTTGGACTGTTTGGAAGGACTCACAGTCGATACATGCGATAACCTCTGAGGGCACAAAGGGAGCGCTCTGTGTATTGTAGCGTTTAATGAATGTGTGCCAGTTGCAAAAACCACAGGGGGCCGGGGTGTTGTTCTCTTTACATTTGATATTATGAAGCTCGTACGTCTGTCGGCAGGATATGATTTCCACAAACTTTGGACACGCCATAAGTATTTGAATTGAAGCATTGATAAAGCAACTTATGCCTGTGTTTATTAGTCCCAGTGGCACGTTATGAGCACTGACAGATTTTGCTTCATCCATCTTGATCTTCTACACGTGATACCTTGATGAATAAAATAAAAAAAGATATTAGACATTGTATAATTTATTGTTATTTGCACAGCTACTTGACCTGCCTATCAACAATAATATGGATGCTAGAATTAGGACATACTGAGACGAATCACATGATAATAAGAATGCCTCCATGAGGCAGGAGGAGGCAAACTTGAACATGAGGTTACCGGAGTTAAGTAGCAACACTTCTAATAGCGCTTTTGGTGGTTTACAGTTAATGACTACTTTCGCGCATTTGAAGACAATCCTTATCATTGCTAACTTTCACTTGTACGATTGAATGGTTTTTTAACCCCATTTATCCAAGCATCACATTAATGAGTCTCACGAAAAACTAATATATTTTAGTATTTGGATTACAAAATGCATGCATGCTACAAGCTGAATTAGAGTCAGGGAAATGGCATATATGAACAAAGTTTCATTCGACCTCCATTGTCCCTTGCTTTTATCTTTTCGCAAGGGTCCACTTTCATATACTACTCTCAGCTCGGTGACGTACCCAACTTTGATTTCAATGACATAAAAGGTAACTCACTTAAATAGTATTCAGTATCATCGCTTGACAGCTGCATTCATTTGAATTAAAAAGATTTGTGGGATTGACTATGTGGAAATGACAGTGCTATCGCTTTTGCTTTTTCCAGTATGTTTTTCCTCCCAGGCAGTTTTACCAACCAAGGTCTTTTGTAAAGGATGTGGAATACACCGATAATTTTGCAAGCCTCACCTTCTCTGCTAAGTAAGCATTTTCCTTCTACTAGGTATAATCCGCGATGAATGGAAGAGAATGTCGTAGTCAAGTGAAAGCTTACATATTGAAAGCTTATGTGGCAGTGCTACAAGGACTTAATGTGGTTCAATCCTGCATGAGGGGTTAGTGTGCGTTGCAAAAAATTGCAACTTTTGTGGATTTTATTTGTGGAGAAATACTGTTTTCACAGGGACCGCAAGTTGAGGAATGAAAAAGTTACAATTTTTGAATTTGATAGGCTTCCACAATTCTTGACCGATTTTCAAAATTTCAACGCACGGGTCAGTGAAACATGTTTTTGGAGGCATTGGCGAAGGAGTTTTTTGAATTTTGACCTGCACTTTGTGACTTACTCGTGACCTACCCATCAATTATGACCTCCTAACTTGTAAACTAGTTCATGCTTAGGCCATGGGGAATTGAATTGCAGCAAGAATTACGGTTCTATCTTGTTTGGTTTGAGCAGGAGACGTGTTTTTATGTTTTTTTACATTTAATATTTTGGTAAGAAACGGCCCATCTTGGAAGGGCTGCTACTCCCCACTGTGTGGGTGGGAATTTTTTTTTCTGCGTTCCGAGGACTTACATTAGGTCAAGCTTTGGAACTAAAAAGATTTTTGCAAAATCTAAAATGGCCGGTTAATACGACTCGACCCTTTTCAAAATAAACCAAAACCAGATCCATCAGATCTTTTGCAACTATGAAATCCAGTTGCTAAACCAGATCCAGATCTAGATCAGGCAAAAATCGTGATCTTTTCCAACACTAGTTGCGTCAAGGAGATGCCCACTTGTAAAGGAGTTTAGACGGAGTTGTTACAAGGGATAAGAAGGCGCTTGGTGGTGATACCGTTGATGCAATGATGATGGATTAGAGTGGAGATGCATGGAAGAAAGGAGACAGGAAAGCTGGGTGGGAGGTTAAGTATTGTAGCGAAAATTATACAAGGAGAACAAATGTAGAATAAGAGCGGAAGTATAGAGGGGAAAAGCAGAATAAAAATGAGCAAAACCAATAATTATTATTTCTTGTATGTTGGGGGATCAGTAAACTGGAGGAGGAAGAAAAAACCGGAGGTTTCGTGGAGAGGGATACGCGCGGATCTACCGGTTCATAATGCAGATTTCTAGTGTTGAAAAACTAGGAGAGAAAATAGTAGAGTACGAAGTAGGGTTAGGTTAGGAGAAAAGGCGAGTAATCTACGAGGGGGACTGTAGGAGAAGGTATAATTAAAATGATATCTTGACACCTTAGTTCCGTGTGTGATCTTTGAATGATGGAGAGATGCGTGACTTCAATTAGCATTATAATTATAATCCACCATTTGCTTTACGTAGCTCTTGTTACAGTTTCCAAACCTCAACAGTGTATGTAACCATCAACAGCTAGAGCATAGGTTGAAGGTGTAGGTGTGTGTGTGCTTCTTGCGGATTTGAATTTAACGGACCCCCAAGAAATAAAGGAAACGGGATTTTTTCGCCTTACCGGTTTCCGATTCACAATCTGCATGAAATTGTATACATTTATGCCATGGGGCGGACTTGGACGGGGCTCAGTGAGGAATGGAGTGGAGTAGGCCGGGGTGGCATGTGCATTTTTATCGAAGCTTAGCTTGCTGGTAAACTGAAACAAATGTTGAATACTCTGGAATTAATGAAGGATTTGGGGGCTGAAGCACTGCAACGACCTTTCACGTTAAAGTAAAGTGTACAGGAATAGTAGTTGCATACACTCCTGGATTCTCTGGATTTGATGGAGGAATAATAGGAGTGTGGTATTTGTGGTGAAATCCGAGGAATAATAGAGAATTGGAGGAAATTATGTGGAGAATAAGAGGAGGAATGCATGCGAGGGAATTAAAGATGTCAAACTGGGAAGCTATTTAAAGAGTTTGACGACACAGTTAAGGCTGGTAGACCGAGCCAATGAGATTAATCGGGATAACGTGTGCTTTTAATAAAAAAGAAACTGGGTGGGAGGGACTTGAGCTGGATTCAATTTTTACGTCCGCTCCTAGCTTGTAATTTTCTGCGGATGTTAAGCGGAGTGTATTGTGTGGCTTCTGCGGGACATGGAGATGTTGGGATGGAAATTAAATGCACTATTATAATATAGTAGGGCTGTATTTAAAAAAATTGATGCTGCTGCAGATTTTGCTAGAAATTATAAGAGGAAAACCAGGGCGAATAATACTAAAACGATAGAGTTAAATTATGGAAACTAATCTTTGAGAACTGTGATGAAATATTTCTTTGTATACAGAGTTGAGTAGGATTGAGCTCATTATAGAGTCATGAAAAAAAGTCTTGAGCAAAACAAGGAAAGAGTTGACAGATGGTAATTAAAAGTTTATCCTGCTGGGTTGAATTGAATAAGACATGAGTGACATGTACAATGGATTTAGTTTGTACCGAAAATTTTAGCGCATTCGCAAATTATTTCCTCTAAACGTCTGTAGTTTTTAGAATCAGTATAGGACTACTGAAACCTGAAATCTATAAATGAAACCCAAATGGGAAAGCTTCGGGGTTAGCTTCGTAAGGTTCACAACATACAGGTTATATTGTCATACCTGATCACGTTTAAAAAGGTAACTGCTAAACAAATGCATTTTACTAACGGACTTAGTAACGTGATCAAGAAGGAGGGACAAAGAAGATGGAGGGTTTCGCTCTAGTACTTGGAGGAAACTGAGCTGTAGAAAAAGTAAGCAACGCCCTCATTCGGCTTCGAGGTAAAAATTTGGGTAATTAAGTTTTAGAGTTACCTTTGTGTCGCCGAAGATCCGCGATTAAATGTTACAATTAACAAAATTTAGCACGAACTTCCAAACTTGTAGTGGGGTTATCACTACTCAACAACTTAAAGTTGACCCTTAACAACGTAATAAATAATGCACCGAAATATCGTTTATTTGTTGCAGAGAGAGCGCTACCGTTAGCGTATTGACTTCCACACAGAACAACAATAGCTTGTGATTAGTCAGTAGGAATTGAGTATGGTAGGTGGCGTCGTCATAGCTGGTACGAAATTTAAACTCAGCTATGCCAACGCCACCTAGAATACTTCGCTCTAACTTCATACTCACAAGCTATTGCTAAGTCATGCTGACTGCAGATTGAGCGCTCGCTCTGCAAAATGAACGATATTTGATGCCATATTTATTTCATTGTTTACGGTCGACTTTAAGTTGTTCAGTAGTGGTAACCACACTACAAGTTTGCAAGTCGTGTCAAATTTTGTTATTTGTACTATTTAATCATGGGTCGTCAACGTCAAAGAGGTAAAGTCCAAAAACATAAACATTCTATTATTTTAAATTAGAATTCCTTCATTCCATACCCTTCGTTCCA
This sequence comes from Sminthurides aquaticus, assembly GCA_906901655.1. Lineage (NCBI taxonomy): Eukaryota > Metazoa > Arthropoda > Collembola > Symphypleona > Sminthurididae > Sminthurides > Sminthurides aquaticus. The sequence goes on along the minus strand of CAJQTT010000022.1, from coordinate 642,363 downwards.
TTTCCAACGCAACGATATCATATGATTCCCAGTGTCTATTGTTAGTGGGTTGTCCGGACCGATTTGAGAAAGCTGGCGCTTTAAGTCGGCTATTAATATTTGCATGACTTGATTGCCTTCTTGCAATATCAATGCGTCAATTAGTACGTTTCGCGTTGCAAGTGTTCGGTAATCATCTTGTCCAAGGGCGGTTCGTTGGCGATGTAGGTCGGATTGAAGGAACTCTGTAGCTTTACTACCACCATTTATTATTGTCAAGTACTGGACAGAACAGAAGGTTTCTTGTAGAAATCGTTCTTTCATCATCCGGCTCAAGGTCTGCTGTTTGACCTAGTAAATCGTTGTTCATTAGACTGATTGCTTCATCATGAGAGCCCCGAAGGCATAACTGTTCTGCTAGGTTGTTTCGACTATCCAATGTTCGTGGATCATCTGAACCAAGTTTATATCGCTGGCGAAACAGGTCGTCTTTTAACATTTCAACAAACTCTGCATAATTTCTACTCTCAGACATTTCCTTCATGAGTGGTTTCCGCGTTTCAATCGTTCGGACATCATCTAGTCCAAAGCATTGTTGAAGCAAGTCCAGTTTCAGGAGCTCCATGGCAAGGTGTGGCTTATTTTGCCGCCGTAGCGAATGCAGAAGCGTTACCCAAGTCCCCGAGTGCCAGTCGTACGTGGATCATCAGGGCTCTGAACATTGATTCACGAAGGATGTGAATTTGTAACTTTCACTTGCACTGCTACACTTTGTTTTACAAATTGTATACGTCAAGTGGAAGTAGATAGTACTTTCTATAATAATTCTCGTCAGACAGTCTTACACATTCCATTAATGCCTACAACACCAAATAGTCATATTGGTAAGGAGTAGTATTTATCTACTAAATATGCATATATAAGCTCTTCGCTATTATCTTAACTATAAAGCACAAAAATTGTCTGTGCAGCCCCTATGCTTTTGCAAAAAGACAAAGTATCAGCGATGTTTCAAAGTGAAAGTTTCGACAATGATCCCAAACTTTCCAGACTCCTTCACTATTTGGATACTCTTTCATTATTATCCGTACTCTTTCACTTCTTAAGCTTAAGGTTTAACATCGAAGTTAAAAATTTGACGCCAGAGATCAAGGTTTGACAGTTAACCTAAAGGTTTGACGGCAAAGCTAAAGGTTTGACGGTAGAGCCATAGGTTCAGAGGCAGAACTTTGGATTCTTACTGTATAATTATAGGTCAAAAGAAAGAGATACGGGCTGGATCCTGAACATTTTTCAGCACAATTCCCGGGCGAAGGCAGGACGCCAAAGTAGTCTACTAATATACATAAAAAGTATTTAAATCAGTAGGAACAAATATTTTTCCTTCCATTCCTCTTTCTCAACATATACTTCAACTTTCTCCCGGTTTTACTCCTCATTTCACTTTATCTATAATTTTTCCTTTTTTTTGAGCTCTCTCCAATGTTTTCCATCTTTTCGTGTTCTAGTTTGGCGTCACTTATTTGCTTCTCATCTTCTTCACATGTTGCTTTCCTCTTTCCTTCGTGTGTACTTGCGTGTGCTTTCTCTTTTATTTTTGGCCCCTGCAACGCTCTCCCTTTGCTCGTACTTCCCCGCTTTCGATAGGATTTCTGTTTTGAATTGCTTGGTTGCTCTTCATCACTTGAAATTGCCATTAATTCATGGTGCCTGCGCTGCAAGTCCGTCATATGATGGTATGGTGGTGGGGAAAGTGGGGGCTTTGGCTTCCTCTCTGGATTAGAAATCCGGAACTCCGCTCTTCTCAACGATTCCTCCACCATAATATGTTCGTCATCAGCATTATCATAGCCATCAGTTGTCCGAAAGTCCTTGAAGAAATTATCTAAAAAAGGAAAATATTGGGTATTAAATGCCATGTTTTCAACCCGTTGTAGCGCTTACCGATACTTTTTACCAGCCCAGGAAACTCATAGTCAACTGTAAATAACATGATGTTACTAACATTTATTATAGATACGAGTCAAAGGTCAGGGGATCCTATCACGGGAGGATTAATTTATTCATTCAAGGGCTAATGGAAAAGACCGGGTTGGAGAAAGTACATTATTAATGAGAAGAAGCGACGGAATTCCCTTAGGGAGGAGAGAAGGCGCGGTGGATCTTAGAATTGGAAAGAGAGAGAATATGAAAAGTTTTGGGAGAAAGGAAGGAAGAGAAAGGTGGAGAAAATTAAGGTTGCTATCCATCCGTATGATTAGCATATGTTGTGAGTGAGAGAATATATACGCGGTCCGGATTTAGGACTTAACATGGTATCTATTGAGGGGAGAAAGTAGGTGTGAAGGAATAAGGATATTGGGACGGAGAAAAGTGGAGGAAAAGTAGGAAAGATTTTAGCTTTTGCCTTCATGTTATCTGCTAATTAGCAAAGACGGCAGTAAATTTTATTCGCGCTACGACAACATCAATTCTCCAAGTAATTAACCCATGCCATCGGGAGAATCTGACAATGTGAACATATCTGAACATCAACTTTGACTTATCCTCTTATCGGATGCAGTTAAGTCATAAAAGTGATTCTAGAGGGGAAAGTTGAGATGGTTTTCCTCTACAGTAGCTGCTACATACTTTCACGTCTGAAATAACCTCTCACCCAGCCCCAGCCCCACCATGTAGAAATGACCAGTTGCTGGCAAGCAACCATGTAACCAATGTGTATGCTCTAGATTCGCTCTTGCAAATCCAAGCTTTCGACTCACACACATTTCTCGATCCGAAGAAAAGCTAAAGCTTTGAATAGAAGTAAGCGAGAGCGTATCAGCAAGTAATCCTATCTACCTTCTTTTGAGCCAAATATTTACGCTGTTTATGACATCCCCCACGCACATTACTATTTAGAAGAACCTGTTCACGGATGTGTCAAATACACGCGTCCGAATACATTATCATAAACCATTTTCCTTTCTCCGACCTTCATGGCTTAAGTACCTTTTTTCTGCATTATTTCTCCCTCGGACAATCAAAAGCTCGACTGACGTCCCCAATATATCTTAAGCCTGCTGAAAGTTCTAGCACTGTTTTCCTTCATTTTCAAACTTGGGGTTTTAAAGTTCAGTTTGTTCTAGTTCCAATTCTGACAGCTTGACGATTGAAGAGAAAAAGGCCTCAAATTTTATGGCCTCTGTATGTCTGTCTTCCTTGCTGGAATTATACCGTCTCGACACCAATCGAGAATTACACTTTATCCCAATTTAACCATTTTTAAAAAATTTGCTTTCGCCGTATAAATTCGCACCATCCTCTATTCAATCCCACATTTGAGTTTCTCTTCCTTTTTCCTCATCCAAGTATATTTTACTCTCCCCGTCAACATAAATCCGCATAAAGAAGGAAAAGTTTATCTATAAAATTTTACTCCTTAACAATCAATCTACGTTATCATCCCCCAAATGAACATAGAATATAAAGTATAACCTCTCTAACTACTTCTCCCCCTCACCTTTACCCAGTTGCATTTAAGCTCGCCTACTCCTACCTTCCGCTCATATTATTCTTCTCCCCGCTTTTGTCATTATCTTCCACAAATATCTTAAAATCCAGTCAAAGAAAAAGGAAGAAAGGAAGCCTAGTCTCTCTTTTCCTATTCCCATCAAACTGTTTTAAACCTTCCCACCTTAATTCCGACAACCAAATCACTTCATACACTCAAAACAAGTACAACGCTTCATCACATTTGAGTAATGTGAAATAAAGGACTAGTTCCCTCAATTGTATCCTGTGTCTCCTTTCACTCACCGCTTTCACCGCTCCGAGCCCATTCCTAGCCATTATCCTCTCATTCACGTCACTACACCCTCTGCCAACAATTACTTCCTGGAATAGATTCCTACTTCCGTTTTAGTGGAGCACGCAAGAGTGAAAGTTAATGCTATCCACCAACCAAAGCTGTTTAAGATCGGCATTTTTGCGTGATGTAGATCTGATCTCAGCTCTCATCTTGATCAATGAATTCATTCCTCTCTACATCCAGCACATGTTATCATGAAAAGGAATTAGAGTCATTTTAGTGTGCAGATAGGGCATAACTACTTTTCCATCGGATCATTAACGACAAAATAATGGAAATGGATCGCTCCTTCCTGTCAAGAAGATCTGATGACTTCAACGATCTAGTCCTGGGTTATTTCTCCTACTCTTGGATACCTTTATCTGGTATGGAGAAGGGAGACCGTTCTCACGGGAACTGCTGGGTGTCTTATGATCAAAATTACAATAATCATTTTTCCAAGCTAAGGGAAGCCCTTAAGTGTGGGCGGAGGATGGAGAGATTTAACAATTTTAATTATCATGAGGGGACTGTGCGTAAGGATGGAGGAGCTCATACCATAACCAAGATGATACTGATTGCAAGGAATGGAAGTCAGCAGGCTGCTGACAGCAGCTAGCCATGAAGCTACTGCAGTTATCAGAGGATTTGCTGCTGCTGCATCGCTGCTGCAAAGCCCATGATTACCTGAAGAAAGTGATTCGGCCTGAACTTAATTACTACTCCTTGGTTTATACGAACAAGTTGCTTTGTATACCAAATACACATTTTCCACACAGGCTTTCACACGCTCGTTGTTACAATAACATGTATAATGTCTACTTTCACCGCCAGCATTTTATACGAGGAGGTGATTAACAAAACTCAAGATTTTAAAGTGGTGGCTGTTTTCAAAGAAAATTTCGCTATGTCAAAGATGATCACGCCGTGCTTTAATATCACGTACAAATGTAATTATCAAAGATTGCAGGATGCACTTAGACTAGAAAACTATAAACGACAAAGAGAATACCCTTTTTCAATTAATTAATGAAGTATATATTAATTGTTTTATTTACCAGTTTCCGACTCACTGCTTGAACTATCATCTGCAAATTTCGTATGCGCGAAGTGGAACATGTTTTCTTCACACAAATTACTTAAACTTAATAATTATAACTTAATAATTATAACTTAATAATTATTATAACACAGACAAAAAGCACCAATTTTTTTCAACGACCCTCTTCAAACTGTATGCTATATCCTGCGGTGTGGAGAGGTTTACGCCTCAGCACAAAGAAAATTAAGGCTCGCCTCGAGCGCATTTCCTTTGTCTTGTGTTTAGACGTTATAAAACATAAAACGCCCAATCAGAAGCATACTGCCTTAGGCAAAGCACCTGGGGGTTTGTTATAGGATACCATTTGTTCGGATGATTGTGTATGGGATACCGTTTGTTCGGATGATTGTGTATTAATTACCGTTTGTTCGGATGATTGTGTATGGGATACCGTTTGTTCGGATGCTGAAGTGTGTCCTACCGGGAACTTGCCCACCGGAACGTATCGGTCCGTCCTTCTGTCCGTCTATCCGTGTACACGATATCTCCCAAACGGAACCACGTACAGGCATGTGGTTTTTGGCATCCTATGATACATGGTCTACGCCAGAAGCCTTTTCAATTCCGTTACTTTCGCATCAGCCGTTTTGACCCTGGGACCTCCAAAACGTCATAATCACAGAGAAGGCTTCTACGCGTTTCCTTTGAGCTTCTATCAGTACTACGCGGTTAATTATCCATTTACCTAAAGGTCTTGCCCCAACACGTTCTAGTACAATTCCAATACGGTTAATTTAAGCAAACTATCCTAACACATAGCTCCACACATGCTAAACCATGCCTCCACAAATGCTAAACCATAGACCCAAACATGGGAAGTCTTAATGGTATCTCCACCGGCTCAAGTCTTAGCTCCACCGTGTAAACTCATAACGGCTCCCGGTTAGGTAACGCCACCACGGCAGGCAAATTCTGGGTCGTACGACGCATGTCCGACCGGGTCGTAATCGCTTGTTTGAAGCCCGGTTGTACGGCCCGGTGTTGGCGATGAATTGACACCGGGTCGTAGAAAAATAGATTTTACGACCGACTTTAATCAAGTGTCTGTTTTTGGTAAATAAACAAGTGTGAGTTAACTAATGAGGATAATTACATATTTGTTGGTTTTTATGCTCCTAGCGGTGCAATAAAAGTCATACTTGTTATAAAATGTATGTTAAATGTATGAAAAATGTTATACCACGTGACGAGCACTTTCACTTATTGTACGACCGAGTGCGATCCGGTTTCGGCCTGCTCTGCACGCCACCAACCACACCAAACGCGCTACTGATCCTATGTTCCTGATTACTCTTACTCCTTACATCTCTAAGATGACATGTTTCACAATACTTCCACTTCACTTTACGTTTATTCTTTCCATTTCAATACTATTGATAGGCTTTCGAACGACAAACCTCTTCCACTTTCTAACACCAGTACGGTTTTTTTCCCGTGTACCAACCACGTAAAAGATAGAGCTCCGTCCATTTACATGCAATCTTAAACTAAACACCTGTTCTTCATATCATGAAAACACCCATCAGTACCATTTAATCCGGAATAACCTAAGGTAGCAGCTAAACTGTTTTAACTACATCCGATGCAGATAACATGCGTGGTAAAAACAAAAAAGCGACTGCATTAAACAATATGGCAGCTCAAATTAACATAATATAGCTCAGCGTCCCGGATTTGCCCGGGGTTTGCGCTGACAAAATTGCAGGTTTCAGCGATAGCTCTCCCGTTTATCCTATATACCGTAAGAATTCAAAGTTCTCCCTCTTAACCTTATATCTACATGTTGAAACCCTTAGCTCTACCGTCAAACCATTAACTGTCTACCGAACCCATGGTTTGCCTGTCAAACTTATTGTGGGTATAAAAAAGTAATAATAATTCACATCGTCAAGCTCCCTGCAAACATATTTCTGCAGCATATTCAAAATCTACACTGCCCAACCAATAGCTATCTTATCGAATCAATAGTTCTGCCTTCGAATCGTGAGCTCTCACTTCGAATCTCCAGCTCTCGTCAATATTATAAGCTTCAGCGAAACATAATCCTCTTTTGCAAAATGTTTAATTTTAGCAGAGAATCTTCATCTGCGAATCATAAAAAAATTTGCGAAGAATGATCAGGTGTACCGTCAATTAGTTCTCTCTTCAAACCAGTAGTTCTGTCTTCAAACCAGTAGTTCTCTCTTCAAACCAGTAGTTCTCTCTTCAAACCAGTAGTTCTCTCTTCAAACCAGTAGTTCTCTCTTCAAACCAGTAGTTCTCACGTCAAACCTGTAGTTCTGTCACAGAATCAATTTTTATTCTTCATTGGTTAACACCATTTCGAGGTATGGCATTCGCCATTTTTAGGTAACGATTCCGCCATTTTGAGGCAACGAATCTGCCATTTTGAGGTAACGAATCCACTATTTTGAGGTAACGAATTTGACTTTGAGGTGCTCAAAAAATTTCCTGGTAAAACAGCCATAAGTCATAACTGCAGCATATACAAACATAGCTCTTCCATGTTAAGTCATAGCTTTACGATGTAATCGTTCACTACTACCACGTAAGATTACGAGCCCCACCATTTAAAATCAGAGCTCACAAGTGTACTGAATTCCACCGTACAATTGGTTTCTTAGATGCGTAGTAATAGCCATGCCATTTGAATTAAAGATCTTTAATGCATAAACAATGTTGTTCGGAATTCGGCCAACTAACACAAATATAAGTAATTGATATTATTCCCGCAGGAATACGGTTTCTCTTAATTACAATTAGTTAAATTGCATTTAACCGTGAGACCAATCAAAAGGCGATGCATCATCGGCTGATTTTTAATTTTTGACAACTAAGAATCATACAAACAGTTACCGTAAAATCATCTCCAAGGAGTTATTGAGTCTGTAACATACCACCCTCCGATTAACCCGTGTACGGTTCATCCAAGATACAGTAGTCATATTTACATAACAATTTCTAGTCACAAATTTATTCGCTAAAATATATTAAGTACATAACAGCTATCGTTGAAATTCACAGTTATTGATCGATGGGCGCGGATTACTCCACAAAAAATAGCTGATGAGATGGCTCTCATCCAAAGTGACTTCAACGCGTGGACGCGATCGGAACATGATAACCTCTGGAAAGAACTCTCGCAGAAGTTGTTTGGTGCCGTGGATCGAATCCACCGTTTGTGGCTGATTCGAGCATTCTGGGAGGATAGGAACGGAAGTAACGCAAATGGCCAAGGTGTACGGGTAAGAAAACTGATATCAATATTTCGAATAGATTGCTAAATTAATAATAGATTTAGATATTATAAGTTATGATATGCACAATAGTATTGGTTTTATAGACGATATTTTTGAGAAATGTGGGTCGAGTCGAAGGAAAGTTTAAGCCAAACTTGCATAGTACAGCGATGGAAAATAAAGTACGATGGTGTATCTGCCACGCTATTTACGACCCCCAAGGACCATCAATGGTTGCGTGCGATGAATGCCAGAGATGGTATCACGGTGCATGCGTTGGTGTATCGGTCACCGATTATCCAAAATCTTGGAGATATCGTTGCCCAGAATGCCAAACTACCCGAGTGGCTAAAGGAATAGATGTCCCAAGTATTCTTAGGAACGCTGACAATAGCTTGTCTTGTAAGTATTAGATTTCACAGCAAGTTAAGTATAGACGAACGGTAATTAATGATATACACCAAATTTTTAATATGCCTTTGTAGTTTATTACTCTGGAAGTGAAGTCACGATCATCAATGCTGAAAATACAACGACCGGGACACCAAACCATTCCGCTCAAACTTCCATAGATGCTTACAATACGTATTCATCGAAAAAATGCGATGATCCTGATAGCTGTGAGTCCAGCATCGACAGCTTTGCTTTACCTTGCTGACAAGTGAATCAGTTACTTATGGTTGGTAAAATATTCTTATTATAGATGTAACATTGTCGTCGTTATTGAGAACTCCTGAGGCAGAACAACCACCAAACGTATCAGGTATGGATACCTTACTAAATCCTCATCGACCCGGCAATGATAAAACAGAAGATGAAGATAGACAGGTCCAGCCGATCTTTGCGGATAACTACGAAGAAGAATACAGCCCCTATTTGCGCACAAACGATGATTTCGAAGGCAATGTAGCTGATGAAGGAAGCGCAGTTTTCACAGAAATTGCAGCTCAGAGTGAAAATGATGAAAATTCTATCCACTCGGACTGCGCCACCACAGAAATATCTGATATTGATGTGCAGAATGTTGATGACGAACCCATGCTGGATATAATCAAAGAAAAAGTTGTACAACGGTTTTGTATAACGGTCCACTCCAGTGAATGGGAATCTATAAAAACTGGGTCAATATTGACAAAGAAGCTGCACCGAAGTTGGACCGAGTTTATACGTGCGCAGATCAAGCTCCACAATCCATTCTGCGTATTTAAAGCTTTGTGGCACCGGTTGTACCAAAATCATAATTATTTTAAAGCGAAGCTGCAGTGCAAGTTTACGGACTGTCTGACAATTACCGCGACAGCTAAACGACCACCTTCGAAAAACCAACCAATGAAGATTGTAATGCAGTAAGAGTTTTACCGCAAGTTGTTTTGTAAGAATCCATAAATTTCGCACAAAAATAATTCTCACTTCAACAATAGGTGCAATAAGGACAGTATCAGTCACAGCAGCAATGAGTTTCATAGGGAACACATAAAGTGGGAAAAACGAGAGGGGATAAAGAAAGAACTAAAGCACCGTAAACCTTTTCCAGTATGCACTGAAATTTATGGCGACGCGGATGACGACGCTGTGGACTGTGGAAACGTTACTGATCTACCTACGAATGAAGTGGTGCGCAAAATAAGATCCGAGGTATACTTTCTTTTTGCCATGTAGAACTTTGACGTTGAGTATTTAAACAATTAAGACTACAGAACACAGTAATCCAACATAAGGATTCTGATATTTCGCAGGTTAAGTCTCATGGGGATCTTGCAACTGACCCTTACTTGGATATCGTTATGCGAAAGGAACGAGATGACGCGCTGGGATTTCAAAACATTCGGGCTCATGGATGCGATCCTTTTTATGTTCTTTTCTACACTGACAATCAAATTGAAGTACTATTCAAACTGAGACAGTACACCAGGCAAATTGTTCTACATATCGATGCTACTGGCAATGTCGCAAGACCGTTAGGAACGAAATACAAGAAGAAGTCCTTATTATTGTACTCCCTGGTTATCAAAAATCCTTCCAGGCAGGTAGCAGCTTTACCAGTTTGCCAGTTTATAACAAACCAACATAATGGGAAGTGGCTAGCGAATCCCCTTAACATATTTTTAAGGGAGTAAGTACTAACATTTTCATGTTTTCGTTTAATATTATCAATAATTTTAAAAAGTTGCTTATTCTGGTTACCTACTTTTTTGCAGTATAATGGAAAAAATGAAGGCATCCAATTCTGATTTACCTTTTATTCGTGTTGAATGTGATCGAAGTCTGGCTATACTTGACGCTGTTCATACCAGTTTTGTCAACATGGGAACGCGGCATTTCCTGAATTACTGCTGGAGAGTAATGTTTCACAATGCTCCTCCTTTAAGAGTCAATTTCCACGTCTGCCACATCCACAGCACAAAATTTATTCTGGAAAACCTGCTGAAGAAATACTCCATCGATAAATCCAATGACGTTTATAAAACTTTGCGAAAAGCGTTTATAGCGTTTTTAAGGAGCAAAAATATGGGATCCATAGTTTATCGGATGCAAATCCTGATAAAACTGTTGTCTACAAAACAAATTAGCGATGATGTTCATGAAATGGAAAAAGCCTTGATTAGACGCACCCCTTCAGCGTTTGCAGACGGTAAATATATGCGACATGCTTGCGTAGCAAACTCCATGTTGAGAAATGGATCTTTAACTATATAACTATTTGCATTATTATTTTAGAGAATTCTCATCTTTGGAGACAATACTCCATTAATCACTGTGATGGCACCACTGTACACCAGCAAACCGCATTTGGATCCTTCGCATACTTTCTATATTGTGAAATAAGAAAAACGACGGGAAATGACACAGTCGTGCTCGGGGACAGAAATCCCTACTTTAACTTGGAATTTTTAAAGTATTTGTTAAGAAACGTTTTTCCATACATACCATTATTTACAAACCTCATGTTTGCAAAAAATGGAGATGTCTGTTGTGAGACTGAAAATAATGACTGTGAATCTTACTTCAACCACTTCAAAAACAAGCAGCATTATCCTGATCTACCCGAAAAAGTATCGCGCATACCTGATATGGAGGCTGCAGTTGCAATTGGTACGGGCATTTAAGTATTACGATGAGACTTTACGACTAATTGTTAAATTGGGTGCACACGACATTTTGCTTTGAATAACATGTGATTTTGTTTCTTAATCAGGAAGATGCCGTTTCTTCAAACTTGGAATCCGGAAATACTTTGAATATAATGTTAAAAAACGTAGTTATAACAAACAGGGACTGAAGGAGCCAAAATCACAACATGCTAAAGTGCGCGAATTGTTGTCACAATCGAAGACAGAGAAGAAGCACGGTTGTCGAAAAAAGAGACCAAAGAAATGCGCGGTCGTATCTGAAAAAGATGGAAATAGCTACAGAGAAAACCAGACAAGAGAAAACGTGGAAACCTGGCAGCGAAAACAACGACCAGCCCCGTCAGCTACTTTCACTGGGGAAATTTTTCTTGATATGCCGTTTGTCAAATGGGGCCCACAAAAGTCAGCAGCACCTTTTACTTTCACCTCAACGTGTTCTTTGGATTGCTTTATGCAAACTCTGATAGTCGCCGTACATGTATTCCCGCACGTACATGAGTTCTTTCAAGAGGGTTCGACTCTTGAGAAAGAAGTGTTCGAGCATTATGTTCTTCGAGAGATGCTATCGCACATTCAAAACGGTAAAGTTGATGAGGCAAGATACTTATACTTGTCATGGCTTTCTGACGAATACACATTGCACCCGGTTCCGCATGAAAACTATATTTTTGGTGGTTGGTTTGAACACGTATTCGTACCTTTGAAGGATTATTTTCGTAACGTTGAAGTAACTAGTGCCTGCGATATTCACGGTGTAGTTTGTCGTAATCCTGTAAGCTCACTAACACAGTGCAGTAACTTTAACTCGTGGAGAGAAAACATTTTCAGGCTTAGAGGAAATGTTCTTAAGTGTATGGTTCGTAGTAGTGATTCTGAAACGCGTTGCGGTCGTACTTGTTCTCTTGAAATTGTATCAAACAGCGCATCTACAAATCCATTTTTGATTGTACGTATGGATAGGAAAGAAGGCTATTCAATCGACAGTGTGGATTCACAAGTCAAGCTTGGTACTGCAACTTTCGCAATTTTTGCGGTTCTACTGAAGTATTATAACCCACCTCACTTTGTTATGGCTTTTTTCATCCACCAGAAATGGTACTTATACGACGGTCTAGAAACACGAATGAGATCATGTAAAAATCCAGAAGGGGACGTGAATCAAGTTGTTTATGTAAAAGTTCCAGTGTAGGAACTGAAGAAATGAATAGTTCTATCCATGTATGTTTTGACATGTGTTGATAAGCATTGATTCGTAGCAGTACTACTACTTGAATGAGTAGCTTTGTGAAAATGTAATTTATATGAACTGGATATTGTAATTTGTTTTCTGTGAATTTGAAGCATAATGACAAACCACCGGATTTGTAGCAAATTTTGAACTCTGAAAACCATAATGACCCCTAGGTCGACAAGGTTGCCCCAAAATGAAGTTTTGATATATGTGCTTTCCAATAATATTTGCTGTCCACTCCTATTCCAAATAGCCAACCTGTTACTGAACTCTTTAATATACTGTGTTGTACTCGAATCACAAGTTTCATAACCCTATGACTGCCCGTTAGAAAGTTATTGAGACCCAAAGTTTGGCGAATTTTCAGATTTTAAAACCTACTTGACCCCTAGGTCAAACATCTGACCCCTGAATGAGTATTTGAAACTTGTGCTCTCTAGAAATTTGTTCTGACTACTCTTTTACCAAATAGCGAGTCCATAGGTTATACGAGGTCAAAGTTATTAAGCAGAACGACCATGTTCCGGACTTGTAGACTGACTTTCCATAGAAACTGATGACCCATGACCTTCCTTTCTGACACTTGGGCTCGGAGCACATTGACATGGTGTACTGAAATCCCAAGTTTCATAACCCTATGACTGCCCGTTAGAAAGTTATTGAGACCCAAAGTTTGGCGAATTTTCAGATTTGAAAACCTACTTGACCCCTAGGTCAAACATCTGACCCCTGAATGAGTATTTGAAACTTGTGCTCTCTAGAAATATGTTGTGACTACTCTTTTACTAAATAGCGAGTCCATAGGTTATACGAGGTCAAAGTTATTAAGCAGAACGACCATGTTCCGGACTTGTAGACTGACTTTCCATAGAAACTGATGACCCATGACCTTCCTTTCTGACACTTGGGCTCGGAGCACATTGACATGGTGTACTGAAATCCCAAGTTTCATAACCCTATGACTGCCCGTTAGAAAGTTATTGAGACCCAAAGTTTGGCGAATTTTCAGATTTGAAAACCTACTTGACCCCTAGGTCAAACATCTGACCCCTGAATGAGTATTTGAAACTTGTGCTCTCTAGAAATTTGTTCTGACTACTCTTTTACCAAATAGCGAGTCCATAGGTTATACGAGGTCAAAGTTATTAAGCAGAACGACCATGTTCCGGACTTGTAGACTGACTTTCCATAGAAACTGATGACCCATGACCTTCCTTTCTGACACTTGTGCTCGGAGCACATTGACATGGTGTACTGAAATCCCAAGTTTCATAACCCTATGACTGCCCGTTAGAAAGTTATTGAGACCCAAAGTTTGGCGAATTTTCAGCTTTGAAAACCTACTTGACCCCTAGGTCAAACATCTGACCCCTGAATGAGTATTTGAAACTTGTGCTCTCTAGAAATATGTTGTGACTACTCTTTTACTAAATAGCGAGTCCATAGGTTATACGAGGTCAAAGTTATTAAGCAGAACGACCATGTTCCGGACTTGTAGACTGACTTTCCATAGAAACTGATGACCCATGACCTTCCTTTCTGACACTTGTGCTCGGAGCACATTGACATGGTGTACTGAAATCCCAAGTTTCATAACCCTATGACTTCCCGTTAGAAAGTTATTGAGACCCAAAATTTGGCGAATTTTCAGATTTGAAAACCTACTTGACCCCTAGGTCAAACATCTGACCCCTGAATGAGTATTTGAAACTTGTGCTCTCTAGAAATTTGTTCTGACTACTCTTTTACCAAATAGCAAGTCCATAGGTTATACGAGGTCAAAGTTATTAAGCAGAACGACCATGTTCCGGACTTGTAGACTGACTTTCCATAGAAACTGATGACCCATGACCTTCCTTTCTGACACTTGTGCTCGGAGCACATTGACATGGTGTACTGAAATCCCAAGTTTCATAACCCTATGACTGCCCGTTAGAAAGTTATTGAGACCCAAAGTTTGGCGAATTTTCAGATTTGAAAACCTACTTGACCCCTAGGTCAAACATCTGACCCCTGAATGAGTATTTGAAACTTGTGCTCTCTAGAAATATGTTGTGACTACTCTTTTACTAAATAGCGAGTCCATAGGTTATACGAGGTCAAAGTTATTAAGCAGAACGACCATGTTCCGGACTTGTAGACTGACTTTCCATAGAAACTGATGACCCATGACCTTCCTTTGTGACACTTGTGCTCGGAGCACATTGACATGGTGTACTGAAATCCCAAGTTTCATAACCCTATGACTTCCCGTTAGAAAGTTATTGAGACCCAAAATTTGGCGAATTTTCAGATTTGAAAACCTACTTGACCCCTAGGTCAAACATCTGACCCCTGAATGAGTATTTGAAACTTGTGCTCTCTAGAAATATGTTGTGACTACTCTTTTACCAAATAGCAAGTCCATAGGTCATGCGAGGTCAAAGTTATTACGCAGAACGACCTTGTTCCGGACTTTTAGACTGACTTTCCATAGAAACTGATGACCCATGACCTTCCTTTCCGACACTTGTGCTCGGAGCACATTGACATGGTGTACTGAAATCCCAAGTTTCATAACCCTATGACTTCCCGTTAGAAAGTTATTGAGACCCAAAGTTTGGCGAATTTTCAGCTTTGAAAACCTACTTGACCCCTAGGTCAAACATCTGACCCCTGAATGAGTATTTGAAACTTCTGCTCTCTAGAAATTTGTTCTGACTACTCTTTTACCAAATAGCGAGTCCATAGGTCATGCGAGGTCAAAGTTATTACGCAGAACGACCTTGTTCCGGACTTTTAGACTGACTGTCCATAAAAACTGATGACCTATGACCTTCCTTTCCGACACTTGTGCTCGGAGCACATTGACATGGTGTACTCGATTCACAAGTTTCATGCACCTCTGGCGTCCAGTTAGAAAATTATATCGAACAATTCCTTGATTGACTGATGGAACAAGTCACCTGAGGATCATTTTTTGAGCCGCACATATCACAGAAAGCCGCTTTGTATAATGTTGTAGAATTTTGATACATACGGAAAATTTGGAGGGGTTCGGAAGCAGAAAAATTGTAAACTTTTTGTATGCCAAGTTTGGTATGCCAAGTTCACGAGTTGTGAAGGAAATACGCCAACTTCACGCTGCCCAAGTTTCCACGATTTTTTCAGACATCTTCCAAGCGTCTGGCTATTGGGACTCTTTTACGATGTTTTTCGAAAATCGTTTGGTTCATAATAATGAGAAACGTATGGACTACCATTCAAGTTTGAGTAGTTTCATATTTATAGCTAAACAAAGATTAAAACACTATCAAGGTTTACAAGCGTTCGCAGTAAAGTAACACTAAAGTACTAACGCTGAATATTCAAAAATTGTTTCAAACGTGTTGATTTTATTTCATTCCTTACCTGTACTGCTTGAGTCACACAATCAACAGATATTTTCTTTTGAGAGCCTACTACAACAAAACGTAGCCACAAAAACAATATAACACACGAATAGCAATACATCAAATTTCGACAGCGTCAAATATGGTTAGACACAATACGGGTGTGATTGACGAGACGCCTTGAACGAGAAGTACTAGCCGGTAAGTTACTTAACTACCACAGCACAATCTCCCGAAAATGAATATATAAGTACTCTTTCAATGTATCAACGCAACCTGCATATGAGATGAAGGAATGCAAAATTGAACCGCATGATTCATTGAACCAACCAATGAACTCCATCATCTTCGCTACCAATGAATTATTATGGAATTCATGCAAGCTGGTTGATATTCAAATACCTTAGATTGTTGGCATTGCGATTTCAAGAACCTAAGGAATGATATTTGTTTCTAATGGACTTGTGTGCTAAACTAAAGATGAGCTGAGATTAGTAAATCATTAGCATTGAATTCGAACATTTATTGAAGCATAATATCTTAAACGTATATATGCTTTGTGAAAATCGAATCTGAAATACTAGTCAAGGCAAGCCGAGGTCAATGGGAACCTGGTTTCAGGTTTGTCATCTGGCAAGGGTATTTAACCTTAATGTGTAAATGCATATATACATTATATATTCATTCAATCCGACTCCGACATGCACATTGAACATTGAAGGTAGTAATAGTTTACAGCATGATAGAGGTTGTACTAAAAGTGACACGGAATTCGGAGGGTCTTGTAGGTAGTGATATTCATTCCTTCATTACATTTCAGGAATCTGAGACGAACCAAGTGTCACAAAAATTAGAGAAGTTGAACGTGAGCGACGTGTGTTAGAGGTTATTTATTTATGATTGTAGTATAGGAAACATAACAAGCATCGCAGAATTTAATGATGCGAAGAAAACGGATGGAAAGAAATTCGAAGCCGGGGAAGAGAAGCAGCAACCCTAACCCTGGAATTGAAGCGCTGATTTTACATGGGAATCCGAAGGAAACAGTGCCCAGTCTCCGAAGAGCAAAGAGGAAACATGTGAGTGAGTAGGCACGTGACGTGGGTAAAGTCTATTTATTGGTACCGGTTTGGCACCAACCTTAATGCTTCAGTCGTCGCACATCCATTTCATCAGGCCTTTTAGGTCTTAAGACATAGCATTACATAAAAGAAGTGCTTTTAACATTATACAAATACAAAGGAACTAACGTAACTAAAATAAAAATATTCCCTACGCTCATACGCTAAAAAATAATGAAAACAATTTTCAACAATGTGAACAGAATAAGATTATTTGTTCGCTTTTACCTTGATTGGTTGGAGCTTTGCTGGTTGTCCATTCCAGTGTAATTAGCGTGTGATTTGTGTTGATAAGGAACTGGATGGTTCGCCGACGAATTGCTTCCCAAGTAGCTACCTCCAAATTCACAAAGTAACGTAAATTAATCAAAGTGAACAACTTTTATTTGATTCATCCTTTGCCATAATAAAAGAGTAGAAGAGCATAAAGTTATTCAAATACATTTAAAAACACGATGGAAGCAAATGAAAGAAATTGCTGTGAGTTATATGCTGAAGAAACGTGCTAGGCCGAAACGTGTTGTACTCTCGCATCTCGTATCAAGTTATGCCCTCCTACTTTTTACAGTAACTCCTCCCATTCAGCTTCCTTTTCGTATGTAAATACGGACGCTGCAGCACAATTTTGGCAATGGTTCTACTGAAATCCGAAGAGGGATTTTTGCGCTTAGGCTTTGTTGGGTTGTTTGTTGGTTGGAACGTGAAAATAGGGAGTGCGCGTAGGAGAAAGATAAGATAGGTGGGGGTGGGATGTATTGCTGCTCTCTAACGGAAATACGAAAGCGAATGCATGTGAATGGAGAAAGGAGTGGGCGCGAACGTTGTTTACGCTTGGCCGTATGCATCGCTTCTAATGCAAACTAATGTGTATTAAATTCAACTTATAGGTAGTATATCTGTTTGTAGCCATCTAAACCGAGGCTTGCGACCTCCTTGGGATAGTGCTGCGCTGTAGAGAAGCTTGAGCTCATCAGAAGCTCTTGAGACCTTCAATGGTCAACATTCAAGTACATTCTTCTCCGTGCAGTAAATTGCTTAACTTAGCTGTCAATCTTAGTGATACAGGCATCGCTGAAAGTAACGTTAGTTGCATTGCCCAATCTGTGTCACAGTGGCCTGAAACGGAATTAAAACACTTGGTATTGTGGAGAGCAATAGCACATCTGAGCTACAGCGGGGAACGCAGTATACAATCTCACTCGCACCAAACGGCAACCCTGAAAAGAGAGCCTCGGCGAGTCAGTCAACGGTGGGACACCTTTGGAGAAAGTTAGAGAAAACATAGCGACACAATACCAGTCGAAAGGCAAGGAAGCAAAGTGACAGTTTTGATTTTATTCCGTGGCGAATTTAATTCATGTGGCAACATTCCCGGATCCAAACGTAAGTCCAAAGTCTGAATTCTACAATTTATCTCGACATTAGATATTCTTCCTTTCTGGGGTAAAAGATGACTTGGATTTGTGTAGCATTCATATATTATTTTACTTCCCACAATTATACTTGATACGAACAAAAGCGTAGTGTCAGATTGGAATCTTTCCGTTTTCATCCATTATGTCAACTTAAAAATTGAAACCGCTCCATTTTTAGTCTTATCCCAACCTATGTAAATAAAAATTATTGTTAAAATAAGTTTACGCTAAGCTAATATCAAATATGGGATTCCCCGACGGTAGTTACTTGTAGAATATTCTCCTTTTGAGAAATTCTTTTTTTTCCGTACATATGTTCTGCCTCCTCTTTCACTCACGTTTCTTGCCTCGTGAGTTCCAGTTTCCTCATGCTTACTGCATAACCTAGGATATGTGCAAGTACTACACAAGTATAGGTGGTAAATAAACTCAGTCAGTTGCCTCGGCACGTTGGTAAGCGCCTTACGCGTTTATTTGATGTACAAGTCTTCTGCCAAGCCATGTGACGGCACTGATCATACAGAGACGAGACTATGAAGCAGTAGCGCAAACGACAGTATATGTGATTGTGACTTCATTTAGTTTATTTTCGTTCTTACCGTGTTTCAGGTCCTCGTTCCCCATGTGCAATTTCATCAGTGACCATTAATAACCCTTTGTACGCACGGTGGCTCAAGAGATAGTGCAAGGCTGTTTGTCAAATACGTATAGTCTTAGAAACTAACAACCGTTCTTTAGCTTATATTTACATTCACTCTAAAGTTCGTATTACGTTGGATTATAACCGTACGGTCGAAACTACCATTTTGGGACAAAATGGGTTAATCTGCTTGTCGGAACCATTTTCACGTAAGTGTATCTACCTTTTACTCTTGATTTTCCTTTTAATTGTCTCTGAGAGCCTCGTGCTTTCACCGCAATCAAGTAGGATTTTCATGAAAACTGGTAATTAGTTTGCCTTGCTAGGCCATCTTCAACGATTTTATTAACAATTGTTCATACTGGTATGATTGGCAACTGTAGCAGAATGTTGGATTGCCGAACAATATACAGTATGATGGTATACATACTTGCATACAGCTAGAAGCATGTATGGTACCACCAGTAAGATGATGACAAAGATGAAATCTTTAAAGATGAAGCTCTTACAGAGTTGACAGAAAAGAGAATTAGACGTATATAGTCGGATCACGGCTTCCTTAGCAAATCATAACGTATATTACACTGACTACATGGTGTCGGATGGGGTCAAGCAGGATTCCGGTTTCTCAGCTTACATCTTCTTTCTTAACTAATTTCATAACGTTTAGGATTGAGTTGAGAGCAAGATCGAAGCTTTTATTTTCTCAAAGCTCCAGAAAACAGTCGTCTGCCTTTACTTTTTTGGAATTTTATTACAGAAGTACTTAATTACTTTAAGTACTTCTGTACTAGGGAAGCGTACTAACTTGTATTTGTAATCCCCCCCACATTTAGCAACAAATTGTATATAAGCTTACTCTTCTGTAATTCGGCATACATGTTGCAACTAATCCAGAAGGCAGTCGTTAAATTTCTTGCTGCTATTAAAATCCACAGTACAAAATAGCCTCACACTATGAGCTACTACTGACAGCGACAGCAGTCATGTAGTTTCCCAGTAAGTTAATTCAGCCCACACAAGGACGTATTGAGATGAAAGGAGAGTCGTAGATTGGGCCGTTGCATATTTGATATTGTTATACCAAGGAGTGAACGGTCAGATTCAGACGTCGAAAAGAAACAGGAAGGCTGCAGGGACTGATGGTTCGTTTGTTATTTCGGTATTTTCAAGTTAAAGTCTAAGTTAAGGGCAGGTAATCAGTCAGGCTTTCCGAGCTATAGAATAGACGTAACAGCGTTGGGGAAGGGCGTTAGAGCAGTCACGTTGTGCACGTGTTTTCTGGAGCCGGAGTAGAACTTCCTCCCAAGAAACAGTAGGAGAGCGCAGGGCTAGACTGTACTGTCCTACGTCAAAATTCGCCAAGATTAAAACTCGCAACTTCATTGGAAAATTTTTGTCATCTTCATGTCTAAAATTTCCAACTCTTCTCGTAATGACTGCGATCTTTTGATGACAGAAAATCATGTGGAGGCCTAGTTTTTATCCCCATATATTAGTATGGGGTCAAAGAATGTAGTGTTATTGTTACACCACTTTAGGTAAATCTATGCTCATATTTTGAGCAGCTATTGTGATTGAGCAAAACACGTAATTTAGGAGTTATGGTTTCGATCTCCAGCGTTTAGAACGTTGAGCGCTTTTAGAATTGTGCTACGAAATGCAAGTAGAATTTTGCTTGAACGGGAGGATGGAAGGATGATACGGAGTGAAAAGTTTTTCTCAAGATCCAAGAGTGGGGGCAAGTCACGGGTACAGCAACGTGAGAGCGTTAGAAGATCGATAGCCATACCCCGGCGAAGCACATGTTTTCGTGGGCAGAAACGTGACGAGTGTTTCTTGCTCATACTCCAACTTGCCTCTCCCACAATGATGGAATGGAATATGCTGGGAGGAATAGGAAAGGCTGAATTGAGGTATGAATTGTTCCTCAACGAACCTCACACACCGCTCCTTTCCCTTGAATACTAATCCACATGAAACTAATGCAAATAATAAGCAACAAAAGCTTCAGGTCGGCGGATCCCTTCTCTCCACCATACATACGTTCCTCACTTCTAGTACCTATATGAGCAGTGCTGATGTGCACGTTATTTTGAGCGCACTCAAAAGTACATTATGAGAAGATTTCGCACGAGGCTGTTACGAATTCAAGTCCTTCGTTCCTCACTTGTAATTACTCGTGCCTTCTACATTACAACTGACTATAGTATAGAAAGCAGAAAGGTCTTTTTTTCTTCACATACCTGTCAATGTGACGAACTGACGAGTCTGTGCACATCACTGCATGCTATTGCAACCCTGAAGAGAGAGATCGAGATAGGGATGCATACTTTTCTTCACGGTGGTCTCTATAATTTTATGATCTGACGGTGTCATAATAATGCACTGGAAACATTCAAGATTCAGCGCTTCAAAATGAACTCCACCATATACGGATCAGGATTCCGAAGATTTTTGCTTAGTATTCAACTGTGAACAGTTTTAAAAACCCGAAGAAATACAATTAAGAGCTCAGTTCGCATGAAAATTTCCTGTTATACTCCTATGTCATTCTTACATCAAAAACATTTAAGAGGAGTATTAGTTAAATCTTGTTTACCGCTACATACCGCTTGTTTCACGAATTCTTGCTTTGGTCGTATTTCCCTGTTCACCTCCACTACGTCACTTTCCTGCACGTCCGCTTCTCTTGTCTCATACGAACGCAGTGTCTCCTGCGTGCATTTCTTTTCACGACGGTATCTTCGCTCAGAAGCGTCGTAGCGCCAAGTGGTTGACGCTTTTGGAAAGCCAAGATCTTCTACTCTGCTACACACTAAATTTTATGCCTATAGGTCAAAGGTTGACGACGCAGCTACACTCAATAAAAAATAGTTTTCATTTACACGCAGACATTTAACACTGCAGCGGTACCAGGTGTATATGACTACGTAACGTCTTAAAAGTTTGCAGCATCTGTATCGGTGGTACAATCTGTTTCTTTACAACGAATTATATTTTTTAGTACTTGAAATATTTCAGTTTTTGAGGACATCAAGTTTGTTCATGAGGTGGATTTTGTCCTGCGTTTCTGATTTGTTGACACTGCATCAGTAAGCATTGCGGACGGAGCGTATTTGGATGGTTCTGGGAATTGGGATTTGCTGAAGAGACAATATATTGTCTAAATAGTACTTATGTATTTGTATTATACAAATTGTTTGAGATGGATACTAATGAATTCATTTCCTTTTATTCTGGATAGGAATCTTTAATGGAGTGGGTTATTCTTAATCCATCGAGTATACATGAGACGTTTGGTCTCTTAGGATATTCGGACGGGGAGGGCACTTATCACATCAAAGATACTTGCGAAGGTCAGTGAAAGCTTTTTTATCCAACATATTGTCTATTTGCAAATACCGTTGATTCAATTGTGGGAGCATGGCCTTAATATTTGTGGGTAATGTTTTTCAGAGGGTTTGGTAGAATTGCTAGCAAAGCTGGAGAATGACAATCAGTATCTCCGAACGAGACGCACGTTTGGGTTTACGCAAGCCGTGTCAAAGGATATTGTACCGTTGCTATCGTACGCGGCATCCGATGCGCCAAAATTGGTACCTAAGCTTGTTAAACTGTTAGCTCAGCTCACGCTCCCTGTCGAGTGTCTCATGAGTACAGACTTTGCTGAGACGGAGGAAGGGCATCAGATAACATACGAGATCGAATCATTGCTGAGCAACATCAAGATCGAATTCGCAAAATTCAAAGTCACAGAAGTAGTCGTGGATTTCCTGAAATTAGCATCAATTAAGGTGAGTTACGGAATGGGTTTATCTTAAAGATTGAGGTCGATGGAAGATGCAATTTACCATTTACGGAAGGATTTTAGAGGCGCAGACTACTGAAAGACTGAATGAGTGAAATAAATTTTATCTTTATGCAGACTGAATTAGATCCAGCGGAGTGTCACGAAATTGCAGATGGACTGCTTCTTTTACGAAATCTTTTGCATATATCTGTGAAAGAGGGACAAATCCACAACCAGATTCTCTGGAACTTATTCGCCCACAACGTGGATAAAATACTTTTACATCTAATGACATGCTCACAGAACAATTGGTGGGGCATTAGCCTGGTACAGCTGATCTCCCTAATTTACAAGGATCAACATGTTACAACGCTTCAAAGACTATTGACGCACTGGTTGGAACATTCATTGTCAGAGAGTTCCGAGGACAATGAATCAAATACATCTTTTAAATGTGGAAATTCGTCTCCATTGCTTACATCAGATCCTACATCAGATTCATCTGATAACGGAGGAAATGTAGTGGTGATTAAAGCTGAAATTATGCCGCTGCCTCCACTACCCGTAAAATGCTACTCAAAGCTTAAGAAAGTTAAACCCCGTCCGCTTGATGCCGATTCTGAAGTCTCTTTTAATGAATCTGTACGTGTTTGCCTTTACTTTATAACCAACATTGTACAAAGTACCCTTTGTTTGAAACCGTAGTTGGAGAACTTGAGCTTGCGTGTTGTAGAAGTCTTGCATCTTGGTGTTGCAAGTTTCTGTTGATTCGCAGTTTATTGCCCATCATTTCTCCTGTATCAATGTCCTCCATATTTGAAACTCGGAAATCACAGTTGTCCCCTAATATATCTCACTGTTCCATTTCTATGAATCGCATTTATTATCCAAATCTGTTTTACACAGGAGGAAGCAAGTGTAGCAAAAGTGCAGGACTTGACGTCCAGTAATGAAGAAGATTCAAATCAGTCCAAACCTATTTGGAAAAGTCCACAAGAAAAACAAAAGAAGAGGATGCACAAGAAGATTAAGAGGTGAGGTGTTTGTTTACTGTACTTTTTTTTACTAACTTTGTGTGATGTGAGGAGCTGTGAGTGAAATACTGAGGGTCCGCCAGCTGTATTTGCACAAAAATCCAACAGACACTGCGAAGAAAGTAGCGGGATGTTGGCGCTGAAACTAATATCAAAATGAAGACTGTTTCTTGGCGGTTATTCCCATTTATTTTGACCGAGAATTAAGTGACAGGTCACAGCGCTGCAGCAAGCAGGCCGAGGTCAAAATAAAGTCTCCTGTAAAAATCCAATAATAATAGTGCTTAAACGTATAATACCGTTGGACTAGAAATTCGGGTTGTGCAGCTTTCAAGTCTCAGAGTGCCCCATTTTTACAACATGCTGTAACACTTAAAATGTGGAAACCTAATCCCTGAAGTAGCCCCTTTAAGCTTTAAACCATTTAATCAATTTTACAATTAAATTTTGCTAGAAGTTAGTTATATATTTTACCATTACAGCATAGAAAATTCTTACCTTGCAAAAGACGTGTAAACAAAAAAACCGAGGTAGTTCACTTTAACTAATGACACATAGCTTTCTTGAGAATCTCGTACTATTTTGCGCGCTCGAAAATCTATGGGCTTTCATTGAAGCCCAAAACGAACTTCGTTAGTTGTGGAAACCAATTTTTAATATAGGTTAAATCTTGTGCAAACACGGCTGGCGGACCCTTTGTAGGAAGGAGCACATAGTTGCGTCAATACCATTCGAGTTGGATTTGGGAGCTCTGCATTTGGCGGTGGTTGCTTATGTAATTGTTGAAATCTTTTACTAAATTCGATGTTACGTACCTTGTATGCCCTTTTCTTCTTGAATGGATTGAGTGACGGTGTTGAGACAAAATGATTGGGCGAATCTTAAAAGAGCTTTATAATTTATTGATTGTTTTTGAAGATAGCGGGCGGGATTGAATGTAACATACTTCGTCTCCTTTGGTTTCTGAATATAGTAAATCTGCATTAAAACAACATCATCATCCTGCAGAAGAGGATATCTCTCACGTACTTAAAGAATTTACTGTAAATTTTCTTCTGCAAGGATACAGCTCTTTAGTTCGTGTCTTGCAGGACCAACTCTCCAAAAGTCTTACAATTACCATGGACAAATCTCATTTTTTCTGGCTTATTACGTATTTCTTAAAGTTCGCTTCACAGTTAGAGCTTGATTGGGAAGTTATCAGTCCAGTGCTCGATTTTAAAATCCTGTCTTACTTGACTTTTGAAGGGGTCAATATGTGTGAGAATTTAGCCGTTTGTAAGGATGATGCGAAACCACATCTTAGAAGGATGCATCTGGTTGTTACATCGCTCAAGGAATTTATTCAAGCAGTAGAATCATACAGCAAAAACTCGGTTAATGAAGGATCTAAAGTACTTCAAAATTTACAAAGTAAGTGTTGTTCGACTTGTTTGGTATTGTTGCCACATCGAAACCATTTCGAAACTCAAATATCACTTTGTCTTCGTAGGACAAATGACGGCGTGCAAGGAGCTGCGGTATTTATTTGTTCTGCTGATCCGAGCGTTCAAGCCTGGAATGCAATCAAAGCAGTACTTACAGGACGTCATTACTACAAATCACCAGCTTCTGATACTGCTCGAAAGAGTATCCAAGACTCCAGGATACACGGGGGATTTCCAAATGACTGAATACTTAAAGGAATTCTCTAATCCTTTAATGATGCAGCAGTACGGGCATTTGCTAGAAGACTTCGAAAAGAATGGAGAGGTCCTTAACGACTGCCTCTTTACAATGATGCATCATGTTGCTGGGGATTTGAACAATCCTGATGCTCTCTTTCAACCGCTAATTTTGAAGACCTTCTCGAACATCTGGGAAGTTGAATTTGAGATTCGAGATGTAAGTATTTGGATTTTAAATAAAGTCAGGCGTTCAAATGTGAATTGGTGTTGTAAATGTATTTATTTCACTTTGCAAATTTACATTTACAGGACTGGGCGGATTTGATAGAGTTCGTCATACAAAGATTCATGAAGGCAAGTAGGGATGAGAAACGACAGATATTCAAATCTGGCACATCAAATATATCTGAAGAAACTGGGTACAGCACATCATTATTAATTGTGGAGAATTATTTCTGTAATTCAAGCCGTAGCTAATCAAAAGTTATTATTTCAGTTTTACCAAAGAGGATATAGAAAAGCTACACTGGTTTTATTGCAGTGGATCTAAGTCCAGTGATCCAATTGGAACCATACTAGACAACTACAAGCCATGTGGATTGAAAACTAGGGAATCGGTAGGTTTCGTACCAAGTCTAAACTTATTGTTATTACCGGAAGAGAAAAACGCATATTCTCATAAATGAATTTTACAATAGGTCCTGAATCAGCTGTTGCACCAGAGGATAATAGGGTACAATCAATTCCTGCAGTTCCTTTCTTACGAGCGGCTGGAAACGAATGCGGAACTCAGTAGTAATGATGGGTCAATCAAAGATACAGTAAAGTTCAACTACTTTGGAAACTCTTGTGAAAACAGCAAATTTGACAAGACCGTGATCGCTTCTGAAATGGATCTTAAGGATATGCTGGGTCAAACAAGTTCAGACGGTGTAGATGTTCAATGGATTCAAGATCAGTTACTAGAAATTTGTTACGCCAAACTAATTGTGGACGGGAAGGTTGAACAAAGCAGCTGTTGCGAGCCCATTGCGTTCCAGTCATCATGTAAGTTTAAAGTTATGAACAGATTGCAAATTTGGAACGCTTTTGCGACTGATGAGAACCATGCTGAATTGCGATATTCTTTATGCATACAGTGATTGGTCAGTGTGTGCCCTTAATTCCTTGGACAAAGAAGCAAGAATATGCCCTGAGCTCCTCCTCAGTTATACTCCTGTTGCATAAACTAGGATTTCATTTAGCCAGCGATGTCGGCAAACTGTTTCCAAGAATACCCCATTTCTGGACAGCGGACGTCTTATTCGCCGTGGCGAAAAAGCTTGGTCCCGTGATCAAAGTCAAATTTGACCGAGAGCTAGTAATTGTTGAAGGAATGAGTGTTGACATGCTGGATGCACCCATGAGACCTCAGCCATATTTGGGATCAGCGAACTTGAATTCTTCATTCTCCACCTCATGTCCTCCGATGGATTGGATCTCTTTGGTTCAAAAATCTAAAATGATTGGGTAAGTACTATGAACAAAAGGGAGAATCTGTTGAATCGACCCTATGAGTCACACATTGAACTGAAAGCAGGCTAATTTCTGTATCTATGATTATTACAGTGGCCGAATGGATGAAGAGCACATGGACGAATGCGCCAGTTTGACAGCATTACCGCCCACAGAAGTATCCGGCAATGTTTCTGTTATGTCCGATGAAATCGACGATTCTTGTGAACTGTGAAAAGAAAATGCATTATATTTATATAGAAACCTATGATTAAAGAAATCTATTTAATTTTTTGATGTTGTACATACAAAGTTTTACACTCGGATTTTTAACCATTACCGGCCTGTATACTTTCACCGTTTTGTAAGTAGATTCTAGTTCGTCCTAGCATTTCGGCAAGAAAACCCGTCCTTGTTTGTAAGACTCCCAGAAAGTATTCCGTAAATCAGTTTGCCACTTTATCCTTCAATTTAAATAATGCGTGTGTATCTTAAACGGTTTTCTAGTAAACTGACGAGAAAATAATTTCCAAGTGGAACAAAATAGATTTTAAAGTACTCTCATTATTTGTACGTCTCATGGACTTAACCTATGGTAGTTTGAATGTCATAATTGCATACGATCTCCTCTTAATGAATTCTACGCAACCAAATTATTCCATAAGCTTCACTAGTGGGCAGCAAGTTAAGTTAAGAAGATAATTTGGAAGCCACTAGACGTCAGTCTCAGTTCGTTTGCGTCTCTGTCAACTTTTTAAACCCCGTTTTACCGTGTGCATTGTATTTTCGAAATGGGCTTTTTGTCTGCTTTCCGAATTGTGTTTCTTGTTTCTGCAGTTTGCAGTGCAAGTGTCAAAAATCAATCTACCCAGCAACAAGTGGTAAACAATACCACTGTCACTGAAGAGAAGTCGAGGTTTCTATTCTCCGGAGATTCGGTAACTGGAAGAGCTTGTTCTGTAAGTTATTTCTGCCTGTAGTCATTGCTTTTCTATCTGGAAAAGTAGCACGTAGCGCATAGCAATTTATAGCAAATTGTAAAGATAACTTTTATGTAGAAATGGCTTCCAAAATGATTACATTTGCGCGTTTCTTAGAGGTTGTAAGATTTTGTATTCATTATTGGTGTAGGCATGTACTGGATCCAATTGCAACACGAACACAACTATTTCCAGCTTACCCGTCATTCAAATCCTCGTTGCTCTTGCTTCTGGAATTATCTGGGCTGGAATATTTATTTATCTCTACAAAAACTTTTACGAAAAGGAATATGCATCGTAAGTCCATATTTATCAGTCAGTACAATTGTTTATGAAAGATTAGGCCACCTTTCCTCCAACCATAGCTGAAGCGTTCCCGGTGCTCAGTAATCCGTATGAAGCTTCGCTTAGTGCGAAATTAAACGCGGCAACTTCTTACCAAGGATGCCTTGGCGTCTCGCCTCGTAACATGGAAGTATAAAAAATACAGAAAACTCGGCGAGTTGACCGGTGTTGACAGAAGGCTCAAGGAATTTGTAGCGAGAAGCAGTATACATTGACGTGCGCAGAAGCTAACATAAGCAAAAGGAAGTTAAGGTATGAAGAGTGGGAACATAACGGTTTTATTAAACAAGAACATGGAAATTAATTGTTTCAGCAAACTGGGCTCATTGACGGAAGGATGGGGATGGAGTTCAGCCACCGCACCAGCACCTATGCCTCAATACGGAGTCCCGCATCAGCAACACGGGATGCCCATGTCGCAGTCGCAGTATGGTCCGCCACCACCCAGATATGCTGCTCCACAAAGCCGTTCACTGAATCCAGATTTTATGCATCTCACACAAAAAGTTATGGATGCTGTTAAACGTTTGAGTTAATTGTGAATAAATCACATATCCCTCCTATTTATTATTCAATAACAGTGAGAAGTACAGTAAGAACAAGTGTTGTCGATGCCTCGTATTCTTTCTCGTTCATTATACTCACGACAGGTAGAATTACCTGGGTTTTAATGAGCTGCCTAATCTTCGGCGTTGAATGCGGAAAGATGAAGTAAATAATTTTAGGCTGACCCTGAAGAGCCTGAGAGCTTTTAATGAAGCTTCTTTCCATTTTTTTTTTCAGTTCCCGTTCAACTTCGAAACTTAATCATGAAGCCAAGAAAAATATTCGGCTGGTTGATCCTACTCTTCCAGGTTATACTTTTACTCAAATTTGTCGAGTATGCACAAGGAGATACCAGCCAGAGTACAGCCAGCTCCTTCAAGTTCGGAACAGTGTTCCCAGTTTACATGAAAAGAGCGCACAGTCAATTCAAGGAAGAAAATAGGTACCACCACGAAAAGGAAAGTCGACCTTCGCCCTTAATGGAACTTTACCACATCTTAACAGGCCAAGGAGATTACGCCTTCCAAGAGGTTAATGCAAAAGACTGAGAAAATCTTACGTGTAACAAATAACAGAAATAAGAACGTTTTCGCATTGCGTTTTTTTACATAACATATTCAATATACTTTGCAACAATATTTCGGTGGTTTTGATTTTTATCGCGGATTTAATTGTAGAGTCAACGTCAGACTACAACTAAAACAACCTACGTTCCAGTGGTTCAGATCGCAACGGGTGCTGCAATGGCGGCTATTTGGTACTTCATTTTCATCAGAGTTTGGAAAGATCCCCTCATCGCGGATTTTGGACAGACTTCGCCGTAAGTAAACTTAAAGCGTTGCAGGAGAATGATGATAATCATTAGTACCTAACTCACTTGTCGCTGAGCATAGGATCAGGTAATAGTAATAGCTATGAGGATATTTTATTCTATTACAGCGCACCAAGTCCTCAGACTACAACTCTTAAAATGGATCCTGCACAAAGGGATATCTGGAATTCGGAAGATTCTTACAGCGTCGGTGGAGTAAATCCTGGATCAGATGCTTACAGTCAGTTGATGTACGGTCAGGGAAAATACGGAAGATGAAAAAGTAAAATTGTATTATTGAAATGTAACCACAAATAAGAATTAGAATCTGCTTCGACTTCACTCAACCTTATTTATTTACATGGGATACCGGTATGTTTTTGTATATTCGTATAAACGTATCAGGATAACTATGTTAGCATTTATCTACATTCAAACAAAGTAATTCTTAGGTTACTTATTCTGGATACAAATATAAATTTGTAAGTCAGTGGTCCACGTTTAGAGGAAAAATAGAGCGTTTTAGCGCAAAACGAAACGGATTGAAAAATATTAAAATGGGCAAACGAATTGAGACATGATATGTACAGGGTACGACTAGTCATTTTTATTTATTGCTACCTGCCGCCTGTCTTAATGCTAGCTTAGCGTCATCCAATAATTTTGCTTTCCGCTCTAAAGCTTCCTCAAGGAATCTCATTCTTTGGTACACG
Organism: Sminthurides aquaticus; assembly: GCA_906901655.1. Taxonomy (NCBI): domain Eukaryota; kingdom Metazoa; phylum Arthropoda; class Collembola; order Symphypleona; family Sminthurididae; genus Sminthurides; species Sminthurides aquaticus. The sequence continues at coordinate 611,922 of CAJQTT010000022.1, read as the reverse complement.
GTTCCATCCTCTTGGTTATCCTCTCCTGAAATTCATTTAGTTAAATATCTGAGTTCTTAGTAGTTGAGAAGTAAACTGTTTACTTTGGATTTCGTATTCTGGCCACTAGCTGATATTGGTCGCCAACCTTACCCAAAAATGTCCGCAGCTTCATTTCCGAACTCTCTGCTCTTTTCTCAGCGTCTTGCAAGCGCATTTGTAAAGTATCCACACTAGTACTAGCTTCCATATACATTCGGTGAAACTTCTTTTTTTCATCTTCCAGTGTCGCCAGTTGGTCCATTAACTGCTTCTTCTCCTTCATCAAATTCTCCAAAGTTGCCTGAAAGGCGTGAAAGGTAGCGTTGTAGAAGGTAGGCAGGTAGGTAGTAGCTTTCCTCTTTACTTTCAGACTGATTACGTTGTGTTTCGGTAAAAGATTTACTGATACGCTAATAGAAACTTACCTTTAAAGCTTCGCTAGATGTGCTACCGGAAGGTTTCACAAGAGGTTTAATCTTCAAGCGTTTATTTTCAGATTGAAGTTTATCTATGAGCTGCTTCAACGCTGTTATGGTTCGCTCAAGTTCGGACAAAGATTTCTGGCTATGGCTTCGCGTCCCAGAATATGGCTCAGACCGCTCTGATTTCAGTATTTCTACTAGTCTGAAATCGAATTCCACTTACAAGTTACTATAGGCGAAGTAATAGTACATGGTCAAGCGTTAAAGGCCTACTTTTGAAGCTGCTGAACTCGGTCCCTAAGCCGAGGCGTGTCCATCCGTAATTGTTCTATTTGCAATTTTAAGTGAAGATTATCTTCTTCTAACGTGTTGATAACCTTTTGTAAATCGCTCTCCTTAGTGGCCATCTTTTCTATTTCAGAAACGACTTTTGGATCACCCTGGAAAGTAAAACGTCATTGACTATTGCAAATTCTTTAAAAAAGAGAAAAGCAGCAGTAGTCAAAACAAACCTTCTGGGCAACTTGATAAGCTGCTAGTTGGCGTTCCTGAGCGACTATACGCTCTTTCAAGCATTTGATTTCCATCTCCAGAGTGGCCGTCTTCTCCCTACCGTCAAATTCAGTCTTTTCCAATAGATCATTTAAATCCTGAATTTCTATCTTCAATTTTTCCACAACTTCAGGGCTAATTTCTGGAGGCTTGAGAATGGATTTCACCGGAGGTTGTATCCTTTTGAAATCAGTTACTAGTTTATCCAACCGATTGACATTTGAACGCAACGTTTTATTAATTTGAGCAAGGCGCTCATTGTCTTTCTTCAGGGCATCTATTTGAAGTTCCAACTTTTCCACAGCCTTTTTCCATTTTTTAGCCTCCTCCCACTTTGTTATGGACTCAATTGCCTGAACAACACAAACGCATTTTTAAGTTGTTTAAATTTTAGCGTACGGATCAACGATTCATTCGATGTCAACAGTTTCCTCAAAATGGGCCATTAACTCCAACCCTAACCTTTCGTTTCTTTTCGTCTTCAATGTCTCTGGCTTTTACTAAAATCTTAAGATCTTCTTCAAGTCTGTTTTTCTCTTGTTCAACAGTTAAGTATTTAGCACGGAGTTGTTCCATTTCGACACTGTGTCGATTAGCAGAGTTGAGCTTACTCAGTCGTGCCTGAAGTGTCGTCACCTTTTGCAGCAAATCTTTATTTGTTCCTTGAAGCTCACCAATGTCTTTTTCTTTGGAAGTTAATTTTTCCTGAAGTTCTTTTACAACAGCTGCGGTCTTCTGTTGTCCAGCGCTGGCTGCTACCATCTAATACAATGAAACATTCCAATATTCCATTCCCGATGAAATTTTAAATAGTTGTAATTCACTTGCATCTTAGGTATAACTTTTATGTACATTATGTTCGTTTTTGATTGCAGCAACTAAATCATGGATGGAATCCTTTGTGGATCTAAGCCTAGTTGTTTCTGTTTCCAGCTCTGCAATTTTACCCTCCTGCTGCCGTAATTTCTCTCGCAACGAATGGATCTCTCCCAATCTTGCATTGTTGTGCTGCTTCCTATTAACATGTGAGTAAAATTATGGAAACATCTTTAGCTTACAATTATTTGACACGAACAACTCACGTATCCCGATTAATATCCAATTCTTTGAGCCTAGCATCAGCTGTGCATCTCCAACGGTGGGCTTCGCTCCTGGCAGCTGTCAATTGTGAGGCAACGTTACCTACAGCATGTTGCAGTTCAGAAACTTCATCCTCCAACTCATGTATTCTTGTAAGCTGGTCTTTGATTGTTCCTTCAATATTGAGCGTATCTTTGACGGGATGGCTTAAGGTTGTTTTCATTCTGAATATTAAACATACTGTAAATGTGAGGTTTCAACGTCTAGCTTAACAATACTAGAGAAGATCCCTGCGAAGTTATAGCGAGAGAAAGCACGAACCTTGTGAATGCTTGCTGCTGTTGGTGAATCGTGAGCTGTAGAGCTCTCATCTCCTGAACATGGCGATTAGTAGCCGCCGTCATTTCATTACGTAACTCGGAAAGAAGTTGACGGTATTGGTTCAAATTATCTTCTTTCGATTTAAGCCGTTCCTGAAGACTTGTGACTGTTTCTCGAGAAATCTGAAAGAAATGAAACGAAAGCATGTGAATACATTTGAAGACTAGAGGAGCGCTTAATGCATTTAACGGGGCTGCTGTAGGCTCACATTTAGCGCTTCTTGAAGCTCATACCCGTGACCACTTCCAAGCACGCTTTTGTAATCGTCCCCGGACTTTGTAAAGCTAAGTAACTTAATTTCATTAATGACTTTATCTTTGGCATCTAGAATAATTTTTTGATCATCGAATTTATACTGTAGACTCTCTAAGTCAGTTTCCAATTGATAAAGCCTCTGTTCTAGTAAATCTTTTTGACGTTTAATCTCATCTACGTTTTCAAGTAATTCTTCTGTTTGAACGAAGCGATTCAGTGTTTCCAGTGACGTAGGAAACTGGTCGCTAGATACTGGAACCAGCTCATACTCCACTGAATCTTCTATGCAACTTGTTTGAACACACTGGTCTGATTTTTCAATAGAGGATTCGAACTGTAGAACGTCGTGGAGATGTTTAATTTGACCATGTAAAGATTCAATTTCTGCTTGAAGATTCTCCACTATGCTGTCACTGAACATCGATTGTCCTCCTGTCTCAGAAGTCGGGGACATGGAAGACAAGGTCACAATTTTATCCTGGAGGGATTGAATTGTTGCCTGAGCCAAGATAAGTTCATGCCTGTTGTTTTTCTCTTCTTGCCTGAGAAAGCAAAATTCAAAAGTCAATCTTCCTTCTTATGAAACGGCAAACCAAAATTTTCAAATTGAAAAAATGCAGTATGGAATTCACTAATTTACTTAAGTCTGTGGATTTCCTCCCGGAGTTGAGAATTTTTTCCTTCCAAGTTGCAGACTTTGAGATGAAAGCTGGATATTCCGTAAGGATAATGAATGAGACCGCGTGCAGACATTTCCCTCAAAAGATTTTCCAGGACTGGAGACTCGATAAGGATGTCGGATTTTTCATCATCTGGTATATGGAAATTAAATAGAGAGAGGAGTTATAGGGATAAAATTGGATACATACACAGGAGTTATACATAAAACAAGTTTTACGAAACAGTGTCATGCATACAATCCACTACTTTACCCGTCATTCGTTGCATGGTTTCCAGTATTTCCTGAAGACCTTTCCGTAGCTCAAGGTTTTCCTCAAGCACGACCTCATACTTGTCTCTCCAATCACTATGTTTTAGCTTTGCGGCAAGATTCTTCCCGAATTCGTCCGTCTGATGGGTGACCTGTTTGCGAATATTGTAATTTTTGGATTTAATGGATACAAGTTGCTCCTCCAACTCTGTGATTTTGGATTTCAAAGCTTGAATCTCTGCTGTTCTGTTTGATGTAAATTGTTTGGTTTCGCTCTTGATGTCTAGACTGGACACATCTATCCTAGATCTCAGCATGTCATTCTCGTCGATAATATCATTGAGTTTTAGGTTGAGTTCGTTTATTTCCTGGGTCATGGCTTCTATCTGATGGTTACGAATTCGTAACTGTGTTTTCAGCTCTTTGATTTCCATAATTGCTTCCGAAAGTCCGTAGACACCAGTCTCGTAATTGTGCATACGCGCCGACAAGTTTGTCAGCTCTTTGGATTTCTCTTCAATTTCCTTCTCAAGCTGCCTTATTTGATCCTCTTTTCTATCCAATTGGTATTTGTATTTGCCCAGTTTCGACTCCAGGTTTTCTAAAGCTGAACGAGCAGAATCCTCTCCAGGACGTCCGTCTGAGCCGCCGTATTGAAGCTTGTTGTTCAAAGCTGTAATATGCTCTGTAGCGGATTCCAGATCTTGTGTTGCTTGTCCAAGTTTCTCTTGTAATACCGTAATTGTGGATTCCCGATCCGCTAGTTTCTGCATTTTTTATCAATCTTAACATGTAAGCAACATTTGCGATTCGCCCTTTTAAAGGATTTCAGAGGGCAACCTCAATAATGTTAGCAATTTTGATTCTTTAAAATGTTTCGTAAAGATTCGTTACCAATTTTAATTGATTTGCCACATTCTTGTCAGTTTCCGACATTGGCTCTGATGGTATCTGATTCGCCAAAGTTGCAATTTTCACGTTGAGCCTGTCGATTTCCTCATCCTTTTGAAACATCATTTTCTGTGAATCATTTATAAGGTAATTTACGATTAGCTAACAGAGTTTATTCTGTCGTCATAAGCAGGCTGACAAGCCGCAGTCCCACGTTAAATGTCAAGGAACGTTATTACGAAGACTAAGTGTCAATTGTTCTTTGACACTATTTTCATTCCAGAGGTCATATTAAAATATGATTCTATTATATCTCGTGGGGCACGTAATTGTGTGAATCAAATTAGTACAAGGAGTGGGCGGAGCTGGGAGAAAAGCAATGCTCATTTCTGGAAGAGAATAATAGCAGGCCATCCGTGATATGTAGATGGTATGAAGATAGTAGCTTGTGGACTTTGATATTGTATTATTGAATTCAAGTACAAGGTCAGTAGGATATGTACAGGACGAGAGCGAAGGAATCTCTACTTTGGTTAAAAAGAGCTAGATGTGGCAGAAAGTATTGATGTTGATGGGGGCTGCATACACAGTGGTCGGTAATTCCATTGTGTATCATCCGCGTAAATGGATTCAACTTTCAAGGTTTACGTAAATCAAAGAGATGAAGGAAGACAGTAGTAATGGTGGCAGGATTTTAGAGATTGAATAAGAGGAAATGGATCGCCTGACCACAAAGCCATGTTCTTCGAAAGCGAATTAGAAGCTAAACAGCGTAAGTTGGATAGGCGAGCATTGCAGAATTAACTTAGGAATCTGGCGATAGAAAATGGGAAAAGAAGAAGATAAGGAAGAGATTGTAAAATTAACCTTCCAGACGTCAACGCGGACATCTACAGCGCTGCATAAGTTTTCCAAGTATTCGTCATGTCGTTGTTTAAAGCTCAACAAATCCTTGAGCTTAATCTCAAGCACGACCTTCTCATCCTGGATCTCTTTAACTTTTGCTTCGGATTTTAAAAGTCTTGAATTCATTTGAACATGATCCTGGGTCATATTTTCCAGTTGGCTTGTTGCTTCTTCCAAGGAAGCCTTGAGTTCATTCAATTTACTCCCAAGGTCGCCTTTTTCTCCTTCCAGTTTCTATTCTCGCAAAAGAATATCAAGAATATCAGAATCAACATATGCTCATTTCCTCTATGCAAATATAGCCTAGTTCCCTATAGTTTTCGAACATGGGGATACTCTTTTCCTCCAGCCGCTGCATGGATTGAATTGGATAATTTTTGGTGCGGCAAGGCAAAATTAAAATGCTGTATTCTGCTGGCCAATAACAACATTGCGTCCAGTCCCTGTTACGAGTCCAAAAGGGGCGCATTTTTACAAATTACTACGGCTAGATGCCTTGTAAATTAATGTACAGTTAAGTGAAGTTTTTTCCACAGGAATTTTTAGTAAAGGTCTTAGATAAAAAGCATATCTTCTAAATTTATCTTGGATATTGATCCAAAATCCAAAACTCTAAAATTCGGAACGACGATTTGCAAATTTCTTTTGAAAAAGCAATGCCTTCTATTCAATAAGCAACTGGGCTAACGTAGTTCAAGGAAATCTTCCTTTTTAACCCAACAAGGAAAAGACAATCTTATTACCACATTCTGACCTTCAAACCATTGCACAAGGAGAACAGTTTACCAATTATGTATGTCGAAAGAAAATATCAAATAACTGCATAAAGTTCACTATTTCAACTTGCCTCAAGATCATCAAGTAATTGCTGTATCTCATGATTTTTCTGCTGGATTGTAACTTCATACTTGTCTTTAAGGTCCTCGTCAACAGGCTTTCTCTTGTTTTTAACCTCTTCAAGAGCCTTCTTGTATTCATTTGACTCATCTCGGAAATCCTCCGCTTCCCGGCGTAGCTCTAGTTTATCTCGCTCCAGCTTTTTAACCCGCTCCAAAATCCGCGAGTTCTCTTGTTTCTCATCCTCAAGCTCTCGGTCCCGCCGCTGTAAATCCCGAGTTAATTTGTCTACTTGCCGGCTTAAATCCAATTTAGACATGCGTTCGTTGTCATTGTTATTTGTTTCTGGATCGGAATCATAGCTGTCTCTCCGTGTTGTCCGACGGCGACCTTGCTCCATTTCCAAGCTCGGGCCGATGAACAACAAAAATGAGAACTTAAATCAAGTTATAATGTAATTACAGGAATTTTTAGGTTGCTTTGGTAAAGTTTAAATTAAATTCTGGCAATGGTCCACTTTTTATTAATCTATTTCCCATGGAATCCAAATTAATCTTTATTAGTGACACTTAATAGTTTTTAAAATCAGTGCTTAAATTTCTGTTGATGGCTGTAGTTGTAGTCCTGAAGGCCTAAAATATAGTTGACTGAAACGAAAAAGCGCTTGTAAGGTAAGAATCGCTTTACAGATAACGACTGGTTTGAATTCTTTAAAAACTCTACGTTCTTAATTAGGAAGAACAAAAAAGGACGTCAAATGTGGTAAATGTAAAGACGATTCCAACAAGAAAGAATTATGTCAGCTCCAGAACCTACGGGAATGGGTTCGGTAACGTAAATTAATTTTTTAGCTAAAGATAGTAATGTATAGGGTATGAAGTAAACAGTATGTGTACACTTTTCCACATCTGTTGTGAGGACAGGTATGTTTACGTCCTCCGTTGGCTAGGTGCGTGTTTTCTACGGGTGTTTATTGATCCCGGTATTTGGTTTATCTTGTAGCGTTCCTGTTGTCGGGACAACAAGTGACGTGAGCCTATATGTATCACGTTTCTCCTGGTCGAATCAAAGACGCGTACGTGATAAACATGCACATGACTTATTAACGAGCTAACGGACTACCATCGGGCAGTTATAAATATTTGTTCATAAGCTAACCACAATTCTAAACGGCACCTTTTGTGTCAGCTGGAAAATGCATATGTAAATATCCATTCAACTTCCCTTTTGCAAATCAAACCAAGAAAGGTAAATAATTTAACAAAGTTATTCTCTTTTAGAACCCCTCCGACACCCTGAAGGTTTTGATATTCCCTCCCGTAACGAAATAAAGAGTTTCAGTATGTACATGGAGGTCATCCAGGAAATAACTGGAGTGTGAAAGCCCAAATGGGACCATTGAGCTGTGGTGTATTTACACCGCTCCGTCTCAAACCGCGCCTTCACCCCGACTAGTGTTGTGCGTACACAATCTAGTCACCCCGCCCCCATATTCTCCCCTCCAAGCCATTGAAATTCAGAGGGATTTATTCTATGCCTTGGGAGCTCAAAATGCGGCATTACTACATTGTGCAGCTAGTAACGGTAAGACTATACGTGGGATTCAGGCGTCTAACAATTTTTAAATTAAATTCAGGGGCCTTAAGTGATGCCGTAGAGTTTTGAATAATTTAATAATTAAATTTCTTAATTTATTAATGCATACCATGTCTATTGAAAGTCCCCTCATGTGCAATCAGGTAATAAACCAAATTAATCAATTAGCACATGAGGACTCAACAGGTACATTGTAATTATGAATTTTGATTATAATGAAAGTGAAAATCCTTTTAGATGCATGTAAATCAACCTGGCTTGCATCATTACTATGCTTGCTGTACTTGTCACTGTTACCTCAGCTCACACTATTCCATATTTTTCATCCCTGCTTCCATCCTCCCTTGCTTGACATACCCGCTCGCATCCTCCCTTGCTTGTCATACCCGCTCGCATCCTCGCTGTACTTATCGTTATCGTATCGATATTATTCCAAGATGTATGACAATCACTGAGTGACAATGCCTGAGTCTAATTGCAACGTAGAGTTCTAAAGTACCGTATCGGGCGAGTTAGGATCCGGCTGTCATAGAGAAAAGCCATTGAGCGCCCCCCCATATAATCAAACATGCTTGCCCAGTGCGGGAAGTTCGCACAGCCGGATCCTAACTCGCCTGGCACGGTACTTGGTAGCAGTGAATTCTTCAGTTGCGTTATAACATGCGGGTGCGGGATTACCTGGAACAACATACGGGGCCTAGCACACAGTCCAACTTGATCCACTGGATCAAGTTGGACCACTCAAAGAGTAGGCTGGTTGGAGACGGAGTGGTTCATACACAACACAGCTCAATTCTCCCATTTGAGCTTTTATAAGAGAAAGTACTTTGAGAATTCTAGAAAAACCAAGTAACTTTTACAAGCACGTGGAAAATACGTCCAAGATGCCCCCAAGAAAGACGTAGGAGAAAGAGATACATAGAGCTTTTGCCCTTCCATTAACTTTTTCAAGGTTACCCACATTATTCAAGGGAGGTGGGACTTAGGCTACCATGATTCCTTAATTTCAGAGTAAGAGTGGACAAGTATTCTCACGCCCTCAGTTACTAGCGAGTGCAAATGTGCGAGTTGAGTAAATGGCGATGTCTGCGTTGTCACGACAACGGAAAACTTCTGCACGGATAGAAGTCTCACAGAGACAATAAAGTTGTCATCTATATAATACATTCGGGATACATATTCCATAATACATATAGAAAGATGTGCGATGACATTAACGAATATCTTACTTGGGGCTGAAAAAACCTAGGCAGTACCAGAATGCGCCCGTTATCCACAACTTTACCCTGGTCTGTTGGATTTCCCAAAATTGCACAAGAGTGGTAGAGTTACAGAAACTTTTAAGCGTCAAATGAATGACTGATGCATGCGGAAAACAGCAATGGAAGGCGTCTAGATTCTTTAGAAAAGCTATAGAAGATGCGTCATGAAGACGTCACTTTCAGCATCAACTGAAATTCTATACGAACCAATATATGGACGGAGAGTGAAGAGCGTAAGTTATAAATGTGGATCAGCTATATTTGCTGGTTATCAAGTCCTTCCTTTAACCTTTACCATTCGTCGAAAGGCACACGCATTCACAGAATTCAAGGTCATACTGCATTATCAGGTATATCAACGAATAGAGAAAAGATATCAGCTTATATAGACTACCATATGTTTAATGCTTTCTGCGCCAATCTCGTCCCATTTCACAAACTTTCCCTCCCTTCCATTCTCCGTCCACAGTCCATGCATTTTCTCCGCTTCTCTTCCCAGTCTCTTTCTCTCTCTCGCACCCCAAAGCTAAGAGAATTGTGGTGTAAAAGTGTTGAAGTTATTGTATGAATGTTCTGTGTGCCTGTGATGGAGTTACCGTTTAAACGCTCTCGGTGGTGCTACCGTTCTCGCAATGAAATTTGATGATACCCTGAAGAAATAAACCGTCACGGATGATATACGACGGTGTTTTGTCCACGGCGAGATGGTACCACAGTCTGAAGCGTTTAAACGCTACCTGTAGCAATCCTGGCAAACAATTGAAATTAAAATTCTGACCGGAAACGTAGTGCACTATCAGCAGGAATCATTTAAAGATAAACATTTGAAATTTGCACCACACAAAACTTTATACTTGGAGCTTTTAATTGATATCTTTATGAATAGAATCGGCAAACGTGCTGCTGCGGAATTTGAATTTAAAAACCCCGTTTAAGTTTATAATGACCCTGTATAGTGCTTATACGGGTATATATAGAAGAGCTATGCGTATTTATCAGTTAGCTCGTACATTTCAACACTATTACCAACAATCACATTATATACATATAAGAGGGTGGAATTGCTATTGTGATCGGTGTTTTGGCTTTCCACAATTCAATACATAGTGTATCTACGGGCATACATAGTAGATATTCATAATTACATGTTAAGATCTATATATCTTCACTGTTGAGATTCCGTAAGTACGCTCATCAAAAATGAAGAAAGCCACCCACCACTGTGTAGGAGGCGCGAAATCACATCTCCCGAACGTGTTCATATGTGACCCTCAAAGTGGTTTAATTTGATGCCCCATTCAATGAGCTATCCAGTGATGTTAGATGTAATTATCCGACGTCAGGCAATCCTGGCATAGCTTTATCTTAACCGAGTCCAAAATCGGCGCAAATTAGGTAAACGCTACTTTCGTATTTGCTTGCCTTTCCTGAGGTCACCAGGGTCAAATCTATGGCAGATTTAAGTAGCCTAACTTAAAATGAGTGCTACACGTCAATATCAGGATAGGGTCTTTATTATTATTATTAATGAGGCATCGTTATGAAGTGGAAGAAATTTCTCCATTTAATAACACGCATTTCCCCAATGCCCTTTGGATTTTTCAATCCCCCAAAACTGACTAAAGAATGGGAAAAACTACAGTAAGAAAAGAATTATGGCGGACTGGATCACCGATCGTAAGATACTTACGGAATCTATACTGTGTAGATATACAGCTCCAAACATGTCATTATGTATATCTACTATATATAGTGCGTAGATACATTATACATCAAATTACAAAAGCTAAAAATCAAGCTACAAGCACCCTTGGACGACACAAAGAACAACAACAACGTTTAACAAGAACGTTTCAAAACCTGGTTGGCCAACCAATCAACTCATCCAGCTCAAACTTAACTGAGTCTGGTCCTCCCCTTTAGGGACAAAAGTATTGATACCCTCAGGCTATCAATCCAAAAATGCATTACTTTGCCCGCGGGCTCCAACATATATTTAATGGAATTGTTGGTATATAGTAGACAATATCTCTTACTATACTTGAACGAGTAAGAGACAAGTGAAATCTATAAAAGGATACCATCGTTACTGATTCTAAACGAAAATTAGACATAGAGTTTGCAGGAATATGAACGTTGAGTTAGCGGAATAATTAGCAAGTGTATGAACATGTAAACCACGATATTGAAAACAAATTAAAGTTGGTTTCCTAGGTTAGCGCGGGTTAAAATTTAATGTCCTGGTAATTCTGCTGTCTAACCGCACAATAACGGTTTTTTTGGTGCACCAAAAAAGGAATTCTTAGATGTCACTTGTCTCTTACTCGCTGTGTGTAGCGGTTCCCATACCAATAGAGTAAGAGACCTTGTCTAGGTTTATAGTGTAGATAACTTGTAAATACGAATAGCTCAACTACATTTACGCGTATATACACAATATATCAAATTGTGGACAGCCAAATCACCGATCGCAATAGCCAGTTTTAACACAACGGCATGTGTTCGAACGAGAACAATTACAAGAGGCTAGCAGAAACAATTTGCAAAGTATTGTCTTACACCCTTCGAGAAGAATTAAATCCGATACTAAAAGTGTTGTACGATGTTAAAGCATAGCACCACCTATGTTAAAGCATAGCACCACCTAAGTTAAAGCATAGCACCACCTATATTAAAGCATAGCACCACCTATGTGAAGCCATTGCACCTTGTTTAAACATGGCTCCTCTATAAGTCATAGCTCCACCATTGTAAATATGTGCCTCCAATGCTTCCAAACTACTTTAGAAGCGCATAAATCTTCCTTCAAGGGCTTTCTTATGCCTGAAAGGACACCTTATGATATTATGGTAGGAACTGGTTAACATTTGAATGATGGGGACACGATTTCTGGATGAGCATGATGAGGCTCTCCTTTCGATACTCGCTATAAACCCGCTATAATAATCAAGGGAAGGACTTAATAGACCTGAGAATGCATGAAGGATTGGCGGATACTGCAGACTGCAGGTGATTTGATTTCTAACACGAATGTTGTTGTGCAGGCAGGGAAGGTACGAATAGGTATGGTAGTGAAGTAAAAATAAGATGGGATCAGAAGCAGGAAAGTGTGAAGAGGTAAAGAGCAAGTTAGGACAAAAATATTCAAGGTCAATCCAGCTTCAGCATTATTCTCCCGGATTGCATTTATCCTTCCAGAGGTCAACTCTATGAAAGATTAGCTCCTCCATCGCCCCATCGTATCTCAGTAGTATGATAAAGAAAATGTTGGGCATTGCGCATAGTATATCCCAAAAAGATGTGCTCATCACTCCTGGAATATTAGAGGATGAATGTGGGGAATCTTCTTCTTCTCTTTTTTTTTATACTATAAATCTCAATGTCTGTTTGTGACATTCCCTATACTATAAATCTCAGTGACTGTTTGTGACATTCCCTTTTTCACTTTCATTTTCACTTTCGCGGTGTCCAATTTTCATTCGGAGGGGTCATAGGTTTGACTATAGGTTTGACTATAGGTTTGACTGTATATCTGAGCTATAGGTTTGACTATAGGTTTGAGCTATAAGTCTGAGATATCGGTCTGAGCTATAGGTTTGACTATAGGTCTGAGCTATAGGTTTGACTGTAGGTCTGAGCTATAGGTTTGACTATAGGTCTGAGCTTTAGGTTTGACTATAGGTCTGAGCTATAGGTTTGACTATAGGTCTGAGCTATAGGTTTGACTATAGGTCTGATCTATAGGTTTGAGCTATTGGTTTGGGTTAAGAGCTTTACTTTGAAGGGAAAGCTTTACGTTTGACGGGAGAGCTTTTCGTTTGATATAAGAGCTATACGTTTAACGAGAAAGCTTTAAGTTTGACGGGAGAGCTATACGTTTGACGGGAGAGCTATACGTTTGACGAGAGAGCTATACTTTTGACGGGAGAGCTATACGTTTGACGGGAGAACTTTGCGTTTGATGGGAGAGCTTTGCGTTTAACGGTAGAGCTTTGCGTTTGACGGGAGAGCTATTGTTTCAAGGTTAAAACTTAAGGGCAACGGGAGAATATTGATTCGACGACAGAGCTATTGATTCGGCGACAGAACCATAGGTTTAGAACCATATGCTACAGGTTTGACGGGAGAGCTATTGGTTTGACGGATGAGTTAAGAATAGACAAGAGAGGTAAAGATTCGACGCAAGAGCTAACCATTCGACGGGAGTTTCGTTGTATTCGTACCACACAACCCCCGGGCGAAGCGGGGAAGCAGAGCTAGTTATACATATAAATACTTTCTCAACCATCACCCTCTTGTATACATATAAATACATTCTCAACCATTACCCTCTTGTCAAGACAAGTGCAACCAAAATGACAAGATGGGATTCGGGTACAAGGAAAAGGAGGATGGGGAAGAGATGTGTTAGTGATGGGGATGACGCACTCTAGAAATAAAGGTAAAATCGAGGAAGGTTTCAGTACGGTTACCTAAATATTCCCGAGAATCATCATAACGTATAAGGGGGGATGATTAGATTTTGGTGACCGAAGCCCGGATGCCGCGTATAAGTGACAAAGAAATGACTTTGAACAAAAAGGGGCGAATAAATAGGGATAGTTTCTTCTTTTCTAGCTTTCTTGAGTGCTTGAGATGCGGCTTACTTAGATTTAAATGGATTACTCCTAGCTGCTTTTTTAATTGCTAAAAGTATGTCCCCTGGCGTTGTTAGATCATAAATGGTTTTACGATGGAGACAAAAGTACCCCTTGCGTTCTATAATTTGACTCCTAATATCTTTCTGACTCTTAGTACTCACAATAATTCAGTATCATTGCAGTAGGCCAGTGGAGTAACTCAGTAACTTGGTTTGTTCTCACAAGGGCAGGAGTTTAGACTGCTTGGAGGAGGAAGGAAAATGTGGGATTTTTCCGCATCAAATAATCATATGACTGGCTACTGTATTGTGAGGTTGAATAACAAGATGTAAGAGAAGAGCAGTGAGTTAGTCGTCATTTATGCGGTTGCAGGGATATATGTATTAAAATAAATCCCCCATATATATTTCTGTAAAAGTTTGTCCTCTTCCCACACACATTATGCACCCATTTACTCTTCTTTCACTGCTTCTTGCTTTAAAAGTCAAATGAAGGATGAACGAAATTAAAATGTATAGATAAGTTTATTGAAAATTAAAGCTATCCTAGAAAATATTTATTGTGTATGTAATAATGTAATCCCGCATATATCCTGCATGCAAAATCTTCACTAGTCTTACATTCTGGCCTTGACTTTGTTAAGTTTATGGGAGAGAGGGAACTAACTTTTTTCACTATTCTATTCCCTAAAAGTTTTCGTCGTATGCAGAATGACAGTTGCACACCCTTTGACTAAAAAATGCACTCTCTGCAACGAAAGCTTATAGAATTTCGGCTTGTCCTTTTCTCCAGCCCAGGGAAAGCATCGGAGGTCTTGGTCTGAGAAGCAAATTACATAGGAACTATGGAACACTGAAGATGTGAAAACCCTTGGAGGCAATGTCAATCCATTTTATTTAGTTACAGATAGAAACTGTACATACACATTGCTTTAAGTGAAACGATGCACTTCTTAGAAAATCTTACAAAGTTTGGTTAATTTAACTGTGTTCTTTGGATCACTATATCTAACTGCGTACATGCCCTTGATTTTCAGATGGTTATTTTATAATAATAGCAATATTAATTTTGTGAACTTGTCGTTGTCAATATAGTTGCTTTGAAACATGGATATCATGAGGCTCTTTTAACGATCGACTATGATCAACTTTTGTACTCTACTCCTCGTTGAAAGCATGTCCTGGTTTGGCTGCCCAGCCGCTCTCCGTGGCTTTGATCGATGATAGAGGAATGCAGGATGGCATTCAATGAACAAATTATTTCGTGGAAAGCGCCAGGAAAGATTCCATTACAATTTTTGTAAGTTTTTTTCTGTTTCTTTTTTCTGGAGCCTATGCTATTAAAATTGCGCTCGCAGTTCCCAGGGCTAACAATCATAGAATTTAAATAAATTTGCGAAAGAATGTACATGACGATTCACGAGGAATGATTAAATATATGTATTTTGAACGTTAAAACTTCAGTCTTTGATGTGAAACAGAAACATACATACAGCATACAGAGAATAACGAGTGTGCTTCATAGGCAACACGAGGAGCTGTACAAGGGATGAGAATGAGACGTCGGGCTTCGGGCTGGTGGTTTCCTTGGAAAATTCCTCGATTGCTCTTATTAGGCAAGTTGGGCGAGGTGGCAGGAATACGAAATGCCGGGACGTCGGGGTTGCGAATGTAAATTCTCTCCTTATTCCTTCTCCTTTCACTTATTAAGATTTCCCTTACTTCCTTGCATTAACGTCTCATTCACGTCCTCGAGGTTTTCGAGAGGAATTGCATGTGCACAAACATGCAAGTCTTATTCTTTTCTTCATTTATCATTTATATTTGGGTACATCTAATGCACTTATGATATTTTCCTTTCACATACGTATAATATATGCAACAGGGTTATTTCACCTTCCCATGCTTGCGATAAAGACAAATTACTTAGTTTTTTCTCCCAGATTGCATCGCAGCAAAGCAAAACTCACCTTGCATAAAGCTCGGCATCACAGTAGAGGTGCTTCTGGTAACAAGTTATCAAGCTTACAACGATGCAAGAGAATGTAACCAGGAGTTGCGTTGACGTAACTTTAAACGCAATATTTTTCAAGGATACTGCTATTTAGTAGCACAGTAAAATTTCCCAGTCATTTCGTCCTTGATGTAGCGGAACCCTAAGTGAAGTTAAACTTATACAGAAACTAAAATTCATCTTCTATTACATCTTAGTCCGAAGGGGCTGCTCTGATGATGTCTTCTACACACTCGAAATAGTGATCCTTACGTAAGCTAAAAGCCGAATGAATGGAATGAGGAATACAATCAAAGTTACGCTGTATCCCCAACACCCATTCCGTAATTATAGAGGCAACTTAACATCGCAATTGAAGGTTAAATTTCTAAAAGTTTAGTTAAATGATATTGAGGAGTGCGTATAGTAAAGTGATAATTAAGTGACGATAGAAACTTAATTATCCATCCGTCCGTTCGTCCGTTCGCAAGATAACTTTGGAATGGGTGAAGCTATCGAAATGCGATTGACAATAAACTATAGCCCACTTCAATTGCAACATCGATATTGAAATTGATTACAATCATTTGACCCCCCCGTCTGGGTCACCTTCAAGTTAGGGTGTCAAGCCAGTCGTCTCCTGGTCGCAATTGTATCCTAACAGCTGTTGTCTCGTGGTCGTAGTACAGTCAAAGCTCTCTATATCGGTATCCCTAATAACGGTTTACTCTCTATAACGTTGACACTTGTGAGTCCCGACATCGGTCCGGCAATGAATTCTTGTAACCTAATAACGGTGTATTCTTTATAGCGGTATTTAGCGATATTCCCCTCAATAACCGTTATATAGAGCAATCACTGTAGTTTCCTGGGCGCAGGTTGAATACAATCGCAGAGCAGACGGACCCTTTGCTCAAGGATACTTTGGTCTTGGAGACAAGCTGGTATTTAAGATGACCTATCCTTTACATGATGCGACCTTCGATACCTGACGTTTGACATGACCTTTGACATGACCTGATCTTGAACATGACCTTTAGTATGACCTGGCCTAATATGCCATTTAACGCTTCCTATCGTCTCTTTCCTATTCCGGTTAACTCTTTATTTTCAATGCAGTGGTGCCTTATGACAATGTTCTGGGCGTGGGTTGATTCCTTCAGCTTTTAAAAATATTCGCGTTGTAGGTTTGATGGATGAAAGATTGGATTCAGTGAGGGCGTAAATGATGGTTGGTGGTGGCGATTGAATTACAATAAAATCAAGGATGAACCAGGGATCACTAGAGATGCATTTGAGTAAGGGGATACGTGGGGTTGCTATATTGCGGAATAGTACATCTAAGACCACGTGGATAGGCAGCCGTGCTATATCTATCGAGTTGCACGTTTGTGTATTCGCGATCAGGCTGATTAAGTAATGTAGTTGTTTAGACGTACAGACTGACTGCTACAGCAAAGGTGTGAAATAGTCCAGCGAATGAATTGGAGAGTAAGCTATGTTGTAGTGTACGTGAAGATGTGATGTTTTTATGCTATAATCAGAAATAGGAAGTCACCTTGTGAATCTTCTGTCAAGGTTGTGACTTTTTGCAACCTGATAAGCTCCGACGATTGGTAAGCTAGCTGAGCTTGGACTATTATTCTAGTGTGTATGGAGGCAACTGATTCACGTAGTGATGAGGAGTAAACGGCGGATCATAATCACGATCAAGGTTAAATGAGTGTAATGCAATGTCAGGAAAATGTAAGGACAAAAATGAACGAATAATTCAATTGAATTCCGCCTTCTCTTCTGGTATTATGCATACAAATATAGTCAATAAATGAAGGATGCTGCGTGATAGAGTGATGGTGCTAGTGCTTATTACAACTGGATTTAGATTGAGACAGTCTGGAGGGGACGACAGTTTGTTAGAGAATGCGATGAGTGGACGCTGGAAACGGAATCAATTGTAATTACGAGGCGCGGATTGAGGAATGTAATTCATTGCCGTATTAACTGTGCATATGAACAGAAATCATTAATAGCGGTGATGGTGATGATACATTGCGCATTGCAAAAGGTAAAACTGCGACATGGTGAAAGTACTTAGATTAAGTTGGTTCGGCTCCTTGAGTCTAGTATGAGGCTGATGTACGTTTCAGATTGCATTCTTGTAGTTATTTATAATGTAGCTCTCGCACGCTGCTCCCTTTCGATATATATCGAATGGTGCATTAAATTCAGTAGAATCAACGATGATTTTGAGTCTAATTAATTTGAAACGACAAGGGATGTAGACGGTAGAGAGTAGAGATGCCTTTGAGTGAATAAAGTGAAATTGTCGAAACACAGGTAATTATTACACACACTAAACCACGAGAAAGTTTAATTGCTATTTTAATTGTATTATTTCGTATGTATCTACATTATATATATATAGGTAAATATAAACACGCACGATACAACAGAGATCAAAAAATTAACAAGAAATTTTTTTGGACAAGTTTAATGGACATTCAATTTCTTCTTTCATGATCAACGAATGGAGCAAATCCGAGGTGACCTCGTTCTCCTCACTGAGCATCTTAGGACGCTCATTCAGGGCCCTTGCCATGATTGAATGAGTCGCGGATAGTGGAGGCTTGAAATCATAGGTGATGGGCTTTAAGCGGGGCTGAGTGAGGGCGGAGGCGAGTTGGGGATACAGTTGATGAGGGGGTATTGTGGTTTGTGTCTGGGATTGTTGATGTGTTGTCGTTGATGGGCTTTGTGTTTGCCTCTGCTGTGAGGAGGGGATGGGAGAGTGTTGTGGTTGTTGCAAATTTGTGATTTGTTGGGACATTTGGTGATGGGGAGGGGGGCTGGGTGACTTTACTGAAGAGGATGATGAGGATGATGAGGTTGCAGATGTGTACCTGTAAACAAATAAAAAATTCCAATTAAGTTTCAAATTCGGATTTTTCACCTTTGGGCTTCAGCCGAATCGAAAAAATCAGTAGCAGTTGTAATCCGAATATCGATAACTTACCGAAATTTTTTATGTGGTCGGTAGGCCTCATTCATGAGAACATTTGTATCGATGAGAGGTGGAGCTTGGAGTGCTCTTTTCAAAACGGGCATCTCCTCGCTCATGACCAAGTCTTCTGACCTGGCCGGACTGGAGCAAGCTCCAGATTCAATACCGGAATCCCCACTTGGGCTCTCAATTCCACGTGGGAATTGTTTGTACGGGCAAACTCCACCAAACCTTCGAGGTGAACTACTTGGACTTTCTTCCTCATCTGATGATTTTCTTGGAGATGGTGTCAATGGGAATGAGGATGATGAGGAGGACGAGGAAGTGGCTTCTTCCATCTTGAATGCCAAGAGTTTTTCTGAATGGAGTGTGTTCAGAGTACGGAGATCCGGAATTTTCTTCTCCAACTCTGATAATAAGTATGGTGGGATGATTGTATGGAGTGCTGACCGGAGATGTGACTGGAGGCGGGAGACTAGTTCCACATTTCTTAATCCGGGTCTGTAAATACAGCAAAAGTAAACTACCATTAGTCCATGTCTTCTTGAGATAGGCCAGGGGAATAAGAATACAATTCACCCTCCCTCAAGGTTCTGGAACGACAGCTCAAGAAGAGGAAGAGTAAAGCGCCAGAGGAGGAAGTAAAAAACTGGGAAGGGTTTGCAAAATATTTACCTGTCTGGGGCAATGACGACGAGAGCACAAAACACACCGATTTGCTCATCGGAAAGTCCGATTGAGTTGAATTGTTCGGCAAATTTGAACATGGAGTCGAGTAAAAAGCGAGCATTCTGAGCTGAGACTGTGTGTCTGTCGAGCATTTGTCCGTTGACGCAGAGCATCTGGGATCCTTCGAACATGCAGGCAAGTCGGACAAGAAGAACCTCGAACACTCCAGCCTTGAGTAGCGTGACCTGGTCATCCTGACTCAGGATCGAAAAACCTGGGAGACGTTTGGCAAACTCCACGACCCCTCGAATGGCAGGAGAGAATTTTTCAGAGAAATCTTCCATGGCTGACTGAGGGTGAGGATTTAACGGACATGCCTGTAAGGAAATTAAGACGGAAGTTTATAAGTCAAGGTCTCATATCACCATCAACGAGAGCGATCATTCAATCATTTATATCCCAGACCCGAGGGCACCGTACAGCCTCATACGCAAACTCATAACAAATCTTCCTAGACTATGTATCAGCACACGAGGAAACGGTTCTCATGTTTATGCCCTTAACTCTTTTCCTCCTATTCCATTTCATTGTAAATCATTTTTTAACATGGCCACACCAGCATCCCCATCCTCATCCTTCTGTAACAATGCTTAAATAACTGTTCATCTCTCTCTTTCTATTTTACTCCCACAATTATTTTGCACCCTTGTAAAACTTTGGGTCCCTCTGTAAGAAACTCCTTCTTTCTGCTTACCTACGCTAATTCCCTTCTGGGCTGATGAACAGTCAGGGACACCAGATACTCTACGAAGAACTGACTACCCCTACAAGTCCCATCTAGTCTTGCTCTTTCACGCCTATCCTTGCCGCTCTTTCTCTTAAATTCTTTGCAAATATCTCTCCTCGGCTCATTGTTACATAAAACGATATTGTATGCAGATTATGTTATCTCAGGGTCAGACTTACCAGTGTTGGGACAGTTGTTTCATGCTTGGCCTTCTCATAAAGACATTTGACTTTTTCTCTTGTGAATTCGCATGTTTCCATATGAGCATTGATCACGGTTGACGTCAATTTTGAGAGGTCCTCCAGTTCGGAGGAAAGTGCTCGCTCCGCCGACTTTGCCACGTGGCTTTGTTGCATAGCTGCCAAAATCTTCGCCTTCTCCCTCTTTGGAACGCGGCCGAAACGGACGGCTAAAATAATTGAAATAAAAAACACAATAAGTACACAAGTTCAGAAGCATCATTTCACTGAGAACGAGTCTCTTTTTACTGCAGCTATTAAAGGTAGGGAGGGGGGAAAGGAGTCAGAGCAAGCCTATTGAAAATAGTTGCACTTCTCCATCAAATCCTCAACACTTTCTCCAAAATTAAGTATTTCTCTTCAAAGCCATCCAACCATAAGAAGAGAACATGACACAGATGATATCAGCAACAAGACGCCACAGACAGGTATATATACACAGCTTGTACCAACTTTCGAAATTTCATTTCTGATTTTTGGAGGGATCTGACGGGCTTATTTCCATACATGCATACATACTCCATTTTTCGCACTAAATACCTATAAGAGGCGGGAAATTCGCCAAAACTCATTTGAACTCCGTCCTTTCTTACCAGTAGGTCTTTTCGTATTAAGAACCCTCCATAGTATAGAATTTGTATGATCCATAATCAAGCTTGGTTGTTACAAAGACAAAGATGTCGGAGCAAAAGTAAGAAGAAGAATATAATTTAATATTCTATATTTGGCTTGTAAAATGTATTTCAGTCGAAAGGAGCTTCTTCCTTCTTTGCAAAATATATCACTACGTTAAATTTCAGTCTCGTCTCGACAATTGAAACTCTTTCGTTAATTTTTATCCGTACTGTTAACATCTCCTGGACATTTCAGAGGATTTGAGCACGTGTTCCGTAAATTCGATCCAATATATTAAATTCCATCACTATGCTTTAAAACTTTGCACTTGTTCACTAGCTCTGCTTGACTAAGATATTTCAAAAAATATACGTCTTCTTTTCACTTACTAGCACCGAAATACACAGTACGTATAAGCGTACGTAGGTATACGTAAATATTCTGTTGCAACAAGAAAACTTCACTAGCGTTCAATCAAAGGAAATAGATTTTCAAGAAGAAGAACAAGCAGAAGACGATGAAAAGAAAATGTACTTTTCCACTTGAAAACAAAAAGATGATGAAACTGTATCATATGGCTGAATAATTGTAAGACAAAAGTGAAAATCCAAGAGAAGATAACACTTGAACCACTTGTTTCTGTTTTGAAATTATCGTAAGCGGGTAGAATGTGTGATTGCAAAATATTGGCGAGGGCAAATGACGCTCACTAGTGTTACTCTTCTAGCTCTCTTTGAGTGGGAATGAATGCAGTTACAAAAGGTTGACAGAGTCCATCTCTTCTATTGTATGGAAATGCGTTTTTAGCTTGCACGAGGATTGAGGCTAGGTGGGGGAGCGTAGGTTAGCGGATACTATAGGTGCAGACTGGGCCAACTTGATTCCCAGCCCTATGACTTGTGACGACTGAAGAATAAGTAGAAGAAGAAGAGAATTATAATTGAGAGTAAAATGGACGCGTGGAGCTGCTCTGAGAGTAATCGTGTGAGTGGAATAAAAAAGTCCTTCAGACTATCTGAGCCTTGAACTTGCTTTTGCGTCACATTGACTAGCTCAATCTCTCACAAGGTTGAGTGTGGGCTGGCGTTTATTGATTTTTATTTTTCTCTCCCATCTCTTCTTCCCGTATCCTCTCTCTTTCTATCTTCTTCTATAAAACGCTTCTTCTAGCCTTCCATCGCTTCCAATACCAACATTATACGGCTGTCCATGTCCTAGTCCCAACTATTATTATTATTCCCTCTTTTCTAAAGCTCCAGCTTTCACCCAGTTTTGCTTTCTCGACATCTTCCCCGCTTTCACTAACTTATAAAATACTACTGCTGACTGAAACTATGGGAAGTAGGACCGAGACTAAGCGCCTTCTCCTTTCTCCGACGTAAGAGTTAATTCGCTCACTAAAAAATTCGCGATTTTGTGTAGAACCCTGAACTACACTACTACGAACTATTACTTCCACTTTCCCAGCGCAGGTACGACTAAGCAAGCGGCTGGTAGCTAAGGGAAAGAAGCCCCTAGCTTATTTTGCACACTATCAAGTTGTAAGTTAGTAAAACAGGTCCTCGTTATCTCGAGCTAACTAAAGTAAGTAGTGAGAGAGTGTCGGAGGATTCCTCTCGGCAGACTCCCTCCCTCCCGAAACCTTGAAAAAGAGATGGTTGTGTAAGCATAAGGAAAAGCTCTCCTCCGCCTTTCTTTCTCCGCCTAATCTGGAGAATAAATACCTCGTAGGTCTCTTCTCTCTCTTCTACGACCTTCCCTGGCAGTGCATTCGTCAGAGGATAGTGACGACAAACAAGCTTTGAGGTGTTTTGCAGCAGTTATTTCTTAGTACCATAGTTCAGTATTTGCTACTGAGCAAGGACTAGAAATAGGGAGGAATGCGCTTTATTAGCTCATTTGAGGGAGGAATAAGCATCCTTTACTGTCTGTAACCAGAAATAAAGACTTAATGATCGCCAGTGCAAGTCTTAGGTTATGTCTTAAGCGTATAAATATTCAGCAAATATTCTTAAACTGATAGACGCGTAAGAACTGTTTGGCGATGGAGCCTACAGTGGAAGAAGCAGAATTAATTCTTCCTTAAATTTGTCCTCATCCTGCCAACCATTCTGTAACTTCCTGCTCCTTGAAATACATCCGCGTCCAAGAAATCGATGACATTGAAAGCTTCACCTTCCTTCTCCTCACACCTGGAACTCGTCCTCAACCTTGGACTTGGACTATGTGATTAAGGGAGGAGGTAGAGCACTAGGGAACTGGGTGGTTGGCTTGGTCTCGGAACTAAAAATACTCTCGACCTTCTCCAATGTCGCTTCCTTCCCAAGAGAGCTTTTGCTCGTTCTTTAGGTTCGCAAATTAAGTAAGTGTGGGTATACTTTGCAAGGACCGACCTCGACTTTGTTTCCTCGTGAAAGAAAAAAGGACCCTCGTAGAGGTCAAGCCTTGCATTGTTCCTTACTCAGACGAATTAGTAAGGAATTGACGAATCCTCCTAGAATATCATGTACCTTCTTTTCCGCTCTTATGCAAAGGGCAAGGGGCGGGACGGGAAACAGACTGGCGGAGTTGGGTAGGTATGCACAGCATGATATGCATAAGTACATTGGCTTACGCGGACGTAGAGGGAAATAAGTAGTTGTAGTTAGGTAGATGGGATCGAGTTCGCATTGTAACGTGGTGCCTGGTGCCAGGCTAGGCCGAATGGAATGCATAAGAGGAGAATTTCCCAAGGACATGCGAGGGGATACGAATTGGCGCATGTATGCAGAGAGAAGAGGAGAGAGAATTGACTAACCCTGTTCTCTTCGTCCCATCTACACAGGATTTATACACGACCACCGCGCGCCACAACCATCAGCAGTGAGAGCCTCTGGCGAAGGTTTGCCAGAATCAAGGAATTCGCAACATGTGCATTCCCTGGGATATGTAGCAAGGACAGACTCACTCACTCCGCCGTCTCTCATCCTTGTTGAATCCTTCAATTCCAAAATATACATATGCAGTTCCATCTCATTCGCCGAATTCTGCGTCTTAACCTCTTCCCGGGTAATCCACAAAATCGATGAAAGTCAAGATATTTTTTTGCTAGTCCTAATCTTACGGAAGTATATCTCGGACTAGTTAGTTTATACTACCGTAAGTTCCTAGCTTTTAAAACCAGTGCGGTCGAAATCCAGAGGTTTGTGGTAGTCTAGTAGTGGTAGTATGCAATATGTAATTGATAAGTACATGCATGTGAAGAAAAACTCTTTTAGTTCCTTCTTGCGTCCGGGTTAGCTAAGCTACCTTTGCATTAGCTGGGCTTGGTTAATGTAATGGGTTGGGTAGCATGACATTGTAGATAAGAGGAAATTTTGTTTAAATTCAAGGACTCATCCTTGAGATTATTATTACCTTCATGAGGAGTTGGGTCCTGCGCGGACTGTACGCTGTTCAATAGTCTCTCACACGCAACCATTGTGACTGTAATGCCTTTGGGGAATCAGCACAGGTTATCACACTGTTTCTCGCTCTACGCACAATCAAGTTTCCAAAGTTTCTACACTGCTTTCCAAATCTTCTCAGCAGTGTGCGTGCCTATTTGTGCAAGTAAAGATTGGAGTAGGTTGCTGCTCCCAGCTGTATCCTTTCTCTCTCGTATGTTCTAAATAGGCTGAGGGGTGGGGTGGATGCTACTACTGCTCCTGCAGTCAATGTCGTTGACCGGAAACTAGTCCAAGAGTACGTTATCCTTCAGCCCTTCTAAAAGATTCACATACTAGCACTTTTCCAAAGGATCCAAAACACCCGGTAGGATTCTTCCAAATTCAGACTGATCCAATTCCAAACTATTACGGACATTAGCGTGGATTGAACGGGTTGAAGTATTCGCAAAATCTTACTATCTGTCTTCACAAACTACCAAGTTCACTCCATTCTTAAACTCAATATTTCCAAGCAACTTTTTCACGAAATCCAGTAAAATGTCCCTCACAAATCAATTCCGTATCCACCTTGCCATCAACTTGTGTAAATATTCGCACCCAAAAATACAGGTGGGGTAGTTGACCTTTATTTCCGGTAATTCCTTTTTGAAATGGTAGCTGTTAGCTAACAAACGTTTGACTAATTTTGAGCTGATTTGATTGAGTATTTGTAAATTCACTTTTGGGAAAACCTTTGCAATTTTTCCACAATAAATTCTAACAATAATATCCACTAGTTCCAACTAGTATTCCACCAAATGTTGGAGTAAAATGTTAAAAACACAAGATTTAAGAAAAACTGTTTGACAATTTCCACTAGCCAAGTCGTGTGTGGTTTCTCTGACAGTAATGTCTCTCTGCCTGAATTCTCGGACGTGATGAGTTTGAATGAGGAGGAAACCTCTTTGAGATTACTTCTTGTAGTGAAAAATGTTCCGTAGGTGATTATGTTGTTGGTGAAGAGAGTAGAGTTTACGTCTCTTACTCTAGCGGGTTCTAGGAGGGGAATAGTAAATTGTAGAGCGAACCACTGATTGTTTTTGTGTGAGTGTGTGTGTTTGGTGTTACTGAGTGAGCCTAACATGCGTTTGGATGACTGACTCCCTTATCCTTGTAACTTGTAGGTGACTGCACTCTGGGAAATTAGGGAAAGATGTAGAAGGTGTACGGTAGATTGTTGGTGGTGGTGGTGACGAGAGGGGTAGGTTTACACGGTAAATGATGATGATACAGGTAGAGAGCGGCTCTTGAAGGTTTCCTCCAAGGGAAAATAGCGGAATATTATGATGACTCTGTGAGAGAGGAAGGGAGAGCTTGTTGGAGTAGTAGGTTTCCAACTTTCTGAGGTTCCTTGACTCCTCCAAGTCCCTCAGCTCTCAGCTGAGGAGAAACTCACAGAAACCACGTATATATGTACACTCTTCTTCTTCCTCTCCTTGTCTCCTAACTCCTTCTCCACCAATCCTATGTAATAAGATTCTTGTGGTGATTCCCCTTATTTCCAAGAGAAACTCTTTTGTCGTAGTGACCGAGTAGAAAGTCAAGACAAGACTAAATCCACTCTTGTTATCCTCCTCAAGAGTTCAACGACACAGAGAGAACGCTCTGCTAACTCAGGAGTTCACTCACCTGAGTTTTCCCTTCTCATATCTACCGCATCGCCTTCATATGGGCCATACATACAACTACAACAAACTCGGATCTCCATAAACATGCACACGTCAAATGTGCCTGCCCCCTCGCATCATTCAGCACCAAGAAACCTAACCTCCACTATATCACATCCTTTCATCTCTTTCTCTTGTCTTCTTCTCGTTTGCACGGGACAGTGAACTAGGGATGCACTACTATACTACGGCGAGGAAAAACGGAAAGCTAGGGGAAAACATGAACGTATTGAAATTGAGGAGCATGTTATTGTGTGGGTTGTAATGGTGGTGGGGAGGGGGTGAAAATATAGGGCGATCATTCCTCCCTCTACCAAGTACAGTATGTGCTACATTTGAATCAACTTTACCGTACGATTTTTCTTCGTCTTCACCAACTTTTACATTTCCCAAACAGAGTTAAGGTTATAATTCCTCAACACTATTATCCCATTCTTTCTTATACACAAACACAGGATTCCCTTGGTGTTCCCAGCCTACTCGCCACTCTACAATACTAAAGTACTCATAAGAATAACTCTTAATTCCACATGTATATATTGTACAGCAATCAGGCCACTATGCATAATAATACGCATACGTACGTGCCCAGAGTCAGTGAGCTATGAGACAAATATCCACGTAAACTTATTCCATGTTGGCCCAAAACAAATCCCGTAAAGTGAATAACCTCTCTACCTTGCACTTAAATTCTCTGCTCAACCCACATCCGCCACATCATCCCTTTCTTTATTCCCTTTAATCCAACAACCCACAACAACACTTCATCGTTTTCTATTCCAATCATGATATCATCTTACCTGCTCCGCTATTCCCAGCAACATGTGCTGTATACATACATTACTCATTCTGTGCTAGTTCAATTATTGGGAGCCCGCGCTCTCTTTTTCTCACTTATCTACAGTGTTAGAGGAATTCACTTAGCCCCGCACCCTTATCCTCAAATAACCCAAAAACTATTTACACAAGTTTGTGAACAACAAGAACTTGTACTACATATATTTTTATTTAAACTTACCCCAGGTATTCAAATATTAAAATCAAGGGTCGAAACAATAGAACACTGTATTCGTTTTCTAAATCGGCTGTATATTTCATTTTTTGACAGCTTTCCTCGAAACTTTTTACTACTGTTTGTTTAATCTGTTAAATTCTTCCTTTCACACTAGCTAACACTTAAAATTAAGAAACAATTTTACCAAGGAACTTCTTAGACATGGTCCGCAAATACTGGGGCCACCAAAATAATTACCGATAACTTGAAGGAAGAATCATTGACATAAAAAACTTTACAAAACTGATTGATTCTCCATTCCAGACTGAAATCTTAGGGACTCTTTCGTATTATTATTGGACAAAAGAAATGGGAAAGATGGGGAAAGAATATTGCGAATTTTTTGCACGGGTCTCCCAAATTGTACACATTCACATTAGTTGGGCAACAGAGTTACAAAACGTAGCTGAAACTCAAGTGCTACTTGACACAATCCTAGCTGGTTTTTATGTGCTTGGGAATGGGTGGAGGGTATTAGCATGATGGTGAGAATTTGCAATGAAGGAAGTACAGTTGTATTATGATTATTGTGGTAGGGATAGGTTTCTCCTCATGAGCATGCTGACGGGTGGTCAATGTACTTTAGACTCATTGTCCTTTCCATCCCAGACGTTCCCAGTCAGATTAAAGCTTACGGCAATGCAAGCAACCGCCCAAGGGTGGCATATGGCGGAACGATACTTGGAACATTAGAATTGTGAATGACTCTTACGGCAGGCGTACCTGACCTGAGTGTGTGTAAAATACGGAAGGCAGTTGAATAACTACGTATTGAGAAAGACTAGGAGTTTTTATCCTTCCGTATATTTTCTTTGGTTACATGGTAGAGAGTGAGTTGTTTAATTTCTAGTGAAAGAAGATGACAAGCATTAGGTTGAGGTGTTGGGAAGGAGCAATGTCCCAATCTGTCCCCCCCTCATACCACGAAATGGAATCATATGTTTCTTAAGACATAGTTGGCGTGGAGACGCTAAGTAGTCTCTCACTCGCACTCGTCTAACCTCCCCACACGTAAACACACACAAACACACACTTATCCTCTTTCTATGGATGTAAATAAAAAGTATGCAAGTGGAATTGAGGTCAGTTCAACGGCCTGCAGAATCAATTCATTTCCCCCTCCCTCACAGTGTAATATGCGTCTGCCTCCAAACAAAATGCTGTAGACGCTGCTGCTCCTGCAAGCGCAAGGTAACATTGGAAGTGTGTGTGTGTTTTAGTGAGGACACGCACGCAGAGGATTTCTACTCTTATTACTTACTTACTGCATGTTGCAATCAAGAGAACGAACCCTGACTGGGTTCAAGTGTAGTTATTGCGAAAAGTGTGCTCTCATCATGTCCAACTCCCTTCGTCCTTTAACTCCTTTCTCCATGTATACATACCTACATCTCAATAGAAACATGTTCTAATGCATACCAGAATGTACTTCAGCTTCCTTGCTTTTCTTATTTCCTTCCTTCCTCTTCGCAGCCAGCGCAAATACATCATAGTTTACAAGGTGTTGTAAAATATATAGTCTCGCTCCTTGAATTCTCCTCTAAATTTCACTAGAGTGAATAACGCTGGGAGAAAATGAGAGGAATAAGGAGCTTTTCATGCACGTCTCTACCTGGGACGGAACGAGGATGCAATCCTTGCAGAAATATTTATTAGACAGGGTTATCTATGTATGACTTCATCTTTGGGTAAATGCAAAAGGGAAATATACTTAAAGGAGTCATGAAGGTGAGTAAATACAAGAGAGACGGCTGAGGCTGTAGAACTGCCAACGCCAACAGCAAAGACAACATTGTAAACTCCTTCCGTTTGAATACTTACTAGCACACAGGTGCAATGGCCGAGATTTTTCCGCTATGTTTACTTATTATTATCGGTTGAAGAATATATTATTATGCTTCTTTTAAATTGTTCACTACTTCGGCATGTAGGTGGATGCTAAATTCCATTACCCCTCTAACTCTACCGGATGACGCAAGAATAAGTGTCCTCAATGACTAATAAAAGAATTTCACAAGTGTGATTTAAACAAGTTTTAACATGTTGGCTTTCAGTTACACACGCCGCCCCTGTCATCCTGTTATGTCGTTAACTTTCAACGAAATTATTCAACAATAACATATTCACTAACAATTTGTTACGAAATCAGTGCCGTTTTCGGTTGGTGAATTGGTTGGCAATCGGAAAAAAGGCCGTGTTTACAGTCCACCACTAACCGTTATACCGAGTCTTATATGATCCTTAAGTATGAGTGAGGATAGGGATCTTAAATGTATAGTATTTGAAAACGTTTAAGTAACTTCATACTTACCATCTCTTGACATCCCGACGGCGATGCATTTTTTGAGACGACAATATTGACATCTGTTGCGGTTCACTCGGAGAATGCTGCATTGCTGGTTCTTTGTGCAGGGACGATACTGAATTTTTTGCTGAATTGATCGTCGGAAAAAGCCCTATATTTCAAAACAAAAGATCAGTATAAGGTTGATATCATTTAAAAAATCTAGGACGTTCTACAGCAAGAGTCCTTCCTTAGTCATTAAATTCAAGCATGTGATAACATTACTATCCGCATCTATAAGCTTACTCTGGATGGCATACTTCCCGGAAGGACAAGAATGCATTAGTTTCTTGAAAACTGCAAACATACCTAGGTA
This sequence comes from Sminthurides aquaticus, assembly GCA_906901655.1. Classification (NCBI taxonomy): domain Eukaryota; kingdom Metazoa; phylum Arthropoda; class Collembola; order Symphypleona; family Sminthurididae; genus Sminthurides; species Sminthurides aquaticus. The sequence goes on along the minus strand of CAJQTT010000022.1, from coordinate 581,997 downwards.
TGACTTTCTTAATGACTGAGTGCTACTTAGAAGTATCTTGTTGATGACAACGAGCACCTCCTTTACAATACAATACAATAGAAGTATCTAGATGCAAGTATTGAGCCTACCGATATGGGGCTTGTCCAGGTTAAATTTACCAGGGACGAGGAAGTGGGGGTTGGGGTTGCCTATATAAACATTTCATGGAATCCGCTATATAGGCCAAACGGAAATATTTTGGAAGCTAGTTAGAGGGACAAGACAGAAACAAGTTTTAGGGGATGAATAGGAAGAACTGGAGCTCAAGGGAAGTTCCACTCCAGGCTGTTAGGAATGTGCCCCCATTTTGCTGGACCATTCCATGCTAGGGGGGTTGTGGAGGAGGTTTGAGTTTGATTCTGATGTGAAATTAAAAGGACATGATGTGTGCATGAGCCATTTGGTAACCAAGTTTTGAAGGAACCGGATGAAAGGATTGCGTTGGAGACTGCGGGAATTTTAGCGGATTTTTGGGATTCTTCTCGGAGAAATAGGAACAGTTGAATAAGGAGGATAGGAGATGGAGGAGATTCTTGAAATAATTCAGAACTTGAACAAGTAGAATAGAGCGGTAGGCAAGACGAGTGATTGAGAGATGTGAATAACACTTACAAGATTTGGGTTGTGTGTAATATTGTGTGTGTCGTGATAGAAGAATAAAAGGGTATAATACATTTGCCTTTCAACTACGTAACAGTTGCTGAATTACGGGAAGGTATTACTGTAACGGACGGGAGTGAAGGGTGTGGGAAGGATCATTGAATTGATAGGTGTACAGTGGTGACGGGGTGGCAATGATATAGAATGATGTAGATATTGTTGATGTACTGGTAGGGTAGGATGCAGTTGCTGATGTATGACCTGTGAATGGCGCATTCTTCTCGGCTGTATAAAGGAGTAGCTTCGTTCGCGAATTTTCTATATGATAAAGCCCTCTGAGAATCTCAGGTAAGCTACTCATCCTTGGGTATTCTCAAGGAGAGCTTACAGTCGTGAGCGGCGGAGAGTGTCTGATTCACCCCTCACCCCATCATCATCGTCTCCAGGTCGTTGGTCTTGAAGCAGAAGAGGAATATAATCCACTTCCTGAACTGGGACGGCTGGTGCAGTTTCCTGAGAATCCTATGTGAATAGGCTGTGCAACACGCATCGCGTAAACCTTTGAAGGGATTACGCTGCTATGTTATGGCAAAGAAGAGTATTGAAAAGTGGATGGAAGACAAGGGTGGTTGTGTATTTGCGGAATCTGCTCTTGTAGCTGACTACAGGAAACGGACACAACGGAAACGGACCAGGTAGGCCACAGGAGGAGGAGGGATGAGTTAACGATGATGATATAATGATGGAAATATCTCGAATCCCTTTTGATTTAGGTCAACGCACTCCTAGCATCTTTCCTCACAGTGTGGATGGAGGTGGGGGAGGAGAAACAGTTCGGGGAATTGCTTTCCAACAAGATTCTATCACGTGCGACGTGCGATCCACTTATGGGAAGATACATCTACCATTCCCGATAACTCTAGAATATGCAACAAGGCTGGCGAATACACCCTAGAAATAAGACACCAAAGTATAAGGGGTGGAAGAAGCGGAGGGAAGAACTAGGCTGGAGGAGGATGGAGGGAAGTACAGGGGAAGCTAGTGTCTGCCCAGCTCAAATTCTTTAGAAACCAAGCTGGGAAGGCTGGGAGACAGAGGAACAGCAGAATGTGGCAGTGGGGTTACAAACCAGCGGAGGAGGAGAAAAAGTCGGAGGCGGTGGAGGAGACCGGGTTCGAGGAGGAGGAGGAGGCTTCTCCCAGCATTTTGATGCACATAGTGAGAGGACTGAGTGAGGAAATGAAACAAATAGAGGACGATGACCCGGAGAGGAATGAGTGAGAAAAATCGGAGACAAAGTAAACTTTGCAAAGTGTGTCGTCGGTCATCGTCGGTCGTTCTCCCCTTTCTCTTACGCAATCCCACTACACTGCCTGGGTCGGAAGGAAATGAAGTCCTTTTGGGATCCAGACTGACTCACGCAGCCAGCAGTCAGATACATCATCTTTTATAGAATATTTCTCCCGTGTGCGAATACACTTATTGGTATGAGACTATGAGAGGTGGCATGAAATGGGAAAGGCGGTGTTTGTTCCATTTAATGCTAAGCTGTACGGCGTAGGATAGGAAACGGTATCACCGCCCGCCCGCTTCTTATAATTTATTATTGATACATGGGGAGGATACGCAATCCGATGCAAGTTGTGTTGTGAATTTTCCAGGGTAAATCAGAAAGGAACATATAGATACGAGCTTACGAGCATACCGCAAAATGAGCAAATATTTGCAGCCAAGGTGGGAGCATGGAAGCATAGGCTCATAGGCATGGAATCAACAAGCGGAACAGCCCCGTCTTTACTCTCTCTCCCCTCATTTCCCAGTCAGTGTCCAATGGTTGAGTTAATTGAAGGTAGAGGGAGAAAAAATTAGCTCTCTTATTCCAAATGCAAGGTGAAATGAGAACAGAGGCTCCCCCCACACCCCCTGTCAACCGGCAAGAAACAGGTACATGTAATGTTAAGAGCGAGGGTTCTCTCAATGAGCTTTGATAAGATTAGATTGAGGGAATTGCTCATGATATGAGGGGAAGTGGGAGGCGCTTTGTATTCAGTATCCCTCCCTGTACATGTTGCGTTTTAAATATAACAAAATGCACTGATGGAATGTTGGGAGGGAGAATTCTCTGGGGTGATTGAACTGCTCTTGCGTATAATGATTAGAAAATTATGAGATAAAAGGAGATTGATGGAGATCAAGGGATTGGATATGCGCGAAAACTTAGCGTGAAATTAGAATTTCAAGTTAGCAAATAGGAGGTGGGATTGCACAGCTCCCTCTATATTATTTCCAGGCAAACAGAGCAGTATCTTTCTTTCTCACATGCATTCCCCATCCAAGTCTGTTCTGAAACCCTTCACAATCCCTATACATCACCTTGGATGGGAAAGAAAAGTGCGAGAGTAGGCTGCAGAGCTTTTTCGCATTTCGTCTTCAAAGGAGAGGTTGTTCCCCCTTTAAATAGGTCTCCTGGGTCAATAACAATAACACGCTACTACTTGCTTTGCTGTATTAAGTTTCCTCTATCTAATTTTCTTTACTCATCTTTGTTCTCAATCGTAGTTTTTTCGGGACATTCGACCTCACTTCCTTTCCACTATATCCCCTCAACATCTACAGTCTATTTTGCTGTGTAAAGTGTACCATAGCTTGTGGTTTATTTGTTAACTCGGGTGCACTCGCCAAAGTAAAACATCATTCTGAATGCATATCCCCCGCTGTCTGGAATGAAAGAGCACATGGATGTGTGCATACACGCAAGGAGGGGATAGATTGTGGCTGTGCTATTCTAGGCAAGAAGGCGATGATGGCGCCCTCTGCGTGAATTGTGCTTGGACTAATACCTTCCCCCGCGTACTGTCCCAGAACGTTCCAAGTAGTCCGCGTCCTTTCCTTTGCCGGTTCAAGGAGAGCGAGGAGGAGGGGAGAGTGGGAGTGAAAGATAAAAGCAAGGTACAGACAGGAGCCCTAGTTGCGGCGAATTATAGAAAGAGGGCGCGGGCAGGCGAAAGGCTGCAGAGTAACACAACTCCTTCTCAATCCCTCCTCCTGACTCAGTTTGCCACATATTATACAGGATAATAAAGGGTTATTGGGCTTGAGGTGGAGCGGGAGGACGCGATGGACATAGAGCACATTCACCTAGGGCTTTCCCCCCGCAAACCTACTTGAACTTGATGGACACAGTCCAGTGAACTACTGATTTGCCTGGGGGAGAATTTCTCATCTTTTATCCCTCTCCCACACGTTTTTGTTTCCATAAACACTTTTCTCAACCGCCTCCCTCTCTATACAGCAATACAGAATTGACTAAGGCAGCACACACTAACTTTCTGCTCCCTATTTACAGGCTATATACTCTGCTACTTTGCTTTCTCGCTCATACTTTTAATAATAAATATCAAGTCCGCAACTTCTTATCAATATGTTACCCAGTTTGTTGCTTGGTAAACTATAGAAAGCGGGTGACTGACTTAGTCCAGAGTGCACGGACCTCAATAGTCAGAACGTATTAGGTTACTTTTCCTAATATCTTGGGTTTCCAGGCATCTTAAACTTAACAATGCGAAAGATGCTACGCTTCATCAAATATAGTATTTAACACTTGTAATCCATTGCAATCCAACAAAGAGTCATTGGTTACGTTTTATCAGGCAGGTGCAAATTGTTTGGGAAGGTGCGAAGAGCTAGTTAGCTTCCTGTCCTTCCTAATTTGCAACGATGATGGTGGATTACGGAATATGTCTGTGCTCTAATCCACCGGATAATGCAACAAAAGAAGACGGAAGAGAAGGAAAAGGGTTTGAGATGAGAGTTGAGAGGGAGGAATGACACGAAAAGGGTGGTTGACATTGAGAAAATATGGGAGAGAGATTTTTGCACTTGGCTTTGGCGACAACACAAGGAGCCAAAATAAATACAGAATACAGGTGCGCTATTCCTCTGCTTCGCCGGAAGGAAGAGGGTTGTTGTGTGGGTGTGTTTTTGTGGAAAGAGATACGAGCATGTTGCTATATTTGTCAGATATTATGTTAAAGGTGGACTCGGATCTGAAGCCTTTAAGAGAAGGCCACGTCCTTCTCTTTCAAGTAAGCATATGAATCTTTAGAACAGACCTGCCTTAGCACATGACTACAGGAGAGAGATTTCCGAGGACAACGACATCTCACTTCTCTGCCATGGCCACAGGAGGGTGGGAAGGGGAGAAGGCAATGCACTTTCGCGCTGGACACGCTCACATGTAAAAAATTGCACATGCGAATTCTTAACTCGTGATGAAAGCCCTCCCATGTGTGGGACAAGGAGCTTTGTGAATCATGGGAATGCTGTACTAGAGCAAGGGAAAGAGAGGAGAACGAGCTTGGTATATAATTTAGCCAAAAAATATATTTACTCCTGCTTGTGATATAATACATTAATTTTGCGGTGGTGAAGGATGCGGCTGGGAATTGCCCGAGGCTGGAACAGAGTCCGTATGACCAACCGTCACTTCCCATCCCATCTCCCTCCCGTCTTATATCATAGGGTGAGAGAGAGCAAACGAAGAGGCTATTGTTCCTAAGGCAATTAAATAGTTGCTTTTCAAGTTTAATCTCCACCCTCCCCACAACCATCTTCCAAGTGGTTCATTGCCATCTTCCTTCCAGATTTACGAGCACGATTACCGCGCCGAGAGAATTCTCCTCTTTGTACTAAGCTGAGACGAGGTGGGGGAAATGATGAGAATTACATCAGTGAATACACCAATACTATCTTTTTGCTTTGCCCTACAAAGAACGTATGTACATACCTATCTAACTAAAACAATCTTTAATCTACCCTATCTGCGGACATCATACATTACAAACACAAATCTCCAAGTTTATTTCTACTACACTATATCTCTACCAACATTTCGGTAAACCTACTACAGAACGAAGGCAAAAGATAGAGAGGGTGATGGTCATTATGTTATAAAATGATGATACAATACTCTTCGAAAGGAAGAATGTAAGTATAATAAATTTCTCTCTCTTTCAACTTTCCATCTTTTCCAACCACCATTCGCATATGCTTGCTTGCGTATACTGATCTACTCCTGCCCTAATTGTTAATCTTCTTTGCAAGTACATAAATGGAAGTGGGAAGAGATACCTAAAGAATTTTTTAGGTAACCTATACTAGGGGGGGAAAGAATGAGCCTATAACAGGTTATTTCTCCTCCGTATTCCGTATGTACCGCACCAAAAAAAGCACAAGTTGCTGCGCAAAAAGGGGCAAACACATCATTCGGTGAGATGCGAAATAACCTGTAACACATAACTGCTCTGAAAACAGCAACTATACCAATTTCATAGTAGCAACAAATACGACATACAATGAGAATGAGACATTCCCTATCATCTTTTCAAGGTTAATGTGCTACGAAGCTATATGCTAATTAGCAGACTACGTACTTCTGAGAGTAATATAAATTGCATTTGTCCCTCATGAAAGATGTTTGTTCCTCGCTAATTTCTGTTGCTACTAGCAACTAAATCCGGTAATCGAGCATGAGACTAGGGTGAGGCTGTACCTCCCGACTAATGATCTCGTCCAACCGTGATTGGGGGGGATGGAGTACGCAGATACATGGAGAATATGTTACTGGAGGAGGTGGAATTCTCGGAGAAAGTCATCATGTATCACGTACTGAACTTTTGCAGTGAGAGTTCAGGTAAGTTCGGGAGGTTTCAAGGTGTTGAGGACGTTGTTCCCAGGAGGTGCGTGGGAAGGGAAGACTGGAGACCTGTAGCGGGGAGGAAGAGGAGTGAGATTAAGATGTGTAGTGAGTGAGGACGAGAAGACGGAGAGGATGAGGTTGAAAGGAAGAGGGAGCGAAAAAAAACTGAAAGCATTGAACTTGGAAAAGATGAAGGAGATGATGGAGGGGTGGAGGAGGGTGAGTGGGCATGGATAGGTGTACTCCTATTACTTATTACTTGCTTAATCTCATGTTGTCTTATGGTAAAAGAGGATGATGTTTCTGTTAAGTACTATATATATAGACACTTCCAACGTACCAACCACCGTCAGCGGCCTTCCAGGCATGTATGCGTACATAATAGCTGGACGGATAGTAATGAATGCTTGATGGATTAGAACCCAGGGGTTGTGTACATACGGATAGCCTTGAATGCATATAGTTTTTGAAAAAAGGAAACTGACCTTGCAGCCTTCGCAGGAATGAACGCCGTAGTGGAAACCGGAGGCCTTGTCCCCGCAAACTCGGCACAAGACTGTCGTTCCATCGAATTCTGTAATGAAAACAAAAGTAATTAGTATAGATTTTCCAATACACTTACGAACAGTTCCATTTCCACAAAGGCAGTGCCATTCCCATTCCATGGAGACCGGAGACATACTATGCGAGAATAGGGTGTGAAGTGCGATAGAAGACAGCGCTCTAAAGATATGGGTCGTGGTGGGAGGGGACAACTAACCTTGCAGGAATAGTTTTTATGATGATGATGCTTTTGTGGTTTGCTCTTGGAAGGGAATTAATTGCTCCAGTGAGCTAAACTCAGTTAGAGCTGTGTGTCTTGCTCCTAAGAGGACATGTCTGTTATGTGCTTATGTGCATAGTTTATCACGGAACTAATCAGCTTCTCGGATTCACTATCGTCTATAATGCATGTAGACATTAACTTTGCCTGTCTCGTGGATAAGATAAACTTGGCATGACTCCTGGTTGCCTCTATATACAGCAAGTAAAGTATTGCGTGCAGAGCATCATTGATATTAATGCTATTAGCTGAGGTTTCCCAAGACAAGCTAGGAAACCGCAAGGTATAGAGCATATGCTTACTAATTGTAATCCTCTAGTCTAAGGAAAAGAAGAATGTATTTATGTCATGTGATCAGGGAGCCTGTCATCAAGGTTAGAGAGATCTATGACTGGCTGGAATTCTAAGGTATAAATATATTGCACCACAATAACATGGATGAGCTCGCGGCAGCTCTAGCTAAGTTGCCTGTTAGCTCTTAATTGTTCGGAGCTTGTTTTAAATGGATTTTGTAGGAGCCTTGGAAACTTGACTTTGAAGCTACAGCACAATCAATTTTTCTCGCTTCCCAAGCATTTTAATTTACCGCAAACCCTAGTCTAGTTTTAAACGGATTTATTAAGCACAGTAAATTTATGCCCATTTGCACTTTCAAGTACGAAGAGAAGACTGGTAGTTAAACTAGTGAATGATCTATGATTGCCAAATGTACACTTCTAGGATGTATGGTTGTCGGATAGCGATAGCGGGTGGGATAGCGGTGGAAAAGCAAGCATGCCACTTCCGTACTTACTACTTACTACCTACTGCCACTTGCCACTGCTTAATACACTGGCTTACAGACCAAAATCAGACTTATTGCAAGGAATTGAAGGAAGCTTTTAGTCGTTTTGACTGAATGGCGAATACTGACAGGAGGGGGATTGAAGGAAAGGAGCGAACTTGGAGAAAGTGCATACCGATTTGCATGTCCACCGACTGTGACAAACTAAAGTCGGACACCGTGGAGGTTGGCACCGGTGGCGGAGATAGTTGATGAGAATACGAATAACTCATTTCCGTTAACATGTTGATACAGTTTATATTTGCAAACTGGTCCCAATGTCAAAAACAATCCTACTACACCGTATCGTATCCAATCCTTTAGGTGAATCAGACAGAATGTGCAACACTATTTCCAATCCAATCGTAATCTTATGATTGGTAAAAGACACATGACTTGCTCAAGACAAGTTGGAGGAGGTAACTAGGTATATAAGAAGGTAACTTGTTCCAAGTTCCAGGATTCAAAGTAGCCGGTTTATATAATGTTGTAAAAGTTGCAAAAATCCCACACTGGAATGAGGAGACACTGGAGTTTTTGCATATGGAAGAAATCTGTTTAAATTTGCCAGAATCTTTTGGAGAATCCGGAAAAGAGTTTAGGAGTTTATGTGTGATGATGAGACCGATTCCAATCCTATGCAAAGGAATACTTGTCACCGAATGGCGAATGGAATGGAATCCAGAAGTAGGTACGTTAGTGAAAGGTACTGAGTACTGACACTGACTGGCCTGCTTAAATTTGCAATTCGGACAACAACACTACTATGTCTTGACGCTTGGACGGTGGTTCTGAAATTGAGTGAGATTTGGAAATGTCCTATTTGGATAAATAGAGCAGGAGCGCAAGTGAAGATGTGCTCCTCTCACTTCACTCACTTTGGTCCGGTCCGTGTCTCCTTGTTTATATGTAGGAGGAAAATGAGTTTAGGTTTAGGGGAATATTGGACTATAGGACTGCCGGAGAGACTTGTTCTTCAGACAGGATGATGCTAGGTAGTGGTGTAAAAATGATGATGAGGAGGATAGAAATTGAGGTTGTGAACTGATTGGGGTTCTGGAGGAGAGTGAAAGTCAAGTTGGCGGCTGCTGGGGTCTGTTAACCTTGTGAGGCCGTTTACCCCTTGCATAACCTTCACATTCATTCAACCAACTACGGAATAGGGAGAGAATCCCAGAAAAAAATCCTATACACACTGCTCCTCCTCCTCCTCCTCCATCGCTTCTCCCCGCTCAAGTTCTACGTTCTACCCGCTCTAAAACACATGGCACATAAGACATTAAAGACAGCCCGCTCCCCTCTTTCTCCTCTCTCTCTCCCTCCAGCCTCATCCTACTAGTTCTCTCTTGCATATTCCTAGCGCACTCTATCAGAGTAGTTTTCCCAACCTTACGTACATATTTCTTCTTCAGAGTGAACCAGAGTTACCATACCCTAAATAATACATACGCAGCATGCTGTATTAGCTGTATGGAAATGGAATGGAGTATGGAGCTGGAGCAGCCACTGCTTCACTCCCTCCTTTTCCCTCCCTTTTGCCTTTACCGGCCTTCTCAACCCTGGCCTCTACATGAAATAAAATCCCCATCCAGCTAACGCACATCTCCCTTCTAATACTTATGATTGCCTGACTCCCTTGCCACAGGAAAGAGTCGAGCCAACGACGGGGACTATGCAATTGAGTGGTAAACCCAGGGAGTCTATTACTCTGTACATAGTTTTTCGCTCATAATAAACAGGAAAGCTTTACGTGTACCTTCACCTTGACTACCCAACTATAGCTTTTTAGCCAGCCAGGCCTGGCCTGGACTGGACTGTTTGTTGTAGGCGTCCAAAACCCTAAGACGTTTTCTCCCCTCTGTCCTTCATACGTACAACAACAACTTCCTTTTAAACTTTTCTTCTAAGTTGAAAATCCACGGTTGACCAACTTGTAGACAAGATGAACACATCATGGACAAGTTTTATTTTATTTTGCCAGGGCCAAGGGCCAGCAACCAATAACCAAGTAGCCCTGGCCGTAGCCTTGCAAGTTTCTTCACGCCTGGAATTTAGTGTCCGCGGTTTGAAGTTTAAAGTTTGGATTCCATGCGGAGAGTGGATCTCGCTGAAGACGTTGGAAAGAAATCTCATGATTAAGAATTATGATACGAAGGAATATACAAAGTGGGACATAAGTAGGGAATCACGTATGGAGTGGGAGAGTGGGAGCCGTATCCCGTATTCAGAACAGTGGAATACAAGTATATTGTGAGTGAGAGCATCCGAGCATCCCTCTCATCACCTTCTCGCTTTCTTCATTGTCAAGGTGAGAGATGATAAGGATTACTAAAGATGAGAGTGAAACGTGAATACTTCCGGAGGATGAGGATGCGGGTGAAGGATTTCACTTCTTGTCTCTACATACTGAAGCAGTCGACCACCCCCTCCTTCCACCGCATCAACGAACGTAGAGTACTTTCTGGGAGAGGACTTGCTCAGCTCATAAACGTTGCTTACTTAATAAGCATCTTTCTTAAATAATCTCTCTCTTCCTTTCTTCCACAGCAGCGTCTTAGGATGTTCTTCGACTAAGCAAACCATGAGCACTTTATTTGCACAAAGAAAATATTCCATATTTCTTACACCAGTCCATCATCCCTTCTTCCCTTCCCTTCCCACAGTAATATTTGTAATTCTTTTTCTTATGCCACGAACACGATGGGGTGGGATTATTTCAGTGATGGCATAGGGAGGAGCGGGGATACGAGGGTAATGGACAGACGAGGAGTTTTTTCCTCCTCCGCAGTTTCTTCACCTGCATTCATTCTCTCAACGATGTGCGCTACGGTTTAATAATCACATAGCATCATCATCACATCTAACCTCAACAACCACCTCCTACCAATCCTCCCATTCTTCTTCTTCCTTTTCCCATTGTCAGCTCAATTCCGCCCTTGATTTTTTATCCTCAACTTTGAATAATTACAAATCCTTCAGTATGGAGAAGACGGAAGAAATATTTTCCTCAACTTAACCACCTTCTGCCTTGAAGCGGAGAATTCTGCGCGGAAGCGGTACGGAAATACAGGTATTATGTGTCATTCATCCCGATTTCCCAGAACCTCAAGACTCGAGACTGAGAAGAACGAGAGCGCTAAGTGAGAGGATCCATGAGTGGATCCAAAAGTGAGAATGAAAAAGAATTTACTCGAATTTCCTACTAAATAAATGGGCCGAGCAGGTAATGTAAGGTAGGGCATGCATTGGACATTAGGAAACATGGGTTTTACTACCTTTCCGGACATGTAACCCACCATCCAAGCTACAGCAAACCTTTTTTTCATGACATGGAAAAAGACATGAACCGCAAAATTTTTTTATCTCTTTTCACTTTTCGGTAGATGTAAGGTAGTTAAGCCACGGTAAGATAGCGGTAACAGAAGTTGCCGCCGGGCCAATAGTAAAACATAGGGAGGCAACAATGATTGTTGTCCCTGACTTCTCCTTGCTAGTTTGTGCCATCATACCTAAGCATAGCTTTAGGAAGAGATATGGCGACAACAGCCTTTAAAAAGGAATAGATAGGGCGACAATAAATAGCCTTTAACAAGGGAAGAGAACGGGTTGTTGCCTCCCTATGTTATACCATGCCGTTGCCGCTAAGTTGCCTCCCGATGTTTTACCATTACCCCGGCGGCAACTTCTGTTGCCGCTTTGTTGCCGCGGCCCCACTGTCTTACATCAGCCCGCTTTCATGACTTTTCTATTTTTACAGCGATCAAAACATTTTCTTAACATTCTTCACCTATTTCCGATTCAAAATGGACCATATCTAGGGTAGAAAGACGTCCATCAAACCGAACTAGTCCACTACTCCAATAAGTGGAATTCTACGTTTTCTAAGTTTTCAGGAGAATGGGAATGCAGACCGGCTCGCTGCCTGAAAGTTGATTAGAAGGGTGGAACGGCCTGGTCGGGTTATTCCGTCCACTAAGCATTCACTATCAGCTTCAGAGCCGGCGTTAGTAGCGGACAATTATTAATGGTTATTGTAGGGGTCAGAAAATTTCAAGTACACAAGTTGATTTGACAAAGAAATAGAGGGTGTCATCGCCTTGGGGGTGGATAATAGATCCTATAGTAAATCTGGAGAACGAATAATAAAGAAAAGAGTTGAAGGGGATGAGAAATGGGATTAACCTTGGAAGGATTATTCTTAGCGTTGTACACACCTTCCTTACTACTACTACCTCCTCTTTTCCATATTACTATCCTTATCCGTGACCTTGTTTATGGGCTCGTAGGGTTTTCGAGGACAAGGGTGCGAGAGGCAACCTTTAGCTGGGTCAACAAAAATATGTCCCAGAATAGATCTACGAACAGGATACATAACTTGCGTACGTACTGCAGATATAGAGAATATGCAGAAAGGTTCTCTCCATGTGCCATGGGTCCAATGCTGATTCTACAAAGGAGGAGGAAGGCAGGGTACATACTGAGCTCATTTCTTAAAATTTCGTCATAGATATTGTCGCTGGTAATAACTACCTGAGGATACAAGAATGGAAATAAGTTACAAGTTTAAGGATGAACCCTAGCCTAGGCTGTGTATGGTGAAGATTTTTGATGGCCAAGTGACCTCTCAAGGAACAAGGTTAAACTATATACGCTAGCTAGAAGAGTTACTATTTGTGGAACATATCTTCTAAGGACACTTTTCAATTTTATGACTAGGCCTAGCTAGGACAGCATAGTGCTTAAAGAGGCATGTAGTTGGTTCTTAATAATATGTCATTATGCCCTCGTTTGGAGGTAAAGGCGCAGAACTGCAGAACCTTCAAAGCTATGAGTTAGACTGTGAAAGAAACCGAAATTTGTCATTGAGACTAAGGCACAGATGACCTCAGGGATAGCAGTTATGCGCGACGCTAGAATAATAGGGTGTACATGACCTTTAAAAATAATTGAACTATTTGAAGGGGATTGGTAGGGATGGACGAGTGAGTCTGTAGACTTTCCTCAACAAGTAGGAGCTTAAGCTGTACTAATATTGAAATAGTGAGGGAATAGGAGAATGCGTTATAGGGGATTACGTGTAGTGTGCGAATTACGGAGGAGTGAATAACACTTCTGAACAATGACCCTTCCCTTCCTCCTTGATGGGACGGAATTAGGTAAGTTAATAGAAAAAGATAGGAGGAGAGCGAGAGGGGCAGGAGCGGGTTGTGTAAAGCACGTGAAATTGCATAGCAACTTTCCAAGTCGCGGATGGACGAACGAACGTAAAGATAATGATGGATGGGTAAAAGGATTGCATGGAAGCATGTATGTGAACGGATTTTGTTAGGGATAGAGTTGAGAGTTAAATGGGAACTTTGGAACTTTCCCGCACATCCGTGCGAATAAACTATTATAAGTGTGCGAAAACTAAGTAAGTTGGTTTACTTCTTTGAAGGGGTTTAGTTTTGCTGGAGGGTAATTTGGGCTCTTTGATGACACCATTCACCATAAGCATCCCGGCCCGGGTTCCTTGCACTGCCTGTCTATGTAAAGTTCATGGGAATTATTATTATGATGATGAGAGAGAATACGGGAAGATACTGAAAAGGATATTCAAATATTTGCCATATGGATAGTTTCAGATTTGCAAAGCAAATCACTTTCCAGAAAGTGTCATCCATGAATATCTGATACTGATGAGTGAGGCGGTAATGAAGAAGATAAAGGGAACGAAGAGGGCAAAGCACCTATTCTCAGTCATCAGCCGTCAAAAAGACCATGTGCTTCCTCCCGTACATATAGGAGTCAGTAAGTTACAGTATAAGAGGGGAGAGAGAACAAGTAGGGTGTAAACGACCTCATTGTTTAGTTATTCCTTTAAGCTATTTTCAAACTCAAAGCTTGCGAATAAAATCGGGGAACAACGTAAATTATCACAGAGGACTTGCCAGAGATCATTAAACCCCTGCAGACTGAGGAAATAATTGCTAATATGGATATGTTGCTAGAGATAATTAAATTTTGTTGTGTTGGAAAGAAAAATTTTCGCGAATTACCACAAAACAGAGTCCCAAAATGGTTATCGGAGAGTGATGGATGCGCAATGTTTTGATAGTGTGTTGTTTAATGCAACACCGCGAGGAGGTGACCCGAATAACAATGAACATGGTAATAGATGCAGAAAAGTTTGTTTTGTAGATACTCGGGAGATGTAGACCGGTTCATGGCCTGAGTGCGATTGGAGGAAGTAAGTGTGTAAGTGAGATGGGATGAGAGGGTTGGATAGTTGGATCTGTTCCCTTCCTTCCGCCGCCTTTTTCATTGCCCTCCAGGCTCATCAACTTTAAATTCCGCCGCAGAGAAACTGAGCGTAATAGGATTGTAGTGCAAGGAACTGGATCGTACCGATAAGGGAGGAAAGCTCTGAAGAATTCAGGCAGTTTCACCAAGTATTATGTATTACATGTAACAGGGATATTTTTTCAAGGTAGAATGGAACGGTGGAAGGAAGAAATGAGCCAAGGGTTTCGCTATGGCAATGACAGCATTATCACCATTTCTTTTCGAAGGAAAAAAGTCTCGTGAGTTCTCATCTTTCTTCCCCATCCTGCAGGCAGTGCTAGCGCCAAGCGCCCATGGGTTTGCACGCATAAGCTGGTCAGTCACTCAGTCGTCTGGATAAAGCAACTAAGCAACAAGTATATAATTCAACAACAAAACATGCCAATACCAGTTCTTCCAAGACCATCATCATGGGCATGAATCCATTCAGGAGATTCTATCAAAGTAGGGGAATGAGGAAGGAGCTCAGGAAGACACGAATGTACATAAAATGCGGGCCAGGAGAGGTAAAATTGTAGACAGCGAAGGGAACAAGTTCCAACTAAGTCCTCCCAACCTCCCAACTACTCCGTTCAACAACTTTCCGCACAATAATTGCACTCCACTCTCTTGTCCGACAATAATTGCATGTTTCTTCCCGATTTTTCCCTATCTCACTCCTCAATTGTTGAAATAATCAAGGAATCAAACTTCCCTCCCTCCTCCTACCGTCCTACCTACCAATACCAACCTATCTATGTGCATCTTTCACCTGTCTGCCCTACTACCTCCTTGGAATTTGCGCATTCCATTTCTACACTCTCTCCTGTCTATTGGGCCTATGTCCTCCGCTATGATATTCCCTCTTCCCTTGCCCTTGATTTCTTCATCTCAATCAGAGGGAGGAGGTAAGTCAGCTCAAGTTCAACTCAACTATTGCGTCAGATTACACCTGCATAATCAAGCATCTCCTTCCAATCCCAGCCAGGCGCCGAGTTCTGAGTCCTCTTCAAGAAGGTTCAAATCCCCAATCAACCTGGAGTCAGGCAGAGTGCATAATCAATGTTTTCATCGCAAAAAGTCAAAAATCTTGAAGACAAAGCAGATATTTCTGAAGCGGGCCAGCCCTGCCCAGGCCCAGACCAGAGAACAGGAGAATGGTAAAAATAGGGACATGAAACAAGGGGGTGCTAAAAGTGATAAAAAATACTATATTTCTGGGTTGGGTTAGGGTTGTTGGATGAAGGCTTATAGTAGGAGAGAGGGAGAGTTAGAGGGAAGAAATAAGGAACTATAGATAGGACAGGTGGGAAATGGCGAGGTTGAGGATATAATGTGATAGAAGCAAATTGTTTGATTCACCATCTCCTCGTCTCCTCCTCCATGACGATGGACGAGAATGAGTTGCTCAATCCTCAAGTGGTATGGGGTACGGGGTACGGGGATATTGTATATGGATTGTGGACGGGAAAGAGGGAACGTATGATGAAAGGGGGTTGTGTATGAGAGTTGAATGACTTTCAGTTTCTGGCCCGGTTCAATAATCGAATGAACTTGGGTTACTTTTATGCAATAATTATTATGATTAAGTTTTGTTGACTATGTTGACTCACTCCTCTTCCTCTCTTTGGCCGGGATGGAGACAGAGAGCTAGAGCTAGTATAGGAGAGAGTATGGGGCGAGAAGAGTGGGAGAGATATTCGGAAAATTATATGATACAGAGAGTCTTGCCGTCTTCGTAAAAGCTTCACCAACAACCTCACTCGCAACTCACAGTCAGCTTCAGCAACCTTCCCTATTATCCAACCCTTTAGCCCCCCTTTAGCCCGAGGCCCCAGGGGCATAATTGTACAGAGCTCACGTTTTGTAATCACTTACGAAAAAAACTTATAATTTCCCTCTTCATTTTCTTCACATGTACTGAATCTGAGAGGGCTGTAGATACGCTTCCCTGACTTCTTATTCTTTGCTACGCACACGAAATCCTTAATCTCCATATTCTTAATCCTCATAAAAGTACAGCCATTAACTAAATAACTAACCCTACTAATCTCTACTCCAAGAGCCAAGATCAACTGCAATCAAATTAATTTTTATCTCATTTAATCCCAAAATCAAACAAGTTGCGAATATTATGAGATCCCTTTAAAATCTCTTCCCAAAACAATGTGCGCTCCTCCAAGAGTATTTCCAAGGGAGTACGGTTCCAGAAACCAGGCTCATGGCTCATCATTGGGCAGAAGGGTTGTTGAGGTGTAGAGAAATATCTGAGATTTGCCGTACCGAAACTTACATCCACAAGTGGAATAATGGAATTTGTGTATAAATACATGTATGTGGGCTGATGTAAGTTGGAGGGCGGTGATAGTTAACATTTGAACATATACACACCTGGATGGCGTAAAAGAGGAGATGGAGAGGGGAATGAGAGTTTTTGATTGAGAAAATAGGACGCAATTCCTTTCCCAGAGTGTATTGAACTCGAGAGAAGGGTGGAGGAGAGGAGGATGAGGGAATGACGATTGAGAATTGTGAATGTAAGGCTTTGCCCCAGCAGCTTTAAGCTACCTCCCTACTCAGTCCCCTCCCGTCTTCTCAGAGTTCTGGGAGTTCTGACCAAGTCTACAGTCTCCCTCTCTTTCTCTTCTTGAACATCCTTTGGACTGAATGACTCTTGGCTGAATCCATTGCCTATAAGTGAGCAAGCACAGCTTGGCTCAGCCGAACCAACGACATACAGTTTCTTCTGCTTCGTTAGCAAACGCTGGGGAAAAGAGTGACGGTCTCCACCGTGGGGGAAATTCTGGAGGCTTTAGTTCCTCAAAGCGACGCTAGAGCGCTCCACACACTCCCATTTCTTTCCCACACCGCCCCTCACTCGCACAACCTTCTTTGACTTTGCCAGTCAAGTACATTGCCTCCTTTCCCCCAATGAGTTTTCAAAACCTTAGCCTCGTGGTGGAATGAGAGCGTCTGACAAAACTAGGGGAATACTCTTCTTCTCCGCAAGCTCAAACGGGAGGGAGCAGCGAGAGATTCGCAAATCAATATATTATAAATATTTGCGTACACATGAACTCGGTTGAACCCAAAGAGCTGCGTGCTATGGGCAAATGCCCAGACGGCTGAGAAAGTGTTGAGGACGAAGGACAAAATTATTTTGCCAACTTTTCCTTTACTAACTCAACCTATTTCTCCACCATCTCTTTTTATCGTAACTCTAAGATCCAAGAATCTAAAACGGTTTTAGAAAACTTTAAATGCAATCAACTGTAAGAATTTCCAGTTTTAATATCAGTTGCATTCTCAAAACGGCAATCTTATCGACATATGCACCCAAAACGTCATAAATGTTTCTCAATGCACTACTTGACTTTCACTTCTTAAGCGTTGCAAAGGGATTTTATCCTAGCATTGCCGGGATTTTGTGAACATGGAAACTTTGGTTTCGGAATTGCATTCATTGAAAAACAGGTTAAAAAAACTCAGGGGGTACAGAAAATACATATCTGTATTCTGTACTGTACCCTCTCTTAATCCTCCATGATTTGAGGGGAAAGCTGAAAAATGGGGAATTTGGAACAAGGAATGCACTTAAATTGGAATCGGCTAGCTAGTTTCGTCATGTGTTCGGATTGTGGAGAAAGCAGAATAGTAATGGCGGGAGGCAGCCCCCTGATATCGGGGTAGGTCGGTAGGTGAAAGGAGTCACGTAGAACCCTCCCCGTTTTCAACGCACGGAATGAGAATGCGCCGAAATAGTATGGGAGAAAGGACTGGAAAAAAATAGGAAACTAAGGCAGTTTGTTGACCTATTTAAAGTTCACGACACGGCCCCGTTCTCTAGAATTACATTCACGTACAAGTGTGTGTGTGTGTGTGTGTGTGTGTGTGTGAGCAAGAGTGCGAGAGTTCCAACGACTACGTAAGAACAGTGAGGAGCGTAAAGCGAGAAGGAGGGAGATGAAGTAAGGGTTTAAGGATAGATTAGGGGAGGCTGTTTAACTATTACGGGATGAGGAATTAAGATGACATGTGTTGCGTGTTGGAGGCGGGATGTGGAATTTGTGGGGCGTAGTAATAATTCTGGACAAATTACAAAGAAATAAGATAAAGCTGCTCATATTTTGCAAGAATTATATCTCAAAGTATCTCATATCTCGGACGGAACATAGTTGGGCACAAACATTCCTACAATTCACAGAAATGTGAATTCTAACGTCACAGCGTGTATGCTTATTGCTAGAGCAATTTCTGTGGTACCCCCGGAAAGTCCATTTAACAATTATGTTCTCAACGCTAGTAACTTGACTGACGTTAAATCTAAACTAGACGGAACATACAGTACCAAGAAAGGTGATAATGAAGAATTTGCAATCATCTTGTGAATCTTGTCCATGATAAAAGACATTCAATATTATGCCTCAACAATTCTCACTTTCATCATAATTTGCAATTAGCTATCGCCTCTTTGTCTGGAATTTTATTTGAGTAAAGAGGTTAAATAAATATGGAATCCATTCCAGCTTAACCTGTCAAAAGCGATTGTGAAAGTAAAATACTAAATACATAGCTATTTTCCAGGGAATCGCAAACGGGAAATGCGTAGAAAATAATCCATTAAATTCTAACGCCCAAAGCATTAATTTGGATAACTTGCAATATTAATTATTTCTTTTGTGACAAATAACTCAGTTTTTAGAGCAGCTAAACTAACACTAATGATTAGAAGCTAATAGTTATAATTAATTAGTTTCTGTAAGGAAACAAGCCGCGTGTAAGATTTGTCCACGAGAAAGCTAGCGTTTTCGTGTATTGTGGTTGGCTGATCACGAGTACTTTCACCTCTCCAGACTTTAGACATATTGCTGTCAGCAGTCAGCGCTGCTTAACTTGCGTAAGGGACAGGACATGTTGTGTGGTATAGGTAAATCTTAGAGGCGGAATTGCCACCAAGAGTATATGAAGGTCTTGGTTAACACCCAGGACTAAGGATATAATTAGGTGATAGCCTGCACCAGAGTAGGATATGACGATGTGAGCCATCACAAGATACAACCCTAGACTTTTTTTTGCTACAAAATATAATTCCAATTCCAGCCTTCAAGACATAAACTTCAAAAATTCTGATAAAACTCGTGGATAGTTCATGGAGACAAGACATGTAGAGTGGGATGGGAAGTGGGGAACTCAAAAAACTGGGGAAGAAAGTCGGAGGAAAGTAGACAGAAGAGAGAGAATCGAACTCTTGAAAGGCGGGCATCCACGGTAAGGTGTGCAGTGTGGCTGTAAGTGTACTGGCGAGGCGAGACTGACGACTGACATGGATGTTTAGGTTGCTCCTATTCCCGGTTCCATAGTTACGACCTACTAAAACCAGGAGGTGAACGAACTCGGATAGAACTGCTCTGAAGAAACGTGAGTAGTGAGTAGTCAGTGCAAGAATAGTAGGACGAAAGGAGAGGAGTAGGCGGTATATTTTCGCAAAGTATACTATCTGTTATATGGAATCCTTTGGAAAGAAGGAAGGAGGATGACTCGCGGTGGAGCCATTGATTAATTTCATATTCATACTAGTAGCATAGTAGGATAAGGTCTTTGGCTTCATTCTTTGCTTGAAATGAAAAGTGAAATGAAAGGCTGAGTTTCTGGGTCAGGAGATTCTTTGGCCAAATAACTGCGATCATCATTATTTGGAATTTTATAAAACACTCTCGCTTTCATGCCATCCACGAATATTTTCTACTTCACAGTTTCTAATCTCGAACAAGTAATTATTTCACTCAATCCCACTAAACTAAAACGTAACTAAATGATCTCCACAGCTTCTCTCTTTCATCATTACTAAGCTGTCTAGGCTTAACATTTTTCAATCAACCTATAAGCATGCCCCACAAACTCTAAATGACTTTCTCCAGACCACCACTGCCGACGCCGAGCAAACGAGGAAAGTAAACAGGGACACAGGAAGAGTGTACTAGCCCTGACCCCGGGCAGAAATTTTACGTTATATACCTTTGGCCAATAAATGATAAACTTGCCACTTCAGAAACCTCACGACCACGACACGACTATGATTTCTTTAATCTCTCAAGGACTCAAGGAACTGATGGCGTAAACTTAAGGTGAGATAAGCTGGTCATAAAGATTAGTTGTTGCAGCAAGGGAATGCGCTAACCGCGTCCATTAATTGTGATTATGGGACAAGTTTAGCAACAAGATGTATGGTTAAGGATGAGATTGTAGCCCAGAACACACGAAAGGGGTTCCTGGGTTGCCATGTTATTGCCATTTGACGACTACGATGGCCATGTAAGTGATAGTTTCGGATCACATTGGTTTTAGATGGCAACTGTGCTTGTGGATAGAGAAGGAAGCAAGTTTGCGAATCTCTTCCGCAATGGGGAGAATGCGCTACATACACAGAGTAACTTGGAGAATGGAAACGGGAAGATTGCAATAGTTGCAAAAGAGTAGTTTCTTCCTCAAGGCATGCCTCCTTAGTGCCCTTAGACATAACAAATATAGGGCAAAGTCTTTGTTGTGAGTTGTAGGCGTGTAAGAAGCTTGGAGGATCTTGAAACCTGTCTATGAGACTATGACCCCGATGAGAAATTCGCGAATTCTTCCTTTGCTCACTTATTGTCATTCTCCTTGCACCTACTGGAAACTGGACCAAGAATCTAGTCTAGTTAAAGGAGCTGCATCAAATATCATTCTTCCTTTCCTCCCCAATCCTGTTTAAGTCCATCAGTACGACTTTCAATGCAACTCCACGAGAGAAGTTAACGAGGACAGTGAAGGACCTCAGAGCTGAGCAGCTCTTGGCCCAAGAGTTTAATTGTTTTAGGGGAGACTCCTGGCTTGACTAACTGACTGAATGAAAATGAGAGGAATGTGTGTATTTAAATTGTGTGAGTGAGGTCAATGGAGACCTTGCTAGGAACCGCGGTGGAGGCCTCTCCTGAATGACAAGGTGGTTTGTTGCCTCAGATAACCCCCCCCCCCCAACAAGACCTCCTTAAGAGAGAGAGAGAGAGATAAAAAAGAAAGGCGTGTATAGGAGTGGTGCAAGGGTTTTGAGATGAGGTAAGGATTTAAAGGGACTCCTGCAGACTAAGTCAGCCTGTCTCCAATCAAGACACATTGGCCTACCTCCTCGCTGCTGCTGGCTTACTACACGCATTACCATAGCATTCTACGACTGTAATGGAGGAGATAGGAAGGGGGCATTGATATGCAAATAGCATGAACATGTGGAGTTGTTAAGAAGGATAGTGTTATGTAAAACTACGAAGGAGTTGATCCACTCATTGTGCAAACTTCTTACAATACCTTCGTCTAATATAGGGACGATGAGGCGAATGATGGTATGATATAGCAAGCTAGCTGGGATAAGGACAACAATAGTTTTAGTTAAATGATGTGAGCGTAAGGTGATTTCCCATATAACACACACACTCTCTCTCTCAAACCATCAAAATTCAATAGGATCCAGGAATTGGAACTCTCCTTCATTGGTTTACTTTCTGATCCGAGAAAATGGAGCAAGAATATCAAGATGATTCGATCTTGAAGATTCATGCACGGTGTTCTGGTGTTCTCTTCCTCCAGATTCACTTACACATATATCCTTGCTCTGGTAAACAAAATTACAGAATCAGGAGATTCAGGAGCTATTAGGAAGGTTACGTACATTCAGTAGTATACTGAGGCATTATCTTTTGTTGCAAAGTTTTGTACAAGCCGGGAGAAATGGGAAAGGTTTTGGAAGACGATACGATGTGCGTTGGATAAAATTATGGATACATTAAAAAGATAGCTCTGCGCTTTGCAGAGGTATTACTAATGTTTCTGCTAAAGGGAAAATAGTACGTTGATAACTACGATTCTCATAACTATAGTTGGATTGTAGGCTTACAAACTGAGGATAGGAGAGAATACGTTGTGTTATGCTGGAAACTAGCAATTGAATATGAAGAAAATAGATACACACGGAGCGTAACAGAGGACGCAACATGTGACATGGTAAAGTGATGGAAGAGCAAAGAGAAGGAGTCTGTGTGGCTACGTAGAAGAGAATCCCTACTTTGAGAATGAGAGAAAGAGACACAAGAAAGAGTGTGTGTGAGAGAGAGAGAGAGAGAGAGAGAGAGAGAGAGAGAGAAGGTATGATGGAAAGAGGAGGAAAAGTTCAACGAACTGACCTACTTTCAATCCCTCCCGAGTACATTCAACTTGCGGCCTCATTTGGGATTGCATTACAACCCCTAATAAGAGAGGGTGCTCTACATTCGCATGTCTCTGTAATAGCAAAATTTGACCGCCTTTTCGCCTCACGCCCTCCTCCTTCTCCTCCCTCCTCTTCTGTCTCTCCTTCATGTGACCCATCTCTTTCCCAAGTAGCAATGACCTCATGTGTGCGTAGAGTGTGGGGGTGGAGGTGATCCTGGATGACAGTATGGATAGGCTGCATGCTGGCTGGAGGAAATCTCTTAATTGCGATACAGATTTGTAGCTCCTTATTCTCAATGAGGTAATTCTGTTAAAGCACTTTACGTAGTAAGAAAGGGTCATGACAGCATGGAAACGGAAACGTCTCCCAAAACTTCCAAACCGTTGTCATCTCATGCAACACTGACGAAAGATCATCATATTGGGTATGATATGAACATGTGGGTCACGTTGGAGAAAGTCGGTAGGTGAAAGCAGTGAGACATTGCTGGACCAAGCTACTTGGAACTTCACGTGGGAGGCACGTGTAAATTAGACATGCGACTTGGTCGGAGAGTTTGGTTTTTAGCTGGAAGCGTTAATGAAAAAAGACTGTATAGTTTGACAAGAACGTTACCTGCTAAAACGCGGCCGAGTAAATCGTCACCGCGAGATTTGAGCGATGAGTCTGACGAGTTAGACTCATCAGATTCGTGTCCAGAGTCCGGACTCTGAGTGTTTGTCCGTTGAATATGATTCACTGTCATTTTTAATCAATCAATCCTTGGTTAATACTCCTCGTTTAAAGTTAATAAAATCCGCGGATCTTCGTTAATTAACGGCTCTGATATAAACTTTAGGTAGCGATAACGAATTGAACACAGAATCAGTGGTAATTGAACACAGAGATTTATCCAGGGTGAAGTGTCGTCGGTTTTATGACAACAATCTTTATGATTACCCAGGATGTGCAAATATTAAAGAGCACCGTAAAATACACAGAGATGCAAGCTTTCCCAGAACGATCGGATTCCAGGAAATATTGCAAATTATTCACGCGAAAGTCGGTATATTTATGTAGCTTTTAACGCTCTAGAAGTACTTTTAGCGAACAACTCTTATCGAATATACATTTCACTATGTCGCGTTGCAGCCCACAATAATTACAAACGCGGCTGGGCAATAATGACAAGCCTTCAAAACAACAAACTGGAGGTTTTGTTCTGGAAGAATGGGACTCAAAATCGGTCGCTTGGCTTTGAAAATTTAATGGATAGCGTGTGTATATTCACGATTATTTCCTTCTTCCGGATTGAAATTCCTGAGCGGGCAGTTTAAATTCCAGGATAGGAATGAATGCAATCGGAATATTCGGAATCCAATCAGCTTCACATTATCTCCTCTTCTTTGCGTCTACGAGGCTCAAGCACGTGGAGCTGACTGACTGACTACAACATGGAAAAGCTCCCTCCAAGAAGCGAAGGTTGTAGTGGATGCTTGCTTTCGGCTGTGCTTGCGTATGAGACAGTTTGTGTAATTTTTCGCGATTCCTCTCTTTCACTCTTACTTTGCAAAGCGTCATGGGAGGAAAGGAAGAAGAGGTAGTGGCGGCAGCCACAGAAGCCTCACTTTTGCATGCGTAAGCTTTCTACTATCTCACTAGACGAATCATTTCCCTTTGCTTGCATATACTCCTGGCTTACTTTTAAGACTTTGCTGCCCTCTCTTGCTTGGCTGTAACCTCGGCTCTCGTATTGAGAGTTTCTCATCAGATTAAGGAAAGAGACCATGAGTGAGAAAATACGAAGATAGTCAGCTAGTTTGAGTCATAATAGGAGAGGGATGATGATTGCGAGTATTGTGGTAGAAGTGTTAAGAAGAGAGGCAGAAAGTGAGTTAAAAAGAGCGGCTGCGAGTCTAGTCGGATAGTTGGACTGGTTATAATTTTGCTGCGTGTGCTAAAATGTGGAGGATTTTTTCTCACTGTCTCCCCCTGTTAACATGTGTAGTAATATGGGGATGTGGTAAGAATTTTCGCAAGGGCTTCCACTTGTACATATTGATCTAAGTGTTTATTGTAAAGTGCCATTGCTCCATCAGCTCTCATTATTATCCTTTCCTTTTCCAATGACTTTGTACTAGTTACACTTGTAGGAAATAGGACATCGAGGACGTTGATACCGCCACAATGACGAAAACAAAAACACATATTTTTCCAAGTACTGGGAAAGTTCACGCACCCATCCTTCCCAGCCAACATAAAATTTCCCGGTAAATTCGAACCAGAACTAGTAAACAAATCCAGCTACCCAGGTTCCATCTACATGAGGAGAATAGAAAGTTGAGGAATCCGGGTAAAATTTTCACTCCACCAGCTTTAGCTTTCATTTCCACAGATAGCGCTACGCTCTTTATCCGGCACGTCTCTCTCTCTCTCTCTCCCCTTGTGATAAAATTTCTCTGCCGGTGATACGCCACCGACCGGCTATATATACCATCTTGATTTTACCGCCAGCAAACTTCCACGTACTCTTCTATGGCAGGGGAGAAATGCTTCGAGTCAACTTATCAGACTAGTCAAAGTAGACGGAGCTGTGGCTATGTATGGGACTGACAGTGTGAGTGCGCGCTACGCGTTGCGTAATGGAAGCCATACATTTCTCTAGCTGAATATCGGCACCCCTTCTTCGAAATCTGAGTGGCATAGGAGGTCTACGTTATGCATTTGAAGTACCGGAAGAAGGATGCATCCGACGAACGAACATGTACGCTTCTTTTCTCTTCTTTCTGTCTGACTTTCACCCAAGCTATGCGTAAGAGAGGAGACAGACAGACAGAGAGAGAGAGAGAGAGAGAGAGCTAAAACTGCATCGATGGGGATTAGGGAAATAGGACTTTGGAGAATCCATTCTATAAAATGTGGATGCCTCTCTTGTCGCCTTAGTAAAGTATAGCATAGATTCTATGTAGAGTGCGTACCCTTTTCTGATGCGTAAGTGGGGAAATTTCATACGGAATTTTTCCGATTCCATTCTGATAGTAAAACAGAAAGTATGTTTTCCCCGCTTGTTTTATGACAAGAGCGAAAATCCGAGAGGAATTACCAGTTTGAGAAATTACACGACCTTCTCCTGCCACCCTTTTACTTCTTGCTTGTATTGTAACGATACAGAATATATCAGTCGCTCTTCAGAACGGTTTATTAGGGGGATTGCAGATGAAACCGTAATACAGAATCCACCGTAATAATGGTACCCTAGTTTCAAAGAAGGCAGTGAAAAAAGTGTTAGATAATCGATGAGGAATCTTAGCCTATTGAAATCTTATGTTTGGAAGTCCTCATAATACAGGGTGATCCTAAACGTATATTGTCATTTGGGATTGAAATTACTCTGTAACACATCGGCTAATTTTATTCGAACTGGTATCCATTAACAGCTAAAAGTCTAAAGTTTTGTGTGGTGAAAGTCTCATATGCTTAGCTTGAAAATGACGCCCGCTGTTAAAGCGTAAAGTTTCCGTTCGAAATTCCGATTCAGCATTTTATCAGATTTCCACAGCTACCGTTTCAACGCTTAAGGTTTTGGTACCCTCTCGTCAGGCACCAAAGATGGTCAGATATCATCTCTTACAGTTTAATTCTTAAGAATTTCATTAAATTTCATGGCGAGATGGAACCAATCACCTAAAGCGTTCAAACGGTAGCTGTGGAAATCTGGGAAAACGCTGAATTGGATTTCTAACCGGAAACTTTGCGCGTTAACAGCAGACGTCATGTTGAAGCTAGGGATTTGAGACTTGCACCACACAAACTTTAGACTTTTAGCTGTTAATTGATGCAGTTTGAATAAAATCAGCCGACGAGTTACCGCGTAATTTCAATCCAAAATAACAGTATACGTTTAGGATCACAGTATAGATTGCTTTCACCTGAAATTTTAATGAAACAACGATACTTATTTATATACTTATACTTATTTATATACTTATTTTCTACTGAGAAACATCGAGTTTCTCAGTAGAAAATAATGTCCTACGTTATAAGAGTACTTTTAACATGGAGAGTATAAAACTAGGGACCACAGAAACTCCCCGTTACATAGAATTCACCGTTATACAAGATACCGCTGTTTAGAGTACCCGGGTAATGCTAAAGCATAGGCAATATGCCAGGACCACGCTATTGCCACGCTAAAGAGAGTTAACCGCTATTAGGTATGCCGTTATAAAGAGCTATGACTTTATTATATAGAATCCAAATATGCAACATAGAACAAACGAATTTAGGAAGGAGAAGCGAAATGGCCTTCCTTGAACAGCCGAGTAAATACATGCAAGAACAGAAATTTCACTCTTAGAAAATTCTACACCCTTTCAGGATCAGAGAGAGAGTGGGACGAAAGGCGAGAGGGGATGATTGTTTGAGAAACTATGTATATGAGCAATGAGGGGAAGAGGGCCATGCTGGTGGGCGTGGTGGTGGGTTAGTTGGGGGAAAGAACTTTTTCGTAAAATGCATCAATAGCTTTAGCTTTCCCTAGGTACGAGTGGGGGAGAAAGCGAGGTGAAAGAGATTTCCTTCCCTTCGGATGAGGAAATAGGAAGTTGAAATAGAAGGAAGCGAAGGAGAGAAAGAGATTCTTTTAGGGAAAGTTTTATAACTTTTTCCCCTCTCTCTCGGTCTCGTTAAAAGAGAAGAATAACGGAAGGGTGGGGGTGCATCAGTTTGGTCTCAGCACTCTGCCAGCCGTAATTTCATCCGTCCTGTGTGGCTTCCACAAGATGCATGCAAGCTTCGAGGTGAAAGCAGTTGGCTAAAAAGGAGGGATGGGAACCAGCATCGTTGGATGCGAAAGAATTACCACATAATGTAGAAATGAAAACGAGAGGGGGTGGAGAAAGAGCTAAGGAATATTTGGAAGGATCTCGGTTGGGGGAGGAAGCAGTGAAAACATACGAAGGATGAAAAAGTGACAGATGGCTTTAGCAATATATACATACGTAAGGCTATGGAACTAAGTTTTTTTTTAAAAAGAAGAAATTTTCAATTAAAAAACCCTATTCCTAAACAAGTGATATTTTGAATATACATCCCTAGCTAAGCACGAGAGCGGCTAGGAGTAGTCACTTGAAGGGTATAAAAGCTGGAGTACACGTAGGTACATGCTTGTCTGGAAAGGTTAGGTTAAATCCCTGTCTACCAATTTTATATGCTCCCTCCTGTCTATCTACTCACTCCCCATTATTGCGTGTTTGACGAGAAAGTTAGCTGCAAAGCCGGAACAATAGGCAGAATTAACCTGGATGAGTTCGTCAGCTCACTGGATTGTCACTGTCATACAACGCATTATCAGCGCAAAGGATGAAAAAATTAAAATCCAAGTAAATAACGCCTTGATCCAAGGAGAAAATATATGAAACGGGACATTATTGCATTCCTGCCATTCGTCTAGGTCTATCCCCCACAAGGTACGAATGCTATCTCCTTCCAATGTGCATATTTCAATAAATTGTGAGCACAATCCCATCATTTTAGTACAATGTCTCTTCTGGTTACTCACAAACAAATCTACAGTCTGGAATCAAACTCTTATACCGTAAATCAAACTTGCATAAGTTGTACTTATGACAACACAACATTTGTTTGGAAATGTAACAAACTCTCGCATGTAATTTCTTCTATTTAACGCTGGCTAGCAGGGATGGAGACAGTGCTGAGTCCGATTTTAGGTAAAAGCATGGAAAATAGATGAAAGAAGGATGGAATCTCCCACCGCTCCCACCTCCTACCCCCGGTGTATCGTATCACAGCAAACGGAGAGTAACGAAAGCATGGGCTTGTAGGTTGCTCTACTAAAACAGAGAACAACGAACTCTCGCCCTTGAGTTTGTCATAAAGGTTGTGCAATTCCTTTATTCCACAACTCAGGACGCGAGAAAGAGAGAGGCGGATGCGTCTACAGGAACATAACTAAATAGGAAGACAAGGGTGTTTACCCACGCCTACAGACCTGAGATTTTTTTTCAATGTAGAGTTTCCCAGGGAAACCACAAATCAAAAATTTCAGCCCCATATGAGTAGAAATGGCAGAGATATAAATTATTTACCCCGTCAAAAAACGTATGCTTTGGAATGGAGCGGGGGGGGGAATTGCATCGGCCGCTGTCACCATGTTAAACTCCCATAAGCGATGCGTTTTTTGACGGGGTAAATAATTTATATCTCTGCCATTTCTACTCATATGGGGCTGGAATTTTGGATTTGTGGTTTCCCTGGGATACTCTACATTGAAAAAAAATCTCAGGTCTGTAGGCGTGGGTAAACACCCTTGTCTTCCTATTAACACATACAGGATTCTGTACCAAGTACAGATGCAAAAGTTTTGAGACAGCCAGACAAATCATAAGAGCAACTATGCCGTTTTCTGCTATTAAATATACGATAAATTAAAACTTGGTGTTCCCAGCTGCCTCTACTACTGCATGCTTCTCCAACTCTTCATTTCGAAACAACTAAGAAGCAAGTGAGGACCTATGCAAAAGTAATTTGCTTAGTACTTGCAGTTGCATCCTTGCTTAAAGTCCATCGACTGTGTCCTGGTGTAATCATAGCTAGCGTTAGCATGATCAAAATAAACCGCACTGGTTTATTGGCAGACAATATTTAAGTGGCAGACATATATTTCAATGAGACGATCGTGTACATCGATATGAAAGTAAACACATTAAAGCTATGACTTCACACGTTGAAGCTATGACTTATCATGGTGGAGCTATGACTTATCATGGTGGAGCTATGACTTATCATGGTGGAGCTATGACTTATCATGGTGGAGCTATGACTTATCATGGTGGAGCTATGACTTATCATGGTGGAGCTATGACTTATCATGGTGGAGCTATGACTTATCATGGTGGAGCTATGACTTATCATGGTGGAGCTATGACTTATCATGGTGGAGCTATGACTTATCATGGTGGAGCTATGACTTATCATGGTGGAGCTATGACTTATCATGGTGGAGCTATGACTTATCATGGTGGAGCTATGACTTATCATGGTGGAGCTATGACTTATCATGGTGGAGCTATGACTTATCATGGTGGAGCTATGACTTATCATGGTGGAGCTATGACTTATCATGGTGGAGCTATGACTTATCATGGTGGAGCTATGACTTATCCGTTAAACGTATAGCTCTCCTCAATACCTCAAACCTATACTCAAACCTATAGATCCCCCTCCGAATGAAAGTGAAACACCGTGAAAGTGAAAAAGGGCATGTCACAAATAGACATTAAGATTTATAGTATAAGCTTTGCTACCCGGCTTCGCCCGGGGGTTGTGAGTAAAAACTTTGCCGCAAAATTGTTTCAAAAAATGTCATTTCAATACCTACCCGTCATACCCATGGCCGTTTCGTTCGACTGGGCCGAAACAGCTCCATCTGATTTGGATTGCATTAAAACAGCTCAATTTGATTTTGGCGGGACCTAACAGCTCAATATGATTTTGGCTGGGCCAAAACAGAAGAATCTGATTTTGACTGGGCCAAAATCGTTCAATATGATTTGGACAGAAATAAAACAGGCCAATCTGATTTGGACTGCTTACATTTATTCCTTGGCAAGGGTAATTTTTGTCTGATTACGTGCCAACTTTAAACGCGGTTAAAATATTTGTATTGTATTTGGCTTTGGTTGATTTAGTAATACTGAACTGAATTTGGTTAGCTGTATCACCAACATTGGTGACAAGCATTGGACATCATTGAAAAGTAATGCTATAAAATGTGGTGGAAGTTGGATGTCTAGGGTATCCGCTATTATTAAATGGTTGCTACAGATGGGGCGATTGTTTAAATCAGTATATTTGCTCTGTATGCATCTATGCAAAAATAAAGCTTCACTTGTTTGGCCAATCACCTCAATCAACATGTTTTCTTAAACATAGAAAAACTATCATTTTCTTGTCCAGGCTTACTGGTTTCAGTAAACGGTCCATGTAAAGGCAAAGAAATTAATACAGTAGATGTATAATTGTAAAATGTACATGGAAGATTAAATTGTTATATTCAGGACCCTTTTACTAATGAGATACGGCACATACGTCATCATCCACAGTCCACTTGAAAGATACATACGGCGTGAATCTGAGACAAACGGTGTAGTCGTAGAGTACATACGAATTGTACGCAGCGCATACAAAACATGTACGCCATGTGATCTCAAATGCACGAAATTTGAATGCTCCGTTTCAATAACACATTGTAAACCGAACTTCATTACTTCCAACTCGTTTTACACACAAACAAGAAGCGACAACTTACCTTGCAGGCTGGATTATTGTTCGTCAAAGAATGTAGATGTCATTTAAAAAAACCAAAACTAAAATCCGTTGAGAAATAAAATTTCCACGGCATTTAAAGTAAGAAAAATGATTTCTGCCTACACGAAATGTTCCCGTGCTTACACGGTTTGTATGCAGAAACAAACTATATGGCTCAGTATACACCACAGCTCAACTCATTCTCTGAGACACGGTTTGTATCTTCCAGATGGACTGATCCAAAACAGATATGGACATGAAATGTGCCTTAATATAGGCTAGGAGTTTACTCCAATGCGATACCATCAAGATCTTTTTAAGCTTTCCGAGTTAATCCTACAAGTGACTGACAAGTTCCTTGAAGTCTTGGCTCAAGTTCTGGATCCAGTAATAGTTACAAAAAGGCCAGAAAGACTAGGAATGTTTTCAGAACCCCTATGGTATATTGACAAAAACCTGGAACCTATACAAATTAGTCGCTCTTCGATAGATACGATATTTACTTTTTCCAGGAAGTCGAAAAGGGGGTAACCAGACCCTGTTGTCTTTGAAAAAATACTAATAACACGGCAAAGCTGAAGCTGCAGGGATTGTAAGTTAGAGGGGCACTGGCTACCCCAGATAGTAAAACAGTTATCCGTCAAACGTAAAGCTTTCCCGATAAACGTATATCTATTGAGCCGAACCAATAGTTTTTATCACGTAATGCCCGTTTTGAAAACGTGTCTGTTAATTTTTGTTTTTACAAAATATGATTCTCTAGACTCCGGGCTTTAGAAATATGTGACATATGTCAAGTTTTCTTGAGCCTTCACAGCTTTGATAACAAAAGACAACTTTCCGTGAGATTTGGTAAGGTATTTGAATCCATGTCCCTTTGGGTGGGAACAGTATCCGATAGGGGCGGTGTAAAAATACGAGGAATATGTCATTCAAGAGAGTATTATACTGTCCAACTTAGAAAACATTATCACTGCCATATCTAAAATTTTTTTACAAATTAACGAGGATTTTTCCTATTCAAGATAAAAATATAAAAAACTGTGCTTATTATTTAGCATTTCTGATTTTTTTTTTAAAAAAGGACGCTAGTTAGAGATTTCAAATTTACAGCCCATCCTGAGAAGCATTTAGGCTACGCTGACAAAAAAAATCAAGTCTCTAGCTCCTCGGGCACCAGAGTTCAAACTTATCCGAATTCGTGCGAATTTCAGCTTTTTCGGGTTTTTCGACGGGCGGGGAGGGGAGAGAAGTAAGATTTTTTTAAAAATTAGTAATAAGGTCCAAAAAACATGGGCTTTCAGCCAAAATGAATTTGGAACGTGTCGGTGACATCATTTCCGACACTATGTAACTTAAATAAATTGTTCCTTACATGCATTTAGAAAACGGTGGGGGCTCTCTTCTAGTCTTCGGAACTGCGTAGCATTTCGTGTACAGGCATGTGTTTATATTTAGATTTAACATGTACACTCTTACTGCCGATACGAGACCATCACGACATAGGTACGCTATCTCCTGACAACTACAACGCCTGCCTTTCCAACATAAAATTATCTGATGACTTACCGAGTCGTAGTGTAACGGCGACGAGCCTGGGATAATATGCCAAGCTAAGCAAGTTTCCTATGTTTACTCTCCATAGCTTTTGGCATGTTCTAATCTACGCATGCTGATAAGGAGTTTATTTGCTTAAACTTAAGCGGGACGGACGAGTAAGAGTTGAGAGTAAAAAGGAGGAAGAAGGCAATAGTTGATTACTTTGGATCTTATGGGGACCTTGTTCAAGTCGTGTTTCATTCTTCGTTTTCAAATGCACCTCTTTGCATAATGCATCCTTTTCTTTTTTCACTCATACAGCATCTCTGCTTAGCTTTGAGCTTGAGAAGTTAGTGCGTTACTGAATTTTGTGTGTGAATTTTTCTCGCAACTTGTCAGTATGCAACAAGGAAGAGCCTTCCACTCAAAATGCTCATATGCTACAACACTTTTACCCGTACCACAGGATGGAAAAATTCGAAAAGGATATGCTACGGCAACGAGATCATACGGTCACTGGCGACGGGCTCTGCTAAAGAATTATCATTTGAAACCGCCCATCCCGCACTCGTAAGAAAAGCATTGCTTTGCTAGGGAGGGTTTTCCAGCAAGAAAATCGGAGAGCTCTCAATGTTTCTCAAGTCACTGCTCCTCTCAAAAGCGTCACAGTAGCAATCAACTTGCATTGTTGAATAGCTGAGTTCTTTGGCATTGTAACGTACTAAGTTTGATTTCTGTAGGTCAAAGGTTGACAATGCTGTGGTGATAAAAGTCTACTGACCCGTGAAAACTGGGGTTTTTCACTCTAAACGTTGCAGTGTGGTCAGCCTTTAACCTACTGAAATAAAACTTAATGCGTTTCAAAGCTTAGAGAAGCAGCTATCCAGCAGTGCAAGCCGCTTGACGTTGTGACGCTTTAGAGCTGAAAAATTGCTGATGGAAGGAAATCTGGAAGTCCGACCCTCCCTCCCGCTCACTGAGCAGCAGTCGAAGGAGTGCAAAGGAAAGAGTGGACGGCGGGTTCCGTTTCACTTTTCCAGTAGCCGCACTAGCCGGGCGTCGCACATAAGCTCACCGTTGTGCACCGCGGTAGAAATCTCCATTTTGGCACGTGGCCGCATAAAATGACAACCCGTTAGTTGCTCACGTTCACAAATCCAAGGTAAGAAGGCATATAACATTATGTTAATTAGTGTAGACATTGTGTAAACTTCATATAAAACTAATACGCCACCATTTTAAACGGCTCAATCAACATTTTTAGTCTCGGTGCTTCATGGTACTCTAATTATGTGGGGCGCTCTAGTGGGTCTGGGAATAATGAAAGGAAATCCGCCGTCCGCTTCTTCAACTGTTTCAGTTAGCGGGAGAGGGAACGGACTTCCACATTTCCTTCCGCTCGTGATGGCTCAGCTCCGCAGCGTCAAGCGGCTTGCATTGTTGGATAGTTGACATTATCTACTCTCGTTTGTATTCAATTTTATTGCTGTAAATCTAAAGTTCACGACGCTGCAGCGCTAAAAGTTAACTTGACTAGGTATACAGGGCTTTTTCATTTTCAGCGTCGTAAGTTGATCTGTTGCAACAAAGTTGAATGAAAACGAGAGTAGAGAATGCCAAATTCAATAAAGCTTGCAGTTTTACACTGTGCCGCTCTGGAGCTGAGAAATCACGAGTGGAGCGCAGAAAACACAGAGCTACGCGGAAAGACAAGGCTTTTCTTATGGAGCGCGGCATTGCAAATCCCATGGGCCATTTAAAATGGTGACCCCTTAATTGGTACGAGGAATTCGTGAATTGAATCTAGGCTGAAGTTGACTGATTGAATCAAGAAGGTCCGGTAATGAAGTAGTGGAGTTACTATACACAGTCAAGGTGCGCACCAAACTTGTGGCCACTGCAACCTATTACTTCGTTAAGCACCAAACCATCTTCATGACATCCTGTAACTGTGACACACGAATCCTTGAGAAGTTATTTTACTTATTTTCTTTGTATACAAAACACAAAAATAAGCATTTTGCTCCCAAGTTGGATATGTCAGAATTATAATTGAAGGAAGGCGGGGAAAGCAATAGCAGGCTAGAAGCGATTGCAGGGGCAGGGCCAGAGTATGAAATCTATTTTTCCAATTTGATCAGTGGATGAATCAGGCGGTTCTCCCGGGTGATGGACGTGTATGCCAGTGTCTATTATCTGCATGTGTAGTGTGGATTGTGTATGTGTAGATAAGTATTAGCAAACGCACTTCCTGTCAGCCGTACTTTCTCTCAGCCCCAATCCCATGCCCTATTATCCTGGTGTCTGAGTTTTGAGTCGCTTCGCATCTGTACTCTGTACCATATTCAAACTGTAAATTCCTGGCTGGTGAAGGACGTGTAAAAACTGGAGAATGGTCGTGAAATCGGGCAGTGATAATGATGCAAGTAGTGCGGACAGATAGATAAAGGATAAGCTTTTAAAGAGAAATATGGGACAACCGTAACCGTTTGCCGAGTTTTTTGTAACAAGTAACTGCAATTATTAGTATTAATTAAGTATTATTAACTAAGCAAGGAGTCGCTTGAGCTGAACTGTAACTGCTAAGCAAGAATACGGTATGTTACTTGATAAGCAATTAGTGAGGATAAAGTTAGATGAAGTTAGGTAAAGTCCTTGACTTGTAGACTCGAAACTGCATTTGAGAAATTTAAGTGAAGCTGGCTATATAACATGCATTCATGGAATGGACAGTATAGGGAGTAATGGGAATGGTAAAACTCGTTCATATATATTTCCGGAGTGGTAGACCTCGTGGAAAAACGCTAATTCCAAGGATTTACATCAATTCACCTCCTTCCAAGAGAGTATTTAGCATCTGCAGGAAGAATATCACAAGCCGGGTAGGGCAGAAGAAGGTTGAGGACGGAGAGAGGAGTTACTTCAATTCGGGCGAGGGGAAAGTTGTTAGGTGTAAGCTGCACTTTGGCATACGTCGGTGGATAGGTGTTCGGAGAAGCGAGACCAGAGGGAGGGCAGTAATACAGGTGGTGGGACTCATGCTGTTATAGATTGTGATGGCGAGTGAGAAGAGAAAGGTGGAAATGAAGAAGCGATTATTAAACGACGAGAAATAGAAGATGAAAGATTGCGACCGACGGGAACTAAATAGGGTAAAATGTTTAAAACGTAATGCATGCTGCGTTTGATCTGTCTGACTGAGTTGGACTGAAGGACGCTAATTAGTGGATGTATTTAAAGAGGGTTAGGAGTCTGGATGCTCTGAAAGCCGCCTTCGTAGGGTAGTTCGAACGAAGTACTCTACGTACGAGCAAGACATCGACAGTGCGTCTCGACTTCGACTGGTTGCCTTGTTATTACCGGGTTTTTTCCACGGTTGCTCCTAGCTGTGGAGGGTTAGAGTGAAGGCTACTGCCCAACCAAAACTATTTGAGAAACTTGGTGCAGCTACAGCTTGCTGTAAACGATGGAACGGTTGAATGGGCGATGAAGAAAGAAAGGGAAGAAGATAGGGTTTGGAATGCATCAAAATCGGTGAGCTAAAGTACAAAGAAGAAAACGGGAAGCAGGAGGTAGCGAGTGGTTCCGTGATGGTGCGGAGCTGAGAAAACTCTGTGCATTCCTAGAAGGTGCGGGAGGAGGGGAAAATTATGTTTATAGTGTATGCGTTCAGCGGGAGAGTTTGCTTGCGTGTCCTTCAATAAATGCACCCAAAGATTTTTTCGGATCGACCCATGCTAGGGGTGGGAGTAGCACAGTGTGCGTTCCCCTGTTCTACTGCCTGCCTCCTGGGAAGGAAACTACTACGAAAAGGAGAAGGGGAGAAAAGTTACACTGGAAAATTTTCCAAGACCGGCCCTTTCGTGAACCCCAAAGCTTACCGTTAGCTGACTTAGTAATAAGAAGATAGAATCGGGGGACTTTTGGGAGAAAAGGGGAGCGGAGAAAGGAAACTTGTCTTCTTTTTTAGTAGATTTCTCTCTTTGGGACCTGTGGGTCGTAGTATACATATTAGTTAGTAGGCTAGCGGATTGGTTCGTGAGCTTCTTCTATTCCCCCCCCTTTTTTTCTATCTAACTGTGGAGGAATATAAATAGCTCCACGTGTGTACATTATGTCTTCTTCCGCGTTCATTTTCAGCACTTTTCATCCTATCCTAGGGTGAAATTCTTCTAGGGTAGTTTTTCTGTGCCGGGTTTCTGTGTAACTGGATGTGTGTGACTGAGTTGAGGTTGGGGGATCCGGAGCCGGGTAAGAGGGAGGGAGACAATTCGGAGCAGTAGGGTGTTGCCATGGCAATGGTAACTTTGCTTCCTTCCGCCTCTCTCCAAATCCAAAGTCTATTCTACCTAGAAAGTGCGTACCATGGTTGAGGGAGGAAGAGAAAGGGAGAGACAGGCAAGCTTACTCTTTCAGGCCAGACTGTCTGGCCCAACATACTGGAGAAAATAAGGTTCTTGAGAGAAATAGAGAAGGGGGAGAGAAACAAGATGCACTGGATAGTTTTCGGGGTATAAAGTAAAGGAAATGCGAGTTTTGAGAAAGGAAGAAACTTCTAAACTCATCGCTGCACTCACTGTACAACTAACCGGGGGAGGGGGAAGATTCAGGGTAGTAGAAGTACCACCAACCCTGGCTGGCTTCCGTTTCGGGAACATCAATAATTTCTCTCTTTCTCTCCCCCTTTTTCTTCTTCGTCTTGTTGAATCAGTAGTGGTGGGGCGAGGATTAGGAGGAAAGGGGGATGGTGAAATTAAATGGATGAAACAAGACGCAGCAGAGCTAAGGGTGGATGGCTGGCTACGGAGAGAAAACAGAAAAGAAAGGTAGGGAAAGCAAATGAAATGATGATCCTCTTCCTTCTTTCTCCCCTCTCTCCTACCCCTCCTCTCTTTTCTCCGCAGTGGGACCCCATTCCCTTCCATTAAAAGCACTGAACTGAATAAGGAATCACACCCCTTCTCATCTCCTAGCAACGAGTACCGGGCACGGATATCTTTCCCGCACGCGACCTCCCTCCGCATCTCCCTTACGAGTATGTACTCCCCCATCCCTGTCTGTTTACGTACGCTGCATGTGCATATATGCGTGCATTCAACCCAGACGCGGGAGTCTAATTGCGTAGATCGACCGAATGAAGGAACTGCGTATGTATAAATAGCTAGCCAAAACGAAAACCCGACTGAGGGATAAGCAGAAGCGCGCAAGAGGAAAGCCCAAGAGTGCATCATCCCTGCACTTCCCCTATACAAGCCTTAATGTTGCGCAACTGACAATCCTCCGTCCGCCCCACCAGATTTCCCATCGCAAACAACCCGGATATGAAACAAGCCGAGGGATACATGTGGGATAGCAATAGCAGCCACCTTCATCGCTCCCTCATGCTCATACAGCAAAACCGATCTGTGTCAAGGTAAGGGAAGGGGCCTTGGAACTAGAACCCTTTCCTAGGGTGCTATGACCCTCCCATCCAACAGGTTCTTCTGTC
Organism: Sminthurides aquaticus; assembly: GCA_906901655.1. NCBI lineage: Eukaryota > Metazoa > Arthropoda > Collembola > Symphypleona > Sminthurididae > Sminthurides > Sminthurides aquaticus. Next base: position 544,159 of record CAJQTT010000022.1, on the reverse strand, counting down.
TCACTTTCCCTGAAAATTTTAAATCCCTGTGCACCTGCTGTATGTCCTATATCCCACCCATTCCCGACAATGGGTACTTAAGGTACTGGTTTACACTGATGGGAATCAGCTTACAATTGTTAGTAACTAAAGCCGATGCCGGCAGTGGCCTTACCATGAGCGTCTGTTAAAAACCCCTGGGCAACATGTTTACAGATAGTTTAACATAACACGGAACTCTTAACCAGAATTCGTAGTAAAAGGACAACTGATAAAAGCTGGTAAATTGTCAAAGAATTTAAAAATGTGACCTAGGGTTCCCCTTAGAATGCAATAAATGTAGATTTTTAGGACAATTACATTAAATGATGGTGGTTTGAAGAAAATATCGTGTGATGCGGAATTGCTTTGTAAGTATCAGAGGACAGAAGATATTAAGAGGAATAATCATGAACGATACAGTTTAAAAGCGAATCGAGAGAAGAAATAAAATAGAATTATAAAAATCTTATAAAAAGTAAATAACTTACCCAGGTAAGGAATATCCCCGGTAGTTTTGGCGGGCGGTAGCGGTGCACGAAATTCACTCATGTTACTACTGCTTTCCTTGATTGATAATTCCTTGTTTCTTTCTTTGGTTTCGGTAATTATTGAAATGTTTGTTAAGCACACTTAAGATGATAATGATTGAACAATGCTCTTGCGTATATCGCAAACAAGCTGATGGTGAAAGCACATCAAGTCCACCAGCACATTGTTGTCTTTGGGAAAACACTTTCGTTTTCTTGAGCAGGAGAAAGCCTACCGCCTACCACTCCTCGTCCGACTTTATTTAGGAGATTGTGGAAGGTAGATGAGTGAAGAAGAATAGTGTTTCTTCAGGCTGGGGATGAAAGGAGAGGGGGTTTTCAATTAGTAGAAAATGTTATTCTAAAATCCGGGTAATCCTGAGTATAAAATTCCGGTGAATGTATAAAACTGGAGAAGCAGTACTGGGGAAAGAGGAGCTCGGCAGTCTTGTGTCCGCTTCTGAATTCTCCAGGATTGAATGGTATATCCTGACTGAACTGAACTTGAACTTGAACTGTTTCCCCAGTGATACAGTCTGACTCCTTCTGCCTTGCGCATGGGAATTCGTCCTCGAACTCGGGTATTCAACTCTTTTTTCGTCTCTCGCACCAGAGCTCCTATCGTCGTAATTCCTTGCTGATTTTTTTCTCTCTCCTTCTCTCTCTCTCTCTCTCTCTCTCTCTCTCTCCCCCCCTCCCTCCGTCTATCCTACATAAACCTCCTCTACTGAAGCTCCTATGTGTTCCTCATTATATGTATAAATGTTAATGCAGACTGCAGACGGGAATGATGAGAAGACGTGTGTTCAGTGCTTCCCTACTATGGGATACCATTTGTTCGATTGATGGAGTGTGTGCCCTCTCCCTATTTTCCTTATGTACCTACCATGCTTAAGATAGAGCCCCGTCCAGTTACATACAATCCTAAACCACATCTCACCTTCCTAGTGCGCTGGCATCCATCTTTAGAAATCCACCATATTGTTTAAAGCATCCCCCATTTTGCGTTAACGCATCCGCCATATTATCCGCCATATTCTTTAGCGCATCCACCATATTGTTTAACGCATCCACCATATTGTTTAACGCATCCGCCATATTTTTTAACGCATCCGCCATATTGTTTAACGCATCCGCCATATTGTTTAACGCATCTGCCATAGTGTTTAACGCATCCGCCATATTATTTAACGCATCCGCCATACTGCGTTTACGCACCCACGTTATATGAAGGCTGCGTTAAACAATATGGTGGATTGCTAAAGACGGATGTCAGTACACTAGGAAGGTGGGATGTGGTTTAGGATTGCATGTAACCAGACGAGGCTCTATCTTAAGCATGGTAGGTACATGTGGGAAAAGGGAGAGGGCACACACTCCATCAACTGAACAAATGGTATCCCATACCCTACCACCACCATCGCTGAAGTATGTAATACACACACTCACTCAACTGGCAGCCACCAGGACGGAGGGAGGGTGGTAAACATGTGTATGTTGTAAACGTATAAACATGTGTGTGTGTCTGCCTGTCTGTCAGATATTCTCTCTGTCTTTCTCCAAACCTTGGACTGGATAATGATCATTCTCTCCTAGATTCCGCCCTTATACATTCTCTCTCTGCGATACACACACATTTTTTCTTAAGCCACAAGTTATGATTTAACGCTAGCATAATGTGTACATACATTTACATGTATACATATTCCTCCACCTCCACCCAACTTTGTAATTCCAGCCACATCGGCAATTAGTTAGTTATTTTCCCAAGCCAATAAAGCTACGTCTCAGTCTCAGCACGAGTTTCATGAATCTACACTATTGTATCTGGACATGCAAAGCAATCCAGGAATTATTGTAATAGGCCATAGGCTTTACATCCATCACGTTAATCATGTAGCCAAAAGAACGAGATATTCTCAATAGAAAACATAAAAACATACAGTACAAAGAAAGCAAAAACAGTACACCAGAAGCCCATACAACCTACAACAAGCACACTAACACGAATGCACAATAAAGACAAAGACAGAAACGTTTCGCAAACATAATTCAAGGAAGGAGGGAGCGGGAGGCTTTGCAAGGCTAAGGTATCCACTAAAAGCATGAGCGTATTCTGGAAACACCTAAACGGCCTATCCTATCCATTGCACATATACAGGGGTAGTCAAACCAACCCAAGTAAATGAGGGAAGAGATGCAGACCATGCCTGCATGTGAACGTCTTATTACATTAAATACCAAGGGCAGGGGCAGACACTGTTCCTTATTCCCTTGAATCACCACAACTTATGCTCCGGTCTTGTAGTCTTGTGTACCAGCAACTTGGGCCAGAGCCCCTAAAGGCAACGCGAAGGTAATGAAGAACTCAAGTGGGAAGAAAACAAGGATGCGCTTATGGCCGCCCCCACGGTAGAGAGAGGACATTAAAAGCGCGCGCGAACAAACCAAGACGAGAGAACGAGACGATAATTCAAGGTGAGAAAAAAGGGGATGGCTGCACTATAAGTAATTTCCATCGGCCCCATCATATGTGGTTCTAGCGAAAGTAATTACTATCTCAAAGGATCATAACCGCAGGTAGACGATGCAGAGAGGAGAAGGAAGACAAAGGATTTCTTCCAGCATATTGCTTGAGGTCGCAAGAACTTTATTAGCTCAGCAAGTATAAGATATTTTTAAAAATCACCATCTTTTTCTCCCCTATTTCTGCACAGCACCTACACTAGCACCTACTACTAACTATGTATTTGTGGAACAAAAGCGCCTATGATCAGAATCTTCTAACTTTAGTTACTCCTACAAGTCAATTCCAACACTTTTAGTTCGAGCTAAAGCTCATACAGAGTGTCCGCCAGCTGTATTTGCACAAGCTGAATTGTAAGACAAAATGGCCATTTTGATAGCTACAGATTTAGCGGTAGATTCAAAAGAAGCGCAATTTCATTGACCACATTGTGTCAAATTTTCATTTAAAAATTTTGAAAAATGCCGAAGACATTGGGATCTGAATGAGAAGGCCTAATTTTAGCTGTTTACAGAGGAGGAACGACCGGTAGGGTCACTATAAATGATGACCTTATAAAGTTGAGTTATATCATTTTTTTCGCTTAGTTATTTATCTTCAGCCTTTTGTTCATGAACAAAGAAAATCTGAAGCTCAGGACCTCTCATCGCCAAAAATGCAAAGACCTAGTTAAACTCAAATTTCGAGTGTTTCACGAAAAATTGACCTGTTTGCGGCTAAAGAGAACCCACCATCCCAAAATGAGATTCCCATGTCAGTTAATGTATTTGAGTCGTCACCTCGTCGAGAAAATATCGACATTATACACTCCTGGAACGCCACTATAAGTTACGGAAGACCAATTGTAGATGGCTGTACGAAAAGTGTTTGGGAGGTCATAGGTCGGAATGCGTGACCACACTAGATGGGGCACTGTTTGGGTTTCCTGATGTGAATGGGTAAAGTCGAATTTGTTAATGGAGGACTGGAACAGAGGTGTTGAAAGATTGGGTAGTGCGGAAGGAGAAGTTGCCTTACCCTTAACTCCTAGTCCGACGGGTTATTTTTTAATGCTATTCAAGATAGATTTTTTCCTGCATTTGTTCACAATATTATGAAGGAGTTTTCGACGGCTCGTTGAAGCTTTTAAAGAGCTTCAAAACATAACTGCAACCTGTTATAATTGGAGTTTTACAGAATTAGAATCTCCGTTTGTTAACATAGGCTGGAAACTTTTTTTTTCAACCCGCCCAGTTTACCACAACGCTGTGACCTATGATTTGAATCTCTAACTGCTGAAAAAATTTGGTAAAAGCGCAAGAAAACGGGCTTCATTTTTATGTTAGTTTCACCACCAACAGCCAGCAACTTTCTTCGCAGTTATTGCTTCAGTTTTGTGCAAATACAGCTGGCGGATCCGCAGTAGTTGCAGCAGCAATCACCGTCGAACTACAAGCTTCAAAGTTGAAAAAGCGGTGAACTTGTATTTCCTGTTGTGATCTTTGCGGATTCAAGGCAGCACTATACCGCTGTGGAGGGTAGTTTCATTTTCAGGAAACTTAAAGCTGTGTTCCAATGTAACAACAAACCATTGCGATGAGGAACTTGATTATAATCAGTTGAGCTAACTTGAAATCATTTTGCTAAACATGACTAAAAGTTTATGAGAAACAGCTATTGGATGATTGCCGCGTGTAATTGATGATTCTCTTCTATTGTGTACCATCTAGTATCAGTTTCCCATTAACCCACATAACATTATCTAGTATATACGGCTTTCTGTAGGGAATGCTGCGTCCTTTCCCGGCATTCCTTTGTTTGACAGGTGCCTATGATATTAAGATTCATTATTCAAGGGAAGAGATATTTAATGAATGTGCAATAAAATACACTGTCGTTCTTTTATAATTTTCTGGGTAATGAAGAGTAGAGATTTTAAAATCGGGGACTACGTTAAGTAAGTTCTCGAAATGCGAATAACTATTGGCATGCTGGCACGATCCTTTATGTGTGTCAATTTAGCTCAGGTAGGTAGGGCTAAGTATATATGCTCGGATTGTGATATTGGGGATATCACAGCGGCTAAAAAATATCTGTCGACTAGGTTGCGATATGTCACACTTCACTTAACTAGCTAACTTCACTGCATGTTTTAGTTGAGATGCCGTGGAAATTTTATTTCTTGGTCGTATTTTTTTGTTTTAAAACACACGTTAGGTCTTCTGCACATAATAATCCGGGGTGCAAGGCGCTCTAACAGCCATTATTTTGAGGGAAATAAAAGTTTAAGTGAGCGCCATCATTGAATTCCCCCCCCATAAGAGAAACATTAGGATTCTCACCACGCGTAAGCAGGTTCTCCGCTGCAGTGGCGAACCTAAAGTTTTCTGAGTTCTCTTTCCAATTGCTCCGCTAAGTAACGTCTCAGAGTCAAACGGTATGGCTTGCTGGACAGCTGACTTTGTTTTCTCGATTACATGCAAAATATTATCTCTCTACGTCAAAGTGTAAAGTAGCTGCAACATTTACACTCAGAAAAGTCAGTTTTCTTTGGCAGTTGACTTCCTGCGTTGCAATATCTTCGAACTTTGACCTGCGAACGTGAAATTTGATTTAAAATATAGAAGAAGACCTAGGCTATCCAACACTGCAAACTGCTTGATATTGTGACGGTCTTGAGTGAAGTAATGGATAAAGGAAACCGAGCAAAATATTACAGCTATGTACTGTCCGTATTGCCCCCCTTCCCGATATCACGGGAGCTGTGATATCATGGCTTCCTAATACTACAGTTCTGTGACAATTATATCACAGCGGCTGTGATAAATTTGCTTCGTTATGATAATTGGCCCTGCCTGTAGCTGGCGGTCCCATTGAGTCAGTTGGTTTGTTCTTCGTAACGAATCTTAATCATGTAAACACGTCTGCACAATGGCATGATATAAAGCTGGAATCGGTTTGAAGAATCAAAACATATGCTCTGGAATATGAATCATGACTGCATGAATATTATGACCTCTATCGTGTATCAGAGTCAGGGGACCAGGAGTTTTGAAACGAATGAGCTTGCTCGGGGAGTAGGGTTACAGTATGTTCTATAAAGTGGTAAAAACGAATTTTGTTGAAAAGAAGGTTAGGAAGATGTGCAGTTGAGGTAATAGAGGAGCACATGTAAATGCTAAAGTGATTATATTCATATTTTGGGGTGGTTATAATACAAGCAAAAAAGTTAGCGTCCCTGAGTTGCAGGACCTCTGCGGCTGGTACGGCTGCTTGTTGAGGTGGCTGATGTAACATGTTGGTTATTGGTTGGTCGACGTTCTGGGAAGTATGGAAAACAGAAGACCTTGAGATACACCCAATAAACGTTAGGCCTGAAGGCGATGAATAGTCAGATGCATTCCTCTTTGCGTAGGCATCAAATCATTGTTCGTCTCGGTAAAATAGGAATAAAAAAGAGGAATGAGGTAAAATCCTGGATCACTCTGTTAATGCTAAAATGCTGATGTATAATCTTACAAAGGGTATACTACATGTATTTGAAGTTTGGCACACTTTTCTTCAAAGTGTCATTCTAAATTCGAAGGTAAGGAAGACAGGTGAGACGGTTGATGTAAAGCAGTCGCAACAAGGCCGGCAAAATACCCGCAAGAGTGCTCCGCTGAGTCAACGGTAAATCATAGGGAGACAGCAACGCGGCAATCGTGCGGCTCCGTCTGTTGCTGCCGGAGTCACGGTGAAGAAAAATTGATAGGCAACAACGTTGTTGCAGCCCTATTTCTGTCTTGTTAATCGCTTTTGCCGCTCTATCTCTGGCATGTTAAAGGATTTGGCCGCCGGGTGAGAACTGGTACATACTAGGGAGGTAAAATCGGTTAACAAGACAGAGATAGGGCGGCAAAAATGTTAACGCTTTGTTGCCTACATACGATTTATCTATTGACCCAACGGCAACTCTTGTTGCCGGTACGTAGCCGCTTGTTGCCACCGCCCCTGTGCCTTACATCAATCTGTGACCCAGCCCTAACAATGTGTTACGTTTCTGCATTCTTTCTTTGTTTCAGTCCTTCTTCCTTAACACCAGTCCACTTGAAACATACATACGGCGTGAATCTGAGACAAACGGACGGTGTAGTCGTAGAGTACATACGAATTGTACGCAGCGCATACAAAACATGTATGCCATGTGATCTCAAATGCACGAAATTTGAATGCTCCGTTTCAATAACACATTGTAAACCGAGCTTCATTACTTCCAACTCGTTTTACACACAAACAAGAAGCGACAACTTACCTTGCAGGCTGGATTATTGTTCGTCAAAGGATGTAGATGTCATTTAAAAAACCAAAACTAAAATCCGTTGAGAAATAAAATTTCCACGGCATTTAAAGTAAGAAAAATGATTTCTGCCTACACGAAATGTTCCCGTGCTTACACGGTTTGTATGCAGAAACAAACTATATGGCTCAGTATACACCACAGCTCAACTCATTCTCTGAGACACGGTTTGTATCTTCCAGATGGACTGAACACCATGGAAATGGTCCATTAGGTAATGGAACTTTGGAGTGTATAAATGGAAATGAAATCCCTTCCATTACTTAATAATATATATCAATAGTCTCCAGAAATACAATACAATACAAAAATGGTAAGACTGATAGTATGGCCCTTGAAAACAGCGTGATCCTAGTTGTTGAATAGTGGCTGCGTTGTCGGACGTCAATTTGGCATGGCATATTCTGCTTAGGTAGCCTGTAAGTAATATGAGGCAAATTTTGTTTATTGTAGTAAATAGGAAGACAAGGGTGTTTACCCACGCCTACAGACCTGAGATGAGTAGAAATTTCAGCCCCATATGAGTAGAAATGGCAGAGACATAAATTATTTACCCCGTCAAAAACGTATGCTTTGGAATGGAGCGGGGGGGGGGAATTGCATCGGCCGCTGTCACCATGTTAAACTCCCATAAGCGATGCGTTTTTTGACGGGGTAAATAATTTGTATCTCTGCCATTTCTACTCATATGGGGCTGGAATTTTGGATTTGTGGTTTCCCTGGGATACTCTACATTGAAAAAAAATCTCAGGTCTGTAGGCGTGGGTAAACACCTTTGTCTTCCTATTAACTTCACATTTGCAGTGGGTATGGGTACAATTGAAGAATATGGCTATGAAACACGTGTACTTGAACTAATTTAGAAGACAAAACGTAAAAAAAATCGTTCTGTGTTCATCATTAGCTCTCCAATCAAACCTTTAACTCTGTTTCTACAAACCATTAGCTCTCTCTTCGAACGTTGAGCTCCCGACACAAACCTTTAGCTCTCCTGTCGAACGAATCAAAACCTGACTGCAATCGTATTTGACATGTAGCTGAAACCTTTAGTTCTCCTGTCACACCTATAGGTCTCCCTTCGAACGGATCAAAAGCTGATTGCCCACCCATCGGACCTGCAGCTCTACCGTCAAAGAAGTAGCTGTAAAGGTTGCGCTTGAACTGGCCACGCTTGAACTCGCCAACCGTGAAGTCGCCATTTTTGAACCGGCCAGTTTTATTACTTGAACTGGCCATATTGTCATACTTGGAAAAAAAAGTTCAAAATAGTTAAAATCATGGGTTTCATAACATTACAAAATCTCTGTAGCATCTGAATCATAATTATGTCTGAGTATTGGGGTTTCTTGGATTGGCTTGGGCAGAGAACTCGCTGTTCGGTAAATCTTGGGCGTTTATTGCTGGTTGATGGCTGCTGCGTCAACTCGAACTCCTCATTGCTAAAAATTCTCTGCCTTTTGCCATATTTCCGCGGTCGAATCTCAAGCAGATTTCGTGAAATTGCACGGAGATATTCAATTATATCCATCTCACCAAATCTGAGACTGAGATTTAAGATTCTTTCGTTAATATCTGCGTAGGTACTCCTTGTTGGTGGTGCTAATTCTCCAGCAGCTCTTTTTGCCGTCATTCAGTCCGTCTTGCTTTGCATTACGCGCAACCCTACGAGAAGTTTTCGTAGAGAAGGGTTTTATCCTGTCATGATAAGTCTGCAAGCATTATTCCATCCTTCAGTACGGTTGTTGGTACGTGGAATATTGTCTTTGACTCTTTCATGTACGTTCCAGATGACAATAGGGAATCTGGGTGGGTTTGACGGCGTCTTAACGTAATTTTTGTAAAAGTAATCCAGAACATGAGCCATTACTGGAAATTTTCGGCAGTATGACGAGCTCCCAATACTTATCATTTTCACTGCAGTTAATAAGTCCTCCTCGGGTCTTTCCTTCGCATATTACGCAAGCAATTCCGCGTCCAAAATGTCAATGCTTTGGCTCAAATGGAACACACAGCCTTGGATAGAGACTCCTTCATATATTTCCTCGAATGCGCCCATGGCATCCGACTCAAAGTCCATTATGACGATCGCAGGAGGTGTATGTCGGTAAACATGAAAATGTATTGTTTGGAGGTACCGGGTATCATAAATGATGACCCAGAGCCGCCCAAGCCAAAAGTCTTATTGCGGGCAACGTGAAAATGTAAAATGGTCAGCTCTATTTTTAACAGTTCACACAAACATAGAATTGATTGGGAACTTAGCTTACTGGAAATGCATGTTGAACACCCTCTAACATTTTTTTGTAGGTCTTCTTGCGCCGATTCACCAGTAATGCCATCGCAGCTACAAAAACATAGTCATCGTTGGTCAACCCGTGTATAGTGTATAATTGCTCGTACAATTTTTTAGGAACCACGCTAAACGTTCCATCGGCAACCCAGATGGAACACATGTCTAAGTGAACCAAGTTTCTCTCGGTCCCAAAAATTAAAATTCTGTCTTCGTCCCGTGAGTCATACAAGATTAATTTCTCTCCAGATTTCGTAGCAGCTAAATCTTCAGGGATCTCTATCTCATCACGGGTATCGAAGTTCATCGGAATGAGGTCTGCTATCCTGCGCTGATACATAACGTTCCCAGTCAGAATCTTATCCTTAGGAAGGTTAGCGAGAAAACTATCTAGGGCTTCTTTAGTTTCCTCGAACAGAACTGAAGCAGGTGGCGAGCCACAGCTAACTTTCCAATCGCGGTTTGTATCCTTCTTTTAGAAACTTCCAACGGCAGAGGAATATGGTTGTGACCTTTTCTGACTTCAATTCATCCATCTTGTCGTTTAATTACAGCACCAGTGCAATTCAACCTCCGCTCTGTACATCTCCAACGTTCCGAATTCCCGACTCGATTATTTAGAGTGAACGAAAATCTGTAGTGATACAACACGGGCTTTCCCCTTTGTGTCTCTCCATCACACTCTTGTAGTCTTGACAGAACAACTCTGTTCTGTCAACGACCATTCGGTAGTTCTTAGAACTACGGCCCCTGCATCTCGCTCACTGCTTATGCAAAATACTATTTTGCTCATTCCCTTCTCTCTCTCTCTTCGTTTTATTATAAGAAATGGACAGTGGGATTCCCCACTGTCCAGGGCCTATAAAAGGCCAGCTGGAATCCCCGATCCTTATCTGTCCTTCAAAGGCTACCTAGCCTAGCACATGGCTCTCTTCCAAGCTCTATTTTGCCCTTCGTTGGCCCTCTGAAACTGCCGTCTAAGAGTTTTCTCTCATAAGGCGCCGTTTTTCGACAGATCACCTCTCGCTGCCTACAAATTTCATTGAAATTTCTTACGCCCCCACCTGAAATTTCAACTCAAATCGGTAAATATTTTTTACTTTTACAACCTACCATACTTTAAGCTTTTGCTTTTACCAACATCTATAACATCTACTCTACAAACTATACTAATACTTCTCACCTCCTACGAGCACAACCATTCCAACATTTACAACATATGCTAATGACACTACATTCCACTTCTTTCTCCATAATATTATACTGTTATCACTACACAGTCCAATCCTCTGCACGGACAACAAATTCAGCCCGGCTGCCCCTTTTGTTGTACCTACATTCATCCACTACTCGTCGTCACACTACACACAAGGTACGTATAATTCTATACACTCTTCCCTCAGCTACCTTCACACGGTGGTGCGCAGGTACCCACGTCTATGTGCATACCTTGAAGAGACCTAGACGGCAGAAATTTCCTTTCACATAATACCTATACTTACCCCTCTCACATACATACATCTCATCTCGTGCGCTTACCTATACTTATCTTTTGCACAATGGCCGACAATGAACAACAGGAGCATCCTAATGCTGATAATAACCAGGAACAGCATCAAAATGATAGGGAACCTGAAAACAACTTTCAACCTCCTACTGCTCAAGAACAACGCTCTATAATGCTCTTTACTACCAGTATGGTTAGGTTTCTCCAAACTAATCCTCAGCTATTTCAAGCTCCTATGACTAATCCCATTCATGCTAATACTGCAGTTAACAATTATCATATCTTTCAAACACTTCGTAATTATGATGGATTGACCAGTTGCGACGACTTTCTCTCTTCTCTTGAACAGGACATGCTAGGGTACAATCTCAATCATCGTTTCATTCTCTCTAATCTTGATAGACTACTGCAAGATACTGCTAGAGATTGGTGGATCACACAAAAGTCATATTTTACTACCACTCTAGCCGCACTCCCTGATGATGGCGATACAACTGCCATATGGGACACAGCCAAAGTAAGGATGAGTGCTTTCTTCAGTGCTCAATCCATCAAGGAAAGAGCTAAGGTCCTAAATAAGACCATTTTATTCAGAGTAGGGGATGATCCCATGGCATATGTAGCGAAAAAAACTAGAGTCCTCCACTCCATTAACCCCCAAATGTCTAATGATGATATGGTCAAAGCACTTTTAATGGGCGTTGCCCAAGACATTCGTTTGCATCTTTGTGGAGCTAACATAACCGACTCCGCCGAATTTCTTAAAAACTCACCATCTTTCTAGACATAGGCAGACCCTCTTCTCGCTCCAGTTCTAATTCCTCTCGCTCAACTCCCATACCAAATCTCATGGATCCTATGGCACTCCCATACTATCCTTCTATACCGGCTTCATATCCCACTGGATTCACTAACTCCATGCCTGCAAGACAACTGCGCAATGATAATTCTTCTTCACAACAACGTCAACAACGTTTCTGTGATTACTGTTTTTCCACTTCTCACACGCAAGAATGGTGTTTTAAGCAAGCGGACGACGAAGGTCGCCCTCGCCCCATACGTAATGCCAGACTTGCCGCTTTAGCTAATCAGCCCCTTCCCACCAACAATGCTATGCATAATCCTCAAAACGCACAAACATATGCTAATGCTCTTTCTGGTGGTCAAATATTTCCAAACGTTCCTAGCAACAGTGAGATGCGTGGACGTGGTGGCATGTCTCGTGGTATTTCTCGTGGTAACCCTCGTGGTAACACACGCAACTTTTACCAAAATAACCAAAATAATTCGGAAAACTAGATCGGCCTTTTTATTGCGGGATAAAAGGGTCTGAATTTAATTTTTTCAAAACAAAAACATTTTATAACTCAAAATACCATAAAAATATTTTACTTTCTGATTTTCATTCACCTTTTACAACTTTTAAAAATCTCAAAAATACTTCAATTTTAACTTTCGATTTTACTACCAAAAATCGATTTGTCGCTTTGCAAATCGATGAAGACTCTAATGATTCTGCTGATCACTTATCTGAGCCTAACAATACCCCAACTATCTCCAATGAACAGACTATTATTGATACCACACCCCAAACTTCTACATCTATTTGTGAACCTTTATCCCCATCCCATTCCCATACTCACTTGAGCCTCATCACTCATATTTCCCACGCATCTAGCGCTCCCTCGGGAACAAGTTCAGCACTATGCTAACCTGTCCCCCTTAAAAATAGGGAAATACACTTTCCCCTATTATTTAATCAACAGTTCGTGATTCAATCTTTTGTAGACTCTGGAAGTGGAGTTTCTACTATACACCCTCGAATTTTATATGATTTTGAACGCACACCTACCATACATACTTGCCAATCTTTTAAAGTAACCTTATTCATTGAAACTCCCAAAACATATTTCGTAAACAAATATGTTAACCTAAAAATTACAGGACCTGGTATAGGACCTGTCTACTTTAGTTTTTGCCGGTTTGAAAAATAGGCTAATGCGATCGGTGAAAGCCGTTAACAATTTGACATTTTAGTTATATACTAGTAGATATACATTAAATTTATAGATAATATCTATTAGAATCTATATAAATCTACTATACATCCGAAAAATTAATATAGTATATACTATGGGGCTAAATCGCTATTGCGATCGTTGAAAGCCGTTAACAATTTCACATTTTAGTTATATACCAGTAGATATACATTAAATATATAGAGAATATCAATTAGAATCTATATAAATCTACTATACATCCGAAAAATTAATATAGTATATACTATGGGGCTAAATCGCTATTGCGATCGTTGAAAGCCGTTAACAATTTCACATTTTAGTTATATACCAGTAGATATACATTAAATATATAGAGAATATCAATTAGAATCTATATAAATCTACTATATATCCGAAAAATGAGTATAGTATATACTATGGGGCGGAATCGCTATTGCGATCGGTGAAAGCCGTTAACAATTTGCCTTTAATAGTCCAGTTTCTGCTATAGCTTTACTTAAAAAAGACATTCGTTAGAAACGGTACGATGAGGAGATGCTTTTAATTGTAAAATCTTTGCTAAGTAATTTCTTACATTATTGCAGAACAACTAATTCCAGTATTGTAATATACAGCGCCGGCTCTCCTCTAGTGTCGTACATTTCTAGTAGTTACCGCAGGAAACACTGCAAATATAACGGGAAAATCAGACGGATAGATGCATACTCCTTTTTACAACATGCAATTTTACAGATCGAATACCTATACATACCATTACCGCTCACCAGATTTACTGTTGTAGTGTCTAAGTTACATGAATTTCCAAAATTCACTCATTCACTCTTCTGATTCTCGAATTAGAAAAAATTTCGCACTACGGTGGAATACCAAGAAAGTTGACGAAAATGATGAGCTTGCAAAAGCAAATCTTCGCGCCATTTCAATACATAGCAGTAACGAACAAGATACCATGGTGATATGAAAGAATTGATCCGTCTTCTGAGGTTCATGCTTTTTCTTGCATAATTTCTTTAATAATGTTTACTACCAGGTGTTAAAATGTATTTCAAACCGGCATAAAAGGATAGCTTCTATCCTGCTCCAATTTTTACCTAATCGAAGACACGTCAACAGCAGTCACAGTCATAGGAATGGACTTTCTGCAATATTTTCGTTGTCTCATTTGTGCTAGCTCACGCAGGATATTTCCCTTTCACAATTTGAATACGGATTCATCTCTTGAACTTTTTGCATCTCAAGTAGGTCATAAAATTAACTCCTCCACTTGCAAGCAATGCCACATTACATCTGGTACAGACGTCTGCTCTACCAGTTCGTTACAAGCTAATCAAGGTTCAACTGCTGAGTCATCCACAACTAATACTATCTTGAAACTACATACTTTACGTCCTTACCATATACCTCCAAACTCAACTTTAACAGTTACACTGAACTCTGATTCACAAGTTTCTGGGAACTTTCTCGTTATGCCTAACTATACTAAAGTTAACACGCTCAAATTCAGTTTCAACGAGTCTCTTGCTCATTTCAATAATGGTAAAGCTGAAGTTGTATTTGCAAACCTTTCTAATGAGACCATCCCTATACCTCCTTTGAAACACTTAGCCACAGCAGAAGAGACTATAGATGAAACTTATAGTCTATCTGAATTTGAGCAACTGTTCGGTCCTATATCTGAACAACAGTGGAATAGTTTTCAGTTTGGTGAAGAATTAGATGAAACAGTAAAGCCAAACTTAGGCATATTATTTCCAATCATAGAAAAGCATTCGCTTTTAACGATGCTGAGTTAGGTTTAGTAAAGGATTATGAATGTCGCATAGAAATGCGAGATACCACTCCTATTATTTCTAATCCCTACCGTACCAGTTTTAAAGAAAACGAAGCAATCAAAGAGCACATAACCGGAGAACTAGCAGCAGGACGTCTTGAACCTGCACCTGACTCATACTTTTCTAGCCCCTTGGTGGTAGTTAAAAAGAAAAATGGTGAGTTAAGAATATGTGGGGACTATCGCAAATGTAACCAACGTTGTAAGGTCATAAACACTGCACTACCATTTCCAGACCAAATCATTCAGCAAATAGGGTCTCATCCTTACTATTGCTCCTTAGATGCAGCTTCATCTTTTCTACAAGTTGCCATTCACCCTGATTCTCGAGATTATCTTACTATTATATGCTCTCTTGGGAAATTTAGACCGACAGTTCTTAGTTTTGGCTTTGTAAACAGTTCATTTATCTATCAAGAAGTAGCTAAACGTATCTTGGCTCCAGTAAGAGACTTTTGTCAACTTTATATTGACGACTCAGTCTTTGCTGCCGATACATTTCCTCAACTTTGCCAGAGACTTGACGCAGTATTAGAATGTTTTGAGACAGCTAATCTACGTCTCAAACCTTCTAAATGTAAAATTGGCTTCTCACGTCTACAAATTCTAGGGATGGACATACATGAAAAGGGTATTTCCATATCACAAGATCGAATTGACTCTATCCTACAAACTAGAACTCCTAAGAATCAAACGGAACTACGTCGTTTTCTAGGAGCTGTCAATTTTTTAAGATCTAGCCTATGTCAACTTGCATACCACAGTGCTCCGCTCTTTGATATTGTATCCAAAAAAACCATTTAGGTGGACGGAAACCGCTCAACATAGATTTGAAAAAGTCAAGCAATTACTTACATCTGCACCTTGTCTTGCATATCCTTCTCCCGACCCCGAACACGAACTTTTAGTCTTTATAGATGCTTTAAACACAGCCATCGGAGGCACTGTTTTTCCCGAGGGCCCTAGAGTTCTCTCTTATGTTTCTCGCAAGTTAAAAGATGCCGAAACACGCTACTCCACAGTCGATAAAGAGGGACTGGCAGCAGTATTTACTATAACTAAATGTAGACACCTTCTTGCTCTCACTCCTTTTACACTGTATACTGATAGCCTAAACTTGGTATATCTCTCAACTGCTAGAGATCCCACCTCCCGTCTTGCTAGATACTGCCATTACCTGTCACGATACAATTTCACAATTAAACATATAAAGGGAATGAAGAACTCTTTGGCAGATTTTCTCTCGAGAAATTTTCCAAGAACAGGAGATAGCGAAGATATCATAGAAGACACACAAGCCAGTTCTGTTAGAACAAGCTCCAACTTCTGTTATTTTACGCAGTCTTACCATACCAGATTATACGTTAACAGCAGAACACGCTTCCAATCCAGAACAATATGTAAACTTTACCCTCTCCGACCCAAATTTGAATCTTCAAATATCCACAGAATCTCGAACTTCCTCTTTCATAGACATGCAGAAAACAGATCCTTCCCTACGGAAAATAATTGATACGAAATAAAAACAATATCTCTATTGAGTTCCAACAATGACGCTAACACAGCCCTTGATCGGTATGCAACACACCATGCACTCATTTCCGGTGTTCTCTATCGATGCAACCTACTTGAAATAGGAAGACCTTGGCTACTCTGCATTCCTAAATCTTTACAGTACACTATTTTTAAAATAGTTCATGAGGAATGCGCAGCCCATCTTTCCTACTATCGGACCTACAATCTTGTCAAAACCAGATACTGGTGGCCCAACCTTTTTAAAAGTATTCGTATATTTACACAAAAGTGTCAAGTATGTCAATTTTATAACATCTCAACTAAACCTCACCCAGGCCCATATTCAGGTAGGATTACTCCACAAGTCCCTTTAGGAACAGGTGTCTGGTGATCATATTGGACCATTTCCTCCAGATAAACTTGGTTTTTCCTCCTGTCTTGTCCTTATTTGTCAAGCGACTCGTTTTGTAGAAACTATACCCGTCAAGAATCAAAAAGCCACGACTACTATCAAAGCAATTAGGGAAAGGCTATTACTTAAACACTCCATTCCCCGCATTATTACGTTTGACAACTCTCCAGCCTTTACTACTAAAGACCTTACTGATTATCTTACACAATTTGGCATAAAACTTCTTTACTCTTCTCCTTACTCACCTTGGTCTAATGGCATATGTGAATCTTCCCACAAAGCAACTAAACAAGCGCTCTCTAAACTTATCAACGACAAACAATCAGACTGGTCAGATAAAGTTCTTGAAGTTCAGTGGGCTATAAATACAACTAAACACTCAACAACACATTACTCACCATACTTTCTTATTCACGGTCGTAATCCTAACACTAGACTAGACAATCTACTGCCTTCAGGTCCACATGAAGATAATCTACCGAATCCCGTAGAACGAGCACGTTTGAATAGCGAACATCTCATAATTGCTAATGAGAACACTTGCAGATATCAACTGAAAGAAAAACTAGCTCATGATCGCAATTATACAGCAGTTAACTTCGAAATAGGTGATCTGGTCCTACACAAGGTACTTCATCGCATACCTGGTGTAGCACCAAAACTTCAAGTAAAATTTAAAGGTCCTTATCGAATTGTTGATCATCCTGCTCCTCTTACCTTCTATTTGGAAAAGATCTCCAACTTGCCACAAAATAACCTCTACTTTGCTCATGCTCACCACCTCAAGAAATATTATCCTCCTTCCTCACAGAACGTCGTCAATTTTCTTTCTCCACAAAATACTTATGTTCAAACTGAATCCGTTTGCAGCACCATGTCTGACTTCAACCAACATTCCGACAACACCGAACCATTGGATAAAATGGAAGTGGATACTAGCGAGGAACGTTCTTCTGAAAAATCGGTACATATGTCAGATGATTATGATTCTTCGGATCATTCCGTATACTACCAACTTACTGATCTCGAAAATTCTTTCTCCTCTACGGATACAGTGAATGATAATGTCTTATCACAATCCTCGCATGATTCTATCCACTCAAGATCCAATTTTAACACTTCACTCTCAAATTCTGAACTAAACGCATCCGCCGTTCATCTTAACCCAAACTCAGGTTCAAACTCCTCACTTCATGGCTCTCCAACCCGAAACAACCAAACCAGTCCACTTCCTGCAAACTCTTCCCCCGATATTTTTGGCACGCCCCTTAATGATACTCCCCAGGTTCAAGGTTCAAGTAATTATCGCAACCCGCAACGATATAATACCGGTTCCTCGTCCTCCTCCCATGATTCCTTGGCTCAAACCACTATTATAAACAAGCATGACTTGTCATCCGATATACTTATTTCCCTACCTCCCTCTAAATCACCACAACCCTCTACTTCAAAAAACCCACCTTCAAGCTCAATTCAACCAGCCTCCACCCTTTCTAATGCAAGTTTTTCTACGGCACACCAAACTAAAAACTCTCCTGGCACTGTTTCTCTACCTTCGGTGACAGTTTCAACTACTCCTAAACACCAGGAAAGCACGCCCTTCTTTAATCACTAGACAATCTTCTAGAGAAAGTTCTGCTCCTTACTCCGTGGCTGCAGGAAGAACCAGAAGGGGTCCTTAACCTATTCAAAGATATGGACAACCTTCTACCACTTCTAATCTTGGCATGAAATCTTTTAATCTCAACGCTTTGAAAATCGCTTTGATCAATACAACTTTGTCATTCCTTGCAAAACACTAATAGAATCATCTCTTACAGACTCATGATATCCTCACTCTAACTCCATCTCCCATTGAGAAGACTAAGTTAGACTTTCCAAAACCACGTCCGATACCCCCTGGTGTAGAAGATCTACCAGCTGGGACCCACAAGGAACGAGTAAAAGCCAGTGTTTCCAATTGGCTACTTCAATAAAAAAGGATGCGTAATACTAGCATTTCTAAGGATATAACTTCATCCATTATCAAAACCCAGCGCAAACCTAAATACCTAAAATCCTTGATTTCTAAGCTATTCGAACCTGATTCTCCGAAGAAAAACTCCTTTTCCTAATTCCGAATTCCCAAATTCTCTAAAACTATCCCACCATTCAAACCATTAAGCTCTCCGTCACTTGAGATTATATCCTACACTAACTCTTATGAACAAATCCCCAAAACAGCTTACCTTACCACGCCAAAATCTTTTAAGAAACGCCTAATGATTACGAGTACTACTCAAGCAGCTGTTACTCATCCTATTAACTCTACTACTTGTCCTCTTACCTCTACTAACACTTCAACCTCATCAATCCCAGTAATGACTCTGAGTACACTGCAATCACTCCTCAACCATCCCGAAACTCTACAATCTGCTAACTTAGGTGACGGCCTACTTCAAATTCCTGATCGTTTCCAACCTGTTTCTCCTCAATCAACCGACTATCCCATATGCAAAATATGTAAATTAATCCATGAAACTAAATTTTGTTCAAATGCGATTCCAAAATCTAAATTGTTTATGTCAGACAACCAAATAGTTTGTTTTGGGTGTCGTCAGAAACATCACAAAATTGAACGGTGTCCGCATCAAGTTTGTGAAAAGTGTCTAATTGTAGGACATAATAAGCGGTTCTGCAAACAAAGAAAGTAAAATCTCACTGAGTGAACTCTCTGAAGACATACTAGAGTTACATTTTCCTTCTTCGTCACTTTTTGCAAAACAGGATAACTCATCTGCATCAAATTTTCATTACCAACTAGTTTGTATATCTGTCATGAGGTTAAGTTTTGCTATCACGTCCGCACCCCACCTATATAAAGCCCTTCAATTTTCCCATTTGGTCATCATTCTCATCTCTAACTTACTGTCATCCAAGACTCCTGTCATGATGAAGCTACTTTGTGCTACAACCCGGGTTAAGAACCATAAAGTTATTGCAAAGACTAGGTATGCAAAATTTACGAGGGGATTCTGGCTCCACCATACGCTATATTTGGCTGATCTCCGGGATGTTCTTGCGGCAAAGTTACGTTTTCTGCCTCCCTTGGGTTCCATACGACGAAACTTTCTTCCCACATTCTTTGCGGAGGATTTGAAACAGTTAGACTACAATGGGGATGACGAAGCAACAGATACTGAGATCGAATATCCGAAATTCAATATCTTCCTTTCACAGAGATTCCTCTCCAACAGTATCCCTCTCAACCACAGAAGAGATATGTCCATCCCCTCGGAAAAGAGCGGAATCTACCAGACTCCGAGAACGATCCACAGCCTTGAAGAAGGAACCTCCACTATCGCCTACCCAAATCCCGGTAATCACGTTGTCTTCGGACGAAGAGGAGATGGATTCGGATTCATCCACCATAATCCACAACCCACACTCAACGCGAGAGGATGTAGACGATGACATGGATGATTCCGAGGGGTCTCCCGGTTCTGCATTTTTAAAATTATATATGGAGGAATTACTAGAGGCAGCTATGTCTTTAAATACGCTTCCCAAGATCTAGCAGTCCCTTACAGTCTGTTATTGATGATAAGCTTCTTTTTTTTCATTACCTCAAACATACCACAGCATTCTCTCTCTACTTCATGCTAACAATATAAAATGCAAATTGTATCAATAAAGAAAGCATACCATTAATAATACATACATTGAACTATCGTTATTCTCTTTTCCCTCCCATTTTACTCTCAGCAATTCCCAAAACTATCAGAAATCCGAGCTACACACTAATGCACCAAACCATCGCTATCTTTAAACACATACCTTGACTTCATTCAACCCACGTATACAACTTATCCTCATACAGTTACAACGGTATGTAACATCCGTCAGTTTAGACATTCCATCATCGTTTCTCTCCCACTTTGTATTTTTACGCATATTCTCCACAAGGAATTAGTGTTTTCCATGGAGCTCTGAAGATCTCTTGTTTATTGAATGTTCTTCCGAGACTAGCACTTCACGGACTAGCCTACTACCATAAAGCATACAGTTTCCAAAATTCCTCAATGAGCACTGCTCTTTTATAAAGAGAATCATTTTCAAAACACAGGGAGAGGAGAAAGAAAAGTGAAAGCATGATGACAGAACAACCCTGTTCTGTCAACGACCATTCGGTAGTTCTTAGAACTACGGCCCCTGCATCTCGCTCACTGCTTATGCAAAATACTATTTTGCTCTTTCCCTTCTCTCTCTCTCTCTTCGTTTTATTATTAGAACTGGACAGTGGGATTCCCCACTGTCCAGGGCCTATAAAATGGCCAGCTGGAATCCCCGATCCTTATCTGTCCTTCAAAGGCTACCTAGCCTAGCACTTGGCTCTCTTCCAAGCTCTATTTTGCCCTTCGTTGGCCCTCTGAAACTGCCGTCTATTTGTATTGTATTGAAATGAGGTGTCGGCCGGTATAAAACCTGCACCGACGCTGACGTAGCCAGTTGAGGCTAATTTCAATTCAAATTTGGTTGCCTGTCCTCTTACTACAACAAACTATCGTAATTAGCTTTCGGACTTAGTTGGGTACCCAGTAGCTATTAAAAAGCATACCAGACTTCCCATCTCTGTCCTTGAGGAGCGCTCATCCACACGCATAGCTCTCGGGTGGGGGAACTTGCATGCAAGACGAGTAGGTAGTTCCAAGAGATAGCAGCAACGGTAGAAAACCCGTACGCCAGCTACGCTCAGGAAAATAGTAGGATCCACTAGAAGTGGAGAATGTCCCTTTATATTAAAGCGTCGTCCTTCAATATGAAGGAAGTGATAGTGAAGTATGTCTGATCCACAGAGTCTTCCCTCTGCCAACCATCCATCCTTTTTGCAGTTTGAGTTTAGACCAAATAGCTCAAACATTTCGCCACCCACAATCTCCGCTGTGTTTAACACGACCCGGTATAACCCAGTAGTTCAAGACAGGCAGCAGGAACACGGGCCAGGAGAGTCGACCTCTCTCCCCTCCACATGTACCGCTCCCATCCACACAGCATTCCTCCCCCCTACGATATTTGCTATCGTCCCCCGAGTCGAGTCAGGGTCCCCACTCTGTAGAGCAGAGAGGTTAAAAGAATTTGGAATTTGCACGTGCAAAAGTTCCATGCCGTCAAGCAGCACGCAATATGGTCGAGAAAAGCATGCGGTACGCTTTAAGAAGACTGTGTGTACATCCACAGTCTGTGAGATGTGCAGATCCCACAGCATATGAGATAAAAGAGAAGTATCCCTTCTCATCCTCATACACCCTACCACAGCTACCACAAATACCTCGGTATAGTAGTCACTCCATTTCCAGCTTAAATTTTGATCCAGCATCAAAATTTGGCTGGATTTGGAGTAACAATTTCGGGAACAGTCACCATGGAGCCGGAGCCAAATCTCCAGCATCCAGGCGACAAAAATCCCAAAATATATGCTTGAATCAAGCAATCGCGACGACAGTTCCTCGAAAAATACCAGCTTGCTGGGAGAGCGAGACTTCACACGTCCTTCCACCTCAAACTCCAAACTGGGAATCAACTGCCGTCTGTGCAAAGGCTCCACTCGACATCCGCAGCCAGGGTGGGCAGCGAGTCTGGCAGTCGGATTCTTGCCAGATTCGTCACCGGCTTATGGAGCCGAATCCATGAATCGATTAATAGATTCGAATCCAATTTTCCGTCACTTTTTTGCCAGATTCAGGGATTCATGAATCTAGTCCTGAATCGAATCTGAGTATTTTCAGTGATGTCCATACTCAGTGAGTATATCAGTGACATGTTTCGCAACAGAAGCCCCTGTGTGCTTTCCTTTGACTCGCTTCAGATTAAGAAAGACATATTGCATCTCTATGTCAAAATTTACGAAGGCTATTGCAACAGCAAGGACACCCTGGCCTCCTCTACTTGTCCAAAGGTCGGTGATGACCGAACAAACCAAAACTTGCGTTCCCAGATGTCTTTTCACTATGTCAGACTTTAAATAAAAATTTCAAGTTATCGCACTATAATTAACTTTATGAACCTTCGTACAATGCTAACCGACTTACGTAGGTAGCTGCTACGGTCATCACATAACTTGCTACTTCTCGTCGACCAACATTTATGTATGATGCATTCAAGCGACGTAGGCTTCCCCGAAATACCTCACACTCTGCAATCTGGAAAGAAAATAGCTTCGAAACTAGCATGTTAGCTACTATTTCGACACAGTCTTTTCTAGTAAGATTAGAAGCTTCCCTGTCATAGGAAGACGTGCGTGGTGCAAGTGTTACATGGCAGATTTGGTATTTTTCCGTCTAGGTCTGGATGATACTGCGATACCAGATAGAACTTGTTATTATAACGTATGAAACGGAAACACATGCTATTTCATCTTCAACACACTATTGATACCTTTCGAAAATGTCGGTAGAGGTTACTCGCTGAGACTGTACGTATGCTTATCCTACTTGCGTAGTAATTCCCCGCGCTCAAACATAGCTTACAAACTACGCATATAGAATGCAATTCGTAATTTCCTCCGCTTTCCCTAGGGTTGTGGTACACGTAAGAGGCATGTTGCTGTACAAGCTTGTTTTCGATTTGAAACCCTAGTACATGAAACCATGTTAATTTATCACTGATACTTGGTAGACTGACTTTCTCAGTGGCCAATATCATAAGTGTTCCTATATTTTTCCATTGGACAATTTTTTTCTCTGAGTGTTGTGGTACGCTCAAACGGGCGGAAATAACTCTTGTTCCTATATCCTTGTATTCAAGGTTAATGGCCTCCAAACTTACAAATGGTATCGGTTTACTCACAATCACTGAGGAGCTATCAGTCTCCACTCCCTCCACTACCACTATTCTGCAGACATTGAATAACGACAATATCTCCACACAGTTAACTACCCTAGGTGTATCTGCAGCACTTTCAGTTTCACAGGTTGGTGTCAGTTTTTGTGCGAAAGATAATATGTCAAATGAATCGGTCTCTCCTGGCAAAGGAATCACCTTATCACTCAAGGCACACAATTGTCGTGGATTTTTTTTCATGTTTTTGGTGGCCATCATGTTTTAATTGGTTGGCATCATATTTTAATTGGTGGCAATCATGTTGTAATTGGTGGCCATCACTTTTTTAGTGGTGGCCATAACGTTTTTAGTGGTGGCCATAACGTTTTTAGTGGTGGCCATAACGTATTTAGGGTTGGCCATAACGTTTTTAGTGGTGGCCATAACATTTTTAGTTGTGACCATCATGTTTTAAGGATTGGCGGTCACATTTTAAGGGTGGCCATCACAATTTAAGGGTGGCCATCACAGTTTAAGGGTGGCCATCACAATTTAAGGGTGGCCATCACAATTTAAGGGTGGCCATCACAATTTAAGGGTGACCATCATAGTTGAACTCAGACCGGTGGTTTAGGTAGAGAAAGGGGTATGAGTTTTGTGCTGTGGGGTTTTGAAATAATTTTTAAGGGGTTGGCCCTATATTCTCTGGGTATTCACCTTACTTGATTAATTACTAAAGAACAGCCACAGGAATATAACACATTGAAAATGATCGTGGAAGATTGAACATCTTTTCTAACTATTCAATGTAGGTATGCCGAGTCTGTAGTACGTGCAATATGTATGAGTATGGGGATAGTTGCAATTGCAATGGTTATTGGATATAAGAGAATTTTCTCGAGCCAATTTCGTCAAATTGAAAAAAGATTAGAATACGAAATATTTTTCAATGTAAAAGTTAATTATAACAGTCCTACCAGCTTCCACACTTTTTGCACTGGAAAAGCGCGTTCCCGCGTCGTTACTTTTGAACAAGCGATCTGGGGCATCGGTAAGGTAAGGGAGTAGCAATTTCTTTAATTTTTTGACGCGCTGCCATTCCCAAACGGTTTTGACGATTAGACTCGTATTATGAGTGACACTTGACGCAGTCCGTATCTAACGCTACATAACGTTAGAAGTTTCCAGTAATTGATAATTCGGTATCTGTACGCGAGCGTTTCAGTTAAATGTGAATGTTTTTATGAAATTTCCTAGGGTCAAGCTAGCAGGCAGTCCTAGCGCTGCGCTGCTAAAAATTTATGCTATAATTATCATTTGAGTATATATTTACCCAATGTCTCTTTACCGCTCTGCTCCTGGATTGCGCACAGATTGGATATACAAGCAGAGCAAACTCCTCCAGGGTTTATTACTATATGTAGTTTAATGCATAAGGTACTGCAGAGAAAGAATATTCCTGGAGCGACTCTTCGCTTTTACCTCTGTTAAATTAAGTCTTATTGAATCGCCTCAATACATTTTACAGATTCGTGAAGCAAATCTCCTTGGGTTCAGTCCTCTCCTATTTTGTGCACTCTCGCCTTGCTTCATTTTTCTCGTCCATCCACATTCTTCACA
Source organism: Sminthurides aquaticus (assembly GCA_906901655.1). NCBI lineage: Eukaryota > Metazoa > Arthropoda > Collembola > Symphypleona > Sminthurididae > Sminthurides > Sminthurides aquaticus. Next base: position 518,772 of record CAJQTT010000022.1, on the reverse strand, counting down.
ATTAGTGTTAGATACACCAACAGTATCCTTCCTTGTTAGTACGAAACAGAAGAAAGCCTCAGCTATGCAGCAAATAAACTGCTTAGAGCTTTAACGATTCGAGTAGAGGAATGATCAGCGTTCAGGTGGGGAAAATAAAAAGTTTTGAGTTTTCTTCTCTCATTCGCGTATGTGCGATATGCGCTAGTAGCTCTGTGTGGCGAGCTTGAGAAAGGGAAAATAAGTTCGGCCAAAAAAGAACATATGCACTACGCGGCGTAGTTGTCTACGCCTCGGCAGTAATCCACGTTCACAGGATGTATTCAGGCTGGCACTGGTCTGGTACGCGTGGGCAATTGTGGTTGTCAAAAAGTCGACGTTTCTCCCTAGTTTCCTCCGTCTGAGGAATAAGGTTCCAGACAGGCAAGTTTTAGGGAAGAAAAATGTGGAGTTTAGGAGGAGGAGAGCCAGAGAGAAAGAGCACCGTTTCTCGCACCATGTACGCTCTTGGGGTCTGGGGCAGTGGGTAGAGCTAGGGCTGAGAGTTAAAGGTTACGGGGCCATGCACTATTCGGGGTTTTTAGAGAGCATTTGATAAGTACGCTTACGGGCTACTGAGAACTATTCCTCCGGCAGCCCATTTTTAGAGGATTTTATGGTTTTCACTTCACACAGTCCCAGTCTTCCCGGACACCGACTTGTCTTGAAACATTTGAAGAGGTGCATGAAATTGTGCTCAAGAAATTTGAATCCAATCCCATCCTTCGTTTATACACGGATCCTAAGAGGTGATGGCATTTTAGAAGAGAGAATGAAAGGGGGAATAAATATGCCAAAAATTACCAGACCGAGTGTAAATTGAAATACGAGGCGACAAACTTTCCTTCGTTGTCTTCTTATGATAAACTTGCACAATCTTCACGAGATAGGGAGGGAAGTAAAGGAGATAAGACATAGCAAAGAGTAAACGGGAACAAATATGTGGAAGACCTCTTGATGGAAGGGCATTCCCCCTGTGCTAACTCTATCTGACAGAAGTGTGGGTACCTATAGAGCCCGGGTACACTACTTTTGCTGTCCTTAGACTTGGGATCTTTGGAATACTGAGGGTGATACCTCCTATTTTTGAAGTCCTTTAAAACCCTGTATCTTTGTTAAATGTCAAGTACCGGCAAAGATAAAACCACCATTCGATAGCCCATACGCTTTTACATACTACAACAAGTCAATAATCCAATTAAACTCAGCAGTAAATCCGTGCCAGCAGTCGAAAAAAGTTAAGTCGTAACGAGAATTTTCCACTCCATTTAACTAACATGTTAAATTTTAAACGACGTTTGTAAATATTTCTTCCGTTACCGGACCCATTTCAGAAAACCGCTATGCAATATTTATAGGAAATTATTTAGTCATTACAGCTATTCCATGCCGCTTTGATAAAAGTAACTTTAACTAAAGATAAAAGGGCTAACATAAATGACTTCCGCAAGCATACAGAAAAGTTTAAATCGGTCAAAAATCCAAGCATTTCAAGTGCCGTAAAATTCTTTTCCATGGTCATAAATAGACAAAAACTTTAAAACTGCCACAAAAAGAAGCTTTTTGACATAAAAAAAATTAGCTACAAAAAATCGTATTTTGGGAAATTACCCAAAAAAGAGTGTTTTTTTAGGTCTGGAAAAAGGGAATTTTGACCTCTCTCAACATTTTGTTCCATTAACCTCAGGTTAAGTGAATACGACTAGAGAAGAATTAGCACAGGATGTAGCCAATAAAATTCTCTAGAATATGAATCCAAATTCCAAATATTTTCGTCGGTTTGAACCTGCATTACGAGAGCTCAAAAGCACTTCAAAAATAGGAGGTAGCACCCTCTGTATTATGGGTGGTATTGGATGGGGAAAGGAGCTGGAAGAGAATAGAGGACAAATAAAAATGAATGGCTGAGGAAGGAATATCCACGCTGATAGTGATGAGGATGGTTCCCGCGAATTTTAAAACTTTACAAATAAACCCTCCTCCTGTCTTATGGGATGCAGTTTGAAAGCGCACCAAGGCATAAAGACGAGAAAAGGGATGTGCATGTAGGAAGCAGGGTTAGGTTGCAATTTGAGAGTTGGCAGGTTTAAAATGAGGGAAAGGGAATATTGCGAGTCAATAGAGCCAGCCAAATATAAATTATTGTAGGTGGAGAGAGGCCACATCAGCGACAAGGATTCGGGAAACGTTAATTTGCGTAATAACAAATCATTATTACTGCGCTAATAAGTAACAGGTTCATAAATTGTATATCTATTATCATAACTATCCACTAGCCTCTTTCGAGGAGAAAACGTTTAGTGACTCATGCAGGAGGATGATTAAACGTTATCCGCCGACGTCTAGTCTGCAACCATCTATACGCTAGCATGCCAAAAGTTTTAATTCCGAAGTATGGGATTGGAAGGAGGGCGGAGAAAGGTATACGCAAGGTATTTATCCGTAGAGAGGTTAAGAGTGTGTGTCAACAAGCGAAAGGTAACTTGTGAGGAAATGGTATACAAACTAATTCGGCGCAATATAATGGAGATCGACTTCGGAGAAAACTCTATACTTTTAAAAGGGTCTAGAAGAAAGAGTGATGAAAGAAACTGGATACTAGTAGCAGAGGCGACTAAATAAGGGATAAGATTCAGAAAGTTGACTTGCATTGTCAACAATAAGTTTCTGAGAAAAGAAAGAGTATGTATGAGTTGAACAAAACGAATATTCTATTTCCCCGCTGGGTGCAACACTTTACTTTACTGGTAGTAGAATGAGACTTCTGAAAGGAAGAAAACGAAAAAGTGTATTTCCCCCCTTACATGTCTGCCTATCCTTGCCACCCACTCTGTTTATGGTAAAGAGGAAGATGATATTTTCTCCATTTGAGTATGAAGAGAAGTGAAGCAAGTTACGAAAATAGATATGTGGTTAGTATACTTTAATTGCACACCACGTTGACAGACTGACTGAGATAATGCATCCAAATAATCCAGAAATAGAAAATATACATTTGTCTCGACTAATTTTGTGGGCGAACTTTTAGAGCGAACGTAAGAGTTTTAGCAAATTTAATATGCCTAGGGCAAAGCGAAAACTTCACGAGGCTAGCGCCTCTACCGTAACATACGCGGAAGGTGGGAACTTCAGTGTTTGAACTTTGCAATGCAATCAACATATAGACTTGCAGTCCCATAGGTACAATATACAGGGGGTAACAAGGATGCTCAGTTTGTGATGGTGAGGATATCACGGCGGCTGTGATATATCACACAGTTAGTCATGTTGCATTTTTAATATCACAACCTTAGCTAACTTCAGTGGATGTTTTAGTGGAGATGCTGTGGAAATTTTATTTCTTCTCGGATTTTCGTGTTTTTTGTTTTAATACACATCTGAGGTCTCCTGCACACAATAAACCGGGGGGCAAGGCACTCTAACCGCCATTATTTGGAAGCAAATAAAAGTAAAAGTGAGCGCCATCATTGAATTTTCCACTCCCATAGCAGAAGCATTGGGATTCTCACGCGCAAGCAGGTTCTCCGCTGTAGTGGAGAACTGAAAGTTTTCTGAATCCTCTGTTCAATTGCTCCACTAAGGAACGTCCCAGAGTCAAACGGTTTCGGTTGTTGGATAGTTTGTTTTCTCCATTACATGTAAAATATCATCTCTCGAGGTCAAAGTGTAAAGTAGCTGCAACGCTTACACTAAAAAAGTCAGATTTCGTCGGCAGTAGACTTCCAACGTTGCAGTTTCTTCGAACTTTGACCTAAGAACATGAAATGTAGTTAAAAATATAGAAGACCTTGGCTATCCAACAATCCAAACTGCTTGGCATTGTGACGGTCTTTAGTGAAGTAACGGATAAAGCAAGCCGAGGAAAATCTTACGGCTATTTACTGTCCGTATTGCAAAATGTTGTGACATAACATGTTCTGTTACAACTATATCACAGGATCTGTAATAAATTTCTTTAGTTATGGTCCTTGTTTCTGCCTGATATAATGCTGCAGATCCTTCCTTCTAAGCGGTGTAGCTCAGGCGAAAATTTTGTCCTCATTTGAATGTTCGCGCTGACTTTTGAACATTCGCGCTTGCCCCCTCTAAGTCATAGATTTTAAGCATCTATATATAATCTATGAAAACTTTGTAACAACGTTTCCATGACGACTGTGTGGGTGTGAATATGTAGTATTTGTGGGGAGAAGCTTTTTCACTGCTTGCTCTGCATGCTTCATCCACTTTGTTTAACTATTACGATTCACGAAGCTATGTTAAAGTTATCACCGCCGCATTTTATTTACTCTAAGGCCCTCCGCAGCAACTACATCCGAAATCTTCTACCGACACATGGGACTTGACACCGCCACCGTTACGCAATGTGTAATGTGACCGCTAACCTTAAATGATTAGCTGAGAAGGGAGCGCAAGGGAGCTTAACGACAATCGGGACAGCTGCGTGAGCGAAGCGAACGCTTATTTGTTCCCGTTTATAATTCCCTGTAGCTCTGTAGACTTAGATCTGCTTTGAACCTGCGCTTCATAAATATTAATTGTGTTACTGACGTACTCTATACGGCCGGAAATATTCGGGATGTTCAAGCACAACCGCAGCGTTAGGAGTGTTTCAACGCTATCCTAAATCTTTTGCCTATTTAGGTTTTACAATCGTCAATTAATTTTACTTTGCTCTTCTATCTACAACTGCATGTCATACCTTGCCAGACTTGCCATCATCGCATCGAAGCAAATCGAGGCAAGGAGAATTCCCTATTGAAAATATGGAATATATTTCCTTCAACCCCACGAAGTTTCTGACTGGTTGGAATACTCATATAGACCATTATATTTCCCGATACATCATTGTACTGATAGTAAGTGACTAGCACAAAAATAACATATCATTTAAAACCTGAAATGGTATTTTAACCACCCGTTGCCTATGAATGTAATACGGCTGAACACGTTGCGGAATCAATTTCGAAATCACGGATCGCGATCGGTTGTGCATCCATTTGTTTAGAACCTCAGAATCGTTACAAGTGGAAGATGATTCCAATTTGGTTTAAAATTTAGGGTTGCAATGTTGAACTGCCATTAGGTCTTGGTGGTAACTCCAATTTACTTGGGTGTTAGCTAATAAATTGCTGTTTACCGTTAAACTTTAATTATATGCTGGCAAGCGAGCTAAAAGATCATCGAGCACGCGGCGTGAGCGAAGCGAACGCCTTCTGTATAGCAAGAATTCAGCGGACCATCAGCCGTCTCGAAACCTATGCAAGTTTCCGTTAAGTAAATATTGCATGGGAATTGTTCAATTTTAAATATGTATCAATTATCCTCTGTTACCATGGTTTATTTATACAATGGTAGTTAGTACAAATGCCTGGTAATTAGCGGGATTTATGTATGATTTGAGACAGCTACCAAGAACACGTACAAGCAATCATGCACACATTAAATGCAACTATACGTTAATTAGACATCAGCATTTGACCCATCATTGATTGCATTATCATTTGGTCCTTCTCAACCGTTAATTTGTGAACCTTAAAAATGTGCTATAATCAGTGATGGCGTCCCGTTCAAAGCGTACAGCTCCGTCCGGCACAGGCAATCCGGGGGGGGGGAGTAATAGTGTCAACAATGAAGATTCTTCGCCAGAGTCAGCTCCAACAGGAGAAACTGGAGAAGAACGTACAGCAGCAGAACCTGCACCTCAAGTAAAGAAATGGCTTCAGCAGAAGTCAGCTCTCAAGCAGAAACTGTTCAGGATGGAAGGCAAGCTCAGTTCACCAGAACCTTGTTCCTTGTCCACCCTGACGTGTTATATGAAGCAATTGGAGAAGATTTGGGAGGATGTACAGATCAGGCAGTTTTCCTTAACTATGAACAAGAATATGAGGAAATTAATGATATTTACACATCATTATTTGCCCGAATTCACTCCCAGATGTCAGCATTAAGTACAACTCCGGCTCCACATCCCGGCGCTTCCTCTGTTAAGCTTCCTCGGATTGGACTTCCAGGGTTTGATGGAAACATTCAAGCATGGCTGTCGTTCCAAGATCTTTTCACGAAGCATGTTGTGGAGAATACAACGCTCTCTGGTGCTGAAAAGTTGCAGTACCTCAAGTCATATCTATCTGGTGAGGCAAGCAAGCTCGTTGGACCTTACCACATCACAAATGAAAACTTTGATGCAGCATGGAAGACCCTAGCAGATCGGTATCATGACCGTCGGGCCATCGTCAATGCAATCATGGCAAGACTCTTCAATCAACAAAGACTCCAACAAGAATCAAGTAGTGCTCTTCATGGGATTTACGCCACCACGAATGAGTGTCTACGGTCACTAAAATCTATCTTGCAACATGATAATTTTGGTGATGTCATGTTAATGTACTTCCTTTATGACAAGTTGGATCCAGATTCCAAGCGTCTTTGGGAATTCAGTTTCAACACAGATGATATTCCTACATCAGAAGAAATGCTGAAGTTCATGGACAGGCGGGCTAAATCATTAGCAGCAATCACCGCTGGACTGAAGCACAAGTGTCCCACTCCATCTCAACACACGGGGGGAGTATCAAGAACATCAAGTCATGTGGTAGCAGCAGCAGCGGCTACTGGATGTCAACTTTGCAATGAGTCTCATGGAATTTGGAAATGTTCAAGATTTCTGGCTCTCTCTGTTCCAGAACGTGTCCAAGTGATCAGGGATAAGCATCTCTGTTTCAACTGTTTACATGGTTCTCATGCGTGCAGGTCATGTCCCTCTACAAGTAGATGCAAAGTCTGCAGCAAGCTTCATCACAGTTTGCTACATTCATCAAACGAAGAGAATCAACAATCATTTGTTTCAAATCAGGAAAACAACAGTAACCAAGAAGAAGGCCCTGGGACAAGCAACCCACCGCCAACAGTAACATCATGTCTAGGATCAGTTTCAAATAATGTTTTACTTGCAACAGCAGTAATTCAGATCAAAGATGCAGATGGACACTTCCAGGATGTCAGAGCACTGATAGATCCTTGCAGTGAAGCATCGTTCATGACGTTGTCATGTGCTAACAAACTTAAGCTTAAAGTCAAGTTAGATTTCACAGAAATCTTAGGAATTGGTGTAACCAATGTAGGACAAGCTTTAGGACAAGTCTCATGTGTGATGAGGTCAAAGAATGAAGATTATGAGTTGCCTTTCAATGCACTTATTCTAAAGAAAGTTACAAGAAGGAAGCCTACAAGTACAGTCTTCAGGGATTACAACCACATCAAGGACTTAACATTAGCAGATCCAAGGTTTTACGAGCCAGGACATGTTGATGTTTTGTTAAATACCGAAGTTTATGCAGAAATTCTCCAGCCAGGTTTAATCAAAGGTCAACCTGGTGAGCCGACAGCTATTAAAACAAGTTTAGGATGGATACTCATGGGATCTCAAAGCAGAGAACCAGATTCATCATTCTCATCATTTTTATGCTCATATCAAGTCAACATTGAAAATCGTCAGCAGTCAAATTCAAAGGTCAAAACATGTAACAATAGCATCAACTATCATCATACATGGAGAAAAAAGAAGAAGCAGTGTTGCACATTATGTCAAAAGTGTATAATGTAGTCATGTCAGTATTCAGTTGTTGTGTCATCACTTCAAATTATTGAATCAATCGTAATGCATTTTATCATATCAGTGTTTTACCGCTATAATTTCAATTCAGAAATCAATCTTTAAGTAATGTCTTTGTTTATGTCTTGTGCCTCAACGCGGGGGGAGAATGTTCAATTTTAAATATGTATCAATTATCCTCTGTTACCATGGTTTAACTATACAATGGTAGTTAGTACAAATGCCTGGTAATTAGCGGGATTTATGTATGATTTGAGACAGGTACCAAGCACACGTACAAGCAATCATGCACACATTAAATGCAACTATACGTTAATTAGACATCAGCATTTGACCCATCATTGATTGCATTATCAGGAATGTTCCGGGAGTGTTTTAATTAACGCTGAAGCGCGTCATCAGGCTAAATTGTGTGTACAGTACAAACCCTGTGTACAGGCTGCGGCTAGGCTGAAGGCGAGCGAAGGGAGCGCTTCAGCCTAGTTGTTTCTAATTTCATAATGCAAGGGCGCACAATTCAAACGGGTTTGACTTTTAACATTACCTGTTCGAATTTCCCGCCCCTTCATTGCAAAATGGCAGCAAGCATAACGGGTTTTGAAAACTATACTACTAATTATACTTTGAAATTTATTTTAGAACTTGAATGTACTGCACGCGCCAGTCCGTCTTGTTGCAAATTTTCTCCAAAATTTAAATTTGCGAAATTTGAACAAACACACTAGCGTCACCGCGGTGTGCACTAGGCCTATTATTTGGGTTTCTGTAACCTTAATGAATTAATTAATTTCTATCGCTCCCTGAATCTCTTCCTCAAATGCCAGACTAATCTTCTTTTATTGGAAGCTTTCAAGAATCTTCATTGCCCAACATTTCTATGCGGATTGGTATTGGCACCACCGGTCAGCCGGTAGCTCAAAGCAACGCATGCTAATTGATTGAGTCACTTAACTTTTTCTCCTCGAAAGAGGCCAGCGTGTAGCTTGCATAATAGATACACCAAACCTTTTACTAGATAATGATAATCAATTAATACACTTGTTGACTTATTTCCCGAATCCTCTGTCTCGATCTTTATTCTTCTGCAACGATCAGGTATCCGGGAAGGATGTTATCTCCTAGCAGGTATCTAGAAGAAAATGTTGGATATCTCCAGGTCAGAGTTGCCCAAAACCACACTAAGTGTGGTCGACATTTTGGGTGGGAGGGGTGGGGGAAAGGATTAAAACTGAGCTGCAGTCGACCCAGGTCGACAGGATACTTTGTGGTCAGCGACAATGGCCGACAAAACAAGAAAACTCAAAGAGTGATAACAATGAATTTTACTGAGTAAAAGTAGTTAATTGATGCTTTTCTTCATCAAAACTGCCCCCAGAAATTTTATTTCTTGCACAACGTATTTTCAAAAATTTACGCAGTGGAAATTTGCACAATGGGGCAATTGTGCAAGGTTAATATAGTCGTCATTCTTAACGTAGAGCGTTAGGGACAAGAATGGGTAACCAGGCTTGTTCTAATAAGCTGTTGCTGTACGTTTAGATACCAACCGGTGTTGGGGGTCTGCAGCCTAAAACAGTTAGGACTTCACTCATATTGATACTCAGTTCGCTGGATTGCACAATGAACATAAGGTTAGCGCAGTACTGCACATATTCTGCGGCTTGGCTTTCTGATTTTCTTTGCATTGCTTCAAGTCTTACTAAATTTATTATTGGATGAGTGATAACATCACTAAATGAGAAACGATCACAGCAGATAGCAATAAATTACAATCACTTGCTGTTACTCTTCCCCGAAAATGTTCCCAGTGATTTTTCTAGTTGTCCAATGTATTTATCAGAATTAAAGCAGTAAAACTTTGCAAGACGGATGAGTTTTGTAGAGTAATTGATGTTTTCTTCTTCAGTATGGGGACAACAAGAAGCAGTCAAGAACAGTCTGCACCCTTGAATATCTTAGGCTTCACTTACGTCCCTAGTCCAGGACATAATGATGGTGTAGTCCCTGTGTGAATTTTCTAGGCACAATGTGAATTGTCTAGAAACAATGTGAATTAGGTACAATTTGAATTGTCTAGGCACATTTGAACTGTCTAGGCACATTTGAATTGTCTAGGCACATTTGAATTGTCTAGGCACATTTGAATTGTCTACACACAATGTGAATTGTGTTGCTGATAATGTAATAGCCACGGCTAGTAGCTATGGCTTCTCGGCTACGAAACGAGAGTTTGGGGGATTAGGGAAATTTCGTAGCCGGGCTACCGAAGCCTGTTTATTGAAGCCTTTCTAACTTTTTGGATGGATTTTCCCCTCAATTTTGGAGCACAATTATCAGCTATCTCCGTCAGTATCGAGCGGGTTTTATGAATCTGTTGATTGACGACTGTGTCACTAATACGCACTGCAACTTGGTTGACATTTGATGTAAAAATTCTTGTTGCAGTGTAATAAATAGTGTTCATTGAGTGGGAGGGCACTTTCTGATTTGCATACATGCTTTCGGTAGTTAAATTATCTGATATAGAAATTTCAACGATGGTTAGTGAATAGTTGCCCCCTTAAAACTTTGAATATAGTGATCCTCCTATATTCAATCTCCTAAATCTGCATAGATTGGATTTCTTTGTTTTACGATGAAAACTGATATTTCAGTTTCTGCTGTGCGTAGATCGACTCCGGCGTTCAACATGTGATCTATGCAGGGAATTAGCTGCATATAACGCAAATGATAGGTAATTATGATCATCCCTTTATTGCCCAATGATATCTAAGGGCACAGTTTCACAATCCATTGTGACAACACAACTAAGTATTACTGATAGCTACTGCATCTTGATTCGAATTTCATTCTTGCTATGGTACAACAAATTGTGTGATGAAGGACACCAGTTCAAATGTACACATGCTTAAGATATTTTGTTGTTGTATATGCTCAAGTTGTACAATAGAGTCGCAGCAGTTCGTTTCTGCTGAGAACCTGTTAATACTGGGTTCGTGTGTGCGCTTTGATCATCGACGTAATTCAACATTGCTCTTACTAAATCTGTGGTCTCGTTTGCGCTGATATGAGTCACATTTGATTGCGTAAATTCCCAATTCTCACCAATTAAATGGTCTACTATACTCCCTTTACTACAGAGTTTCGTCAAGTATATTAGATAACAAGATAACCCTGCAATAGCCACAGAATGTAAAACTCTGACTAAAACTCTACCCATCTTCGACCACTAGCCGGGTTACACTGCTATCCTGACTTGCACAGACTTATTCTCTACATCTTTTATGCTGTAAACTCACCTTTCCAATTGTGTTAAACATTTTTAACATGCTTACACAGTTGAACTTATTCATAGCGTAGACAGGTTTCGTTGCCAAATTATTAAATGGTAGTCCGTCTACCCACATTTCATGTGGATGCTGCATAAATTGATGTTTAAAGGAGTGCGCTGATTGTTGACGCAATACATATCATGGTTAATGTTGTACTTGTATAACCAGTTGGTTGCAAAAGGCATGCTGCTCATTTGCTACACACTTGTTCGATACTTGAATTTGTCGTTGTACGAATTATAAGCGCTCCTACTCCAAAACTATTTCTTAACTACAAGACAGAAAGTTTGTATGTACAGGAGGAAGCCTTTTCCCTCGAATCTTTGCTCTCTTTGTCAATTGTTTTGCTATCTCTTCTAAAAGTAGAGGCTGTATCGTTTTCTCTTAAGAATTTGACCGATTGTTTTGCTTGCTCTTCCTCAAGGGTACAGGATGGAGTTTTTTCCTGGAATTTGGCTCTGTTTGCTAATTGTTTTGCATTCTCTTCGAAAAGTAGAGGTTGGGCCCTTTTCCCGTTTGGATTTGATCCCTAGCCCAATCGTTTTGCTCTCCTTCTCTCAAGGGTCCAGGATGTAGCTATTTCCCTGGAACCGTTGCTCTCTGGGTCAATTGTTTTGCTCTATCTTCGAAGAGTGTAGGCTGGAACTTCTTCCCGAGAAAATTGGCTCTCTTTGCCAATTGTTGGACAGGGGGGCTATGGATTTGACGGGGAAGCTATTGGTTTGACGGGAAGGATATGGATTAAACAGGAGAGGTATGGGTTTAACGGGAGGGCAATGGGTTTGTATACGATAGTTGCAGGTTACAAGGGAATCTTATGAGTTCGAGCAAGCAAATAAAATGGTTCCAGCGCGACCCCCGGGCGAAGCCGGGTCGCCCAGCTAGTTGTTTATAAACTGGCAACCATTAAGGCACTGTTTCATCACAGGAGAATTGACTTACATGGAAATCACTTGGACCAGTAACGTCCTGGGTCCGATTGTGTTTCCGCGTTACCCGCAGCTACAATGGTGATAAAAAATAGGATCAGCGTTAATCCAGTTCTGCGGAACAAATTTTTGGGGTTAGGCCCTTATTCCTTCATCATGAAGACATTGAAGTTATCTGCACTTATTTTGCGTCTGTGGCGATTCATGTAAATAATTGAGGACCTCGGAAACATGTGATTTGAGTTTTATTTTGATTTTTACAACAAGCGTTTATGTTTTGTTTTGGCGACTATTGATGGATAAATGAGTGCATCTGTTGATAAAAAATATGCATGTTTTTGCGCAAAGGTTCAGATAGTTACCTAACATGTAATGCATGAAGTCGATCTGTTAGTACCAACGCTGAATTGTCAGGAACTGCAATAATTGTCAGAAACGATTTAATCATTACCGTAGTAAACACATTGGTGAAAATATGTAAGTAATTATCTTCTGAGACAATCATGAAATCTTGCGCACACAATGCCTGAAAGCGTTGTGTAGTGAGTCGGTACTGAAATTGATGCTTGATACGAGTAGTTTTTGAAATACACAATTAGGGAGGTGTCTACACACGCCGCTTCGGTCCCCCAGCAATGAAGTAGGACTCCTGCTGCATCTGTTATGAAAAACTTGTTGTCATTCAAATAATTCAACTCAACTCTAAATCCAAAAGAATAGAGATAAATATCCCTTTTTAACCAGCCACTTGCTTACTTTAATACATTGTTAGGACCTGGATTGTTTTGTCTTGGTATCAATCGAAGGCAAAATCATAAAGTTGGCTTGTGTGACCTGTGCAGGTCGATATTAAGTAATGAAATCAATGTTTGTTGTAGAAGCAGGAACCTTTAAATTAGCTTATTGTACGATGAAATTGGGAAGGCGAAAGAATTCCATTTCGAGGACATTAGACAATCTCCCGAAAAGGGAAACAAAACACCGGTACTTGTAAGTAACTATCATAGCTTTTTCTGGAAGTGTTAACACATGTTGCACGCAATAAATCCTTTCTTGATTAAGTCCATGCTGGAGGATTTTATCACAGAATGCCAGAATTTATGGATGGTAATGTCTCCGAACAGGCGGCTGGCCGCGTGCACAATATTAATCACACAACAGCGATAACGGAAAGGAAAAATAGTTTTAATAACACCATTATCCAAGCTGACCAATATGAAATGCGATGGAATACATATTTTATATATTCTCTATTTTTTGCTGCAGCACTATTATAATATGGAAAGCAAACCGGAGTGGTGATAAACGATTAGTAGTGAATCAGTGCAATATGATTTCAAAAAAAGGGTTAAATACTTGCAATGACACAATGAAATACGAAATACAGAATTTTAGGATTGTTTTCGTAGCAATTTTAACGAGAATGACGCAACAATGAGAAAAGGCTGACAAGCCTTTCATTTCTGCGAACCCAATCGTAATTAATTAATTCATTAATTTTAAATATTTATTGATTCCGCACGAGTGATGTCGCTTGGAAAAGAAACAATTGTATTCAGCGAAATCTCTGTCTTAGCTGATTTGTTTGCATTATTTATCTTTGCTTACAAGATCGGCCACCGCGAGTTGTAAACTTTAACTCACATCATTGCATTGTGTTGTCAATGTACACTCAATATTCTGCGACTGCACACATATTGTGGCTACAATTAATATGTGAGGAAAACAATCCATTTTAGGCATTCTTTATCAAAGCCATCGTTACCTCTATATCCTGTTTAACTGCTGATTATGTAAAACCTCTCAAACCTCTTGTTCTCGCAGAATACAGCAAATTGTATCATCGAAGGTTTTACACTTCAAGAGAAGAAACGCAACTTTTCTTCAACTATTTTCATGCTTTGTACCCCCGCACAGAATTCATTGGGTCCCGTTAGTATCTTCTACCGCTGCTTTGCCATTGTGCATCCAACGTATTCTCGTGTAAGTTGGAGACGGAAAGCCCCCATATTTACTCGATTTCGCGAACGGTTGCATGTACTATAGGTTTCTTGCTGGCTCTAGTGGGGTCATCGACAACGCTCAAAAAAATGGAAATGTATTATGGGTGCATTGGTTACTTGTGGTAAGCATACAATTATCATTGCGCCATTACATGTCTTTTTTCAAGTTATTTAAGCTTCTTTCTTATCAGTGGTTTTTCTTTTTTCTCATGCTACGTCGTTTTCGACAAAACCTTGGATTTTCGCTTAGTTTTTTTTGCTTTGACACCTACATTCCTAAATACTTGTACTCTGCCAGTGATTAAAATTTATTACTTCGTTGTTCCTGTAAGCAACGAGAATGCTTGTTTTCAATTGTGCAATTTTTCAATTGCGCAATATTTCAATTGCCTAGTTTTAATTCATATAACCTTGTGAGGTTCTGCATTGTGTAACTGTTGGTTCATGTTTACTCAATTGCGTAAATATTGAAAGCTTCACCCATCATACGTTGGTGTACTGATTGTAAATCTATGGGTTCAGCTTTACTGAAGCGTGTATACATTCAAAGCTCCGCCTTTCATAGAAGGAAATAGTAGTGGGCAAAATCTGCGATTCAAAATGGAAGGGCAAAGTCAACCACAATTGTAGCTGTGACTACCCATTGTGTCGTAGTTTTTGAATTTTTGTGTAACTTCATAAATATTGTATCAGCGTCAAAAACCTATGCAAGCCCCACGTAGAAAGAAAATCCTATTGAGCGTAATTAACATCAAACGTATGTTCCCGCGTAACCAAAGTAATTCATTGAACGTCAGAAGAACATTCCTATTTCGCAAACAAAAGGTCGTACTAGAGAGTGGCTGGATTTTGTTGGCCAACTGGGTCTATTACGCTACTCAGAGAACAATGATACGAATTTATTATACACATTATATTTAATACGTGCTGGAATCGATTTACGGAACATTACCTGTATTATCAAAGAATAATGTGTACATCACTCCCATGCCTATATCAAATTCTATATTCAACTCCTATTACAATACACACAACAAAATACACCATAACTGACGGCGAAGTGATATTGAGTTTCCATTGAGCTGTGGCCGCGGTTGTGGTCGACATGTCGACCCGGGACGACTGTGGCTGACAACGTGGTCACGGCAACCCGGGCCGACAGTGTCGACCACAGGGTGAAAAAAGTGTGGTCGACATGACGACCCTTCGTGGGCAACGTTGCTCCAGGTACAGACTAGCCGATACGACGGAAGTAACCGGAAACGAGAGATCTTTGGTAAGCTGCAGATTGAGTACATTCTCCTATGTTCTCATTATTACAGCAACTAGATGGATAGAAGTAATATGCGGATATCCTTGTAATAGATGACCAAGAGTAGCAGCTTTGCAGATGACGGAAGAGAACTTCTTTGATGACCTGGATACATCGTCAACTCGTATTCTTCGTTTAACTCCTATGCAGCTTTCTGGAGATGACCAAAAGGGAATGAATGAAAGTAAATATGTATGCCTAATGCAAACTAGATGTGCATGAGAAAAATTATTTTTAGATGGATTACCTGGGCTTAGCTTATGCTTCCGGGCGTCCTTTGGGATCATCATAATCAATAAAACCTAATTACCTTTAGCCTTAGTCCGCTCTCTAATCTCTCCCGTGCGGGAAACTCGGCCGAGTTTTCCGCATATTGCAGGAATTAGCAGTCGTCAACCGCGGGGAATTCAAGTTAACAATGCATTTTATACGAGGCATAGTTGAATTCCCCAACATAGCGCCCATACGTGCCGTCACAAATTAACATTGTTATCGACACTTTATTCTGTAAATCGGATATAAGAGGCTTGCCGCTCACTCCAAATCAAAATAAACCGAGTGAGAGTCGCCTTGCCTAGGGGAGAACTACGGGAATGTGAATCTCTCCTTGGTGCGTCTTTTCTTCGTGATCTTGATCTATGTCTGTTGGTGTACTAGTGGATGGTAGGGAGTAAGTTCGTGTGAATAAGGATACTGAAGTGCTGATTACCTCTAGAGAGGACCAACTGTTCCAGCTTGTTCCATTTGAAAGAATACTATCATGCAAGCTCCAGTGGAAAATGAAACTAGCAGGTAGATCCATAGAACATACATATAACAGTTACGGATGCATACTTGGGCGAAAGAAGGAGAAATAGCTTTTTGGTTTTTGTGAGAGAATGAAAAGGTGGATGAAGGTTTATCGTTTTTATCGTTTGTTGTTTATTTAATTCTCAAGAGTGTTCCATCTAGCTACATAAATTCGATTTAAACTAACGTTTGGCTAATAAATAGTTAAGTAAATTAGTTTGGAAGTCATTAAAGTTAGTTGCATTGTCAATTATAATATCAGGTAGCGAACTCCAGTACTTGGATCCAATGTATCGGATACCATAGTCTGAAAAGGCACATCTCCGCTTAGGTATTAGTAGTTTATTCTTAGACTTCGCTGCAATACTATTAGGATTTTTGGAGAAGAGCAGTCTGCGGAAGGTTGGGAGCTCATTCCCAAGGCATTGATACACAAAGTTAACAATGCTCCAGGTGAATTGCTCTGAAACAGTAAACGAATTACAGATCTCATAGAGATTATAGTCAATTTTAGATTTGATTTGCTTTGATTTTTTGAAAGTTTTAAAATAAAATAGTAGAAGAGTGGAAATCTTTTCTTCTAATGTTTCCAAGCAGACTGCTCTTCCTTTGCCCCAAATGGGGAAGCAAAATTTGTAAAGAGAGCATACATAGGAGTGGAATAGAATTTTAAATGATTTTAAGGGTAGAAATTTTCTAAGATTTTTTAGCTGGGCACAGGCAATAGAAATTTTACATTTGACATTCTTGAAATGATTCTTGTAATTTAGCGTGGGATCTATTATAATGCCTAAGTATTTAAAAGAATATTTCCTCTGCAGCTTAACATTGCTGAGGTAAATTTCAGGATTGGTAAGTATCTTTTGATCTTGAGGCTTGTGGAAAATCATAAAATTAGTTTTTTCCACGTTAATACACATATCGTTTTCATTACACCAGTCCTGTATTAAATCTAGTTGCTGTTGGATAAGACTTAAGGCTAAAGTTCCATCATCACATTAGCTGGCAAAAATGACTAGATCGTCAGCAAAAGCTGTTTTCTTACAGGTTATGGATGTTAGCAGGTCATTAAAGTATAGTAGGTAAAGGGCACTAGAGCTAACGCTGCCTTGGGGAGCACCACATTTTAGATCAAAGCACTCCGAGGTTCTATTATTAAAATTCAAAGTAAACTTTCGATCAAGTAAAAAGTCACTAAATAGCCTAAGTACGTTACCTTCAAGATTATAAAGATGCTTAAGTTTCTTAACTAGCTTAAAGTAAGGGACAGAATCAAATGCTTTCTTCCAGTCAACAAAGACAGCAACAACTTTACCATTACGATTGTCGAGTTCATCAATTACACTTTGCGTGAATTCCGTTGTAGCAGTTAGACAGGATCGAGATTTTCTGAAACCGTGCTGGGATTCATCAAGTTTGGCGTCAAAACTCATTGCTGAAAACAGGTGGTTGATGAGAACGCGCTCAAGTAGCTTTGTGAGGAACGGAAGTATGGATGTTGGAGGCTGGAGGTGTGCGAGTGTTTGCTTGCACTTTGCTTGACTTGCTCAGTTTTAATATGATTAAAGCGGGTTCTGTAAGAAGATTGGATCGACGCCATCATCCATTTCTTGCTCACTCTCTCTCCTTCAGTATACTACAAGCTGCTAATGATGTTGGGTAGGTCGGGCGGTAGCTAGGTCGTCGTTCTTTCTTTCTCTTCGTTCATTGCGCTTCTGAACAGCCTTGAATTTGCTCATTTTTCTCTTGATAGACGGACAGATGGAATGATGCGAGAAAAACTAGTTTTTGCTTCCTATTCTTTTTGTTAGGTTCTTAACTTTCCATCTCCACCACCACTTGCTTGCTTCATTTTATTCCCTCTGGTGAGAGTTGTAAATAGCTTAAAACTACTCTAGTTGCTATGTGAACTAACTTACTTTTAGTATTGATTCATACTGTTAGTAACAATGTAGGTTATATCTTCCTTTATTATAAGGTTTTTTATAAGGTTTAGTTCCGTTCGGTGTTTGGGAATACAAAACATGCACGTGGGACATCCCCCATTGCGTTATGAGGTTCACTTCCACTCGCTAGTACCTTTATGATAGCAAACCAAACGGGATGAAGCCTACGGGCGCATCCCAGCCATCCTGCCTGCATCAGCTAGCATCCTCGCTCTCCCCAGTACCTTCGTTCTAAGGGACTCAGCGGAGCTGAAAGTCCTCATCCCTCTAGCCTTACCTACTGATAGCTCTCAGTTTCCCTAAGAGCCATACACATAATTCCTGCAACCTCAGCCTTCTTTTCCATGCTGTTAGCTTTCTTTATCTGGCAAAAAATTGTGCGCGGTCCTTAGCTTGATAAACTACTCTATCCTTGCGCCTATACTTCCTTTATCCTACCGCAATATTTCACTACGTTTCATGTATTTCGGGTTTGGTTTTTAGTACTTGACACTAAAAATTAAAAAATAAAACCCGAGAAAAAAACCCGAGAGGGAAAAACGTATTCCGGGCTAGAGCCCGATTAAGGTTTAGTAGAAAAGTACTAACACCTCCAAAACAAGAATCCCTAATGTGGTGCATCCTTTCTTTTCGTCCACAGATCAACAAAAATTTTGACCACGCTTAAACTAAACTGCGCGCACCCTTTCCATGTAAACCCTGATGCAATAACGCGCAGTTTTGTTTAATCGTGGTCAAAATTTTGGTTGATCTGTGGACGAAAAGAAAGGATGCACCACATTAGGGATTCTTGTTTTGGAGGTGTTAGTACTTTTCTACTAAACCTTAATCGGGCTCTAGCCCGGAATACGTTTTTCCCTCTCGGGTTTTCTTTCTCGGGTTTAGTTAGTTGACTAGCCTCTGTTATCATACTAGCATGCTGTCACTCAATTCCTACTGCAACCAACTAATAAACTAAATCGATTTACGACCTATTTAGGGTTGCATTCCTTTCGCCTTCCATTTGATTATTCCCAATTAGCGTCTTTTCCAAAGTCAGTGCCAAAATTGTAATAAAGTCAGCTTCGATATGTGAATCAGCTAATTTATATCTACTCAATCGTCACAAAACCAGCCCATAATCATAATGGAGCTGGGGCCTTAACCCACCCAAGTAAGCTAATTGTGGGACCGCTGGACCGCCCCATTCACATACAGCTGGGGCTGAATACACAAATCTGAAACGATAAAATATTATAATGGGTTACTTTCTATATTTGCTACTTTCGGTTTCTATTACATCAAATTCGCTTCTTTCTGGTTATCCATCCGCATCCTTCAGGAAGAGGTAAATCTTAAGAAAGTACAGCATGTAAATCGGGACAAAAAAGACCTCATATTGGCGGGACTGTTTTTCCTATATAAGAAAGATTATTAAAATTTTGAAAATTCTCTAGTTAAACTTTTAAGTCTAGGCTGAACTAAGAATCATACTCTCACATTGGAGGATAAACAAGCCTGCCAAACGTTCATCAGCCCTGGAATCCTTGACGTTGAAACATAATCATTCCCACCTCACCAACAGCTCGTAAACATGGCTCATGTTTGCATGCGCCATACGAAAGGGACGTTAATTCGCATGGATAACAAACACTTTTGCACTAACCATTTCACCTTGATTTCATTCTAGGGTAGTGAACTCTCAAGGAGAAGCTTGAGTGCAAATCAAACATAGAAGCCATTACCTTACCTCCCAGCTTACAGCTTTACCGTATAAGTTTACCTTGAATCCTTTCTCTGGGGCAACACTACCTACTTCTCGACCGATCCACTCCGTACCTAAAATTTCCCCCTTCATATTCCACTGGATCCAGAGATAGCAATGAAAAAGGTGCAAATTTTTTTTCATTTTGTAGTTTACCTCCTGTAATCATTCCCAGCTCTCAGCTAAAGATCAATCCCTTTGAATATTTAGATCGAGGTGCAAGGTGGTGTATGATTGGTTTGAATTTGTAGGAATCCGTTAGTTTCATCCCTGCTATTAAAATCGAGTAGATAACAGGGAGAAGCGCGAGAGAGGCACGTGGTTGTTTTCTATACGACCCATCTGTAGGCTACGACTGATGTTACGACCTGTGCCTAATGATGCATTTATTAATAACTATTTACTACTAATAACGTATACATGACACTACCGATGGGGCCAAGGAATAAAACAAGCTAATTGCCTTTAATTTAAGAATTGATTTCTATGAAAAGCTTTAGCTTTTGCCGCCAACATGGTAGAAGTGTGGTAGCCTAATCGTAAGTTACAAACTTAGGAGAGAGCATATCAAGAGATATAATTTCGCAGCCGAAAGAGGCCAGCACTAGGTGAAACTCTTCTCATTTCGGAGTAGGATTGACTTCTCGGCGTCACCCATATAAACAGGAGATGAACCAATCTATTAACTTCAAAATAAAATTTCGAGGAGAGGACCACGTAAGAGTACTTTATGCAAAAAATCGCATCGATCTGAACCCTAGTTTAAGCGCCGTGCCGGCTCAAAGTTTGGAAAATGGTGGTCGAAATGACTCATTTGAAGTTTCCATCCGGACCTTAAGCATGAGCGGGGCCGCGGCATCAGCAATAAGGGCCGCCATATACCAAACTTTGAGCTAGCACAGCGCTTAAACTGGGCTTAAGTGGATGCGGTGTTTTGCATGAAGTACTCTTACATGGTGCTCTACTCGAAATTATTTCGAAATTTTATTTTGAAGTTAATAATTCGGTACACCTCCTGTTTAGTTATCTTTACTGTTTTCGACTTCGTACTTCCCAAGAATTAAGGAATTAAGAATTAAGGCATAGGCCAAAAGTAAAAAATACGCACGGCCACCTCTTGGTATCTAGCCGGAACTAATTCTGTGTTAGTTATAATTTCTACCGTAAGCAGAGCCACTTGACATCTGCATAGTCCCTATTAGCTATGTCAGGATGGTACTTCCTTGTTAGAGGGAATTATGGTAGGGTGGTTGGGAATGGCCTCCATGTTCTTTGCTTTTGTGTTAGACTGAACTTACAAAGTTATCCCTTACAAAGCAGGCAGTACTAAGGATACTCGGTTCGTGATATTGGGATATCACGGCGCCCGTGATATTTGTAGACTAGGTTGTGATATATCACACAGTTAGTGATATTGCAGTTTTCATATCACAACTGTGGCTAACTTCACGGGATGTTTTAGTTGAGATGCTGTGGAAATTTTATTTCTTGGCGGATTTTCGTGTTTTTTGTTTGAATACACATCTGAGGTCTCCTGCACACAATAATCCGGGGTGCAAGGCGCTCTAACCGCCATTATTTTGAAGGAATTTAAAGTCAAAGTGAGCGCCATCGTAGAATTTCCCGCTCCCATAAGAGAAGCATTGGGGTTCTCACGCGCAAGCAGGTTCTCCGCTGTAGTGGAGAACCGAAAGTTTCTGAGTTCCCTTTCCAATTACTCCGCTCAGGAACGTCCCAGAGTCAAACGGTTTGGCTTGCTGGATAGCTGAGTTTGTTTCTCGATTACATATAAAATATTATCTCTCTAGGTCAAAGTGTAAAGTAGCTGCAACGCTTACACTGAAAAAGGTCAATTTTTTTCGGCAGTAGACTTCCAGCGTTGCAGTATCTTCGAACTTTGACCTAAGAACATGAAATTAAGTTTAAAATATAGAAGAAGACCTAGGCTATCCAACAATGCAAACTGCTTGGCATTGTGACTGTCGTGAGTGAAGTAATGGATATAGCAAGCCGAGGAAAATCTTACGGCTATTTACTGTCCGTATTGCCCCACTTACCGCGATATCACGGGATCTGTGATATCACGTGATATCATGTGCTTGCTAGTACTACAAATATGTGACAATTATATCACAGGGCCCGTGATTTTCGTTATTTATGCTTCTTGTTCCTGGCCGCAAAGTGTCCTTTTGCAGATACGTGTCCAGCCAGACAGCCCAACTAACGCCGTGACTCAGGCTACCCAGGAAACTTGATTGTGCAATCACATGAGCTATAGCTGGCATGGCGAAACTTCGTCTGAAGCAGCTATGAAAAGTGTTTATGAAACTGACTTATGTTAGCACTCAGGTCTAGAGTAAGAAAAAAGGCTGCTTTGGGTGATGAACCGTGAGAACAAGCACAATTATGGAAAGATTGCCAATGATTGAATGATGTAAGTGAGGAGGATTGATGTTGAAGACAAATGAGCATAGAAACACATTTATTTGTTATTACGAATCACCTTACTGTTAATGATGATCAAAGAATGAGTTTACACGTTTGTAAAATATCCAGTTCTGGAGGCTTGTAAATAAGGCATGTGACACAACATAAGGCTGGAGGATCCGAATTCCTTCCACTTGAGACAAGAGATTTAAAATAAAACTTTTACTAAGCTTCGATTTCCATCAAACAAAAGAGCAACACAAATAATCGGTGTGCGGAAGTGTCTCCGTGGAAACGAATCCTTGGGAAGCGTATACGTCGGAAGCGAGTACTTGGGAAATGAATCCGTGTGGATGTGAGACCTCGGAAATATCCCCGATTGGAAATAGGACTGGTTATTTAAAAAATTAACATGCAAATCGTAGGTATCAGTCAGCGTTGCTATGACAACTTCCACACGTATAAATGTCCACGTACACGTTTCCTCCGGATCTCACTCAATCTTAATACTAGGAAAACCTCATCCCCAAAGACAAAACCAAAAACATTCGCAGTAAGCCTTATGTTGAGCAACAGAGAGGTTCCGCAATTGGAGATGAGAACTCGCCAAACACAATCGGATGTGATGAATGGTTTTAATTTGAATGTTAAAATGTCCCTTGTAATTATAAATTGAGCAACAATATGTAGTTGCAAAGAATATTAATTTTTAGTGTCAGCAAAATCAGTTTAATGATGCAAATATACAGAATCTCTCGTTTGTAACGACGGGAATGCCTTAAAGTGTTGACAACTATCAGTCCACGTCTCAAAGAAACTGCCAGCGAAATCTAGCTGCACTCGTAGTAACAACATCAACGCTGGACTTGGATTTAAAGATTAACACTCCAGAATGGGCAAATCTTTTGAGTTACAGTTACATGAATTAGAATAAATGGTGCAAATATTGGTATGGATGTAGTATTGAAACCAACGGACTTGTTGAAAACACTACGTGTAGGGAGAGTAATGCACTGTGTAGAAACGTTCTATGTTATGTACAAAATGAAAAGTACTTTTTCTTTTCTATACAATTTCTTGACGCTTCTTCATCCAAATCTTGTAGCATGTAAAGACAAATTATTAGATGAACCTCTCACTATTTCTCTTTGGATAAGGTCAAACTGTAGACTACAAATGCTTAAATAATGTTATCGAGTTAATGTATAACAGGGCGGGTTTGTTGATGTGAATACAACATAGTTTCATGTTATTAAGTACTTATATTGCCTCGAATGATTGTTTTGTGGTTGCATAATAAAAATATTGGGACGGATACGATCTGTGATTTTTACATATATAATACGCTTACAGACATTATGCCATTAGTCTGCATATATTTAGTACAAGTACACACAATTATTACAATTTACATCCTTCGATTTTTTAAATTTACAAAAATTATGCGCGATTGCAATATAACTAGAGTTGCACGGTACGGTATGTGGATTCGTAGAAATCTTTTTGCTTAGTACACATATGCTCACAATTGAGTTAAAATAAGTTTAAAATAACTAAGGGCTTCGGAAAGTCTCCATCGGAGGGGTAGGGTGGATACGTCGGTTCGTAATCAATCATGGGAGTCATCCATGTAGGTAAGGTATTTTTAAAAAATTGAAAAGGTTGGTGGTGTTTTGTCAGTTGAGTAAAAGTAGGTTATAAAAAAGATTTAAGTTCCTTGCATCCCAGTTGATTGATTGCGGAAGAACCTGAAGTAGATGTTTACATCCTACTAATTATAATTAATATACTTAACAATCAAATTCGTCAACAAGATTTTGGGTGTCCTTTCCCGTATCTTCACTAGGTTCAAAATGTCGTATTTGAATTTGAGGCGAGGAACGCTGAACGACGGAACTAGGAAGAATGGTCGCTATAGGAGGAGGTGTAGCGGGATATGATGAACTATTTAATCCCACACTACTACTACTACTTTGCTGTTGATCTACTTCAAACATGGGATTTGAGAAATCCCTTGCTTTCAGTTCGATCTTAGCATCTCCACTCGATGCAGTAGACCCCCCTCCAGCTAATTGTGAATCCTAAAAAAATGACGCCAATAGTTAAGAGCAAAGTTTTCAGTGTGTATGAAAATAATACAGCTGCAGTATTAGTTATATCGAGTACTTACATGATTCACAAACTCAACGTTGCTCCCCTGCCTAAAACTGACAGCGGACCCCAGCCCTTTTCCAATTAGGTCACCCCTTCGTTTAAAAAATATGTAAAAAGCACCACCACCCAACATTAGGAGGATGAGTAAAACTAGCGGTATGGCAATTGCAGTGGTTGAAACCCCTGAATTATCGTTACTTATTCTTCTTCTCGATATTTGCTCCCTGCACTCTTGCCCTTGGAATCCTTCTGAACAATTGCAGGTGAGTACTGTGTCGAACGCACATGTTCCACCATTTAGGCAAGGACATTTTGTTGGCAAAGGTTTCTCTCTCTCAAACACTGCAAAAACAACGACCGAATAATCAAATTTTATAGCCTGCCACTAATAAAATAAAGCAATGGGTATTTTCACATACGAGCTTCACAGGCTGAAGTTGATCCTTTCCGGAACAGAGTTCCCTCGGGACATGCACATCTTGCTCCATTTGGAATAATCAAGCAGAGGTGAGAACATCCAATAGTTTTGCAAGGATTTGCGATAGTCGTGTTGTACTTGAGCGGGTGATAAACCCTGACTTGAGTGGGATTCTCTAAATTCCTGTTGATAGTTACCGCAACTCCTCGACCAAACTTATCTTGCTTAAGTAGACTTCCGCCCTTCTCGCTGATCCAATAAATGCTTGATTCAAAAACATCTAGAGATACTGGACTACGCATTTGGTCACGAAGTTGGACAACTGTCACTCGGTTGCCCCCGTTGCGATCCATGGACTCTATAGTAGACAACTTCGTGTCAACCCAGTAAATCCTGTGACTATTGTGGTAATCTATGGTTAGGCCGGTAGGAGAGCGAATTGTGTTGTCACTAATCAAAGGATGACGTTTAGAACCATCCATCCAGGACGACTCGATCTACAAATTTGAAAATGTTATAGTATCTGAAATATGATATTTTACGCTTTCCTGCATTCCACCAGTTACCTTTGGAACGTTGCCAATATCGGCCCAGACGATTACGCCAAGTTCTGGATCTACGGCCAGGGAGCTTACAACTTCCAAATTTGTTGATATGACTCGACGGCGGTATCGACCATCTCTGTCACTCACAATCACGCTTCCCTTGTTCTTGGAAAAGTTTCCCTTGACAGTTTCACCCCAGTAAAGGTTACCTGTTACCCAATCCACCGCTAAGGAGCTGACTTTACCAAGCGATTTCACTTCCAGATCTTGTCCCATTCCGATTTGCGCTCCTGCAGTTATTCCAGGTATCCAGCTTCGCTTGATTTTTTTGGCTGATGAATCCGCGTAGTACATCATGTTGTTTATCCAGTCTACTGTGTCGATTCTTCCTTCCCCAAGGATAACGTCCTGATTGTGGATTCCATAAGACCGAATATTGCTACCGTCGGCGACCATGAGCTGTAATTTTTCAGGATCTTCGACGCGGCATTTCCCACTGTTGTCATGCTCCATCAAAAAACCGGGCATGCATGAACAACTAAAAGATCCTTTGTTGTTTTCACAGATTTGGCTACAGTTATTGATTGTTTCACATTCATTGATATCGTCACATTTCTTAGGGTTGAGTTTGCTGGCAATAAAACCGTGATCACATGTGCAAATGTATCCCTTAGAGGGTAGATCAACACAATGTTTTTCACAGCCACCGTTTGGAATGCTTGTACAATTTTGCTTTTCATCTGTGTTAATAATTAATCCAAAATATTATCAATTAGCATCACAAGGAAAAGAATGGACCGAAAAATCGAAATATTAGAATTAAATTTCCAAACGTACGACATCCTAATTCATCACTAGCATCACCGCAGTCATCGTGAAGGTTGCAGACCATAGATTTGTCAACGCACTTTTTGTTTGCACAACGGAATTCGCTAAAACCGAATATATTTATTAGAAGTCTGCTTCAATTATAAAACCACTGCACAGTATTGATACGCCATCATGAGACTACAGCTACACTCACCGAGTAAGACATTGGCGAGGTCGAGCTACGCAAATGGTGACATTATTCTCATCACTGCCGTCGCCACAATCATCTCGTTTATCACAAACTTGATGTTTGGGAATGCACTTATTGTTGCTACATTGGAAGCGGTGTACTTTGTCGCAAGAGAAGTCACCTAAAATGCAACAGTACATTGGTTAAATGCAAATTATTAGACTGATAACACCTCGCCTTGCTCTACAGCGGGAACAATTTGCACTGGTTCTACGAAAGTGCGAATGTTAAACTGTACTTACGGCATAAGCCAGGATCTTCATCAGTGCCATCAAGGCAGTCATCACTTCCATCACAGACGTCTTCTTGACTTACACAGACGTGATTTTTACACTCAAATTTCTCAACTGGGCAGTACTTTCCATCAGGATAACGAGGAGGACAATTAATCTCGTCAGATAAGTCATGGCAATCTCTATCACCGTCACATTTGAAGTGAGCTGCGATGCAATGCCCTGAAGCGCATTGGAAATGTGTTGCTGGACATGTAAAGTTGGCACAACCAATTTCGTCTGTGCCGTCACCGCAATCATCATCATGATCGCAACGCCAACGCATGGGAAGACATTTTCCATTGCCACATTTAAACTCAGATTCCGAACATTCACGATAGGACGCGCACTGTTCTGGGGATTCATCTGAATGGTCTCCGCAGTCGTTCTCAAAATCACACTTCCAACGCCTAAAAGGAAAGAAGGTAATGATAATGAAACTTAAGCTCTTAAATGCAAAAGTGAAGCAAAAGTATGGAACTTTAACTTACAAAGGAATGCAACGCCCATTTCGACAAGTCATTTCGCGCTCCGGGTCACATTTTTCGCAGTTCTCTATTCTCTCATCAGATCCATCTCTGCAATCAGGTTTACCATCGCAGAATAGCCATTTTGGGATGCAACGGTAGTACCCTGTAACAGATGGGCACCTTCTCCAACCCTCCGTGCAATTTCTGTAACGGCACATGTGTGCGGGCTCATCAGAGTCGTCTCCGCAATCGTTGTCAAAATCGCAGTACCACAACTTCTTAATACATTTGCCATTCTTACAAGCGAATTCGGTATCAGGATCACATGTTCGGTTATCTGAAAAGATTAATATTTATTAGCTAACTGTAACGTGTACGAACTGTTAGTTTCGGCGGATTATGAAAAATAAAGCAAACTCCAGCCTTTGGGTCGTAGTGAATAGTTCCAGGCCCAGCTTTTTAGATTTTACAGAGTAATTGCGATTTTAAGTTACTAAAAGGGGGATCGCTTATGGGGAATAGCATGCGGTTCTGGGTCTTCCAAGGAAGTTTTAAGCGTGTCCAAAACTATATACCCAGTACATGATACATATTTGGAAAGCCGATAAACTGGAGAATACGATTGTGATCGTATGACGGATGTAGCAATCAATTCCGGGTATTAGCAACTACCCGGGTAGCAGAATATTTTGGAAGTGCCCGGAACTGATTATTGGCTCCGTCATACGACAATAATCGTCTTCTCCAGTTTATGGGCTTTCCAAATATGTATCATGTACTGGGTTTAACATTTAGAAAACGCTTAAAAACTTGAATCGAATGGATCGACTTAGTAGACCCAGAACCGCATGCTATTCCTCGTAAGCAAATTCACCACTTAATAACTTAGAATCGCAATTAATCCGTAAAATCAAAAAGCTGGGCCTAGATAGGTTTGAACTATTCACTGCCAGCCAAAAGCCAGAGTTTACGCTATTTTTCATGATCCGCCAAAACTAACGGTACATGCACGTTACAGTAGGTGAGGTGACTGTATGAATAACAAATAAAGGTCTATGTTAAGGGTAGTCTAGTCGCAAACGCCAGCTAGAATAATTTCCTCTAGGAAATTATTCTAGCTATGAAATTCGCGCTTGAATCTGTTTCCAAAGTTCGAAATATTTACGGGTCAACAATGTAAAATCCTGAACTCATATAAAGCATAGAGTGTTCCCGCAATTTCCATTTACACCTAGGAAAACGATTCACTGAGTAATGAATTTGTTTGCGACTTGACCCTTGCTCGTATATTTATATAACCATAGAGCAAGTGTTCTTGACTATGTTAAAGGGTATTTTTAAAGAATGCGTTTATTTTACCGCAGTGATTTTGTCATGGCGATAGATTGTACGTGTTTTTGAAACCCGCGTATTCTATCCAGCACTATGACAAAACCAGTGCGGTAAAATAAACGCATTTTATAGAAATACCTCTTTAAGAACTTTACACTTACTACATTCGACTGGATCTTCATCAGAACTATCACTACAGTCTGGGTCTCCATCGCACTTCCAGGCGGAGAGAATACACTTCCCAGTTTTCTTACACTTAAACTCATTTTCACCGCAGTCGAAACTGCAACTTTCCTCATCTGAATGATCACCACAGTCGTTATGGCCATCGCAAATCACTGTTGGGGATGTGCAATTCTTGTTCTTACACTGAAACTGACCATTCCTATGATGTAAAACAAATTATGAGTGTTAAAATCTTTCTTAGCAGTATAAGAAATCTAAGCATAGTTAAGATGCACTTACTTGCAAACTCTTTCCGGGCAGCTGCTTTCATCTGTGCCATCCATACAGTCCTTTTCTCCATCGCATTTCCAATAGAACGGGATGCATTTGTCATCACCATTGCCGCACTTGTGCATACCACCGGTACAATTCGCAATGCAGGTGCGTTTGTCCAATGAAATAAAGTTATTTGGACACATACAGGAATGTTCAAGATGGTCTCCAGCGTTCTTCAGTAGACACAAATGGCTGCAACCTCCATTGTTTACAGAGCAGGGGTTGGGAATCTGCATTTGCTCCAAAGGATGATATACGTGCAGATCATATGGGCGGTGGGTAGTGTTTCTGAGAATCTTCCAGTTGCTTCCGTTAAACTTGTTAGCCTTCGCGATGGCCTTCAGATTCCAGTCGGTGTAATACAACTCGTCACCAAAGAGTGAGAGGGCGAAAACATGTGGAACATGTTGACTGCCCCGAAGGACCGTTGTTCTTCGGCTTCCATCCAAATCACAAGAATCAATGTAATCCAAATGAGCATCGGCAAAGTACAGCCTATTGTTGATGTAATCCAATGCTAGAGCGTTGGGCCACGCGATTCCTTCGTTCCATGTTAAAACCATTTTGAATTCAGAACCATCCATATTCATTCTTCCGATGTAAGCTTGAAGTTCCCAGGATGTGTAAAACAGCAGTCCTTGGAGAGGGTGGACAACAACAGCTCTTGGATCACTAATTCCAGATTTAAGAGTTCTTCGATTGGTTCCGTTCAATTCTGCAACTTCAAGAGATTTTGAGTGGCGATCAAGCCAGTACAATTTCTTGCCTATCCAGTCCACCGCCAATCCTTCCAAGCCGTGAGTTTCATGCTTGATAACCGCAATCTTCTCATTCGACCCAACTT
Organism: Sminthurides aquaticus; assembly: GCA_906901655.1. Classification (NCBI taxonomy): domain Eukaryota; kingdom Metazoa; phylum Arthropoda; class Collembola; order Symphypleona; family Sminthurididae; genus Sminthurides; species Sminthurides aquaticus. Next base: position 489,064 of record CAJQTT010000022.1, on the reverse strand, counting down.
TGGATCTGTAAATTGTTTTAGCTGTGACATCAGAGTAGTACATAGTTTCGTTGGCAATGTCGTAGTCAATAGCAACAACATTTCTCAGATCTTGGTGCACAGCTGCGTAGTGAGTTGCATCCAAACTCATGTTACGCACGTAGTATTTGTTCGTAAACACAATCCAAGGTTCAATAGCATCACGACGCTTGCATTTGGTTCCTTCTCTTTCGAAGTACGTCTCGTTACATTTACAGTGGAAAGATCCAGGTACATTCACACAGTACTGAGAACAAGAGCCGGGGATTGCGCACTCATTTATGTCGTCGCATGCCTTCTTATCCGCCAGAAGTCTGAAACAAAAGCAGCAAATGAATAATGCTATTTTTCTGATAAGTTAAGCACTATAATACAACAAACTCGAAGCTTCGATTACGTACTTGTATCCTGGGTTGCATTCACAATAAAATCCAGTCAACGTGTTGACACAATTATGGCCACACTGATTCGTTTCTACAGAAGCGCACTCATCAACATTACAATGCAGAGGTTCGTCGGACTCGTCGCTGCAGTCGGCAACTTTGTTGCAGACCAAAGAATTACTTATACAGTTTCCAGTATTGCACTTGAATTGACCAGGTGGACACGTTGTTTCGTTTTTGGCTAGAAAATAGAGAAATTAAATACAATATAAATCAGATTTACGCATTTCGTATTAGAAATTCGGAAGTGATATTACCAGGGCAATTACGCTCATCAGAACCATCGCCACAATCGTCTTCACCGTCACATCGGAAGCTATCTCGAATACATTTAAAGTTATTGCAAGCGAACTGTGTCGTGGAACAGGTCGCGTAAACGCCCGAACAGTCTTTTCCTTCATCTGACCCATCTCCGCAATCGTTATCCAAATCGCACTTCCAGACTTTGTTGATACACCTTCCATTCTTGCACTTAAATTGATCTTCAGAGCACGGTGCGGGAGTGGGACAGTTATGAATGGTAGAGTTTTCATCAGATCCATCGATACAATCTGGATCACCATCGCATACCCATTTACGGGGAATGCACTGTGAACGACCCCATTGTTTGTTGTCAGGGCAATAAATCTCGGTGGCATTGTCGCATTTACGGTTGTTACCTGCAACAACAAGTTTAATACAGGTCAACATCCACACCGTTTTGCATTTCGTTTTAAAAAACAATTTAATCTATTGCTTACACTGGTGGATTTTGTCATCCTCATCTGATCCGTCCTGACAATCGTTGTCTCCATCACAGATATACATACGTGGCACACAATTACCGTTGGCACAGGTAAATAAATCACCAAAGCATGTTTTTCCTTCCGACTTACAATATTCTGCCGGCTCATCAAAACCATCGCCGCAATCGTCGTCACCTGTTTGAATACATTGCAAATCAATTATATTCAATAGATTTCAAAAACAAAACGCATTACGGCTAAAATCTTAAAGAACTTACCGTCACAGTGCCATGTTCCTGGTATACACCTGTGGTTGGGACACCTAATTGAGTTGGCTGGGCATTCCCTTTTCGAGCAGTGAAGTGGATTTTCGTCAGAATTGTCTCCGCAATCGTTGTCACCATCGCAAAGCCAGAACGGCTCAACGCAGATAGTTGTTGTTTCGCAAGGCAAGTGGTTTGGAGGGCAAGTTTTTGTTACATTTTTGCATAAAGCAGCGGATTCATCCGAAGTCTTATTGTCCTTGCAGTCGTTCATTCCATTGCAAACCTAAATAGTCATCAATCCCATATTATAGATAAACCCTCTATCCAGATTGCAATAGTTGCTTGGTAAATACATTATGATCTACAAACACTTGCTTACCTGAGACTGTGGTATGCATCTATGATTAGCGCAAGTAAATTCTCCTTCGGCACAATTTGGGTAGATACAACCTTCTTCGTCAGAATTGTCTCCACAATCGTTTTCATGATCACACTTCCATGTTTTAAATATACAACGACCATTTCGGCAACGGTATTCATTAGGTCCGCAAGTATGGAAAGCTACAAAAACAGAAGCTCCGTCACCAATCTCCACTATTTTTGCGAAGCAATCTCCTTATGACACAAGAACAAACAGTTAGAACTCACCGCAGAATTTCTTCTCCTCATCGGAGTTATCACCGCAATCATCCTCACCATCGCAAGCCCAAAGGCGACTGATGCATTTGCCGTTAGCGCAAGCATACTTATTTCCATCGCATGTGTTGTTCCCATTTACGCACATTTTCCCCTCATTTACTAATTTATACCCGGGTTGACACTTGCACTCAGCAGTTCCGTTTCCTGCGGGATGACAACTAAAAGCGCAACCTCCGTTATTAATATCACAAGCGTTGACGGTGCAATTCTGCCTCTTTCTAGAAAAGACTTGGATATCTCTAGGGCTTTCATCGAGGCGCTTGACTATTTCAACCATGTTGGCGCCAGTGTGCTTTTCAGCACGATAAACTCCACGTAGTTGCAAATCTGTCCAGTATATCCAATCATCATAGACGGTAATAGCGAATGGATAAATGGTTGCCATTATAAGAACCTCTCGATTACTTCCATCTAAATTAGCCCGTTCAACTTTCTCACGGACAGCATCTGTCCAGTAAATCTTGTCATCCTCATAATCCAGAGCGAGACCTGAGGGTTGAGTGAGGTTCTTAGACACGATAACTGTTTTGAAGGAGCCTGCCATTGTAGCTTTATAAATTCTTCCAGACGTGCCGAAAATTCCCCAGTCGGTAAAGAACAGGGAACCACTATACAAAGTATCAAATCAGCATTAGCAATCTTAGTCTACGAAAACGGCCAACCACCCACTGCTAAAAATGCTAGCTGTAAAGGTCTTACTTGCAAGGATGGACCACAATGGCCCGTGGTCGGTCAACGTGAGCAATCATTACAACTTTGGTGCCATCAAGCTCCATCGCGTAAATTGAAGAATTTGCTGAATCCGTCCAATAGATCTGTATTTCATTTTTTAAGATAATTAGATCAGGGTCAAAACTAACATGAACTACATCCATAATTGTAATACCGCTGGTTTACCTTCTTGTGGACCCAATCGTATGCGATTCCTTCAGGATTGATATTTTTGTCAAGAACATGATGAATATTATTAAATTGTCCGATTTTGACTGTAGAAATCGAAGCTTCAGGTCTAATTTGGGTGAAGATAAGTTTTTCATCTGCATAATCGAAGTCAAGGCCTACTACATTCGTCAAATTGACAATAGGCATGAAGGGAACTTGGTTGGACTTGGGGTCTATATTAACACTTCGAATTTCGCTGCGAGTGGTAAATACTACATATTCGTCAACTTGAGCGCACTGCCGATTATTTTTCAGTTTTCCGATGGCACAGTCACAACGGAAATCTACGCTACTTCCGGGCATAGCAAAGCAGAGCTGTTCGCAATTGTTGAATCCACTCGTTACGCTGCACGGATTGTTAGGAACGGACGGCTGAGCAGTGACATCAAATACTGAGATATCTCTGAGATTGCCAACGTTGGTCTGAACACTTTGTTTGGTTGCGTTTACTTGCTTACCGGCCTAAAGTTAAAATTCAAGTTTTTGTACACCTTCATTTCCGGAACGCCAATGATAGCAAAAATTTCGCAAAAGAGCTGTAGACTTACTCTAAAGACAGCTCCAAGGTTTTTATCTCCCCAAAATACATCGGTTTTGAAGACAGCAATGGTAACTGGGCTAGGCAATCCTTTCTTGAATACTGCTCTACCACTTCCTGTCCATCCAACTTTCTGAATAACGTCAAGATGGACGTCAACCCAGTACACGTCGAAATTTTGCATATCGATGGTCAAGTCCTTGGGGTTACTGATTCCGCTAGTTACAATTTCAGTCCAGTTGGATCCATCGAGGTAAGCTTTGCCGATCCGAGGGAATTGACCATAATCGATCCAGTATAACAACCGCTTGACGGGATTGACAGCTAATTCTCGAGGTGAGTCGTTCACTTTTTTAACAAGCACTTTCCGGTTCGTTCCATCCAGTTTGCAGACTTCAAGAAAAGTCTCATGTGGGAATGCATTGGTAAAGTAGATTTGATCGGAAATCCAGTCAATAGCGAGTCCACGGAGCCCGTTCGAGCCAATGCCGGTGGTGATGACAGGAGTAAGCTCTGTCCCGTTGGGACGGATTCTGTACATTCCATTCCAGTAAGGTCGGTTGAAATCTATCCAATAAATCCAGTTACGAGCTACATGAACATCCGTATGGAGTACATTATGATCGGAACCTGGGGAACAACAAACAGTTGTCATGTCGTTAGCACTTCTTCAACCTGGATTGATCACGCGTTATTTTTAATGCCGGTGCTATTTTCTTCTTACCATAGACTGGAACCATAGCTTCGCTGGAATCGTCGACATTAAATCCTCGAATTCGGTCTGTTTGACTAACAACCATAAAGCTCTGTTGAGGATTACAGGTAGTTTCTCCGCTGCTTCGGTATCCAATGCTGCAAATGCATTTTCTACCACGATCCCGGTAAGGTACACATATTTGGTCACAAGCACCATTAGAGGCTAAGCAGATGTGATTAGTTCCTACAAAGTAAACCCGCAATCGATTGGTTTTAACTTCTTTCTTTGCTTGAACGATGGCTTTCCAAATTGTAGGTAGTAAATTTACTTACCGCCTCGCTTTCGAAAAACAGAAACAGATTTAAGGTCTTGTTCATTTTCTTTGATGACCTTGAGATTTTCACCAGTCACGTCAACACGGGCAACTTTCTCGAAAATTGGATCAACGAAGTACAACCTAGATTCGTACACACTGATTCCCACGGGCGAGCTTATACCTTGTTCTTCTTTCAGAATTGTTCTACGATTTTTGCCTTCTCCTTCTATAATATCCATAGCTTCAATCTGTGGAACAGCATTGCAGGATTGTATGAATTATGAGAACTCCAAAATAGAATCCTTAATTTACATATCCAAACTTCAAAAACTGGTCTCACTATTCCTGGTGACGATGACGAGAAATAGATGACCTTCTTCTCCAAATCGAAACTCATGCTTAAAGGTTTGCTCTTAAAAGTGGTAATGACAGTAGGGTTTGAACCATCCATGTAGGCAGCACCAATTTTTGCTGGAATCCCGAGTCCTCCGTCGTCCAACCAGTACAGTTTCCTGAATTCATAAATACCATTAATATGAGCTTGGTCAAATAAAGTTTTAATACACAAAAATCTCAAATCGTCCATCTTTGGCTTACCCTTCGAGAGGATCAAGGCTGATAACTTTAGGCTTGGAAACGCCAGTTTCATTCCCTCCAAGACTTGTTAAAATAATGGCCCGGTATTTATTTTTTCCATCAACTTTCAAAAGTTCGATATTAGAACTTTCCTTGTTACCAATATACAAATTTCTGCCAAGCCAGTCGAATGCAATCGTGTAAGGTGAACCGATTATACCAGGGTCTACAGTTCGGTCAAGCAGTTTAGTTCTGTTCCCAGACTCCATGCTTAGTTTGTAAATCGTTCCCTGCAAACAAGAGTTCGTTGCAATTACTAGTTCTGGACTGTGTCAACATGTACAGTTTCATAGCAACAATAAAACATACGTTTTCTTCTTTGCCTTCTACCCAGTAGAACTCGTGCAGTTTTCGATCAAAATCAATAACACGTCCATTTTCAACTCCTACAATCGGATTGAAGTAACCACTGTTTTCTTCGGCTAATGACACGTCCACAATCTGTGACCCCTTGATTATCATCAAATAAGGAGTTTCCTCTTCGATGCAACTCTTCTTGTTCTCCAAATGGAAACCAGGACGGCACATACAAGTATACCCACTAGGATCAGTTGGAGATAACAAACAGATCTGACTACATCCAGCATTGGCACACGGATTAGGGAACTGAGGCTGCAGGCTAGGGTGATTCACGTGTATCGACAATGGTTGGCTGACGACATGGTGAACTACGGACTGGTTGTCGCCATGATATTTATGAGTGGCAAGAATCTATTAGCGAAAGGAAGAAGTTAAATTACAACAATTATTAGCTACAATACGGTAAACCAAGAACAAGAATATAAAACCCATTATTTTTACCCTATTGAGCTGACGATCAGTCCAGTACAAGGTGTCTTCGAATAATGTAAGAGAATGGGCATGGAGGAGGTAATGACTCGAAGCCAAAACTTGCCGACGCCCAGTACCATCGTAATTGCAGAAGTCAATGTAATCCAACTTAGAATCCGCGAAGTAAACACGTTTATTCGGCAAATCCAAAGTCAAACCATTAGGCCAGTAAATTTTAGTTGTGATAATTGTTGTTCTGTTAGTCCCGTCCAGCCCGATTCGTTCGATCCTAGGGTTTTCTCCCCAATCAGTCCAGAAAAGCCATCGAGCACTGTAAACAGTAACCAAAGTCGGTAAGCAATGCATTAGTTTTGAAACTGAATGGTTGATCAAACCCTTGATTTTACGAACTATACACCTGCATGTGAGTGCTAATCAGGGCTGTAAGAAGGAAACTAATCCTGAAGGAAACTAATCCTACGTTTCGTATAATTTACGACAGAAATCACTGGTTACACTAATTAATAGAATTGCTAGCTACGTCTTGCCGCTACTATCAATGTTTTTTAAAAATTAGCGTTTGATATTGTCATAGATGGGAGCAGCCACGCTTGTGTTTTTGATTTAATTACCAGGTTGTTCGTATCTTGATTAATATGATAATTTTGAATCTAACTGTAAAAATATAATTGTTGAGACCATTATAAGAAATAAAATAAGAGGTGCAAATGTTGCTTACTCTGGACTTGGATCAACGACAATGCCTCTAGGATTTGTTATGTTCTTGTTGAGCAAAATAACCCTGTGTTTTCCATCTTCTTGACAGACTTCAAGAGTATGCAATCGGCTGTCCACCCAATAAATATTACGAGCTACCCAATCCAGTGCAAGACCTTCAACAAGATCTAGTCCCGAGGAGACGACCTTTAAGAAGGAAAACATAATTTACGACTTTAGGTTTTAGTCACTCAATCATGCTTTACTGAAACTAACTGCCTCACCTCTTTGACCTCGGAAGACAGTTTTTCCATTTTGAGAATCTTCTTGAGCTTCATGTCACTCCAGTAAATGGCTCCGGATGCCATGTCACTTGTGGTAGCAACAACATTTTCAACGACAACAGGCACTCTATCAATAGTGTGATCATCGAGATCGCTAATTAGAATGCTCCTTCGGTTACTGATGACGAGGTAAGCTGCACTATGATTAATAGCTTTGCAACTATGCTTATCAACTTCCAACTGATATCCGGCAGAGCATTTGCAGAAATAAGATCCTTTTTCATTAATGCACTGCTGCGAACATTTAAAGAGAGTACATTCATCAAAGTCCATGCAAATCTTAGTAGAATTTTTCTCAAGGATTTCTCCAGGCGGGCACAGGCAAAGTGGACCGGTAGGCGTTTGTTGGCATTTTCCAGATGAGCAGGACATGGGACCACATTCATTAAAATCGCAACTTGGCCCCTCATCTCCTCCATTTGGACAGTCTTGATGTTTATCACAAATCTGGGTAATGTTGATACACCTGTTGATCCCGCATTGAAATAGGTTATTAATTACATAAGTTTAGACCTTTTTGCAGGAATAGTATCCTTGGAGCAGTACGCTGGGACGTCACCACAGGTTTTGTAGCCGCCAAGAATGCATAGATTTTTGTGCCCTGGTAACATACCCAGGCATCGCACTAAGCATGTAAGGTATCAACGCTATATGTATATATGCTAGCTTGGCGACCCGTCTATGATAATTCTGATTCAAGCTCACCTTCCCGTGATATTGGGACAAGCCCATTCTTGATCTTTGCAGGTAAAAATCTTTTTACAAGCATGAGTCTCAGAATCTTCGTCGGAGCCATCTCCACAATCGTCTTCGCCATCGCAGATATACGCAGTATGGACACATTTGTTATTTTTGCACTTATAATATCCTGCTTGACAGGGTTTCTGATGACAGTCAGCAGGCTCATCTGATTTGTCCACGCAGTCGGGATTTCCATCGCAGTGCCATTCCTTGGGAATGCATATGCCGGATTTTTCGCATCTGAATAAAATAAAAACAGGCATCGAATCAAAAGGGTAGCTATTTTTGCAAGCCGTAATGTTTGGTTTCCGTTTGCGGATTCAAACTTCAACCTCTCAAAGATTGAGTGGTTTTTTTGAGCATAGACAATGGGATCATGATGAAAATTAGGTAAGTCAGATGTTAGATCTGTGTGATTGATGGATGGCACTACAATGTGCCTGAGAATGCAAATTCCATGTGAATCGATAGGTGATTCCTAATGCAGATGCAGGGCATTTAACATTTAACGATGGGGAATCAACAACTTGGGCCTCCAAAAGTTCCCTCCCCCATCCTAGGTTTGCAGGAAATCCCAATAGTCGCCATAATGTTAAAATGGTTATGCATGAGTTTGAAGTAGCGTTCCATGAAAATACTAACGGGGTATGGGATGAAGGAAGAAGTAATTGACAAATAACGACTAGGGTTTGGCTTTGACAAGTGAGTAAATTTGCACAGATCATCGAGTAATATGAACGTGCTAATTGTTGGGGGAAAACTTACCTGAATTGCTTCTCCTCATTACATTCATTAGCATTGACTTCGGGGCAACCAAGTTCGTCACTACCGTCATCGCAATCTGGTATGCCGTCGCACTTATAGCTTTCGTGTATACACTGCTTGAAGTTGTTGCATTTAAACTGATTATCCCGGCAGTTGACAGGAGGACAACCTGGAGGAACAAAGCATTTCAGGAATAAGAACAGTAAAGGCATAAAGAATCCAACAAAGTGGGTGGGAAAGAATGGAAGCGGGTGAAAGGAAGATAATCAGCTACTCTTCGTCTTCCTCCAATGTGATAGTAAGAGGACCGCAAGAGCCTGCCTACCTTCTTCATCCTTATTGTCAAAGCAGTCATTATCACCATCACAAACCCAGGACTGCGGTATGCAATGTCCGGAGCGCGGACAAGTAAACTGTAAATAGAAGTCATGAAGAATTATGCAAGAGAACTCAATGAGATACAAAGAGGGGCGCAAGTGGTAAAAATATTTCCCCATGAATATTTGTCATATCAGGAATGAAATTTCAAACAAGAGACTAACGACCGGAATTACGCGTACGTGTTAGCAAATACAGATACAGGCAATAAGCAAGAAACTTACCTGGAAGTAAGCGCAAGTTTTTTCTGCACAGAAGTCTCCCTCATCGGATCCATCTCCACAATCATTTTCAGAGTCGCATCTCCATGTTCCAGGGATGCAGCGTCCGTTTTCGCATCTGAATTGGCTGGATTCACAAGTGACATTCACACACCCGACCTCATCGCTATGATCACCACAGTCGAAATCAGAATCGCATTTGAACGTGGATGGGATACAACGTCCGGATTTGCATTGAAATTCTGTAGAAGAGCATGTTGGCTCTAGGAAAGAAACCAATAGAAGTAATATTAGCAAAGAAGATAGAGAAAGCGATGCTTGTGGATTAATGAAGCGATGAAATCAAGATTACTTGTGCAATTCCTCATTTCATCTGAATTATCAAGACAATCATCATCTCCATCACAGACCCAGGATTGTGGAATACATCGTTGATTATCACAAGTGAAATGCCATGGGTGAGAGCAAACTTTTACAACTTCCGCTGCCGGATCCACTACGCACTTCTTCCCGTCCAATTTCTCCCCATTTGCACAACCACATCGAGCCTCAACACCACCTTTTTTCTTGGGCACTGGGAAACACAAGCCTTCGCAACCGTCGTTGTCTACGGAGCAGGGATGAACACCAATGTTTTTTTGATTCTTCCTCGAGTATATTTTGACACCGTACAAACGATTACTCTCGTCCACCCGTGTAACAATTTCTTCATTTGCGCCTGTCGTCTTGTTCAACCGGAAAATAGCATCCAGTCGCCAATCCGTCACGTAAACATATCCTGCATGAACAACTAAACTGAAGGGATGTCTGATGAATCTACTCGTAATTGTCTTGATGTCATTGCCGTCCAAATTAGCATGTTGAATGTGATCCAATAAGGCGTCACACCAGTAAAGCCGGTCCTCATCATAATCAATCGACAATCCGTTTGGCCATCCAAGTAAAACGTTACGGAAGACAACAACATTAGTTCCATCTGCATTAGCCCTTGAAATATTAGCAGGACGGTCCCATTCGGAATAAAACAAGTAACCACGATTGGGGTGAACTACGATTGCACGAGGTCGTTTCAAGTTACGTAAGAGAACTTTTCGAATAGTCGTATTCCGTGTTGATAGTACTGATAGAGTTCCCTCTTTAGAGTCAATATAATACAAGTTCTTGCTGGCCCAGTCCATGGCGAGTCCTTCAACTCCTTCGTTTTGCGCAGCAAGGACAATTTCACGATGGGTTCCGTTCCGGGTAACACGGAAAATGACGTCTTGCAAAACTGCGGGAGAATCATTGCAAAGTGATTAGCTCGTGATTAGATTTACCGCCTTATTTACAGACCTCGTCAGCATTCTGGTTTTCACATCTACCAGCCGGCAGTCCGTAACAGCTTCCATGTATGAAACTGCCACACAGTTCGACTACAACATCAACGCGCAAAGAAGGAATTTGAAGATCATCATACCATCAGAATAGTAAATGTAGTCATCATAGGCATCAAAGTCGAGTCCAACAAATCGTGCTGATCTTGAAACAACAGGAACTATGGCATCATTGAAGCTTTCGCCTACAGGGTCTAGGACTTGTCCTTTCACGAATTTTTGTTGACTGTAAATCAGAAACTCGGAAACACCTACGGAGGGAGGATGAGAAAATGAATAATGGCAGCATTAGCAAGTAACTCAGAACTAGGAGTGAAATGATTTCATTGAGAGCCCCAGGACTAGAAACTTGAAGAGAGATTAATGAGAATAATGGAAAGAGAGCTCTGCTATGTTTTTATGGTAAAAACTGATGACAATGGTGAAGTTAAAGTTAAAAACAAGAGAAGGATGGCTAGGCATGGGCTGTTATGTGAAGTGGATGATGCCAGCGTTATTGTCATTTTAAATGCTGGGGATCTGGATGGTGGAGGTGTATAAAGCGTTTGGACAAAGGCTTGTAAACGCAAAACGTAGGTGTGAAATGAACCGAATGAGCCAGTTTGTAATGCGTCTGTAATAATCTATGGAACCTAATGGGAAAGGAGTAAATGACTCGACTGTGAGCTCCACTGCATATTTCCGTTTTTCCCACTGCATAAGGAGGAATGACGAAGCGTTTGAAGGAATAAGACTCCCTTCGCCTGCGTTTGTTTATCGGGAAAAACAAACTGCTAAGGTTTTTACGATCATTTGGATTAGGATTTAGGATGGTAAATATATGAAAGGTTAGAGCTGCGAAGTAAGAGCTAACCCGGTACGCTACTTTCGCCCTTGCTGACAGGGCAATAGAAAAGAAAATAGAGCTATCAAACCTTTTTGTGGGCTTGAAAGGGTTATGGTGATTCCAATAAAATGATGGTTAAACTTGTTCAGCCTGTGGATTGATGTGGATGTAAACGAGAACCAGAATGGTGTGAAGTGTGTGTTAATAAGAGAGAAGAGTGGGAATTGAGCGAATTTGAAAAAAGTATCGCAGTCGTCGCGATTACCCCGAATAAACGATGACAATAAAAGAGAAGCTAGCGTGGAAAAATTTGCCTTACTTTTACCAACATCCCCTCTCAACAAAAGTATTTTGTAGAATTACATGCATATATCATATATGCTTCACATCCCTGATTGTGAATGATCCCATGTTACTCGCTCCCTCTTTCAGTTCCTCCAAACAATAATTACAATACTCGCTCGCTCACAGACATCCTTAAACCGCTTGAAATCAGGATTTCTAGTCGCACATATCGAGCTAACGCGGAGCTGGTTAACTAGCAAGCGCTGAGTTCTACACGCATATATGATAGTTTATGATAGTCAGTGAGCCAGCATTCTATCCAACGAAAGAGAGGAAAATAAATTACTTCTTCACAGTGTTTCAATACATTCGACCTGGCTTGGGCATGTGTAAACTACAGTGGATTGGATTGATGACCAAATTTAATGATGCTGGCTGGATGGATTGAATGTGTTGCCCTATACTGTTGTACTAGAAAACCCTTGTGACCTCTAATCTTCAACTAATTCCTATTCTTTTTGTTTTAGCAAATAGAATGAGGGAAAAATGTGTAAGAGCTCTGCACTTCGGGCTTGACAATGACAAAAGGCTAAGTTTACACAATAAGGAGCTGACGCTGACGAGGAGAAGATCAAAGAAATCGGCTTCAAGGCACGCCCAGCCAAAGGATTTACTCCGAGACAGGCAGTTAGTAACGTTTCGCAAATTCCTACTCGAAAGGAATGGGAATAATGAGAAAAGCTAAGTAAACCAAAGGGAAGTAAGTAACGGAAAGGTATTGATGTGCAACACCGTTGCACTTTTCCCCCTCCGGCTCGGATCCTCTCTTAATCACAGGTCTGTTTGAATCATGCCGATAGAGGTACGACTTGTACGAGACGAGGTTAGAAAATTTAGTGCGCGAATGATTGCTTTCTTTTTTGCTGGGAGAAGAAGAAGCGTTAAATTCATTTTAAAGTATGTTACAGTCACGTTATTAGGATGAGCTGATGAAGGACGGGATTGGAGGGACAGTTTTTTTAATAGAAAGTATTGCATACTACATGTCGATTCTACGAACACGCAGAAGTTTTTTCTTTAAACAAATTAAAATAATGATGTTGAAGGCGAAAGGTGATGTAGTCGGTAAAGTTCATGAATAGGGTAGTAGGAATAAGGATGATTTGCGAATGTTAGGCGGGGCTCTTAAAGAAGATGTGGAAAAGTAGAAGAGGATCAAGTACATGTAAATAATCAAAAGTTACTTACGATTACAGTTCTTCCGATTTTCTGCCAATTGTGATCCAAGATTACAAGCGCATTCATATCCAAGCTCGTCATTAACTTCGGTGAGAATGCAGAGGTGCTCACAACCGCCATTGTTGTCGCCGCAAGGTGAAGGTATCTTCGGTTGGAGGAGAGGATGAACGGCTTTGATTCCCTTGGGTTCCCTTGTTTCTGAACGGTTACTGTACAAGACTACGGAGCTATTGGCTCCAAGAAACTTGTCAATCGCAAGAACACCTTCTTTTGTCCCGTCCGTGAAGAAGACTTTGGATTCGAAGACGGCTAATCTCGATGGCGATGGAACATAAGCTGGACCTGTAGACCCATAAGGGGAGGATATGACTATAGTTAATGATCATTCAAGACTTCCCATGAACTTCGTCACTGATAATTTCGAGGTGTTTCTTGATCTCGTTTGGGGGTTTGTGGAGAATGGAAGATACGGAGTGAGTGAGTGAGTAGAAGCACGCTTCTTGGACGCATAGTAATTACATTATGTTTAAATTAGCGACTCTTAGGGAAGGCAAGTGAATCTTATTTCTTGTCATACATGATAATACATGACGGGCCAAGCGTAGAATCTTTCTTCGTTTGTCTTTTTAATTTGAAAGCACATTCAGATTGCAAATTGCGAAGATTCCTCACGCAATCTCGTATCTCCTTACGCCTTTCGCCCCATCGGTCTAACTTAATTCTCTGTACATAATACTTGCCGGCAATTTGTATTTCGTCGACCAAACCTGCTCTGTGCTTTGCTCGCTACTTGCACTTGTATCGTTCCAAAGGTGAAAGGAGAAGATCGGAATAAAACTTGAAACTAGTATCATCATATGCATGGACTTGAAAAAGTGCCGCCTTTCCGGAGGTTTCGCGAAACTTTTTCATACACAGAGGGTGATGCCTCCTACTTTACCACGCCATTCAGAACGCTCCTGCATTTGCAAACTGCAAGTAACGGCAAGCATGAAGACATCGTTCAATAGCTTGATAGTTTTGAGACATAATCGTGTGTTCAGTATTCAATTAAAGTTACAAGTAATCGCTTGCCGTCAGTAGAAAAAAGGTAAAGCTAAACATGTTTTTTCCACTTCATATAAATAGATGTTAATTTTAAATGAATTTTTTTTAATATTTTCTGGCCTAGCAAACGCTTTTTAGGAAACTAAAGCAAAATATATGCAGTAAATTAATTACTAGTTACGGCTATTGTATGCTGTTAGGATAAAACTAAAACTAGCGTGAATTTCAGAAAGAAGTACTAACTGTTGCTTCTTCATAAGTTGTCATAAGTTAAAAAAAGGCCAAAAATCTTAATTTTGGAAACGTCATAACATTCCTTTGACAGGTAAGAATTCGACGAACAGAATTTTAAAATTACCGGAAAGGTTAATATGCTTTAAATGAAATAATTTCATAAAATATTAGTAATTATTGTTGAAGTTATTTCATAATGGTAATTTTAAGCACTGGAAAACAGCATTTGACCTCACGTGATGTTTTGTTTCATCAAACCAGACGCGATAAGCGAAGTCAAATATATTCCCTACATTCGCTGAAAATGAAATCGTCTATCACAGGAAACTAAATTTTATCGTTTTTTCAGGTCTGGAAAGTTAGAATAGACTCTCAAAGTCGTGGTAAAATACGAGGCATCACCCTCTAGTACAGGGCAGGAGGCTTTCATGAGGTTAAAACGTCTAAAATTGGTTAGTAGAAGAAATGTTTCCTTGCACTTCAGAGAAGCGGTTGGCCCTATGCCCTAAGGTGGCTTTAGAGTAATTCATGGAAAGAGGATTTACTTTAAGCGATATACACATTTTCAAATGATTACCTCTGACGACGGGGAAACGATTTTTTCCATTATAGTCCACGGTCTCAATGTAATCCAGTAGACTATCGCACCAAAAAATTCTTTTGGTAACTAAATCAAGCGTTATCCCAGATGCTCGGTAGACTGCTTCGTTGACTACAATAGTGACGGAGGTGCCGGCCATTGTTGCTCGTACGAGTCTCGTACTATCCGCAATGAACATCAACCTAGATTCCGAAAAGTAAAACAAAAATAAGTATATAGATAACTATCAAGGGGAAAGTTGAGAGAGGCTCATTATAAGCGAGTATATAGTTTCCACGGAAGTGAAAACATTTAAGACTTGAGTGACTTGTGAGTCAACTTCACTACATACTCCATTTGTTTTTCTTCCCTCCCCTGCAAAATATATCCTCCTTCACTTTACCCCTCTTGTTTATTAATCTAAAGACTCATCTCAGCCTCATCCTTGAGTTGAGGTCGGATCGAGGAGGACAAAGTAGAAAAAGAGGCTCATGGAAGGAATTGTGGGAATCCTTGTAAATAGTTTGCCCTACTCAAAGAAAAACTGCAAAATTCCTCTTGTTCTCGGTGCACTTACAATCATCTACACCGAGTACTCCTGTCTCCCTTAAATTTCCTTGTTTATAAGCACTGAGAAACTAGTGAGAAGTTTTTAGCGAGAGACTCGCAAGAGAATAGCATGTTATCAACATTCAATTCATTCATCAAAAAGCTAACTAACCAGCTGAAATGAAAGCTATTATGAGTGCAGTAAATAAGAAAATATAATCATCACGTGAGGAGGAAGGTGAGAGCGATTGGGTAGAATCCTGAATTCTGTGTGAATCAGGATTGGATTTGCTTTCCTTTAACGTAGAACTGAAGTCAAAAGCCGAGGAATAAAATATAAGCTGCCAACGTAATCACTATGGGAACGATTGGGAGAATAGATACAGTGAATTTGCATCCATCGCTCTTGAACTGAGGGAAGATTGCCCCGCCGGGTTGTTACAAGTACAAATCCGCGTGAATAGAAATAAAGATGACCAGGAGGAAACCAGTACTGAATACGCTACCACCGGATTAGTACCCCAGCAGCTCCAGACTATGTTCTTCCACTTCAGTTCTACCTTTTTCATCTTTCTCGACTACTAACTGGCCGGATGAGGTGGCTGCTGGCTCAAAGTGATGTAAATGATATGACTTGAAGCAAGGTAAACATCAAGGATGATAGATAGGATTCGGGAGGTTATTAAAATGCTGGAGTGCATTCACATCACTTCAACGTTTTCTCTCACACTCAACTCAAGCCTTCCCCTATCCTAATCCCTGTCCGAATGCCTCTTCTCAGAGAGACCTCAGGAGATTGTAAAATTTAAGATGCAATACGCGATGAAGAGTGAGTTCACCTAGCTGATGAGGTGAGGAACGAGAGAAATATGTATAATCTTTACAACCTTATGACTTTATCTTAAAGACAATACATCTAAGGGGGAGGAGAAGGGGAGGAATGGGTTAAAAGCCAGCTACAAAACCCTTTGCCAACTCAGACTCAAAGCTGAATGACACAAGAATGCAAGTTACGCAAGAAGACATTCAGTTTCTTCCTTACCCTGCTGTGGGATCCAATGCAATATCACTCGGGTTCGTCAAGTTTCTTCCCAGCACGATCCCGTGGAAATGTCCGTCAAATTCAAACACGTCAATCTTCTGTCCGAGACCGTCAACCACATACAACTTGTCACCGATCCAGTCAACGGCCAATGCCACTGGAGACCAACTACCACCAACACTGATTTCACCACTTTTACCACCTTCCTTCCCGTTCAAATGTCCCACGGAGTAAATCTTCCGGGTATCCAAATCCGACCAGAAGAACAGCTTTTTCCCATAATGATAATCCAAACCAGATCCGCTTGTCGTGTTCACGAATAGCTGCATAGAACCAAATCCAATCATTATCATTATACAGTCTGAATTCCTGAACATTGTTTATGCTATACTGTAGATCTGCAACCCTGGTCAATTTTTTCCCCGTTGCATCATCGGACTCATGTGTTCATTGCATCTCACACTCTGACATTTACTACGAATTTCAAGGACAAGGTCATACATGACATTCAATAGGTTTAGAGGCGACACTTACCAATTTGTTGGTTCCTTTGGTATCCATTCGGTAAATATTTTGATTGTGAACAAAATATATTTCTGCAGTATCTGTGGAAGAAGCCTTGCACGATTTCCCATCGACAAGCTGGTATCCTTTTGAGCAAGAGCAAGTGTAACCCCCATTCGTGTTTTCGCAAAATTGGTCGCAGGGGCCCCATTCTTCACATTCGTCCTTGTCTGTCAAGAAGATATTTAACCAATTTGAGATTCTTCGCTCAAATGTTTGTATCTGCGCTGTGTTGATTTCATTCCGGAGAAACAACCGCGCGTGGCAAATTTAACTAGACTCTTCAATCGTGAAGCATTTTTGCGCACAAATAGATCCAGCAAGCAAATTGTACATGTGTACGGAAACAAGCAAAACAAAAATTCAATACTTCAAGGACTCGTACTAGATTAATCCCTTCTACTGGGTTTCTTACTCCACTTACCAATACAGGATCTGGAATCATTTGCTAGTTGATATCCCGTGGAACAAATGCAGACTCCGCCTTCTAATGATGGCTTACACTTGTATGAACAGTCCAGGGCAGAGCAAAGGTTAGATCCTGTGAGAAAATGTATAATAGTCAACCTTTTCATTATTCGACCGTAAAAGTACTTATGGGGAATTTTTCGGCTGGTATTATGATGAATAATCAGGGAGAAATTTGATAGTCATGCTGGAATTTAGTGGAACACTATTAGGATGGGCATGGAATGTTGACATACCGCATGAGATTTCATCTGATTTATCAGCACAATCATGGATTCCATCGCACACTGAGGTTTTATCAATACACTTAGGTTCTCCATCTGATTTTCCCTGCAATTTAGACAACAGTGTAACGTTTGTATTCTCTTGACTCTGGATGGAGACGCCCTTAAGTTCCAACATTTCTATTCTACTGCCAAGGCATGCTCGCAAAGTCTCACGTGCGTAGGGAAAAGTGAAAAGTGAAACTGACGAAGGGAAACCAGATAATTTTAAGATTCTCACTCACAGTCATAAGTTTTGAAAAGGTGGATAGAAATGCTGCTACAAATTAGAGTTTAGTTAATATTACATATTCTCTTGATGAGAGTGAGAGAGTATTTAACTATTAATGTTTTAATTAAATTTACGTTTATACCTAGGAGAAGGTAATAAGAAATTATTATTACCTATTCCTCAGCACGAGCTTGCAAATATTTCCAAGTTTTTGATGAGGCGATAAGAAGCGCTCTCACTCACTCTCTCACCATTCTAAATTCTCACACATATTTTTTTCTACAAGCCATCTTCTGAGAGCGTTTACAGAAGAGGGCAGTTGGGTTGGATATAATTAAACGCTATTTAAACTTATAACTAGAATGTGCAACAATATTGTATTTAAATGCCAGATGAATTCACAAACCCTTTAAAGAAGACGATAATCAAATGAGCTAAGGCTGGTTGATAGATAGTGACTACTAATAACTAGTTCATTATGTCACAGCAGCGGAAGGTGCTGTATTTTTAGTGGTAGTTGAGATGACTGGAGCTTTGCCTGCTACAGTGGAATCAACTCCTATGAAAGTAACAAGTGGTGTCGGACTTACTTTAGGACAGTGAAATTTGCCTCCGGAGCATCTGATGGTTGTACAATTTTTCTCATCAGAGCGATCTGCGCAATCCATCCGTCCATCGCAATGCCATCGAGAGGGTATGCAAAATTGATTGTCACAGCGGAATTGCTCTTTGTTACAAGCGGGGAAGTTGCATCCCATTTCATCAGATCCATCTTCACAATCCTTTCTATGGTTGCATTTGTACGATTTGTCAATACATGCACGACCGTTGGCACAAGCGAAGGTTGATAAACTACAACTCAAAGTCCTGCAAATCCATACCAGATAAACATGGTCGAGGCAAATTAGTTAAGTCATTTTTCTGGAAATATTTTACAACGATCTCACTCCAAGCGAACTAGGCAGGGTTGCGGGCCAGCTGTAGGCTTTAGCCTTAACAGCGATCAAGTGCGCATAATACATACATAGAGTTCAACTTATAACTACCATGACGCCTTCCTTCTTACTTATTCACTCCTCCACGCTCTAGTTACTCACCGATTCGGGCAATTTCCTTCATCCGACTCGTCTCGGCAGTCAAAATATCCATCACATTTCTTAGAGGGGGGAATGCATAGTCCATTCCCACATTTGAAGTCATCAGTATGGCAAGCGCGGTACTCTGTACAGTTATTTTTAGTTACAATCCCCGAACGTAAATGATTTTCAAAATTCCTATTCCATAGCCTCCTAGTGGTCACCCGTCAATATATAATTAACGGAAGACATAACTAGTCATAACGTTTGACAGATGAGATGTTATGGGCGAAGGTACAAGAGGAAATAGTACAAATTTCTCTCATCTTGCTGATTCCTTACGACATGACGCAATGCATACACATCCAAACAGGCTAGCATTTAGCATGTTGAACGGCTAGCTGATGAAGTTAGCTTTACATTGTTAGCATGCTACCAAGTTCTTCATAAAGAAGCGTAGCGTCATACAAAAGGTGTAAAACTACAAAGGCAAAGAGTGTGATGGGGTTTGGTATGATTACATAAAAGTAGGAATTGAGGGAATAGAAAGATGATCCTCTAGAAGAAACGGAGATGTATTTAACGAAATATGGAGGAAACCTGTTTTGATCTGCAAGGGAACGTGAAGTTTTTCAAGAGAGGAGCGTAAAAGTTTGTTACTCTGAGAAATAGGTTGGCCTAAGTTTTATCATATGTATATGTATGTCCACATTTTGGGAATGAAGAGGACGAAAGATGAAAGACGTTCTGATATTGTGAGCTGTTTGGCTTAACAAAAACTGATTTAAGGGAATGAACACGCCAACAACAACTGTTATGTGATCCTTGCCAAAATGCATGGATACGAATCAAACGGTTATCGTTGTTTAGGATTTTAGACGAAATTCGTGAATGGATGAAGGAGGTGTCCTGGCTTGGGATTCACTTTGGGACTGTTGGATAGGGATGCATTTCCGTGTTTACCAACAAGATGGAGAAAACGATTTGAAGATGATCTAGTTGTTATTGTTACAAGCTACTGTGTATGTATGATGATGAAAAGAAGGTGGTGCGTGTGATTCAAGGAAAAGAGTGTCTTTGACTCACGGCAATTCTGCTCATCCGCCTTATCGAGACAATCAGGTTGTTTATCACATTTATAGTGCAATGGAATACAATAAGAGGAATTCCATTTGTAGACGCCGCATTTAAATTGCGTTGTTGAGTCACACTCAGGTGGTGCTGGAAATAAGCAAAGAAATACAACTAACTTACTACCGACCGTCAACCGTCATTCACCATTCCAGAAGACAAGAAGTTGGAAAATAATTAATAATAATATCTTCCGCTCTCAAGTAACTCTTATTTCATTAGCTTTTGGAATCCAAAAGCGCACCAGAGCTTTCGTTTCCTCATCGCTGGACATCTCACAGCTTCACAAACTCGTAGTCACCACTCTCAGCACTTGTATTTACTTTGACTTGCTTAAAATAGCGTCGTAGTAGTTAGCAATAATTCTGAGAATCCTTCATAAATTTCCATCCAGTCAGCCTTTTTCACAGTATTTAACATCCCTGGTTCAGCCAAGTGCTCATTCACTTCTCGGTCGCACCAGCAAGTTATGGCGGTATAGAATTTGGTGGAGCAATTGGAATAAGGGAGTAGGTATACACTTTAGGGTCTTAGAATTCCAGAGCGTGACGATTTCGAACGATAGGAATATGGGCACAGGCAAGGGTCGAAATTGAAAACATATGAGTTCTTTGCTGTAGTGCTTGCTGTGGAGGGAGTCAAGAAGGAGAGTTGACAACAACAGGTAATAAGTAGTAGTTAAGCTGCAGGGTGGAAAGAATGGAAAGAATGGAAAGATTGAGGAAAAGGGTGATGGGAATAATGGAAAATTAATTTGTCTACGTGGAACTTGAATAGTGGTGGTTGGTTGTTGGAATTGGAAAGGTCGGGTGCTCGAAGGGAAAGCAAAGCACGATAGATTCGTGGATATAGAAAGTAGAGGAGGGATGGGGGATTATGGGAATTTTAATAGCGTTCCATGCAAATTGGTAGCCATTTGGGAAAACCCACAATTTTACACATTTAAATCACTAATTCCTGTAACTTATGGATGGACAAGAAATGAGGAAGATTTGGAAATACACGGTCCTATCCAGTTGGAATTAGAACAGCATATTTGTTTAGACGTCCTTTCCAAATTTTCCTGCTCGTTTTTAATCCTCCAAAGGTAAATATTGCCAAAACTTTCAAAAACACTGGAGAGGAATATGGTTTGGAAGGCACATTAAAAGAAATTCATGGCGCATTGTAATTGCAGGGAGTTACGCTTTAGAAATTAAAAAAGACAGTTCCGCTTTTTAAATTGTCACAAATGACCTTCACTTCTTGGTGAAAACCATGAGTGCTATGTACTCCGGGCTTTTCAGTTTTGAAAGAAACCGCATGGAAATTTCCCTTCAGTATACGTGTAAAGTAACTTGTTGAGTTTCGTATTCGTAATGTCGCAATTCAGATGACACTGGAGACGAAAATCACTAGTGCTTTTAAAAAGGCTGAACTGGTAGTTAGAAAGACGAAGTATTGGATTTTTGGAATGGTTTAATTGAGAGCGGAAGTTGCTGTGTGAAAAATGAAATTATAATTACGGCAATCCCCGGTCTCGTCTTCGGCTCCAGCGCCGGTGGACGTAGGCGGTCCACAATCATTGTGGAAATCACATATCCATCTTTTAGGAATACACTTATTGGATGAGGCACAATGGAATTGATCGGACGAACATGTTATAGTCTCTGTAGATTGTAAATTTGAATTATTTTCTTCACTAAACCTAGATGCAGAACTGTTATAAATGGTAATCAAATGGCTTTTCTTGGGATCCACATAGCGCGTACCTGAAACTGGAAAAAACCAAAAAGAAAAGCCATTAAAATCATCAATCATCCATCATACGTGATCATCAATTGACTACCAACCTTTGATGCATTCAATCAATCCTACGCAGTTGATTCTCATTAAGTAAATTTATCATGGATGAAGTTAGGGGCAGGGGTGGGGGATTGTGTTGGGCAAGAAGGATTCAAGGAATTTTCCGCACTTCCAATAACAAACACAGTGTAAGTGAGAAGTGAGCTAAGTTAAGCATGTGTATAGATTAATTACGCAAGGAATAAGAAGACGCTTGTCGCTTTGGAAAGTCGCTACGATATTATTAAGTGTTTCATACTGGAAGGCGTGGGGGAGTAACACAAGGTAGCGAAAATTCGAGTAATTTTACGGGCATTCGGGAAACTAGGAAACAGTGCCAGAGCTATCCAGCTGAGATTTTGGACTGGAGGAGTAGGACCGGCCTACAGATTTTGACAATCTTAGAAAGGAATCTTAGGAAGAGGAAGGATTTGGGGAACTTTTGGGGAACCGAATACATGATAGATTTTCCGCCAATTGCAAACACTACCAAAATTTTGGAAGGATTTTAAAACTAGTAAGTAAAAAAAATAAAAAACCTGTTGATTCTCCGAAACCCGAGCCGATGATGAATAAAAGGAGGAAAATAATTTCACCCATACTGACCCGAACATATTCAAGGCACCAACTACTACGAGAGTATCAAATGCGATAGACAGGCCGGGGGTAAAACATGACAATGTAAGTAGGTAAGAGAAAATATCCTCACCTCCACCCTTTTTCTCTTCGCTCCACACTC
Source organism: Sminthurides aquaticus (assembly GCA_906901655.1). Taxonomy (NCBI): domain Eukaryota; kingdom Metazoa; phylum Arthropoda; class Collembola; order Symphypleona; family Sminthurididae; genus Sminthurides; species Sminthurides aquaticus. The sequence goes on along the minus strand of CAJQTT010000022.1, from coordinate 466,375 downwards.
TACTCTGGCATGTATTCTGATTATGAGAGAGCCACCCCAGGAGTAGTTCCTATGTTAACTCTTATGCATGTCAATGTTAAACCCCCAGTAGTCTTCGTCTTCTTCCTTTCTGCCTTATACAAAAACTTAAGCTTGAATCCTGGTGTACTTAATAGTAAGAATTACAAGCAAGTTAAGTTAGTTGTATGAGGAATGGAACGGTGATGATGGTAAGTTTACCAACTAGAGAGAAGCCTTCACGAAGCCCACACAACCTATGCTTCAGCGCAAATAAGCCGTCCTCCAAGTTAATCTACAAGGGCAGTTAACCAAAGTTTGAACGTCTGACTGCGGCATAAGCCCGATGTTTACAGTATTTTCTGGGAGGAAGGGTGCAAATCCTGCGGGATATAACAACGTTCATCAAATTGAGAATGAAGAGGGAGAGGGAGAGGGAGAGGAGACGAAGAGTAAAATCATTCGGAGGAGGAGGCAGAAGAAAAGTCAGCATCTTCGTCCCATCATCCCCTTGGAAAATCCCACCAAGCTCCACACACCAGAGTTACTCTCCCAATGAGTCCGTACCTGTTCAGGTGAGAGAATCTCAAGCAAAGACGGAGAAGACAAGGATCAGGTCTAAGGAAAGGAAGACAAAATAGCAGAGAAGAAACTAGAAGACGGTCGGGGAAGACACGAGAAGGTAAAAGAGCAAGTTGTTTTCCCCCATCCGCCCCGGCCCCATCCAACCAGTCAAGCTTTTCTCGTTTACACACAGGTAAATGCAGGTATAAGACCATAACCATGGAAAAGACGTCAAATGAAAGTTAAAGCAAGCAACTTTGTTTCTTGTTATCTACCTTTTCTTAGTTTATTGGTGAGCTAAAGCCTCTTCCTTTCTTAAGGTAAGGCCTAAGTTACGTGGTTTTCAGCGTTAGACTTGACACTCAGGCACTCAGGCAAACAAACGAACAGGCAAAATACTTCTTTATACTTTTAATTATCGTCTACGCTTCCCCGTCCAACCAGCCTCTCCTCAAAGCTAAACCTTCTCAGTATAAGCAACATTAACTTTAAACCAGGTACTTGTGGTACAATACTGAATATTCATGCGGGGTATGACTTTGCATTATGCAAGCTGGTGCTTAGGCTAGACCTAATTTTGCCATTCTCAGGAAAAGCTTCCCGTAAATATATACCCGTGTTTCTCTACCGTTTTGCAGTAGCAGTAGCAGTAGCAGTTCTAACAGTAATCAAGTTCGGGCTCAAGTGCCTCACACTCTCGCATATAATTATATACCAGAATCTGTTAATAATTCCATAAGTAACCTAAATTGATACCCGAGAAGATATTCCTCAACTAGATATAACTTATGGACGATCAAGACGCTTAAGCAGAAATAGATTTGAAATTGAGTAATTTTTCGCCGAGAAAGGAGTTTCTTTGCATCTTATATTTTCCTTCCTCGGAACAATTGGCAAAATCCTTGTCACAAGTGCCATACTAAAGTTAACTTGCTCCCTGAAGTGTTTTGTATGTCGTGACTGTAGAACCAAACAACACCAGCCAACCATTTAAATTTCCTCTGAGCTGCCTGGGCGTCCTCCATTGTGGGCCCAGCTAGTTACCTCTCCTTCCTTCTGCTTGTGAACCTATGCTCTGAGAGAATAAGAAGATCTCACGAAGAAGCGTAGCTCAGGACCCTGCAGAGAAGTGGGGGGATGGCCTGGAGGGGATGGAGAAATGCTAATCAGTAATTGCACAAAGACTTGCTCATACCGCTGCAAAAGAATATAACTTTTCTTCCTTCCTTGGCCGTTCTTCATGCATCATGTAATGTACCAACAACAAGTTGATGATGATATACGCGGCCTCTATTATTTACATGATATCGAAATATATTTTCCCCTACCTCCCCCATCCTACCATCCTCTCTCTTTGGCTCTTTTACCTCTACGTTTCTATCTTTCCGTCCAAAAGACCAGGAGATGTATTCTTCCTATGTCCTCAACTTGCTCCGTTCTGTATTTTCCATTCGTTACAGCGTCGAAGAACACTTAAGATAGAGTAAATGATGGACGAGCCGAGAGAGTCTGGTGCTTTCCGGATCTTTTGCAGATACAGACTTGTGACAGATATTGTTTCCCCGAGGCTGTGAATCTCAAACAGAAATGACTTTCAACGTCTTGCCTATATTTTTTCTCTGCAAGAATATGATGAAGGAGAAGCCATCTCAACAGAAATCAGGGATAAGTTCATGATAAAGCCATGTATTTTGGCTATTATGGCTGCAGGAGAAGAATAAGGATTCAGAAAACCTCGTTAAAATTTGCATTCTCGGAGAATGATGAGTGAGGCACTTTTTAAAAAATTACAATCTATCGTAAAATATGTTGAATCATCCCATTAGTAAATAGTGGTTACTTGGCTCATTGTCATTCTCCTGAACGGTCCTTCTGTCTGAACAAATAAAACATGTTGGCGGATTGTGGGAAGGATTCGCGTTCCTAATATTGTTCTAACTTTACCCAAAATCCATACAGAACTAGCAAAATAGTAACCTTCCGTGAAGGGAGCACGTTCGGTTCATGAATGCTTACAATTTTTTAGGTTTTTGAAGGCAGCCCCTTCCTCCTGGGCTTCGCATCAAAGGTAATACCTATCATGTGCGTCTCCTATGGCGTTTTCTTCCTTGGATCCTTTTCCTACATGCCCTCCTCACGGCTCATAGTTGTGACGGATTTTAACAAGATTGGCTGACTGCTTAGCTCGCTTTGATTTTGTATGAAAAATCTCTTTCCCTCTGATTCTGAATCTAGGTCCGGCTTACCCGTCCGGCTAGTCGCGGTCATTATGGGAATAGGCCACAAAGGGAGAGAAGAGGTGTGAAGAGATAGATGGATTGCGGGGTGGGTAGGGAGGCTTGGTTTGATTCCTGTTTAAATTCTATTAGGCCTACGCCAAGCAGTCATTCCTGGTGGCGGGGCGGGTTGCTCCTGCTATTCGCCATAGACCTTTCCCCACCTGTTCCATCCTCTATAAGAGGTGACAGGTAACGTGGAGTGGTCAAGCTTTGTGAGATTGGAGGATGGGAAGGTAGGCTGGATTGGTACATACAAGTAAAAAGTTTCTCATGGCGATAAATAAGTGATTGCTGTTGCTGAGGAGGTTTCCCAGAAGCTTATACTGATGTTACCTTTCCTTTATAGGCTTGCCCCCATATAACAGAAGCCCTGAGCTGCTCCACGATGGGCTTCCACATGTTTTCTAGGGGACTCCTGTTAAGAGCTCTAGCTCAGAGTTACTACGAGGACAGAGAAGTGGTAAAAAAGTTGCATGAAAAAGATGACGAGGATGATGATGATTCTCGAGTCGGTCGTACAACTGAGTACCTGGTACGACTGGGATAAATCTCTTCCATTGTTGCGAATTTTTCGATCATTCTCTTCCCCCACCTCATTCTCTTGTCTTTTCATGTCCGTGAATGTAGTCAGGCGCTGACTACGCTAAGCTTCCTTCAAACCCTATTCAATAGAGCTGGGAATCCTGCAGATCCGTTTCAAATATCTCAACACAACCAGACCCATAACCATTTAAACGGTGTTCTGGGAAAATGAAAAATATATGTGCTTAAAGCGTATTAGGCGCGCTTCTTCAGAGCTAGCATATTTTCCTTCTTCCTTCCGTTTCTGTAGCTTCATACGTTGAATACTGTGTGGCCGTGGCCGACAGGGGAAGCTATTCACAAGCACTTTTTGTTTCCACAAACCTGCCCTCTGTAATCATTAAGACACGCTTTGTTGTCCTACTTCTACCCACATTTTACCACCTGGACTTGCATAGCCCGCTTTCCCACCAACTTTTCTATCTCTATATTGTTTTTCCTTCCTGTTCTCTAGTCTTTAGTATTTCCCAGCTGATCTTTGTGTGCTCAGACTGCTCTTCACATGTTGTTTCCTGGAAAATGCAGAATGTGATATCCTATGATAGAAGCTGAATGCAGACAATGCCTGTTGGAGCTTTCCGTACTTCCACTGATGTGCGATTTGATGTAGGCATGCAGAAACTTTGACCTATGATTCGAGGTACAGATAAAACCGGGGATATCTTCATTAAGCTGAGATGTGTAGCATTGTCGCGTTTGGAGCGTTCTGGAGGAACGGATTGTCATACTACAGTATTTCATACTTACTAAAACGTTTCTATAACATAGAATCTCTGTTCATAAGGTGTGATCTTAAGAACTTACAGTTTCAAGGGTAATTGAACCTTCCAGCGTTCCCGCTCATGCAGGACACAACTCCAAGAAGTCAGGCAAGCTCTTTGTTCACTCGGTTAAGAAGTCTTTGGTAGAAATTGTTGGCACGCAATACAAAATACATTAAGAATATTCACATTTGGTTGTATATCACGAAGTTGGAAGCCACAGTTTATTTGAAAGCTTGAGTCTTGCTAATGTGTATATCCGTGGACTAGGTTGGATAAAATACAGCATGCGCTACCGCAGTAGATGAACAGGATAATTAGAGGATGACTTTCACCAACAGGCTACTATAAAAGTTTCCGAACAGTGCCGAGAAAGTAAACAGCTTTCACGTTGAAGAAAGGCAAAGAGATTGCAATTTCTGGGTTGAAAACCTTGATTGAGGCTGAGATATGCTTTTCCTGTATCCCGGGTGGTTCTGGAAGACATGCTGCTTCTTGTTTACTCCTGTGCCTCAATAACTGTGTACCTGATTGGAATGTTTTAGCTAACTAACATCCTGTAGCATGCATATAAATGAAAATACCACCGGTTTGTGGAGTCTAAAAAGTTTAATGATTGTAATTACTGCATTTTTAGTTTCACTAAAACAATCGTTGAACGCATCATAATCATTTAATCAGGTGGGGGAGCTTCCTGGTTGCTCGTTAGTACGGATGAAATTCTTAAGCTTATGGGAAGCACGCTTACTGAAAATCAAAAAGTTTTTGAGTCATCGCCTTTCAGTGTTTTCTCCTTACGAAGATACTTCTAAGATAATGACTGAGTCAATTTAGAAGAAAGTCATTCTGAGTATCCATTGAACTGACTCTGTGTCTCTCGATTGTGTCGCCAATACATAGTAGGCCGATAAAAAGCTTGATATCGATTGAAAATTCTAGCGATAGCGACGATTAACATAATTGCCAAATCGATTCGAGCTATTTAACCTACCAACTCATTGATACTACGAGAAGTTGACATACAAGTATAAAAATTCATGGCTATTTGTAAAAAAGACAGTTATTTTGATAATCTTAAGGCCTCAGTATTTTATACGCATGACATGATAACCCTAAATTACCGGATGCATATCTAATTACGGAAGTAACTCTTTTACAGCATTCGGCGGTGTATTAAATGGATGATTACTATTCCGAAGAACCGTGTATACGTTATCAACTGTTGCGAGTCGTTCAAAAAACGGAATCAGGTACAGGAGCTCTGTATCAGATGTATCGTCAAACCAACTAGCGACAGGGACCGCGTTGTCCTGCAAAATAACAATTATGCCAATTAAACACCTCACTAATTTCTCCCACATTCTACACGACGCCAACAATGTACTTGTCTTCAAACACTAAACCCAATGCCATATTAAAATGTCTCAAATAACGCTATTACACAAAAGATCTCCAAGTTTCTTCTTACCGGGTGAAAAATATAGGATGCAGGAGAATTGTCCACGATTACAACACGCTGTAAGCTGCGTCCTAACTTGTTTAAATCCTGCACGCAAACAGTTTAGAAAATACAAATAACCATAAACATGCCAAAAGAAACTATCTTAGTATTTCGATTACCTTAACGTAATTTCCGCGATGGAAAACACATGAGTCACGAAAAAGTCTTGTTCTAAAAACACCCCATTTATCCAATAGATCTGCCACGGGGTCGGCATATTTTGCTAGTGAAGCTGCAACCACAATCACGCCAACTTTAAAATGATGACTTGATGTTTTCTGCCTTCAAATAGAGCATGAAATTTTGCACGAATCGATAAATGTGTACGTTAAAAAGTCTTCCATACCAGTGAATAGAATACATTCGTATAATTCTCCCATTTTCTGAAGAAACTCATCAACGTAAGGACGTTTTGCGACATATACCTGCAGCAAAAGGGTCATTAATGACTTTCCACTAACACAAAAAGCGTATGGACCGCAGGAAGAACTTGTTCCCAACTTACCTGATGTACGACGCCATCGATTTCTACGGGGACAATAAAATCTGCGTTTCCTATGGGCTACATAAAGAAACAAAAAATATGTTACAAACATCTAAATCGAAGGGTAACAAAATTATAGTTTCGTCGTATGTCTAATTCTGGTCAGACGTTGTTATCCAACCACTTCGAAGAATATAAACAATGGCTTCCCTTAAAGCATGCGGGCTGAGACCATATTCTAGAATTCATTCCAAAGTGTTCCATGTGATATACCTATCTCTTTCTTCTCCTCCTTAAGTGAGTACGAAATCGTAGTTAAAATATAGACAATCCCTGGTTGCTTCCTATTATAATACTGTCGAGAACAACTAAAATCACTTGATGACATTTGGCCCAAGTTCGATCGTAATAGCGGATCACAGAAGTAACGAATAATTAATTCAATCATAGCAATCAATAACGACGGGACATCGAAAGCTGATTCACCAAATATTATCTTTCGGCATAGTCATTGATTTTAGTTATACTCTTATGTCAAAATTCTAGCTAGCCTACCTTTACCCTAATTCAACCAAACATAATATACCTTAAAGGACGAATGAACGAGTGTTTCATCAAGATCTATAACCATACAAGGTTTGGTTGTATCATGAGGTAAACAAGGTTGCAGAAGATATCCTGTAAGCCACATCAAGAAATAGAAGGATTAACAATCTGGTTTGTTCAGAAAAATTTAAGATAAAACGTCTCTTCTACATTCTCATTTATCTCGGGATACATATATGTACTCGAAACAAAACCGGCAGAGACCATAATCGTCCACTTACCTCCAACAGGAGTACTGGAAGGTTTAAGGGATTGATCTTCCGGAACATTTACATTATTAGCTGCGACAAGTTCTTCGTTACTAACTTCATCCACGACATGCTGCTTCTTCTTCCGGGAACCACGCCATAGATGCCCACAACAACAACATAGTTGCGTAAAAAATCCTTTATTTCTTCGCTCAGTACTAGTAGTAGTAATAATATTTCTATTGTAATATTGCGAGGACGACGCTGCAGTATCAGCTGAAATACAAAAACCAGCCACTAGAAATTAGGCAACAATTTAACCAATCAAATGATCCGTAAAAAGTGAAATTATTCGTAAGACGAGTTCAATTCAATTGTTTGTTTACACTTTGAAAGTGCCAGCATTTGAAACCAAACATTAACACATAAACGGATAAAACCAAATATAATTACTGCTCCATTTTCTCAACAATATTGCTGCATTACCTTCTCGTGCTTGCTCCTGAGTCACTTGCGTAATAATTGAATCCATAGTAATATGAAATTATTTGAAAATAGTCCAAGCTTTTGTTGGGAATTGTATTGGGGAGAGTTGGAGAAACACTATTCGGGCTGCGGGGCGGTTCAAATCATATTAAATGGAGAAAACTCTGGAGCACTTTCAAGAGTTACACTAGAAATGAACATGTTTTGTGTTTACACAACATTATGTTATTGCTGATTCGAATTAATTTCCACTACACCAACCCGTTTCTTGGTGAAAGTCGAAATTTTTTAATGATTTTTCTTTCAAGATGGTGGGATTGAGAGAGGCCTTCGAAATTCCAATCTTCCCCCCTTCTTGTTATATCATATATACATATATATACATATATATATATATATATATATATATATTGTATTGTATGTCCTCAGCCTTTTTATTACTCCCCTCTCTCTCGAACTTAACTTCTCCTTCCTCTACAACTCCATGTGGCTATCTTGCCCACCCATATATTTATAAGTTTACACTCATATGTTTACTTGTATCGGAGGTGGATTCTTTTCCTATCCTTTCACACAGCAAAAACAGCAGAAGACAAACCCTCAATATCCTTTATAGCGAGAGTCTCTACGCTTTACGCTCTTCAGTATTTTCTCACCAGTATCTTGAAGACCGCAACCATTGCCTTCAGTATATCGATAAGAATGCGTATTATGCATGCTTAGATTGTTTAAACTTTATGGCGGCCGAAAAGGGACAATTGAACGGCGGCCTCTCTATCCCGCTCTCGTTTGGAGTTGAGCAAACCGCGCGCACGAAATTTTTCAATAGGCTCGTAAATGCACTATATAATTCTGGGTTGACTAAATAGTTGATCTATGCGGCAGCGCTACATTTTCCACTTCATTAGCATAGAGAACATTCCTCTGAATTTCAATGGTTCAGAGTGGAGGAGTGGCTACAGCTGACGAAACGTTGGGGTAGGGACCCTACTCCAACTCGAAAAGGAGGGTCAGAGAAGGAGAATTTACTCACACTATCTCGGTCATGTTGGATTCGGTTGAAGAGAGAGAGCGGGGTAGAGAGCCCATAGTTCAATTTGTCCCTTTTCAGCCGCCATAGTATTTAAGCTCGCTCACCATACCCTGCGTGAACTATAATTTATGGGCTACCGTTTGTTCGGTTGATGGATTTTGTGCACTTTCCCAGTCTTACCGCATGTTCCTACCAAGTAATGGATAGAGCTTAGTCCAGCTACATGCAATCTAAACCACACCCCTCCTTCCTAGTACGCCAACTTTGCTGATTGAAAAAAATTAACAAAGGTGACCTTAGCTAGCCGCTATATTATGAGCAAACTTAAAGATATGGAAATTACTGACATTTTTAGGTAAACAAATTAAATATTTGAGTTGTTCATCAAAACCAGCAACTAAAACTGTGTCTGCACGAAAAATTTCAGATTTTTCCTACCACCCGTTTGCTCCCCACCCCCGTTTCTCCTATTTCATAGTGGACCTAAGTTATTGATGGTTGAAACTCATAAACGGTTAGGCCTAAGGTCTTCAAATATTTTTTAAACCATGCTCCAATAGATATTTTATTGGCAGATGACAAGTATTTTGAAAAATACGCTCTAATTTATAAGATAATTAAATTAAATAGCTGGTTAGCCCAAAACATCTTTTATTACCCCGACGCCAAAAACTGTCGATCAGGATTCATGCCGTATGTATTTTGATGTAAATGATAGGTAGTAAGAATTAGTTAAGCGAATATGAATTTTACCTAACTATCGAGTGGTATTTTGAGAAAATACTGGAAAAAATTCTAGGAAAAATCTGAAATTTTTTGTGCAGACACAGTTTGAGTTGCTTATTGTGATGAACAACTCAAACATCAATTTTTTTTACCTAAAAATTTCAGTATTTTCCATATCTTTAATTTTACTCTATGTTAAAGGAATCTGCTGTACAGCGAATATTGCCATGCACGACTAAATGGCGGACTTGTTAACGCAAAATTGTGAATCTGTTGGAGCAAAATGTTGAGAGCTGCAGTAAGTTAATCTTCTATGTTACTAGGCCCTAGCGCTTTCCAGACCTCGTTATGTATGCCATCGCTACCAGGTGATTTCTTGTTAGCTAATCTTTGCCATGCTAAGTTTTCCTCATACTGGCTAATCTCGTTAAGCAAAAAGTAAGAGAATTAAACCTCCTGGTCTAGTTCTTTGAACTGTTCTAGGTGAAGGTACGTGTACACTTGTATATTTCTACTCTCGCTGTACAGAGCCTTATAGCAGCCAGGAACAAGAAGCATAAATAACGAAATTTATCACGGGCCCTGTGATATAATTATCACATATTTGTAGTACTAGCAAGCACATGATATCACGTGATATCACAGATTCCGTGATATCGCGGTAAGTGGGGCAATACGGATAGTAAATAACTGTAAGATTTTCCTCGGCTTACTTCATCTATTACTTCACTCAAGAGCGTCACAATGCCAAGCAGTTTGCATTGTTGGATAGCCTAGGTCTTCTTCTATATTTGAAACTAAATTTCCTGTTCTTAGGTCAAAGTTCGAAGATACTGCAACGCTGGAAGTCTACTGCCGAAAAAAATTGACCTTTTTCAGTGTAAGCGTTGCAGCTACTTTACACTTTGACCTAGAGAGATAATATTTTATATGTAATCGAGAAACAAACTCAGCTATCCAGCAAGCCAAACCGTTTGACTCTGGGACGCTCCTGAGCGGAGCAATTGGAAAGAGAACTCAAAAAACTTTCAGTTCTCCACTACAGCGGAGAACCTGCTTGCGCGTGAGAATCCCAATGCTTCTCTTACGGGAGTGGAAAATTCAATGATGGCGCTCACTTTAACTGCTATTTGCTTCAAAATAATGGCGGTTACAGCACCTTGCACCCCGGATTATTGTGCGCAGGAGACCTCAGATGTGTTTTAAAACAAAAAACACCAAAATCCGCCAAGAAATAAAATTTCCACAGCATCTCAACTAAAACATCCCGTGAAGTTAGCCACAGTTGTGATATGAAAACTGCAATATCACTAACTGTGTGATATATCACAACCTAGTCTACAAATATCACGACGCCCGTGATCGCCCCAACATCACAAACCAAATATCCTTAGTATTGCCTGTATAGTGAGGCTGCCAGATATCAGTGGATACTGGGCTGCATGTTTGTGTTTTACTCCTTACTCTAAATGTATTTACAATATCCCAGAATGTAATCAAATCGTTAGTTTCTCCTAGCTTATTCACAAGTCTGTTATAGTATTCTACTTGACATCTTTTCTTTACCCTGAAGTACTCATGCTTTGATTCGTCGTACACCTCTAATTGACTAGGATAAGGAACATCATGTTTCTGCATTGATCGTAATTTACGTAATTGTTTGCCTGCTAATTGTTTAGCCTGCTTATATTCAGTGCTAAACCAGGGTGTTAGAGAAGGGACGAGAATGTGACGGCGTGGTAAATGAGAAGACAAGGTGAGTACGGTTTACTGGTTTATTATACGAGTTTTAACCCTGACTGTATGAGCCCTCAACCTATACTAAAGTCTTCTTCGTCGTCTTCTTCTTCTAGAGTCCATCCCTTGTGCTTCATCTCGTCCTATGCGTCTGCGCTGCCGCTCTCCTCCATCACCATCTCTCATCATAGGAAAGGTTGTCTCCCCCGTGTGAGACCGTCGATGCCGTCTTGATCCTACCCTCTACATCTCTCCGCCCCTTAAATGAAGTTTGAACAACTTGGGTATTAAAAACATTTCTAGTTCTGTTTGACCTCGATATAGCATTACAGTGGACAATTAATAAAGAATGGATAAGTAGATAATAGATTTGAACACATGTATAAACATTTGACACGACATAAATATTTGGTTCCCTCTTTAACTTGAGATCTGAAAAGAATTGAGCAACATGATCAATTAAACTTAAATGAATCTGGCTCTCTTGGTCCGCTTCAATACGCGATGCTCCATCATTTCCCGTGCTCTCTTTAAATTAGCTCCAGTGTTACGCGTTACGAAGTTGTAATCTGCTCGCTCCTTTCTTGACAGTTGCGCCTTGACCTCCGCAGTGGTGAGTTTGCACTCTTTCTTGTTGTGGTTGCCACGGCAACGTCCACAAACGATTTGACGAACATTTGGTGGCGGAACGACGACGGGTGCAGGTTTGGGAACATCGCTTGGTAGTGATGAGACTTTGGACTTCTCCCCCCCTTTTTGAAGTTGGTTGGTGTTGGTGAGGTCATTCGGAATAGTGACCTCGTAGTCGGAGAAACAAGATTCTTCTGACTCAAGGGAGGCCGTGACTGTGATAGACCGGAGCTCCTTTTTTCGCTGTTCTCGCTAAGCCTTGAAATACTGCATGGGGTCGTCCGTATCCGGTGAAGTAACATAATGCTGGACGGGTTTCAAGGAATTGGCGTTCAAATCCCATTCTGAATCCTCAGCCGTGATGATCAGTACTTCGTCGCTGGCGCTGGATGTAACAGTCGCTGAGGTCACACTCTGCGCAATCTGTCTACCCGCTCGTGTACCGTGCGGTATGACTGGATCATCAAGGAGGATATCTACTAGCTGCGCCCAACAGTGGTCTGGTATAACCTTCCTAGCTTTACCGACTATGCGACCTATTTCACCTTCCTGAAACTTTGCCAACTTTAACAGTCTCCGCAATATGTCGTCTTCGACTGCTTTCCCTGGCTTTAGGTCTATCTCTTTAGCTAATGAATCCCTCCAATTCACGAGATCTTGGCACACTTTAGCTCTCCTATGATCTCTCCAATCTAACCCAAAGATTTGACCGCAACCACTACTATGGACTTGACTTAGAGAATCTAACAGCTGACTATCTAAAACGTTGCCGAAGTCAAAGGCTGAATAGACTCGATCTTTAGACGTGCCATTATTTATTTGCTGCTTTAGTTTCTGCCAAAGATAAAAAGTCTTTCTAGCATCCTCTATAGCGTAAGTAATCAGATCTTGGCGTAAAGGCCTGCGTCTGAAATCGGCTAATGTGCAGTCCTCTCCTGGTGTAGCGTTAAGATAAAGACTAGTGAGAAGGTCAAGACTAGATGGATTGACTTTAGATCCTAGCTGAACAAGCTGACTCTGTGTGTAGGCAGGTTGAGTGTCCACTACTCCTACCGGTGCTATCTGGAAGTCTTCCCTCAATCTTTTTAGATCATTTGAACTGCCATGAAAAACTTTAACAATAGTACTATCCTCAAAGACTACCTTAAGTTCGGACGTGATCAGTTTCCATACACTAAAACAGTCTATCAGATAATCATTGTCGAAAGTGGATATTGTAATGATACATTTAATTGGTGTCTATACACCCCGAAATTCGAGTATTCTAGATCTACAGCAAACTCACTAACTTCCCTAAAAAGGTAAATGTAGAGGTGCTCGATGGTTTCCCAACGAGCGGCGACCTAGCCAATGTAGGCTAATTGCGCTCTATCCTCGAGTTAGCAGCCTATTCTTTCCCCATGAACAGCCTGGCATCCCATTAGAGAAGCGGCACTCTAATGAGGAGTTTGCATACTGGATTCAGGGCCAACCCGCTCTTGGTCACTTTCCATGCTATGCAAACTACCCAGTGTTGTCTACCCCGTACCGGCTGCATATTACGTAGTCCCAGGTCTTTAGTACCCAAGCTGCAGCACCCACAGAGCCAAGTAGACATTGGAAGCTCCACTTCTCAGGAAAGAGGTAGATCAACTACTCATCTCACCCAAGAATGTAGAGACAGAAAGAGGTAGATCAACTACTCACTTCCTCCCACTTAGGATTAGGATTGACTTCCCGGTACGGGTCACCCATCCAAAGTCCCAGCAAGTCAGCATCGCTGAACTTAACTGTGAACCGAATCAGTAACTCACACACCACAGGGTCTCCCCCCACTAACTTCCCTAAGTTGCTTAGCTAGATCTCCTACTGATAGCTGGTCTGGAATCATTACTGGTACACGTTTCAAGGGATATTCTACGTCGATGGATTCTTTCGCATTCTCTGGCATCTTCCATGATTGAATTTTCATGCGGATGTTGAGTGGAATCGACGCTCCTTCAAGATTGAGTCTTGCTCTTGCTATCGCAACTTCTCTGTACTGCTCTTGGGGTCTTCGGTCTGCTAATCCCCATCGTTGGATGGCTCTATCGACTCTCACTTTATACGACTCCTTCGGCATGTTGGCTCTACGCAAAAATATAAACCATTTCATAAGTACAGTGGAAACGGTTTATAACGGTTGCCCAGGGGGATAGAAAATTAGACCGTTATAACGATAACACCGTTGTTCAGATACATTGCTTAAATTTATTGGTGAATCTTGTCAAGCAGTGTGAGGAATCTTAGCGAACCAAAATAGTCAGAAGCGGTAGGATTTAATTGTATTTAACTTGATCGCGAACCTAATGGTGTTTCGGTTTGACTCGAGGCTCCATTTCACTAACACTTGAGATTCGGAATGGATGTGTGCAGCTAGCAGTTCCAAATAGATAACGTACCCAATACATTTCAAAATGTTTTTCTTCGTGCCACTTCAACCATGTGTTTTGAGAACCAATCGCATACCCTTTAACTTGTCCACCGTTATTCGTGTACAAAACACGTTGCTACCGTGCTGAAGGGACCAGAAATGTGGAACGTTATAACCAGTAAACCGTTATAACTGCACACCGTTATTCCAATACATTTCTAGTGTTGAAGCATAGGGCATCTGCCGGGACCGGGCATCAACACCGTAACTTTTAACCGTTATATACCATACCGTTATAAACCGTTTCCACTGTAATTTGTTAGTTAAATGAAATCAAATATACATTACCCATACTGCATACAAGTTAATGTGCAAGGTACACGATTTGGTATTAGATACCACATACAACATTCATACGGAGCATAAAGAAAAGGTATATATAATTTTTTGCAACATTTTACTATTTTTCATCCTTCAGTTCCTGTCCTGAAGACTCCTCCTTTTAAGCTGACTTAACCCTGCCAACGCTCTGTAGTCGACGTTACGTCGTGGTCGCAACCGTTTAACATTCAGCGGTGACATCGGTAGGCTGAGATCAGATGGTAATTGCAGCTTTGGCTTAGTTTTGCGCTCAACAAAAGGTTTTAGGTCGTAGACATGCCATTTACCTGCTGAATTATTTTGCAAGTCTACTAGCTCGTAGGTTACTGGCGTTACCTTAGTCTTAACTATATATGGCCCTACGAAGCGCAAGCCTAGCTTTTTCGTGACTCCATCCTCCTTACTAGACAGTATGTGGTTTCTCCTTAAGACCTTTTCTCCGACTGAAAAACTATCGTAACGGTGGCCTTTGTCATAGTACTTACGAAACTGTTCTTTTACATCCCGATTAGTTCTTTCTGACTGATTAACATTGGGTCTGTATAATGAAGTTAAACGATATTTGATGTGCCATTCAGCACACAACTTCTTGATCTTGTTTGAAACAAAATTCTTAGGATTATCAGTAACCATAACTTCAGGTGAACCATATCGCGTAAAAACTTCCTCAACTAACTTCTCACTGATTTTCTGTGAAGTAGCTGCTCTAAATGGTATTAACTCTGGCCATTGACTTAATTGGTCAACCACGACTAAAATATACGAATACCTAGTTCCACGTCCACTAGGTGGCAAAGGTCCTACAATATCCACAAAAATAACTTCGAAGACATAGTTAGCGGTTGGGGTTGTCTGCATTAAACCCCCTGGTTTCTGATTATCATACATTCCTTTTTGACAAACCTCGCAACTTCTTTACGTACTCCTTAATATCTACGTTCATTCTGTCCCAATACAATCTTTTTTTATCCTGTCTTGAGTCCTTTTGACTCCTAAGTGCCCTGCTTGAGGACTATCATAAAAAATCTGCAACACCCTTTCAATTAATTTCTCGGGGACCATTCCCACATACAACACATGAGTACAATTAATTTCTTGATTCCCTCTGACACGTGTGGTGTCGGAAAATCATTTAACTCTTTTACACAAAAAACCTTCTTCATTCTAGTAATCATTATTAATGTTTGTAGGTGTCGGACCTGTTTCTAATTGATCTATTATACTCTTAATCTTCCTGTCATTAAGTTGTTGGAACATGAACTCTTCTCTCGGAATAACATCAATCATAATAAGTAACAAAGCTCGATCGGAGCCAAACTCTCCTGCATCATCTTGAACCGTATTAGGATCTGGATTTCGACTTAAAGCGTCTGCTGAAATGTTAGTCTTGGAAAATGTTTTAGCTCATAGTGCCATTCTTCTAATTCGTAAAGCCATCTTTCAATCTTTTTAGAAGTAGATACCTTCTTCCTCATGTACGTTAGAGCTCTATTATCTGTTTCTATTTTAATGTGTTGACCGAACAATAATTTTCTATGTAAATTTAACGCCCAAATTATAGCTAGTCCCTCTTTTTCAAAAACATTTAGCTTCTGTTGTCCTGAGTTGAGCAGTTTACTTGAATAAGCTATGACTTTTTCAGTTCCATCTCTATCCTTGTTCAACAAGACACATCCTAAGCCTATAGGACTTGCATCAGTTCTTAAGATAATCTCTTGCTCGTAATCCAACCCAGCTAACAATACATTTTCTTGCACTTCCTTCTTAATGTGTTCAAAAGCTCTCTGTTTTACTTCTGTCCATTCGAAAGCGACGCTTGGTCTAATTAATCTGTACAATGGCTGACATTTAACTGCATAATCGTGGATAAAACTCTGACGCCATGAAGCTAATCCAAGAAAGGAATGAACTGAAGTGCTGTTAGTAGGAACAGGAAAATTTACAATACCATTAATCTTCTTAGGCGATTTCTTGAGCCCTTCTTGTGTAACTTCATGTCCAAGAAACTCAATTTCCGTCTGAAAAATGCAGACTTATCCTTATTAATCACTAACCCCATCTCTTTTAGACGATTGAACACTAACCGTATGTGCTGTTCATGTTCTTGTTCGGAGTTGCTGTAAATTATTAGATCGTCAAAATAACAGAATAGAAATTTATAATAATATTGCGAGAAACCTAGATTCATTAAGGACTGAAACGTTTGAGGACTAGAAGATAGCCCAAACGGCATAACTATCCACTCATAATGACCTTGAGATGTGGAGAACGCTGTCATTTCAATGCTACTAGGCTCCATTCCTATCTGCCAATACCCGCTCCTTAAATCTACACGTCCAAAATACTTTGACCGAGGTAAGAGTCTAAGAATAAGGTGTAATTTTAGAAGTGCGGCTGCGTTTTTCCTTGTAAGTGCGTTGATTGGTCTGAAATCGATACAGCAGCGCCAACTATCGTCTTTCTTTTTAACTAATACTACTCTTGAAGAATACGGCGAAGTGGAGTATCTAATAACATCCATAGCTAACATCTCCTTAATCTGATCCTCTAATATTTTAGTCTTATTTTTGGAAAGAATGCTGGCTTAGCTTTAGGTATTTTATCTTTAGGAGCATCAATATAGTGAGTGATCCAATTTGTAAATCCTAACTTTTTGTCGTCCCTAACAACAGTTGGAAACTCTTTAAATAGCTTTAAGATACAACTAGCATTCTTTGCCTCAATGTTATTTTCGCTAGAACATATTGAGCCTAACATTATCGCTGAACTACTGTTTCTCTTGCTTATCCTGATCTTGTTATCCTGGGCATCTCGAAAACAAATGACGCCTTCGTCTAATTCAATTATAATTCGATGTGCTATTATGAAATCTTCACCAGTAATTAACTGAAACAAAGGAACTTCATCCAATGACTTGAAACTCGAACTCTAATTTTCTGCCTCCGATCTCTACTTTTAATTTTAACTTACCAACCGCTCGTACGTACTCATTATTACCACACAAAAGAGGTAATCCTACACATCTCCTGTACGACTTGTGTAGTTCATTTACAAGTTCTTGTCTGATCAAAGAAAATCTAGAACCGGTATCTAGCAAAGCTTTAAAACAATTATTTTCACTGCACACTTCAATAGTTGCAGGTCCCTCATAAGGTTTGATTAGTAACATAGGGAGGAAATAGGAGGTAATACCTAATTCTCCCCCTGCTCGTTTAAATTACTTGTACCAGCGTTTGCATTTTCCGTTTCTGACTGAGACTCAAGAGTTTCTATCGACGAAGGACATTGGTCTGCATAATGTCCGAGGCCTGAACACGCTCTACACTGCACCTCCTGTCTTTCCCCACTAGCATCAGTGTACATCATTATAGCTCTGTTAGATGGACAACTAGTCTGAGAATGCCCCAATTCTTGACACAATCTGCATCGCACATTAGTTGCATAAGACTGACTTGCACCTCTAGATATTGTTGAAGAACCTCTTCCTCGATGACTATTTCCCCTAGAGTTTGATCCCCTAACACTGCCATAGCTACCCCCTCTGTGTTGACTTGTTGTTGCTACCAGTGTTGGAATTACTTTGAACATTATTCTGATTAGCATTTAAATTTGACTCTGAGTTTAAAAATCTAGGATAAGGCCTTCGTGGAAAGCTTCTAAACGTACTCCGCCTAGGAGGAAATCCTGTACCACGAAAGTTCTGTTGACTAAAGTTAGTGGAAGGAACAAACTGACTCTTTTAATGAACTGCTGTAGCTTGCTCTGATTTGCTATTTGCCTTTTTTCCAAATTGATTTCTGCCTGATTATCTCTTTCCACGGCTTTAGCCTCCTCAATTAACTTCTCTGGAGTCCAGGCACTTAAACTTCT
This sequence comes from Sminthurides aquaticus, assembly GCA_906901655.1. Lineage (NCBI taxonomy): Eukaryota > Metazoa > Arthropoda > Collembola > Symphypleona > Sminthurididae > Sminthurides > Sminthurides aquaticus. The sequence goes on along the minus strand of CAJQTT010000022.1, from coordinate 448,158 downwards.
AATAACCTTACGAATGCTTGGTAATAATCCATCTCTTGCTAAATAGGTTTAATTAATTAATTTCACTTTTCTTTTTTTACAGGTCCTGTCCTTAGGTCGCCATTTGTTAGAAAAGGGACGAGAATATGACGGCGTGGTAAATGAGAAGACAAGGTGAGTACGGTTTACTGGTGTATTATACGAGTTTTAACCCTGACTGTATGAGCCCTCAACCTATACTAAAGTTTTCTTCGTCGTCTTCTTCTAGAGTCCATCCCTTGTGCTTAGTCTCGTCCTATGCGTTTGCGCTGCCGCTCTCCTCCATCACCATCTCTCATCATAGGAAAGGTTGTCTCCCCCGTGTGAGCCCGTCGATGCGGTCTTGATCCTACCCTCTACAAGGGGCATATTGGTAGTTTCACATTCCAGTTGGGTTTAGTTAATCCCAACTCTACCTGTTATTGTATAAGATTACATAATTCAGTAATGTTATTATTGTCGTTAGAACAAATTAGTAAATAGAGTTACTTTTAAGGCGCACACACTGCCCTTTTAGCAGCGGTCTTCAAAGGTTTTCTTACGGAGACTAACCGGCTAAGGAGCGTGGTATTTTAGGAAGAGGAGCCCGCCGTTTCCTCCCTTTCCTCCTCTCTGCAGTTTCTCCAAGCTCAGTGGACGGTGCTGTGAGAAGCAGCGGGACTGGGGTGAGGAGTTCCAGAGAGGAGTGAGGCTGTGTACCATAGAGTTAAACGGAGGAAACTTCACTCCGTGCCACCGCGCGGCTTAAAAGGAACACCCGTTAGTCTAGCATCGAATTCTACACACAACACCCGTTAGCCCATACCATCGCAGCTCTATTGGCATATGCACGGAGTTCACACACTGTAAGACATTAAAATCCTGAATATTATCGATTACATTAAGAGTTGCACACGCCACATTGCTAACATAAGTAAATTCGCCGTTTTTATCGCCTTCAGATCTGCCATTGAGTATGTACATGTTCGCATTTTCTAGTGCTGTAACTAGGTATGTTCCTCTAACAGTATTTGTGTGATCCTCCCCAACTCTGCAATTAAAAATTGGAGCAGGGTAGAAGCTATCTCTACTGCCGGTTTGAAATCGCCATCGTTACTTGTTCATGTCTACTGTTTTCAAGGGCGGCAAGATTTATTTGCCCATTCTTGCCATTATAATGCCATGTATAATTGCACTACAGTGCAAATATGATCTAATTTCGCAAGGTGTTGCAGTCAACTGTTATGTACTGTTGCATTTCTGTATATTCATACAACTACCGCGATGCAAAAACTATAAATGTGCCGGACGAAGGTTGAGGTATTGGCACATATTATGTATATTAAAAAATAATTACAAAATATATCCGTTCGATTTCCCTCTTATCTTATAGCACTGTTTCCTGCGCCAATTCGTAGGAATACACGACACCCTGGAAGAACCAATGCTGTCTTGCTGTACAGGATTAATTCTTCTCTATGGATGTAAGATAATACTTTGCAAAGGCTTTGCCGCAGCGCCTTAAAATCCCTTGACAAAAGCCTTTTTCTAATACAGTGAAACCCCGAAACCTAATTCAAGATTAGGAAACATAATCGCGACTAAGAAAAGGATTGAGGATGGCCGTAACACTGATCGGAATGCATTTCTAGATAATAAACAGCGTTGCAACAGTATAACCCATTGTTGACAGCCATGCCATAACGCCGTTCGCAGTAGCAATTCCACCCCCTTGTATACATAAAATTTAATTTTTGGTAAACAGTGTATAGACAGTGTAAATACGTATATCTTAACTATATTTACGCGTAAATACACTATACATGCAATGTATTGGATTTTTTCGTCGATATGTGGCTTGGGCCCTTACAACGGTGTATTGTGAACAACCAAAATGTCGATCGCAGCAATTCCGTCCACTTATATATATAATTTATTTATTGGTAAAAAGTGTAGATATATGATTCCAAACGTGTAAATACGCTTAGCTATACTATATATACCCGTTAATACACTATATATCCAAATGTTGACAGCCAAAACGCCGATCGCTGCAATTCCGTCCCTTTATATATATAATTTATTTATTGGTAAAAAGTGTAGATATATGATTCCAAACGTGTAAATACGCATGGCTATACTATATATACCCGTTTATACACTATATATCCAATTGTTGACAGCCAAAACGCCGATCGCAATAGCCTGTTTTAACAAACCGGCAAAAAACTTATTCTTAAAAAGGTTAACAATTTTCATATTGATGTTTTAATTCTTCTCTTCTTCGATGCCGAATATAACCAAGTTCTTCTTTCTGATGGTCGACTGTAGTGGGTCGTTTTCCTTTCTTAAGGTAACATTTTCTTCTTCAAGGTCCTTCACTTTCTTCACGCGCGTTCACAGCCTTATTTGTAGCTTCCAATTTCGATCTAATTTACAGCATGCACCCGTTGATAGCCGTAGTGAACCAAGGAGGGGTTTATTCGTCGACTCTTCTCTGCTTTTTTTCATTCTGCAATTGCATTTCGTCGTCGTCGTCATAGTCGCTCATCTCGTCTCCGATTCGCTTGGGCATCAGCGAATTCTCATAACAAATAATAAAAAATCACTTAAATACTAGGGTTCTTCTTAATGCTATTATCTTCATATGTAAAGCGTGAGGTTGTCCTTAAGACTTACACCGGTAGAGGCAACTGCCTGTGTTCGTTCGTTGCCCCTATATGGTAATGAAGAGCAGGTCGTTTGGATATATTTCCTTTGTAACTCCTTGATTCGGGTATCTGCAGTCCCATTTCCTCTCAGAAATTCCGTGCTGCTTGCCTCCTCTCTCCTTTCGTTCCAGCAAATAATCCTTCCAAGTTTAACTTTTATAAATGCTTGCGCTTAAAAGAACAATTTACACGAAACTCACATTTTCAATAATCGATTCAGAAAAATGTTTTCCTTCGAATGATATAAAAATTAGGCGAAGCAACCTCTGTGATTAACTAGCTGGACCGAGTATTGTATATAAGACTAGCTGTGCTACCCTGCTTCGCCCGGGGTTTTGTGGCAGAAAACTAATAATATATATCAGAACACTCTCCCGTGGAATAACTCTCCCGTGGTAACACTCTCCCGTGGTGCATAAATGTTTAGCACATTTATGCAAATTGAGCATACTTTTGCATATTTTAGCATACTTTTGCAAATTTTAGCATATTTATACTAATTTTGAGCATTTTCTGCAATTGCATATTTATGCAAAGTTGGACATAGTTGCAACATTCACACTTTCAAACGTCGGCGATACTTTCGCAAAAAGGAAATCTGTTCCGTGACACCAACAAACTTTCTGTTTTATATATTAGATATATTGGACGGGAGACCTTTACGCTTGACTGGGACTCTGAACACTCAACGGGGGAGCCACACGCTTATCGGGAGAGCTATTCGCTTTATGTAAGAGATATAGGGTAGACTGCTAAATAGCTTTTGATTAAACAATATAACAAAAGGAGCACAAGAGAGCATTAAGTTTCATGGAAGACCTACAATTTTGTCGCCAGAGGAAATGTTCCAACAGGAGAGCTCATGCTTCGATAGTATAACTGTAAGCTCAACTAACCAACTATTGATTCAGCGGTAGAACAATGGGTGGGACCTTAGATTTATCGGTTTGATGAGAGAGATATTTGTTCCATCATCATCATATGTCTGTATAATATCTGACCTTTGAAAAGCTGTAGCTCTGCTATCATACCAACAGCTTTCCTTCAACTTTGTGATCAGTTTTGATTTTTTTGATCCTTTTTTGAACTTTTCCCTCTTTTTTGAACTTTTTGATCATTTTTGAATGTTTTGATCATTATTTGAATTTTTTTATCATTTGAAAACATGCCCGATGATTTTCCAAAAATGAAATATATTCGGCGACACACAAATTTTCTGTTTTATATACTAAAAGACTAGATAGAAAAGACAAACTTTCTGTTTTATATATTAGTAGACAAACGTTCTGTGTTATATATTACGTGAAGACAGTAATCAAAGCTACCGTTACTCGGTCCAGCTAGTAAGTTACAGAGTGGGCTTCGCCTAATTATCTCCTATTTTACGGCCACAGCAGGGTCACAATGTGAAGTGGGACGGACCAGTTTTGGGCATTTTAGATAATTTCCTTAAGTTTTGTTTCCTTTTCTACGGCCTCAGAAGGGTCACAATGAGAATTTGGACAAGCCCAATTTTGATTCATTTTAGATAATTTAATGTTACTTGGATTCTACTTGTGTTTAACTTTTAGGGACTGATTTTTTCACTAAATTGGGCCGTCCCGATTTATTTTTCGCAATTGAAGGTCTCGAGATAAGCTTCCCTTAGACTTCGTCTTGGTCCAACTAAAAATTAGGCGAAGCCTGTAACTAACAAGTTGGACCGAGTAATGTTAGCTGAGATAACTGCCTTCGCTTGGCCCTTGCTCATATATGTATGTACCTGTTTCTAGCTTGACCCCCCTTTCTACCTCCTAAATCCTAACGTACGATTTTAAATTATATACAAAAGGTTCATATTTTAAATATTTAAAAGATTTTAAATTATTCACAACAGTTTTGTGTCCTTTTCTACGGCCACAGCAGGGTCATGACGCCACATTTGAGACAGCCCCAGTTTATTCATTTTAGATAATTTATATATTTTGCATTATTAATACATATTCATTTGTATGCATTTTGTTTCCTTTCTACGGCAACGCCAGGGTCAAAATGTCACATTTGGGACGGCCCAAGTTTATTCATCTTAGATAATTTGAATATTTTGTATTATTTAAATCATATTCATTTGTATACATTTTGTGTCCTTTCTACGGTAACACCAGGCTCAAAATGTCACATTTGGGACGGCCCAAGTTTATTCATCTTAGATAATTTGAATATTTTGTATTATTTAATACATATTCATTTGTATGCACTTTGTGTCCTTTTCTACGGCCACAGCAGGTTTATAATGTCACATGGCCATGGTTTAAGGGTGGCCATCATGTTTTACGAGGTGGCCATCATGTTTTATGTTGTGGCCATCATGTTTTAATGGTGGCCATCGTCTTTTCAGTGGTGGCCATCATGTTTTCAGTGGTGGCCATCATGTTTTACGAGGTGGCCATCGTGTTTTATGTGGTGGCCATCATGTTTTATGTGGTGGCCATCACGTTTTCAGTGGTGGCCATCATGTTTTACGAGGTGGCCATCGTGTTTTATGTGGTGGCCATCATGTTTTAAGGGTGGCCATCATGTTTTAAGTGGTGGCCATCACGTTTTCAGTGGTGGCCATCACGTTTTCAGTGATGGCCATCATGTTTTACGAGGTGGCCATCGTGTTTTATGTGGTGGCCATCATGTTTTAAGGGTGGCCATCATGTTTTAAGTGGTGGCCATCACGTTTTCAGTGGTGGCCATCGTGTTTTATACTGTGGCCATCATGTTATAAGGGTGGCCATCGTATTTTCAGTGGTGGCCATCATGTTTTACGAGGTGGCCATCGTGTTTTATGTGGTGGCCATCATGTTTTAAGGGTGGCCATCATGTTTAATGAGGTGGCCATCGTGTTTTATGTTGTGGCCATCATGTTATAAAGGTGCCCATCGTGTTTTATGTGGTGGTCATCACGTTTTCAGTGGTGCCCATCACGCTTTCAGTAATGGCCATCATGTTTTACGAGGTGGCCATCGTGTTTTATGTGGTGGCCATCGTGTTTTAAGGGTGGCCATCATGTTTTAAGTGGTGGCCATCACGTTTTAAGTGGTGGCCATCACGTTTTCAGTGGTGGCCATCACGTTTTCAGTGGTGGCCATCACGTTTTCAGTGGTAGCCATCATGTTTTACGAGGTGGCCATCGTTGTTTATGTGGTGGCCATCATGTTTTAAGGGTGGCCATCATGTTTTAAGTGGTGGCCATCACGTTTTCATTGGTGGCCATCACGTTTTCAGTGATGGCCATCATGTTTTACGAGGTGGCCATCGTGTTTTATGTGGTGGCCATCATGTTTTAAGGGTGGCCATCATGTTTTAAGTGGTGCCCATCACGCTTTCATTAATCGCCATCATGTTTTACGAGGTGGCCATCGTGTTTTATGTGGTGGCCATCATGTTTTAAGGGTGGCCATCATGTTTTAAGTGGTGGCCATCACGTTTTCAGTGGTGGCCATCATGTTTTACGAGGTGGCCATCGTGTTTTATGTGGTGGCCATCATGTTTTAAGTAGTGGCCATCACGTTTTCAGTGGTGGCCATCATGTTTTACGAGGTGGCCATCGTGTTTTCAGTGGTGGCCATCATGTTTTAATGGTGGCCATCATGTTTTAAGTAGTGGCCATCACGTTTTCAGTGGTGGCCATCACGTTTTCAGTGGTGGCCATCATGTTTTAAGTGGTGGCCATCATGTTTTACGAGGTGGCCATCGTGTTTTATGTGGTGGCCATCATGTTTTAAGGGTGGCCATCATGTTTTAAGTAGTGGCCATCACGTTTTCAGTGGTGGCCATCATGTTTTAAGGGTGGCCATCATGTTTTAAGTGGTGGCCATCACGTTTTTAGGGTGGCTATCACGTTTTCAGTGGTGGCCATCATGTTTTATGTGGTGGCCATCACAATCTAAGCGGTGGTCATCACGTTTTTAGGGTGGCCATCACGTTTTCAGTGGTGGCCGTCACATTTGAAGGGTAGTCACCACCATTTAAGGGAGACCATTATAATTGAACGAGGACCGGAGGTTGAGGCAGAGAAAGGGGTATCAATTTCTTTTGTTGTGTTTAGCATTAAGTTTTGGCTGGCCTTATTTCCTTGGGTCCCTGCCTTTATTGATCCATGCGCAGCAATTAACAAGACTTGTGGAAAACACTATCATTTTCGTGAACGCATGTACGTTTTCACATGTGTGGGCACAGTTGAAAAGTAGAGCCACAAATAATTGGAGAAGAATTTTTATAATAGTTTAATGACTTAACTATTGTGTGCAGACAGAAATTAATTCTTCATGAAAAAATTTAATTTGCAAGGTCAGATAAATAAAACATTGCAACTTCCTGAAATTACTGTTGATACAAAAAAGAGGATGGTTAAAAATGTAATAACCATCCTCCACCTGTCTTAGCTACTCCTTAGAATTTCAAGGCCAACCATTTAATTATCATGACCCTCGATTAAAATGCCCCGGCCACCCCTTACATGTCATAACGACGTTATAGAACATGATGGCCAACCCATAAAACATGATGGCCACCCTTAAAATGTGATTGCCAACCCATAAAACATGATGGCCACCCTTAAAATGTGATGGCCGCCCCATACAACGTGATGACTACTACTAAAAACATGATTGCCACTACTATAAACATGATGGCCACTACTAAAAAAATGATGGCCAATACTAAAAACATGATGGCTACCACTTAAAACATGAGCACCACTAAAAACGAGATGGCCACCCCTTAAAATATGATCATCACCCCATAAAACATGGTGACCATCGATTAAAATGTGATGGCCACCAACTAAAATGTGATGGCCAGCAAGTAAAATGTGATGGCCAGCAAGTAAAATGCGATGGCCACCAACTAAAATGCGATGGCTATAAGTACAAATATGATGGCCACACGGACAAATATGATGGCCACATGTTAGATTGTGAATACTACACGTTAGATTGTGATGGCCACACGGACAAATATGATGGCCACATGTTAGATTGTGAATGCTACACGTTAGATTGTGATGGCCACACGTTAGATTATGATTGCCAAACGTTAGATTGTGATGGCCACACGTCAGATTGTGATGGCCACACGTCAGATTGTGATGGCCACACCTCAGATTGTGATTTGTGATGGCCACACGTTAGATTGTGATTGCCACACGTCATAAGGTGATGGCCACATGTGAAAATTTCGCTTCCCCCCCCGTTGTTTGCTTGTTGAGAAGCGAACATTGTTTTGAGAATTAGCAACAGAGTTTTTCACCCAAGGCTAAGGATAATTAAATTTAATAACGAGCAATGTAACTATTAGCCAATGGTTTTCTCTGTCGCGATCAGTACATTTTGTACATATTGAAGGAGCTGTATGGCTCATATCAATAAAAACCGTATCGATCTATCTTTATAGTAAACGACCGTTTTAATCGAATAAATATCTATCTATCTATCTAGTGCAAAATGGCGGATGCTTAATCGCAAAATGGCGGATGCTTAATCGCAAAATGGCGGAAGCTTAATCGCAAAACGGCGGATGCGTCAAACATCATGGTAGGTGCGCTAATGAAAAAAAAAGTATGACGGATCTGTTGACGCAATATGGCGGCTAGTTTAGGTCCTTTTGGTCAATTTTTTTCCGTTTGGCAAAGATAGGTATTGGCATACTAGGAAGGAGGAATATGGTTTAGGATTGCATGTAACTGGACGAAGCTCTATCCATAACGTGGTAGGTATTTGCGGTAAGACTGGGAGAGGGCAGAAACTCCATCACCCAAACAAACGGTATCCCATATGGACTATCCTCTTTTTTAGGCTGTTCTGCCTCCCATATGTTAACGCCTCCACCATACCTCCCTGTCTCGAGAAAACCTACATACATAAGGTAAATTCTGCTCTATTCAGCCTCTCCTCACGACGAACTTTCTCATTCTCATACTTTCCGGCGTCATCCGCAAGTCTCTTCATCAGCATTGTTTGTAAATTGGAACTGTAAAAGTTTACAGCTGTAAGGTCAAAGGAATTAGACATTGTCGGTTCGTAACTCCTGTAGATTTGCAGATCCTTCTTCACCTGTACAGTGTACACCGTCTCAACCATCTCACTTCCAACACGTCTCAGGATGTAGGTATTGAATGCAAGGATATGGCCATTCTATCGAGGTTGACCCTTATATTGAGTGGACAGCCCGTCTTATGCGATTTTCTCAGTTCATACACAAACTTGTTCCTTCTCCATTCCATTTTTAGGTTCAAACATCTTTTAGGTTCTTCATCCAACATGTACATATAAAAAAACATCATCCGAATCGCTATTGTGATAAACTGGCGTTAGATGGCGCGGGGAAAGCGATTTAATCCTCCAATGTCAGATTCGGTTTGATAGTGTGATGCTAATTCGAAGGGTTGGTCTCGCTGCATTGATCCATAACGATTTTTGAGCATCGTAACCGGCGTTGATGTAATTTTGATTGTGGTTAATTCTATATCTTAGGAATAAAACTAAGGAATAAAACAGCGGAACTGATTAGAGTCAACTGACAAATTCGCATTAAAGATGTATATATCTGTAAAATTGTCGAATGAATGAAATTATTGAGCTAAAAAAAGCCGATTTTCTGAGTCAAGTGTACTTTTTTCGCTGCAGCGTTGTCAACTCTTGACCTGGAAAAATAAAATTAATGCAAACGAGAGTGGATAATGTCAGCTATCCAGCAGTTTAAGCGCCTTGATGCTTTGACCCTTTGGAGCAGAGAAATTAATGAATGACTTTAGATACCGGTCCAGTATCTAAATATCGGAATCGAATAGATACGATACCGATACCGAAATCAAAGAATCGATCCAGCATCGATTAGATACAGATACAACTTGGAAAAAACCGACTCAATACCGGTACTCGTGCCAAAGTATCTATTTTGTATCGATTTTGCGAATGTATGCCTTAAAAAATCCCGAAAACAATAAAAAGCTGCCGAATTTGGTTATCTCTGGAGTTTTTACGCTCCATTTCGTGTAGTTTGCTACCCTAAAGTGCCTAAACCTTTTAATACTAATGTAATTTTACTGGCTCCGGTTTAATTTTGTATCCCTATCCATGTATTTTTGGGTACTTTCCGTCATACCCAGCTTGAACAGGGCTCATCCAAAGAAGGTTCAACTTAAATCTGGATATCATCATTTGTAAAACTGGCATAATTTGCGAAAAAAATTAATTGAATTACGGCTAATAGTATTTGAACTCTTTCGGAAGCAGAACTAAATTAGGTCGCTATAATATTGCATAGATGTAATGGGGTTATACAAGGCGTACATATGTATAGATACGATACCGATACTTTTAGATACGATACCGGTACTTCCAGATACTAGATACCGATAGATACCGGTCCGAGTTTTAAGTATCTAAATAAAGTAGATATCAAGCCGGTACCGATACAGCAAAATTGTATCTAAAGTCATCCATTGAAACTCCAACGCTGATAATGTAGTTCTGCAACATGCATAATAAGTGCTCTGGGCCTAGAATGCATGGTCTCTATTCCCTACGATTCTGCTCCGCGCAATTGAAAACGTCGTGCAAAATCATTGAAAAACATTTCTTCTAAAAACATTAAAAGCCGCACAGTTTTAACAATCTTTTTACTTCAAGCTCCGTTTACAGCAATAATACGTAATTAAATCTTACGTAATCTAAAATGTTGTCAATTTAGTTTCAATTATTGCTTTTGGGCCTAGGGTTTAATTAAATAAACTGTGTGAAAATATCACTAACCAGGATTTCTGGTGCATTTAACCTACAGGGAAATTATTTAGACTCAGGCAGGAGAAGTTTACTCCCGGGTAGGGCTCTTAAACGCGATTCTCAGCAATTTCAGCGACAATGCGCTTTATGGTACTTACCGTCTGTTTCAAAAATCTTTGATTTACTCGCACTTCCCTCCGCTCCTCCACTACGTCACTTTCCTGCATGTACCGCCTCTCTTCTCTCCTTCGCAGTGGCTGGTGTGAAAATGATGATTTTTTTTCACGCTGATATCTACGCTGCTATACATTGTGGCCTCAAGAAGCTTACAACATTAGGAAAGCCGAGATCTTGTACTCTGTTACACACTTTTTTTATGTCTCTTGGACTATGGTTGAGTACGCTACAGATTTAAATGTCTACATGTTAAGGAAAACTGACTTGTTTTACTTTAAGTGTAGCTGCATCGCCAACCTTTGACCTAGAGACATAAAAGTGGGTGTGTAACGGAGTAGAAAACGTCGGCTTTCCAGTGGTGGAAGCTGCTTGGCGTTGCGATATGTTGAAGCGAAGATATCAGCGTGAGAAGAAATCCTCATTTTCAGCCGGGTGCACGCTTGAGACGAAGTGGAGGAGAGAAGATATACCTTCACCTGAGCTACCTAAATGGGTTCCTCTACTGAAAAATTATACTTGAACCCTATTTAAGATAAACTACAGATTCCTGGAGCTCCATGTTAGTCTATCCAGAGCGTTGCAACAAAAAGTTAAGGTTGGCTTTCGCAACCTAACCTGAGCGATTTAAGGTTTTTGGTGCGGGCTTGGCAAGGTTAAAAATACTCCGAACACTAACTCCCAATATAGTTCGCCAAACATCCACATAATGGCATTTTAACTTCACATTTATATGCTACTTCCCATTGAAAACGTAGAACAGCGTAAATAAAAGAGGTCCGAGAAGTATCGGCTAAAAGTTGTAGCTTCCTTCTAACTTACCCTGGCTCATCACCTTCATGTGGACTTTCTCAATTCTCCACAGCGACTGACAGACCGGAAAACGGATAAAAAATTTTGCTCCTCTCCGACTGATCAGTCTAACATTCCATGAGTATCATCTCAAACACGGCAGGACTAATTTCGGAAACACGCGGAATCGTATTTTTACGACCTTTGAATCCTTGCTTGTCTTACTTCATTTCATCCCCCTGTTCACCTCTCACCAGCTCCGTTTTTCTTGGATCATCATTTCAACCATCAGAAAACAATCCGATTCATTCCGTCGTCCTTTTGTATTGTCTATCATGTCCTCAGATATATTTTGAAGCATCCCGTCCCACCGATTAGGCGAATACTGGCATCTTTGTTGCAACCAGTTTTTACCACAGGATTAGCTTTTGGATTTCTTATTCCTTAACCTGTTGCGTCCCATAAGCTTGACAGGAAACATTTAAATTCCGCTCCAAAAGGCAATTGATGTTTGGGCGCACAAATATTGCACGGTTGTCATAGCCATAAGCTCCCCCTCGCACAAATAAAAGACATTCCTACTGCGAATTTGATGTTAAAAAAACAAAGAAAAAGACGGAGTGGCATCCCATTATGTTTTTTAAAAAGTTTGAAGCTCCAAGTGCATAGTGTGTAGGTGGGGATAATTTGGCGTCAATTAATAAGAAACTACTTTTAAAAATTCGTGCTTCGAATAGTGTCTAGTAGTAAATACTGACTGTGTGGAAGGTGGCATGAATCAAATAGTCAGTCCTAGCAACCAAGCTAGTAACTGAAATACTCTCATATGTTTCAGTACGCAAGAGGTTAAGAAAGAAGCCTTCCCTTGCCGAGTTTGGCAGCATTTTTAAGTCTCTTATTAGTTTTTATTTCATTCCCTTCCAACACTCTCAGCCAACGCCTTCAATCTCTTACGTTTTCGCAGGCCATATCACTTTCTTTTCAAATCTAACTAGGAATATTACATCCCGGACCCAGATTGTAACAATACAATGTCTCGTTTGAATTGAATGGTGAATAAGATTTATGTAAAAAGAAAGATTTTGCGTTAGCACGCTTTAGGTTCCAACCATTCATTCCAAAGAATCTACTAAGTCTCCAGTCTTCTGAAGGTATCACAGTTCAATGTTACTTCCACGTGCAGGTTACCTAATGTTTCAACATCTGTCCTTTCCCATTTCTCTGTCTGTTATTGTCTTATTAATACCCGCATCCTGTATGTAATCTTTATCCGTCTCTCTCTCCCTCCATGGTATTCGTTTCGGTATGCAGACAATTTTTACAGCTCTCCAACTCAAGCGGCTTGCTTGTTGTGACGTACGAGAAGGGATTGTCATCGTGTGTGAAGGGTCAGAAAAAAGGTTTTCCAAATTCAATCGATCCATCTATTTCCATTCTTTATTTTTCCGAAACGTTTCTTTCCGCACAATAGCTACAGAAGATGGATTCAATCCTGTTCATCTATTGATAGCTTCCCTTTACACTCAAAGTCTTTTCATCATTTCTTATTCTGTGAATGCAATTCCACCAACCTAACGATAACGACTCCACGAACAGCTCAAGAAGGGACGAAACATAGAAAAGTCAAATCTTAAGTGTTGCTGCGCAAGAGGATCTAGGAAGCTCCAGTTTATAAATTAAATTAAAACTCTGTAAGTCTCCATGGTGTGTATGAATGCCGCAATGAAAGATGTGTGTTGTGTGAGTGATTGTATGGAATGATTCGAGCTACATTGCTGAATGATGAGTATGTGGGATGTGGACGTGTGTATGACGCCATGTAGATTGAGTAGCACTGTTGTGCAAGTTTGTAAACAAGTACGGAGAGCGAGAAAGAGAGAAAACGAGAGAAGAAAGGTACTTTAGAGCTTCTTATGAACCTGAACTTACAACTCAGGGAAGTACAGGCTAGTTTTTGGTTGCTTATCAACCCTGGGTCAAGCTTGAGCAGGGGCAACAACTAGTGTTTGCAGAGTGCGAAATATTTATTAAGTGGCAGAGCCACTTTATAGGGAGCTCCGTGTCCGTCCGTCCGTCCGTCCGTCCGTCTGTCCGTGAACACGATATCTCCCGAACGGAAGCACGTATTGACACCGGGTTTGCGGTATCAGATAGCACATACCCTCAGGCAGTAGCCTATTCATTTCCGTTATAATCGGTCCAGCCGTTATGACCCTGTGACCTATCAAAAATTCACACTCGTGGGAACGGCTTCAGCATACCCTATATCAGCTTCTACGACAACTGCGCAGTAACCAATCCATAAACCCTTCCACCTATGTTAAAGCATAGCACCACCTATGTTAAAGCATAGCACCACCTACGTTAAAGCATAGCACCACCTACGTTAAAGCATAGCACCACCTACGTTAAAGCATAGCACCACATATGTTAAAGCAAAGCACCACCTATGTTAAAGCATAGCACCACCTACGTTAAAGCATAGCACCACCTATGTTAAAGCATAGCACCACACATGTTAAAGCATAGCACCACCTATGTTAAAGCATAGCACCACACATGTTAAAGCATAGCACCACCTGTTAAGACATAGCACCACACATGTTAAAGCATAGCACCACCTACGTTAAAGCATAGCACCACCTACGTTAAAGCATAGCACCACACATGTTAAAGCATAGCACCACCTATGTTAAAGCATAGCACCATCTATGTTAAAGCATAGCACCACCTATGTTAAAGCATAGCCCCACCTACGTTAAAGCATAGCACCACCTACGTTAAAGCATAGCACCACCTATGTTAAAGCATAGCACCACCTACGTTAAAGCATAGCACCACCTATGTTAAAGCATAGCACCACACATGTTAAAGCATAGCACCACACATGTTAAAGCATAGCACCACACATGTTAAAGCATAGCACCACACATGTTAAAGCATAGCACCACCTATGTTAAAGCATAGCACCACACATGTTAAAGCATAGCACCACACATGTTAAAGCATAGCACCACCTATGTTAAAGCATAGCACCACCTACGTTAAAGCATAGCACCACACATGTTAAAGCATAGCACCACCTATGTTAAAGCATAGCACCACCTACGTTAAAGCATAGCACCACCTACGTTAAAGCATAGCACCACCTATGTTAAAGCATAGCACCACACATGTTAAAGCATAGCACCACCTATGTTAAAGCATAGCACCACACATGTTAAAGCATAGCACCACACATGTTAAAGCATAGCACCACCTGTTAAGACATAGCACCACACATGTTAAAGCATAGCACCACCTACGTTAAAGCATAGCACCACCTACGTTAAAGCATAGCACCACACATGTTAAAGCATAGCACCATCTATGTTAAAGCATAGCACCATCTATGTTAAAGCATAGCACCACCTATGTTAAAGCATAGCACCACCTATGTTAAGGCATAGCACCACCTATGTTAAAGCATAGCACCACCTATGTTAAAGCATAGCACCACACATGTTAAAGCATAGCACCACCGATGTTAATGCATGGCACCACCGTTGTTTAAACATGGCTGCTCCTCATCAGTTAAAGCTCCAGCATTGTAACTATTATCTTCACCGGCTCATGTCTTAGCTCCACCGTGTTGACTCATACCTACACAGGGTTAAGTCACGGACGGACCAACGACACAACATGAGCTACTGATCCCACGTTCCTGATTCCTGTTACTCCTGACATCGCTACAATGACATCTTCCACTAACTTCCAATTCACTTAAGATTTCCATGTGCCTCGCCTCCAATGCTTCCAATCAACAAATCTCTGCCACTTTCGTACACCAGTGCGGTTTATTATTAATGGATAACGATATATACTCTTTGATGCAAGGCAGTAGTGGGGCCGCGGCAACTAAACGTTGAAACTAGTAGGTTGCTAGTTACACATAGGGAGGTAACCTTAGCGGCACCACGGCACAGCGGCAAAAGTTACTGCCGGAGTAATGATGAAACATAGGGGCCCAACATTAGTGACAAAAAAGCGGCAACACGGCGGCAAAAAAAGTTACCACCAGGGTAGGTAAGGAGACTCTCACTCGGTTTACTTGGACTAAAGTGAGAGGCAAGTCTCTATCCTCCGATTTGCAGCGTGAGTCGGCAAAGGTGTATAGCCCTCTCGTTCGTGCGGTTATAAACGGGCGTTCCGTAAGCAAACTTCGAGTCAACAGCACTATGGTTTAGCCGAATATAAAAGGGTTAGCTCAGTGATATTGCTACTACCGAATGAATACTGCATTGCTAAAAATTAATTATAATTAATACTATTCTTTCAAAATGGTCTGCAGTATCCCGTTTTAAGCAAAACTAGCTCTTTTCCGCACACAAACTGTCATATTTATAGCGTAAGAGTTTGGAAATATGGTCTTTTTGGAAATATTTTCAAGTTCATAATCGTTTCCCTATAATTCCAAAATACCATGTTCTTGAATATGGTGACAATTTCTTTCGGCCTCGGCAATTGGTTAATCGCTATAACGAACCAACGTCAAGGTCTGTGCGAAAAATAATTCAACTATGCTTTATGACCCTTCATCCATGCGTATATATCTACTGTTAATTCAACTGAAATAGTGAAATACTTACTCGAATTTTCCTCATGTTCCGTTTTCCAGACACTTGCAAGTATCTCATAGCCTGTACAACTTGATGCTGCTAGATTTTAGAGGAGAATCGGAACATGATCATCGCATGTGTGCAAAACTGCGTCAGCAAAAATTGTGAGATACGATTACTTCCGAGTTTTTTCAAAATAATTCAGTGATTTAATTAACTGCAGTTAAAATAAAATAAAAAAAGTTAAATATAACTATACTGGCCACTGAACTGCAAGGACAGAATTCCTGGTTAACAATAACCTCAGGGAAGCGCGGGAGGAGCTTTGTTTTACTTTTTTGTGATATAGTTTAAAAACTGTGAAGAGCGCTTCCAGGATAGTGTTTTGCAGATCTCGAGAAATGCAACCAGAAAAGAGGGACTCTGCTAGGGCTCCCCTACGATGCAAGAAAAAAAGATTGGATGGAGAAGATGGATGGAGAAGATGGGACATGGGCGGAGAGAGTGTATGAATTATGTTAACTTGTTCTCTGATGGGGTTGATGATTATACTGCGAGCGTGTACGTTGTTAACAGTATCAGAAATGTGTTTGGCAAGGAAAACATACTATTAATTGTGATGGTTGTGGCAGGTAGTGGTAGTGGCATGTAGGGTGCAGCAGAAGTCTTGGTAAAATCCTTTCACTCAGGCAGGCCCGGTAATCAAGGAGGTCCACGAAAATGTAAAAATGCATAGATTACTTAATTCAGGAAACACCACATCTCTTGATATTCTTGAAGTCGGCTAGAGTATGATAATCGTGAGTCTCAACAAAAAAGAGGGCAGATTATACATATACTGCATGCTAGTTTGCGTTGGTAGTCCAGGCGAGAAGATTTAGTCTGCATACTGCTTGTGCAGTTATTGTAAAAGTATTTAAAGAAGCAATAGAGAAAATCTCGAAGATGCGAGGGTAAAGATAGTGATTTCCATACATACTACGCGGGCTATGCGAAGATGCGATGCTAGAAGGTGCAATTCAGTTCACGCAATTCATAGAAAGAATGAAAGAGGTGCAGAGAATATTTGAAGTCCGATGTGAAGAGTGAAGAGAATGAGAAAAGCTAGCGGGAACAAGAGTATGTGGATGATGACCACCAACTAACAGAGTTACCGTAGTGAATTCCGTCCTGGTTACACGGATTTGGGATGTTAATGGTGTAGTGCGGTAGTGGTGAGTGGTGATACGGGTTGGTCAATGGGTGACTGGCTCTGCAATATATACGCACAAACGTAAAGTGGATGCTGGATAGGCAAGCAATACGTATTTAAAAGACAAGAGTTGCAAAGAGAAAGGGTGGGGCAGGGAACAACATATCCATCCGACATAAGATGAAGCAGAGTCGAACATGTATATTGTAAGTTGTTTGTAAGATTTCCAGAGAGAAGGGGAAGGAAGAGAAGATGAGGAGGCTGAGATGATGTTGGGATGAGGTTACAAGCTTTCCTCATGTGCTCCTTTATTGTTCTGCTCTGCAGAGATAAGTTCGGTGGATGCGAGAGCAGAAGACAGACACAAACAGAATAAATAATCTGGGAGGCCTAGCCTGGGCGTGATGAGGGATAGATGCATGAGTTGGCGAGAGAAAAGGTCACTTGTAGTAGTAAAATTACTAGATTTTATTACGAGGGCAATTTTTCCGACGCTACAGAATTAAATGTCTACAGGTTAAGGAAAACTTATTATTTTTACTTTAAGTGTAGCTGCATCGCTAACCTATGGCCTAGAGGCATAAAAGTTAGCTTGTATCAGAGAAAAGAATCTTGGCTTTCCAATGGTGCAAGCCGCTTGACGCTGCGACGCTGGTGAGCGAAGATTTCGACGAAAAAAGAAATACCCAGTTTCATGAGCGAGCACGGAGGAGAGAAGAGAAGCGTACATGCAGGAAAGCGACGTAGTGGAGGAGCGGAGGGAAGTAACACTACTGTAAGGATTCGTGAAACATACGGTATATATCTCATGCAAATTTACTAGTATATACAGTAAATATGGTTTATATCGGTATGGCTTATATCGGTTTATTGGCTATAACGTTGTCCGGGCGAAGTCCCGGCAGATCTTATATGCTTTAGCATTAGAAGTGTATTCCAATAACTGTTAATCTTTATAACGGTGGAATGGTTATATCGGGCAATGTTCAAGGTCCCTTCAGCGTATAACCAATGCAACGCGTATGCCAATAGCGGTGCTCACATTCAAGAGATTGGATTTTAAGGTAAAAATTTAAAAAATTTGCAAAGTTTAGTTTCTCAAAGCTGAAGAATTCCTGTTAAACTGGATAAAAGAAGCTCCTCATCATGCTCACATTCCTACTGCCGGTTCAATTGCTTTTGAAAAAGCTAGTAAACTTGCTAAAACTTTCGGAGAAAATCAGTTAAAAATTATATGGCGTTTGTGGTTAACGGTGTATTATTATAACGGTTTTATTTTGGATCCCCCTGCATAACCGATATAAACCATATCTACTGTATCTAAAATGTCAAAAATTGTGGACGGCTTTCACCGATCCCAATAGGGATTTCGCCCCATAAGGCAATAAGCCGTTGTATACATTGACTACAACTAGTGTTAAATCAAGTTATCATACTTAAGTAGAAATGCATATGCTTTAAAAATGAAATAAAACGCAACAACTGGCTTCCAATGGTTCATCACAGCGAGGCTAATTTATTACAATTCATTTAAAATATGTACTTCACACGTAATGGTACGCTCCTATTAAATAAATGTTGCGTACATGTTTCGGCTGGCATTTCTTAAAGTTGCCTATTTGGTCCACTATTGGGGTTGCCATCCAGCGCCAATAATCGCCTCAATTCTGAAGGCATTTAAAGGCATCTCAACCGGTGGGGTGTGACAATGGATTAAGTATAGGAGCCTGACCAAGATATGCACTGCGTATGATTTCAACCCAAACCTAGGCATATAGACCCCCGCCAGATCCTCGCATATATTGGCAGCTTTTAAGATTTGCCTATATTTCCATGTAAAACCTTTCCCTAACATTTCTCGCAGGGTTGGGGTGACTGTTAAGACTGGCCACATTTAATGATTATGACTTATTAAAATGATTATTTTTGCTCTGTGGTAGTGGACAAGTGTAGTAACAGTTTCAAGTGTATGATGTATAGAGGTAATTAGACGGGGAAATAAGCGGTGATGGTGGTAGGTGAAAGGAGTTTCTGTATTGGTTTCCTTCAAGATCGTGTCGGAACTCGTAAGGCGTATTTTCATAGAATGCGGTTGTTGAATATTGCGGAAAACGCCTTGCGTAGCCGTTACTATGGTTTCACTCTATCTGCTCCACTATATTTACCGCAAGCTGTTCACATGGCATGCGTTTTTTGCGCTATGGAAATTGGCCTCTAGTGAAATGTGTGGATTGAATGAGATATAATATAGTGATCTCGTTCAAAACTACAAACTACAGCTAGACAGAGTGGCACGGTGCAGAGCATAAAGGCTCCAGTCTTTGGACTCGGGAAGAGCTTCGAAGGGAAGCGAATTTTGAGTTTTGCCTACGGTGGATTTGCAGCTGAAGCAAATTTAATAATTTGGCTAATGGACGATTTAAACGGATCTTGAAGGCAATGTTCTGAGGATAAAAGTCTCCGATTATTATGAATGCGTAATAAGCGAAAGAAGATAGATGATGGGATGAATGATGAATCGGTGTTGGCCAAAGCGGTTTTTGTTTTTCAGCTATTGAGAGAAAAGCTGGAAGAAAATTGGAGGTTACTGAGGAGGGGTCGGGGTGAATCTCTTTGGTTGGGAATAATAAAAGGAAGAGAGATTATTAAAAATTATGTAGCCCTAAATTTTGAAAAACATTGA
This sequence comes from Sminthurides aquaticus, assembly GCA_906901655.1. NCBI lineage: Eukaryota > Metazoa > Arthropoda > Collembola > Symphypleona > Sminthurididae > Sminthurides > Sminthurides aquaticus. The sequence goes on along the minus strand of CAJQTT010000022.1, from coordinate 428,260 downwards.
CTTTTGCTTCAATATCCGCTGTTATTAGATAGTTGCAAAGCGAAAAACGACTTATGGATAAAAAATATTGTACGAATTAAAGTAACTATATTCACAAGTGATAAATTTGGCTGCAAGGAGCCTAGTTTGTTTCATGTTTCGATACAAAGGTTGATAATTCCAGAAAGGCAATGCACTGCGCGCTATAAATAATGAAAGGAAATAAGCAAAATGAATAAGACATTTTGAGAGATTTCTCTTTTTTTCATTTTTAAATTACTCAACTATTTTACTATGGTAGATAAGCCCCGATTGTATGGCTAATTTGCTGCTAAAATTCATACGCACATAATTCATTCAAGGTGCAAAGAGGATATCGTGGTTGAAGGAACATACGCTGAGCGGTGCATGGCAATTAGATGACTCGCATACTGAAAAATAGGAAATCTTGTACGTAATAAATTCTCCCGAGTCCTAATCCTAAACAGTGTGTGTGTCGGATAAATGTGTGTGAAAATCAGAGCTGGTGTGTAAAGTGTCCTACCTTACCCTGGGCAGAAATAAAGGAAAAGAAGGGCCCTCTCCTCTTCTCCTTCCATCTTGGGAAGGCATAGGTGGGTGGGAGTGAATGGAAGAGGAAATAAAATAAAAACAGGAAAGGGCTTTTGTGAAAATCCATAAGAATATCCGTCTCGTTCGAGAACCATGAGAGAAAGAAGCAGATGGGCAAAGCCTATGTTCGGGGAACGAGGGAGGAGGAGTAAGATTTTGTGAGAAAAAACCATGGAGAAAAAATACATGTAACACGATTCTTATTCTATGTTCCCTTTATCCGGTTGATTAAAACTTGCCATAGCGATCGACTTATCCGAAACCCCACTAACTGCAAGCATGTGGTATGTATATGTATGATATGTACATATACGCACACAGTAAGTGACTTTTCCAGACTTTTGCGTTCGACCAGGCTGGAACAACCAAATGTTTAGTACGTAATGATTAGGTAACGACTCCGTCGAGTGATACCTAACTTGAATAGTTCACACCAGTTAATACACTTGCATCCCAGAGCAAGAAAATCGAAAACAGCAGCCAGGAATCGAATCAGCGCCTATGCACCAACGCTGTATACACTGAGCTACGGGCCTGTGTAGCCTATGCATCATAGGGTAGACGCTTGCTGTATGTACGTAGCTTGTGTTGCCAATGGATAACCTGAGAGATATTTGATAACTTGTAACAGTAGGCTTGTGTAACTTGTTTTACTAACAGTAGGCTGCATGAAATGGTCGTGAAATTCAAATTTGAAAATTAACTCAAGTTACTCCTTATAGTCATACTACTGTGCGGTCCCACCAAGCTGATCTCTTTCAAACTTCCCGCGCCTGTTTCCCCGTTCATTTCTCATTTGAGGTACATACGGGGATCATCCAGCTATGAAAGTCCGCACGGTAGATTACCCTGTAAAAATATCATCTAACTCTCAGCCTTATTCGGAGTAATACAGGCTCGAAGCTGCGATTTCGTGTATAAAGTACTACAGGGGCCGTGTACATCTTATGTGAAATGTGAATTGGCACCATTGAGATGGCGTCAACTTATTTGTTCGCAGGAAATCCAAAACAAATTGCGCAAAACAAAATCTCCATTATAAATCGTTCAATACAGTGAAAATTTAAGTAATTTATTTGGAAAGAACAATGTTTTCAATCGCCTGAAACAAATAAATTAGTATTAGTAACCAAGTATGTGGATACCCATGCAGTATTTCTCTATTTTCTCCAGAATTTGGAGAAATTTATATGATATTTTTACAGAGTAATCTAGTACAACTGCAAGTAGTAACTTTAACTAATTTTCGCATTTTAATTTCACGGACATTTCGTGTAGCCTACTATAAGTAATAAGTAACGAATCACACTGCAATTGAACTGGCATCTTCGCTGATATATTAGCTACATATATGTGAAAATATATAAATATAAACCGGTAAGCCGAATAAAAAAGTGACGCATGACGATAGGAGACAATAATTCGTATTTAAGGGCAGGTCATGTTTCACACCAGGTCATATCGGGCCAATTCTTAGGTCAGCTCATATGATAGGTCATCATTAAGGTCTGGTCATGTGATAGGTCATCATTAAGGTCTGGTCATGTGATAGGTCATCATTAAGGTCTGGTCATGTGATAGGTCATCATTAAGGTCTGGTAATTTTAAGTCAGGTCATCTCGAAGAAAAGCTAGTCCGTATGACAAGGGACTGCCTCAGATCGGGAATTACATATTTTAATCAGCTACTATAATGTCGTACGCAATCTATTGGTAATGTTAAATAGCTTTAGCTTCAGAAAAAGAAACTAACCGATCACCATTTTAAGTCGCACATTGGAATCTGCGCTCTTGCATTCCCAATAGAAGCATTGAAGTTCTCGTGCTGCTCGCAGCTGAATTTCTTAGGGACTTTCTCACCAAACACAACACCGAAGTATTGACGAAGATCCAGCGCCTCGCTTTACTGATGATCATTAGTGCCTCCTTCACCGCTCCCACCGCGGGGATGGAGAAAATAGTGGGTGTCATGCCTATAGAGCTGCACATTAACGGAGTTGCGTTGCGTACCTGGAGTTAGCTCGCTCGCACAAACTCATCTTGCTTCAATGTTATTCCTGTGAAGGGCCATGAAGCTAACGCCACCAATCTTGCGAAGGAAGTAATTGAGCTTGGACTTCCTCTAGCCCTATACGACTGGCAAGAAACCACCCAGATAAGCGATAAACGCTATCAGTGTGGTACAAGGGACCGGTCTGACTGGTCAAACTTAAGACCCCTAACACACGGAATAACTTGCTACTCGGACGGATCCCGCCAGGGCAAGAGGGCCGGTGTTGATAGTGCAATCTTCATCAACAGGATCATATAAGAGTTTCTCCCATGTAAGGGTCTCTTGGTTGACCTCTTGGTTGGTTTCACTGGCAAATTTGCTCCCTTGAAGGATTTATGGAGAACCCTTTAAGAGAGATTCGTAGGGATGTTGCCATTGACATGGGCTATAGTTTACCGTTTATCGCACATCTTCACCCGTTCGAAAGTTATTGTGCGAACAGAATACACGGACGGAAATTCTCCATCTTTCCATAAAGTGTCCTTCGCCACTTAAGGTAGTTAATCGCCTTTTTCGGTTTCACACCTTCTCAGCATATCCTGAGAACAAACCGGCCGAAGGATGGCTCCGCTGCTGTTTCTTATTTTTTGGATTGCGAACCTGCTACAACTGCACTAGGACGAGCGGGCCATTACCAAGCCGAGACGTTAGAGCGGAGTAGAGAGAAGAGGGTCAACAGCTTAATACGCTACCAGAATAGGAGAAAGCAGACAGGTAAAGCAAGATTTAATTTGACGATTGAGGATATTTGCAGAAAAATTACCGCATGGCTTTCATGTACAAGGGGGCAAAAAGAGAATAAAAAAAGTTTATGTCAGCTATAGATATCCTCAGAAAATCATAAAAAAATATTAGAGATTTGTATTTACTGAGCGCAAGCGTTGGAGTCCTATGCTTTGCGTGCAGCACACACGAGATTCGGAATAACAATCGTACCTCCGTTTCTCTGCCGAGGAGTTGGAGAATGCACATTTTCCATCACGTAACTTGAGGCATCATAAGGCATGTCTGTAGTGAAAGATCCATGTAGAAGGACTTAGCGGAGGGGTGTTGTTTTTTGTCTTGGCTTTTAGATATTCTATATGTATGAGCTAGCTTGGAGTCTTGTATGAGATTGTTCGGGAAGTTTGACAGACTGATGGGATGAGTTGGTCACGGAGAACCTCCAGTTTTTATCTACCTTTTCATAGAGTAAAGGTAGCCTTGAAATTTTCCTCAAGCTTTTTAAGAGAGTCTAGAGATTAAAAAAAGTCTGATCTTTCTTCAACATCATCCCCATCTAGAACGAAATGACTGACTATTTAAGGCATGGAAAGCTAAGTTCCAGCTTGCTAGCAGTTAGTAGGTCCAGATTAAAAGGAAAAGGGCAGGTAAGGATGTAGTGTCTGATTCAAACCGACAACCCCATCCATGGATAACAGACAACTTGAGCTTGCAGTACTAGTTTTCAACCCTATCTTAAGTACACGTGAGAACTGAAGGGAATGTAGATGCTGGATGAGTAGAATTCAAATCTTAGGGAACTTGTAGCGTAGAATAAGGCAAAATTCGAAGCAGGAAAAGGTGAGAGGGGTTTTTAATGCACCTCCTTCCTCGGTACGAGATGCTTTGGTTTTAGAACATGTGGCGCTGTGATTCTACATTAAAAACTTAAAAGATACAGGGAACAGGTACGAGATCTTATAGAGTCGGGTACAGACTGCTATACGAGTTTGGAATTGAAGGAAGGGATGCGTGCTTTTCTTCTACTGTATTATAATACAGGTAATCTCTAAGCTCAGTATGGGAACCCATGCTTCTACGGTATTCCCGCACGGGAGAATATCTAATATCGGATACCATTTGTTAGGTTGATGGAGTGTGTGCTCCCTCCCTATTTTCCCGCATGTACCTACCATACTTAAGATAGAGCCTCGTCCAGTTACATGCAATCCTAAACCACATCCCACCTTCCTAGTGGGCTGACATCCATCTTAAGCAATCCACCATATTGTTTAAAGCATCCGCCATTTTGATTTAACGCATCCGCCATATTGTTTAACGCATCCATCATATTGTTTAAAGCATCCGCCATTTTGCTTTAACGCATCCGCCATTTTGCTTTAACGCATCCACCATATTGTTTAACGCATCCGCCATATTGTTTAACACATCCGCCATACTGTTTAACGCATCCGCAGGCTCTATCTTAAGCATGGTAGGGATTTACATGCGGGAAAATAGGGAGATGGCACACACTCCATCAACCGAACAAATGGTATCCCATATATCTAATAGATGTCTGTGTGCGCTTCTAGTTCTCCCTATGCCGACCGAAAAGGAACAATTGAACTGTGGACTCTCTACCCCGCTCACTCTCCAAACCGACCGAAGTAAAGTATGTAAATTTTCATTCCCCCACCCTCCTTTTCGAATTTGAGCGGAATACCTACCCCGAAGCTTCGTCCGCTGTAGCCACTCCTCCAGTCTGAACCATTCAAATCCAGAGCAAAGTTTTCTTTGCTAACCAAGTGGAAAATCTAGTGTTGACAATAAGTTTCATTAGTGTGACAATACAGAATGGCTACTTACTCTACCTCCCAATATCCGAGTAAGAGTCTCCTTGCCTACAGAATGGCGGATTTTATCGTGCGTGTCGAGGTTGGAACAAGACGCTGGGCTAATTTAGCGCATCGACATTAGAACCTGGATCGCTGGGTATCGATGCTGTTAAAATAATAATATAATCATAATTTATTGACCTGACATCGATTCAGCCTCGGCTCATGCGCGTTGTCCTCAGTCATCTTGACTCATAATTCTAAAAAACTTATATTTACAGCTCGGAACAAATTTGTATCTAAGATACTGTTAAAAGAAAGATGATAATCTCTGGGCACTATCCCGGTTATGTTGGATTAGGTTGGAGAGAGAGCGGGGTAGAGAGCCCACAGTTCAATCGTCCCGTCCCTACAAAAAGTTAAAAGTTTACAACAACTCAAGCAACGAGAAAGAGAGAGAGACTTATGGGATGCGTGTAAATCGTACTATGAGTGAAAGACAGCAGCTTAAATGACGATCACACATCCCTCCATAGGAAGAAACCAAGCCTAAGACTATGAGGCAATGTATAATTTTGTAAGATGTACTACAAATTTTACGAGCCTCGCTTTCTAGCCTAGCGATACCTTGTAGCCATGTAACCAAGCATTGCCCTACGTCCTTTCGCCGTGTGGACTCTTCCTGTGGATTTATTATTACGAGGCTACGCTGAGATTATTGTCCGTAGCTATCTCGGAATTTATCTCCTTAGCGTTTTACCTGTCCTAGCTTCCTTGAATCCTCCCTTTCTTGAAAGGATATGCTACTTGTTTGCAGGGAAGAAAGACAAAGCTATGTCTACCGAGAGAGAGAGAGATAGAGGGAAAGATTTTAAGGATGAGAACGGAAGTGCTTTAAGTTTAACATTTCATCCATCCTCACCGCAACTCCTTTATTTCCTCACTTCACTTCTCTTTGCCGTTGAGAAGAGAAATACAGGTACTTGAACAGAATGTCGTACTGCAGCGTCGAATCCTTCTGTGATTTAAACTCAGGGAAACTATTGTAGAAGGGGAAGAGGACTTCAAGGATTACAGACATGTTCGTTGCCGTGCCTTCGCCTTCTGTGCTGGATACACAGTTTAATGTGTAGCAGCGGAATCCTTCTTATTGTTGCGATTCGTGGGACAAAAGGAAATCTCGGAGAGGTAAACTCCTTCGCTTGAGAGACATTTAAAGAGACTTACGATGGAAGACAAATATATAAGCCTTATTGCATTGGTGGGAGAAGGGAATAATGGGGCACGGGGTATAAGACGCTTATTCTCTTGCGGACTTATTTGAAGAAGTAGAGAAAATACTGGATGGTAGTGAGCTAAAAGACAGTTAGACTACGCAATGCGGAGGGCCACAGGCGATGGGATGAATGCAATTCTATTTCTCGTCATAGACTCGGAGGGATTTGAAAGATTCGAATCTCTTCAAGATTTCTTTTCATACAGAGCTCTCTGAACAGGTAGATGTGTATCCTTGGAAGGGTTTCCTTGAGGGGAGCAAAGAGCAACCGTCGTAGAGCCTGGGATGGGGATGAGTGTTGTTGTTGTGGAGGAAAGACGACTGACCATGATAACTTCTTACTTACTTCGTGTAGGTAAGAGAGGGATGAAAGAAGTGGATGATGATTGGATAGAATAATATCGTTGAAAAGGAAGTGAGGTACAACATACAGCTCAGGTGGAAGGAAATAAGATGGTTCCTTTTTCAGTGAGTATAAGCTCATTGTATTTCTAAGGTTGTGTAGAGATTTGTGAGACTGTAGGGGCTGGGCGGGTGTGTACGATTTTTTGCCTCAGAAAATCTAGGAGAGAAAGGTGAGTTCATGTGCACATAGTGAGAGAGCCAGAGAGGGAGGGAGAGATGTGGGATAAGGGGGATGAGGAACCGTAGACCTTGTACGACCAGGAATGAGGCTCTCAGTTAGTGGGATACTTTGATAAAGGAAAGAGTTGTGGTCAGAGGATAGCTAATTTCCAAGCAAAGTTAGTGGGGTTTTAATAGTGTGAAATCTGCAGCAGTTTTGTGGCGATCCTGTGCAATTCTGAGTTTGTGCATGTGTTTCGGGAATATTAAGTGCATGTATTCAAGCAAGGATCACATTCTTTTTAGTTATACCTTCACTTTTCAGCAGTAATATTATCCAAGAAGGAGAGCAGATGACGAAGAGGGGATAAGAGCTTCTTGGGAAAGAGAGTGGCAAATGGGATTTTATCTAGTGTCTGAAGGATTAAGCCTGGAAATCGAATCAAGCCTTGTTATTGAATCAGTGAAGATGGTAGACTGGCGGGTATTTCGGTGACAAGTGCATCTCGCGGGAAATGTCACTAGAAGCGTTGTTAGGGATACCGTTCATGGCAAGTCGAGGAGAATAAGAAATATAAAAAGATGGAGATCTCGTATTAGAGTGCATCTGACGTCAAGAGCGGTATTGCGTTTTGTCAATATACGGGACACATGGTAAAATAGAGCAGACACCTGTTGAACTGAACACATCTGTAAGTCTGATGTCATTGCGAGGCTGGTGGTGGTAATGTCCACTCTTAGTGAAGTGCACAACTAATCTACTTGATCAGAATGAATTGCATAACGGAGATAACTCGGATTCTATATCACTTGGATCTCGTTCGGAGAAACTTTCGCAAGGGGCACTCGTGTACAAACGAAACCTTTTGTGCTCTCTGTGCTTTTAAAGTAAGCGTTGTTTGCAAATGCATAACGTACTTATTCTGAATGTCCATATGTGTTTTCATATTTACGAATGGATGAATCCACTTAGATTAAGTTATTTTGGGTTGGCTGAAGTCAAGAGTCTGGTGGAAAACGCTAATTACTCAATTGTTAGCACGGGTTTTGTTTCGCATTTTCGAACACTTGATCCTTCTTTGTTGCATGCGATGCGGGGATTGTGGAGGACCACTGGCTTGACGAGAAGAGTCTGACTGACATGGATTGCTTCTATTTTCTTTATTCGTAGGACCTTTTTGAGGAGCTCTCTGTGGCCATGAGGGTAGATGCTCCGAATCCAGGATACATTACGCGATTAATACAAGACAGGATGGGACAGTTTGTTTTCTGTTGTCATTCCGACCCTGGTCGGGTTTATGTAAGTTTGTCTACTTTGTGCTTTTTTCCTCCGTTCCTCTGGGGTCTTAAAACGTTGCTTCTTTTTTAGAATAAGGTGCACAGAAGTTGTAGAGGATACGTGAACTAGATTCAATATTGCATTAACCGATGCGTTGTCGGTAAAGACCGTCCATGCATATATAATTGTTTTCACTTCACATTCATAAAAACTTCATAAAATCCATGATGCTGCCATAACAACGTGTGTTTATTCTTGTTCACACACACTGAATAATTCATTCCTTTTTCACAGCGAACTTTATGATACGTTGCTTTTACCCGCCTGCGACGCTTGTATGAAAGAAAAAGTATAAACGGCTTGCTATGAAAATTTTTGAGGTCTTCCGTATCTGTACGTTTGCGTGCGTGGGAAGTGAAAAATAATGTATGGACAATGGACGCGGCTTAAGAATCATTGATGGGAGAGAATCAAAGATTTAAAGGGGCTGGTAATAACATAGTACAGAAAAAACGAGACGACACTGTCAAAAGACAAGGTATGCAAAGCAGGTGATCAGACACAAGAAAACAGAAATAAATCCAGGACCGAAAATTTTAACTCCTCAGATTTAGAAATGCGGAGCGAAACAAATAGGAGGAATGGAAAAAGGTTGGAAGGAAAAATCCAATTGAGCGGAGAGTGTAGAAATAAAAACCTTTGGAGCGACAAAAACATTATAGGATACGGCGGGAATTGAGGCATATATACAAATTAATTGCTCTAAACAATGCTTATTATTAACTACAATTTTTGGTTAAGTAAGACGCAGGGGGGTAAATAACTAGATGGAGAAGCGAGGCAATGAACTGTGAAACTATGATCATGATGACCATATCATACGTAAAAATATTTGATAAGATTCTTGCAAATCATCAGGGCAGTTGGAATTGAGATTTAAGGGGGTTACAAGAGGCGGGAAGGGGTGTATTTGTCGGCTAGAAGGTGTTAGCTAATGAAATGTTTGTTTTGCAGGTAAACTTGATGCGATCGATTCCTCCGAATACGGATTACAAATTACATTTTAGTTTAACTAAAATATGCCTTGAATGTCGAACTACAAGCCATGTTGATGATGTGATTCAGGTGAACAGATTAACATACATGTGTGCTAACAGTAACAGCTATAGTCAATTGGAAGTATGGTTGAATCACATTAGCCTCTATTCGATCAGCTCTGCGGGCCTCAATCCGCTTGACCAAAACACGTTCTGACATATGAATCTATTCCCTCAGTTTCTATTCGTATTACGAGAATGCAAACTTGGGAGCGCATTTTCTCATTGAGACTAACAAGTTATTGAATGATACTTTTGAGAGAAGAGATGCTTGATGAGACTGGATTAAGTTCCATCTCATCTTCTGCTTCTCTCACCTTTCCTTTGACTTTTGAGCAGCTTAACTGATCTGAAGACGTTCTTGAATGCTTTTAAAGACTTATGGTAATATTTTAATTTGCCTCTCAGTTTGTCAACATGATTGATGCCCCAGCCATACCAGAGTCGCCCTCTTTTGAGTTTACAATCAAGACAAGCCTGGATTCCTCCGAATTTTGTGTCAAAGTAAGTATCGTTATCTTTAATCCTTGCCTTTGTCCTAAGAATTTATATCTGCAGAATTTTTCTTCTACCATTTGCCTCTATTATAGGCCATCCGATGTAAAGTAGGCATTTACCAGCTTAAATGTGAGCGTGCACGCTTTCTGATGAGTTTAAACAGTTTTAATCTGAAATATGATTGCAAGGCTACGTGCTCTGGCCTTATTACTTAACGAAATAAAGAAGATGAGGATTCATGATTGAGTTCAGGTGCGAGGAGATGCACAGGTGTGTTTCTGCTCCCTTCTTCTACCTGCAATGCTAAACTTTGGATTTATTTGGAGTCAGTGCAGGCGATGGGAATGAATGTTGCTGGAGAAAAATACGTGAGTCATCCCTCCTAACTATATTTTGGGCGGTGAAGAGGAACATTTGGATGCATTCGTAATTTGAATAGAAATAAATTGAATGAGAAGAGAGGGGAAAAGAATCAGGAGGGATAGAGTGAAGTGGGTTGTATTCGAGAGGATAACTGTAGCCCGTAGCGTGAGTGCGTGAAGGGTCCATCCAGTATCCAATGAACTAACAATAAAGTAAGTTAGCAGCTAGAGTTTCAGCTTCTATGATTCCGTGAGACTGTTTATAACAATATCCATGGACTTGACAGATAACCCTTGGAAATTTATTACGTTCTGTCACGTCAAAATACGGGAGTTGACTTCACATATAGGACATAGAGGACTCTGACTCGAGTCTAACGGAGTAGCTGTGAGTAACGAGAGAGAGAGACAAGCTGAAACTTTATATATGTATCTAGCTTCATGTTTCTTGTTTGTCCCAATTTTATTTATCTATCATATGGATAGAAATTGTACAGCACAGCCTCAGTGCTGGCCGCTTGTTCAAAGCTCCTATGGACGCTAAGCTTAAGGGATACCCGCACATTCTGAATCTATAGCTTATGGCATCCCAAATGTTCAGTATATCGATTGTGTGTTGTGTCCTGTGTTCGCTGCATGAACCTACCATGTAAAAGATAGAGCGTCGTTCAGTTACATGTAATCCTAAACCACATCCCACCTTCCTAGTACGCTGACATCCATCTTTAGCAATCTGCCATATTGTTAAACGCATCCGCCCTCATGCGTTAAAGCATCCAATATTTTGTGTTAACGCATCCGCCATATAACGTGGGTGCGTTAACGCAAAATGGTGGATGCGTTAAACAATATGGCAGGTGCGGTAATGCATAATGGCGGGTGCGTTAACGCAAAATGGCGGGTGCGTTAACGCAAAATGGTGGATGCGTTTAAAAATATGGTGGATGCGTTAAGCCAAAGTGGTGGATGCGTTAACGCAAAATTTCGGATGCGTTTAACAATATGGCGGATTGCTAAAGATGGATGTCAGCGTACTAGGAAGGTGGGATGTGGTTTAAGATTACATTTAACTGGACGAAGCTCTTATCTATTACATGGTAGGTACATGCAGCGAACACAGGACACAACACACACTCGATATACTGAACATTTGGGATGCCACAATAGCTAGTCAGAATATAAGATTATCGCATGCTTCACTTGGTCTCAGCTTACAAGAAGACCGGATGGGATAGGGGAGAGAGAGAGACGGCATCAGGCACATTGTTGGAGAAGAAATACAACTTTTTGTTTCTCTCCCTTCGATCCCGGTCCAATGCCCCATAATACAAGGCCATTGATTCTTAGCAAGATCTAGTCATCTGGAACGTGAAGTGACATTATGGAGTAGGCTCCGCCACCGTTTAATTGAGTTCAGGATAGCGTTTTTCGACTGGATAAGAACATGGTCAATGTGGGCAGTCTTTCTAAATGTCACTTGTTCTTTTATGCCATCAAAGTCTGTAAGAGCAGGAGGGGGGCGGAGGGAGGTAACTTGATTAAAATTCTTCCGGAAACCTACAGTAACCTGTCTGCCGCCTGCCCGTATTACTAAGCCCGCAGATGGAAAGTAATGAGCTGGGTATAATCATATGAACCTGATACACTAGATGAATAATAATAAACCCCGGCACCTGTCCTGCCAGCACACAACGAAACCAGAAAAGAGATAGTGCGTTATGTTACTGCGGCGTGGATCGAAAGAAGGTCAAACACACGATACACGCAGAACAATTGCAATTTAAAACTTTGCTAAACAATAAATAGGATAGGAACGCGAATCAACTTCCGGAAAGGCCGAAGAGAGAGGGCGGAAGCGCATGTGTGTCTGCTGCAACGGAAATACTGATGATTCATCCCTCAGTCCTGAACTTGCATATGCTATCCGTTTTTAAGATTTTTCTGAATAGGAAAGAGAAGCTGTGCAGATACAGAGAGGATGGAGAATAAATTAAAACAAGCTGGTGCTAAAATATGAAGATATTGATAAACGATGTTTTGAATATTTTATTTGCAGCCTAATTGTTTCGGAAACACAAAGATTTTCCGGACACTCAAATCCGAGCCGCCTCTTCTCACCCTTCAGTTTTCTCCCGAGTTCAAGCTTTCCGATTTGGAATACAGATTACGGCCCTTCCTAATTTTTGAGTGTCAAAGTTCCTCCCTTCTCCTCACAGCCGTCCTTCTTAAGAATATTAATTATGCAACATTATTCTACCATACAAGACTCAACACCTGGCTATTTATTGACGAAGGAAGAATAGAGCTCCTCCAAAGCTCTTGGGATGTTGTCAAATTTAACTTTAGTCAGTATCGCCCCGTGCTCGGTTTCTACCTCAAGCGAGAGGAATGTACTGAGAGGATATACGAAAACTGGCCATTGGACTCGGACTCGGGTCAAGGGTCCTCCGAACTGAGTAGCATTGACGAAAGTAATATTCATTCCACGGAGCAGAAATATGCAACCATCAAGAGAAATAAGAGAGAAACGCGCGGCTTCAAATCATCTGCAGTAAGCGTTAGCACACCCGACCTCTCGAAGTTAGACCTTAGAAAAGTTAGTTTTAATTGTGAAGTGGAATTAGTTGAAGATGAGGAATATATCCCTCATCCCATCCTTTTATCAATTATGGAGAAAATGAAAATATGATAACTTTACCAAGTAATTATAGCAGTTGATAATTAAGATTATTAAGGAAGGAGCGAAGTACAATTTACAATCCATCCGTACCTTTTCTATGGATATTACTTGTTTACTATATTCATCCACTGTCGCTCCGTTGGATTTCTCTTATCAGCTTTTTCCTAAACTTAGAGACAAGAAAAGTACTCCACTCGTGGCTATTAAGTGATTTGCGTGCAATCTTTACAATGCTCATGAGTTCCAAGAGATAATTGCACTGCCCGCCTGTCGCCTGTGTACAATAGAAGCCCAGAATGAAGAGGGTAAGGGTGGACACGGTAGATTGCGTGCCTTCGAACGATATATCGAGCATTTAAATTGTGTTTAGTAACGCATATTGCCTTACAAATGTTATAAAGATTATCTTCCCTAGACACAAGCAGCTAGTAGTGAGAATTCGAAGAAACTTGAGTTACGATAGTTAAGAGATTGTAATATAAGCGGGGAGAATTCTACGAGGGACGAAGAATAATGCAGTTTTAAGAATGCAGTGTGGCACGTAAAATTTATATTATTTATATTTGCTTGCATATGAATTAAAAATACTTTAACGTAACTACATATACAAGGAATTACATGCAATGAATGGAAGGTGAACGTTAGACGTGAGTGAGAATACTGCATCTATGTATATAGTATACTGCTTGTATTATATACACTGTAACAAAATGATATTAGATGGAGCGATCCTGATAACGTTGGTGACCAGAACCTTTGTACGTTAGTTTAAAAGCGCCAAGAGACTTCGTGACGTATCTTTGAAAACTATTTTCGTTAGCCCAACTTTTCAGATAAACCACTCTAGCGTTAAATCATAGACCGAGGATGAATAGTCAGAACATGAATTTAAAAGTGCCTTCACAAGATTCATTTTTACCTGTTTCTGTTTTGGTTAGGGTCTATAGAAAAGATGATGCGGTAATGAAGTAGCGTCCTGTTTTTTGGCCCTACTTGATCTTTTCGCACACAAACACGAACAAATACTGTCTCTTCTACTCCAACCCTTTGTCCGAATAGCCGCTTGAGATATTTTCGTTGCTTGCTTCTTGTAAAATTGAATATGAATTACATTGGTAGCTCTTAGGATTTGAGGAAAACAGCAAAGCTTTAAAAGCGAATTACTGAAACAATGGAATTTCCCCACACACACGGACACACGCACTCACTAGCCGCAGATATGCAGTGGTGTTTAGTGTTGTTGCGTATGCGGAATTGTGAAGAATGCTCAACCGGGACAAACTTAACCACTCATGTGAGATAGCATGAAGGAGCCACACATTTTTCCACCGAATCTCCGTTACACTCTATGAGCCGATAATAAGCAACGCGTTTCTTCCACCAAACTGGCCACTGTAAAAAGCCACTTACACAATCACAAGTTGAAAATACGACATTTGGTCGGTAGTCGGGATGGAGTATTGCAAATATTGCACTATTCCTTTTCAAATTCTAGTTGTGCTGAATGAAGAGTTTCCTTGTTATAAAATAGTCGGAATTTGTTATTTTTACATTTAGAAGACTCTCATATTGCCAAGTTTTTTTAATGTTAATTTTTAAGAGAAATTTCCTAGCAATACGTTTATAAACTTACTTTGAGACTGTCCGTCAGTTAAACGAGCGCAATACTTCTGTAAAACCCCTCGTAAACCCTTGAACTTAATGGATTACCTTGAATAGGCTACCACATGTCTCGTTTTATCAATCACAAAAAACTTGCCGTTATATACAGACAGAGACGAAGGTGGGTATGTTTCTGATCAAGTAGAATTCGTTTCTTTGATCTCTAAAAACCGCACGTTGGTCAACCACTACTTAATATTTAGCACTTGTCTCTGCACGATACTATGCCGGTGTGTTCCTGTCTAGTGTATGCATGCTAAGTCTCTTAGTGGATGTGATTACTTCTTGGGATACCCCGATTAAACTTGTTCCATGAGATTAACCACATGTTCGCTTCATATAAGGCTAACAGTCGAGCCAAAACCAGAGATGGTTTCTGTCTTCTGGATTTTGATGAGATAAGATATCACTGATAACACGTAGAAATATAAAACAATAATAGTGTACCTTGTCAAGTAACCGTATGATTACCACCGCTTTCATAAAGTTTTACAATTATGCTACTTAAGAATCCGAAAAACCCGCAAAATGTTCAATACCTTTAAAATACAAGTTACGAAATTTAGCACTTACTTCTGCGTCTTTAAGACCACATACCTAAGCTACGCTGCAGCTTGACAAAAAATTATGAGTCTGTTATGTCTTACTCAAGGAAAGATTTCAAAGATTGAGCACAAAAGAAGAATTTACCAAAGGAATTTCTATATATTCTTTGTATTGTAAATGTTGATATCAAATGAGGAAACGGTCTCACATGTACACAAATTTTAATACGTATATATTTTAATGAAATATGGAAGATGGCGAGAAGACACTAATAAAAACATTTTAAGAGAAGATACGAAACTACAGCTCATGTTGATTTTTCTTGCTATGTACTGAATGAAGTCGAAGTTTCTGATACTGCTTTTATTTTCCGGCCTGCTAGCTAATTTTGAAAATATTTTTCTCCGCCAAAGACAAGGTTTCAGGTTATATATATTTGGTTAGGAAATACATATACTAAATGGGTGAAAATCTAGAAATCCAAATGTTTCGTCGATTACGTATCGCACAAGGATACAACAGCATATTATGGTTCTACAATTCAATAAATTACCAAATTTTTGATTAAACTCGGAAACAAGATTAGATACTGTATCCGCATTATGTATAACCGATCGGTTCCAAAGATGAAAGAGAAAAGAAGCTTTTTATTAAATGTGATAAACTGGCCTCAACAGGGTGAGTAACCTGATCCAGTAAAGCTCTGCTTCGTAATCCAGGAACTAATTTGTTTTTAGGACTTTGCTTAAACAGGATCTATGGCAGTAGTAACTTTATTGAAAGCGTTTACAAAAAATAACCGTATCGGACTTCTGTTATAACATAACCAAAACAAGCCAAGTTGTTTTATTTACTGATTACTTACGAGTCGATTTGTATATAAAATCTCACAACTGCTTAATTGCTCTAAATATGTAAAATACTAAAAACATGGTTAGCTATAGCTATTAGCTGAAGAACTGAGAAACCAGAATATCCAGGTATCGATCATTCATTTTCTCTTTGTATTTGACCACATGACAGCTTTCTTACTGTTGCCTTTAACTCATGTTTAGTGGGAAAACAGCAGCATGTTATACAACAAAAAAGGTGTGTGCACCAAAACCACAGTTAACCCTGAACTGTACTACCAGGGCGGTACTGGAAACTGGAACTTGGAAATGAGCTTAAGATGAAATCTTTTATGAATTGTCTGCTGGAATTTGTGAATTCGTGATAACAAATAAAAAAAATTGGATATCGTTTATTTCTGAAATTATGCATAATATGAGCATTTAAGGTGGAGAATTAGTGGTACAAAATAATAAATCATTGCGAGGGCGCATTTCTCTTTCGCCGAAAGTAAACTTAAAAGTATAAAAATGAGAGATTGGCAGAATACACTCTACAGTACTTACTAGTCAATAACGTGCACGTAATTACAAGTGAAGGGGTAGGGTAAGAAGGATAAAGGAATATGCAGCTAAGTAATTGCAACTCCATTTATTGTTACGACGGAGCCATAGTCATCAAGATTTTCGTAAATGGGATCAACAGTGGGGTTGTCGTAGTAATGCTGTTGCTGTTGTTGCGCCTGTTGGGGATTAACTGGGTAATTGACACTAGGCTCTCGCTTAGCAGTCTCTGGTTTCATATCTTTGCTCTTTTTCAAAAAGACTAAGAGAACGAATAGACTTAGGAAGAAAATTAGGCCAAAAGTGACCCCTAGCCCGATGGCTAAATTGTTTGACGTCAGTGGCTCGTTAAGTTTAATAATACAGGTGGGAGAAGGGCTGGGTGTCCATATTTTACTCTCTGTGCAACTCTGTATTTGAGGACCTTGTAATTCAAAGCCAGGGTTGCAGTGATACTCGAGGAGGCTTCCGAAAGATGTTGAAGAGTTGACGAGGAACTGCCTCAGATTTTCTGTCTGCATTGGTAAAGGGCAGGTGACAACTAAAATATGAAAACATTAGAATCAAATTCAACACTGTATATGCCTAACTATATGCCGCAGGAAATATTAATAGAGTCAGGGCGATGCCGGGGGGTTGATGTAAGGCAGTCGCACAATCGGCAACAAAGTGGCAACAAAAGTTTCTGCGAGGGTAATGGTAAAGTATCGGGAGGCAACAAAGCGGCAGCATTGTTGCCATTCTATCTAATTCCTTGTTAACGGCTGTTGTCGGCCTATTCCTGCCGATCATTTATGCCCTAATACTTAAGCAGAGCTTTAGGAAGATATAGGGCGGCAGCATCCTTTAACAAGGAAGAGAAAGCGCGGGAACATTCGTTAACAACGAATAGATATTTTACCATTACCCCGGCTGCAAATTTGGTTGCCACTTTGTTGCCGCCGCCCCACCACCTTACATTAACCATGGCGGGTTTCGTAATTATATTTACAAGAGCTATTCTCCGGATTCACAACTAGTGATCCTCAATGCAGACAAGGGGAAAATGAAATAAAAACTAACTTTGACAAGATGGAGGCAGTGAGTTCCATGTGCCGTCCGAGTTACATGTCCTTGTGCGATCTCCGATGAGCGAGAAACCCTTTGGACAATTGTAGGTTAGCTTGGAGCCGACAGACAATCCTGTAAATTCAAAAGTGACATTTACGTCGTGGTCCATGGGCGGGGAGCATTTTACGGGAAGACAACGAGGTTCCACGCCCGACCAAGTTCCGTTACAAACGCGACGAGGATTAGCGTTCAAATAATACGCCTGCAAGACAAAAATACAGAGATGGATGAGGGTATGTTTAAATCCATCCACATAATCACCAGGATACTCTAATAGAATCAGTCACATAACAGCGCAGAAAGTAGGCGGACGATTTTATGTGTACAGAAGACACAATGGCTGAAGGGCTTGTTGCCTTATCAAATAGGCCTTAGCAGGTTGCATTCCGATGTACTTTATTTGAAACGAGAAAAGAACTAGAACACGTGTGTAATAGGAAGGGGCTTGTCTTAAGTAAATGCTTCATGTCAGGATGACACGCGGGTAAAATCTTTTATTAATAACTTTTAGTTGCTTTTGGGGTAGCTGGCTCTTATCTTTCCCACGTAAATACATACTTGGTTAAAAAATATTTTATTTCTGGCAAATATTTTATCACCTGTAAAAGCGGCAAGAACCCCTTCTCATAACACCGAATTCAGAAGTTCTTGCCGCTTTTACAGGGAATAAAATATTTATATTAGTTTTTTGCAGTAGTATGTTTTTGAACTACAACTAACTTAGAAAGTTGCGGAGGGCGGAGAGAAATTTCGCAATTGTAGTTTCAATGATGAGACGTGCGGAATAGGCATGAAGTGGAATATTGTTTATGAAATTGAGGGTAATAATGATTGTTGCTTTCTATTGTTGCTACAGTATCCACATTATCCATTCAATGTTTCATTCATGATTAGTTCATTATTAAAGGTCAGAATTGCTTTCAATAAGAGTCTTGGTTGACATACCTGCTCACATTCGTACAGAGCGACGCTTCCCAGGTAAGTCGTATTAGAGACAAGACGAATTGTCCCATGTTCAATAGATCGTGGAATACCGCAATCTATAAATTCGCAGGTAGGAGCTTGATCTGTCCAACGCCCTTCCACGCATGTCGATGCGTCTTTTCCTACATAATGAGGAGGAAATAGAAGAGAAAAACGTAAGGATATGAAAATGAACATAAGGAGACTACAACATGGATGATTTAGAACTACTTGTGTTCACGATTAAATTCGATGTTGCAAGCACATTCTATGGAGCGGATGATTACACGAAAATGCAATAAAATGTTAACTGATAATAAATAATAATTATAAAATAAATAAATAATAATTGCATTCTATCGCTTACAATTGTTTCATCCTCTCCACGTGAAGCATAGCCGTGGATAGATTATTACTATTATTATTATAGTCAAGCTCACCTGAGAGAAGGTAGCCTCTCTCACATCGATACTTAATTAAAGTTCCTATTTTAAACGTTGATTCCTTGACGTCTGCTGCCGTTTGAAGAGATCGTGAGGCAGTTCGATCGTTGGACGAGATTGAAATAAAGGAATTTTGATGAATTACAGGAGCGGAACAACGGGTCTGAAAAAATCGCGGTGTAACCATTTGAGGAAAAACAAAATATATTTGGTACTCTGCATGCAAATATATATTAAACGTCAACGAAGGGAGAACAAGATGATCCGGAAAAAGTTTTTTCAACCACATAATAATTCATAGAATAATTTGACCAGAGGTTTTCTTTTAATAAAATTACGCAATAGGAGACTATACGAACCTCAACGCATGATGGGGAGGATGAGGACCATTGTCCGTTGCCTTGGCAAGTTCGCTTCCATTCACCTGCTCCGTACACGAAAAACAACGGCAGAGGATTAAATGAGACTCAAACTCGAACATTTGAAGAGTATGTAATGTTTAAATCACGTATGATATTTAGCAAAGATTTAAAACAACGCAAGTGTATACTTTTTGTAACTACATGCAAGAATTGCCACGCAGCTTTGTCAATAAGATTCTAAATGAGCAGATAAGCTGAAGGAAACGTTTTTCTCGCTCGTAGTAAATCCTCACCTTGTAGTTTGTAATTGAGGGCACATGAATAAGTTAATGTGCTATTAAAGTGAGTCGTTCCGCCGGGGTAGCTCAATTGGCCATATTTGATTGGAATTGCCCGGCCGCAATCAACATCTAACATGGAAACAAGAAAGTTTTCGAGGGTTGCAATGTATAAAGTAACACACTCACACTAGCCTTTGCTACATCAATCATGGTGTAAGAAGCTGCCGTCTCTTCAAAAATCATCACCATCTCGCAATTGACCCACGTTTTTATTATAAATGTATAATAAGATTATAGTGGTCTTTCATCCCCAACCAACATATCCTTCAAGCCATTGTTAAATCTCCACTCACATTTGCATTCAGGTACAGACACGGGACTCCATTCACCGTCTTCTCGGCATGTTCGTTGGATGGGCCCGTCGAGAACGTGCCCTTCGTCACAATGGTAGGTGATCACACTTCCCACAGTGAAATCGTAGCCGGTCACATAGGAGTACCGTGGAACGGCTGGCTCGTCACAGGTAGTCACTATAACAGAAAACGGGAAATCATTCTCAGGTTACAAAATCATCTCAGGGAAATTTTATTAACTTTTCTATTTCTAGAGCTTGTGTTTACAGCTGTAATCTTTTGCTCCCACCAAGTTACTACACCGAACTTGATAACAGAAGTAGAGAAAGAGATTTTGCAAATATTTGCCGTGAGCTTAATAGCATCCATCATAAGCTTCATTTAGCAACTAAGGAAAAGCTTATGTATCAGAAAAACGTCGCTTCAAATTGCCCAAAGATATACAAGTTAGGTTTGCATTAAAACTTTCCAATGACTGGGACGCGAAGTTATAAAATTTCAGGGAGTGGAGGAATTAAAATGGTTAAAGTTTCATTACTCTGGCATAAAAGTTCTCCTTTCCATTTCCCATCAGGTCCGCAGGAGATCATCTCGCGTTCAGCGTAGTAACCGGAATCACATTGGACAACGGCCAGGGAATTCAACGTGGTTGTGTTGTTCAAAAGCTTGGTTATCCCGTTATCTGTCGTTGGTGGGTCACTGCAATCAACGTATTTACAATATGGCGGAGCATCCTCCCCCCATTTGCCACCAAGTAAACAAGTTTTTTCCGCGTTTCCAATAAGAATATGGTCGGAGTTACAGGTGTAAATCAGCTTGGAGTTGACATCCACCCCAGTTGTTATAAAAGTCCCTGCGAAGAAAGTAAATTTTCCTTAGGTCTTATTTTATTTATACGGTATCCTCGTGCAGGCATAAGGCATGTCAGGCAGGCATGTGTCACCTTGACAGCTGCAGTGTGTGTAAATATCGCAATTATGGGGATAGAAATTTTTCCAAAGCTTTTACTACAGGAAGGCAGGCATAGGGATACAATACAAAGCGGATCGAACAAATCAGGATTAGAAAAATGTGCTTAAATCTCTAAATGAATGAAGGGCGGTAGGGAAAAAAGTCGGAAATGAGTTAGAAGAAATGCTTTTTCAAAATAATGTATTGATGAGAGGGTAGTGGAAACAATGAAAATAGATACACGTTGAACAGGGTGAGTAAAAAGCAATTTTAATTCGGCTTGGTATGCACAGATGATCGAGTTTAAGAGGGAAAGTTCTGGACAGAGGTGAAAAGGCGCAGGGAAAGCAGGGAATAGTGTAGAGGAAGAGGGGGTAAACCAAACTATGCAAAGGTAGAAAGGAGCACTTACCATTAATGATGGGCGTTGGTGGAGGGCATATTGAGTAAAGGCATTCCGGTTTTCGCCCTTCCCATCCCGATTCTTGGCAAACCACCTGAGTGGATCCGGTGAGGGTGTAATTAGGATGACACGTGAAATTAAAAGTGGCACCAAAATCCGTTCGGTTGGATCGCACCACATCCCCGTTCGACAGTGACACTTCGTAGGAGCCGCAGTCAACATATTTGCAGACGGGCGAAGAACCCGACCAGAATCCGTCCTTCTCACATGTCCTCGAAGACTCGCCCTTCATTACATGCCCTAGAATTGAGAGACAGAATATTTGGAACAGCTCTTTTCCGTCTTTCCTTTTCAGCAATGTTTCAAGCTTGTCGAACCCATTTCGCTTACCTTCCGGACATTTGTATTTGATTATGGATCCAATTTTATACGAATCCGTAGACACTATTTCAAGGTCTACACCTTCAGGCTTATCTGGACTTCCACATCTTGTCGGGGCTGGAGCAGATGAAAAGCACACGAGAATACAGAAATATCAACGGTTTTTGCCTTACAGTACTCTCAAACTACAGTGTAGTTAGTAGTTACTACATCTGTAAAATGCTTCTCCAATTCTCTGTGTCTACCGTTTAGGCCTTTTATAACGGAAGCATGGATTCACGTACAAGGATTGGCCGAAATGATGAAAAATAATGACAAGAGCTTACGAAAAACACAAATCCAGTGAAAATAGTCGAGTCCACATCCCACATCATTCCATTGCCAGTCGCGTCCACCATCCAAAACGGCACAGTTTTGTTCTCCGTTGTAATTATTAGGTTGATCTTTTCCCCAATTGGGTTTCCGAATAACTTGTCCATCTGCAACCCATCTCCATGTCCTTGACGTAAAACCCGGGTCACGTTCCACCCCAATCCATATCAACGGCCGCTTTAACTTATCTTTTAGTTTGTCCAGCGTTGATGTAATCAGATTAAGTGTAGGTTGAACTAAGCCAGTCTCTGATGGCAGATCGCCTCCACGGGATATGCACTGGGACCGTGATCCCTCAAATGTCTATCAATGAATTAAGCTAGAATCAAATTTATATGATTGTCGGCCAAAACTAGTGCTGAGAACTACGCTCAACAGTTATCAAATCGGTGAAAACTCTATGTTCAATACTGTGTAGCTTACTTGACCAGACTGGACTGCAAACTCGAAGCAAGTGCCATTAAAAGATATAATTTGACCTGCTTTCGCTTCCGGTTCACACCTGGTTTTGGGAAGCTCTGGAAAAAAGCATTATTGATACAAAATTTTAAATACACGAAGTCTGATAAGGTTTACAAGAACTGCATCACTGACAGCGGAGTTTCAAGAAAGTATTCCCTTCCTGTACGTTCTCTACTCCAAGTCTGGGCATCAAGAAATTATCTACTGGGCATTATCTACTATAGGGTTTCTACGTTGGCGCACGAGCCCATAGATTTTCGTTCGGCATTCAAAAAGTAGAGAACAGAGGAAATCTAGACGATGGTAATGGTAATACAACTTACAAGATTAGGTGTTTTTACCTTCAACGCTGAATATCTCCACTTCACAAAGGGACAACGATCCTTCTCCCGTTGATTGAACAGAAACGTATCGACCGACTAATGGACGAGCGCATTTTAGTAATTTTACTTTTGTCGCGTTTCCTGTAAAGGGAAAAACGTAAGCAAGTCAGTTAATAAAGTACTGAGTAAGCTTCATAGCATCCAGCATGAATCCATCCATTCATCCATCATCATCATCCATTCATAGCATGGTTGCCAATATGACGGTTGCCATTTTTTAGGTTGCCTATTAGCCTAGATCCAGGCTAATAGGCAACCTAAAAAGTGGCAACCGTCATATTGGCAACCAAAAAACTGGCAACCTACAATCTCGCAACCTTAATGAAGGTCAATTGGCAACCTTGTAAAAAAGTGTCAGTATTATTGTATTCCTTAATTTTATAACAGAGACGGTCGTCTATTGTTATGTACTTGGTTGCTCCAGGTGGAGGACGGGCTCCTGTTTCCCTGCGAATTATCTCACGATGGACGATGTCATTATCCTTACGCAAAGTCTTGATAAGCCTGTGCAAGGGGAGATGAGAAGTGGTGGCTAGGTCATCAATTATTAAGATGACCTGTAAGTCCTGGTCCCCGTAGGTCATCAATTATTAAGATGACCTGTAAGTCCTGGTCCCCGTTCATGATTCTCTGTCTCAGTTCCCCTATCGCATGACGATCGACGAAAAAGTCAGCTAGTAGCTCGTAAACATGTTTACGCATTAAAATTTACATAGGTTGCTAATTGTCCCACAAATAGGTTGCGAGATTGGAGGTTGCTAGTTTTTTGGTTGCCAATATGACGGTTGCCATTTTTTAGGTTGCCTATTAGCCTAGATCCATCCAATATACATATGCAAGTTGCAATTTTCTCAGTTGCTTAGGAATAACTAGGCTAATAAACCAAGTACACAGAGGAGCTTAGAGGACTGTTGTATCAGAAAAGAGGTAAGGAGGAGAGGAAATTATTGGGGTGCTGACCATGCACAAATGAATTTTTGCTTCAGGGGTTTAACTTGCTCACAACTCTCTCACTTGTCAGATGTAATCTAATTCGAGGTAGAGTTACATTATTAGTGGGGAGAGGATGGGTTACGTTAATGGATTCAATTTATACAAGAAACAGATATTTATAAACTGGTTGCATTTCGGCTTCATCGCGTATCTACTTACCACTTGGTTCCCAGGCACAAAGAGGATTTCTATTTAATGTTGAACTATTACCTACACGTATTTCTAGATCAGTGTTTGATGCATCGGCTAGATAAAAAAACAAAATAAAAGCAATGAGTAGTGAGCTTCATTCATACTAAGTTACAATTTAAAGAAAACACCTTAACAGGAGGTGAACCGAACTATTAACTCCAAAATAAAATTTCGAAATAATTTTGAGTAGAGGACCATGTAAGAGTACTTCATGCTAAAAATAACATCCTCTTTAGCCCTGGTTTAAGCGCGGTGCTAGCTCAAAGTTTGGTATATGGCGGCCCATATTGCTGATGCCGCGTCCTCGTCCATGCTTAAGGTATGGATGAACACTTTAAATGAGTTATTTGAACCGCCATACACCAAACTTTGAGCTAGCGCCGCGCTTAAACCAGGGCTAAAAAGGATGCGATTTTTTGCATAAAGTACTCTGACATGGTCCTCTACTCAAAATTAATTCGAAATTTTATTTTGGAGTTAATAGTTCGGTTCACCTCCTGTTTAGGAGGAAATATTTTCCCAAGGGAATATTTCTCTAATCTACGCAAGTGCTTTCATATTTAAAATAGTTTTAGCCTGGTTAGGCTATCATGGTTGGATCGTTGGAGTCAGGAATCCTGATTAAAAAAAAGGATTTAAAGGAAGAAAGCTTCTACTTTTCTTAGTGATAACAAACTTACACGCTCCCATAATAATACGAAGGATTCGGACGTTATAGTAATTGAGTAAGTCCACCCTCCACCAGGGAGAAACTTCTTTGCTCGTCTGGGTGCATGTATCGATCTGGCCATCATTGCCATTGTTGGATAGATTCATCGTTTTGGTAGTTGATTGATTTGTTGGCTTATGGAGGGCTGCGTTAGCAGCTGTAAGAGAAATAAATTCGTACAATCAATGAAAAACTAGTTTGACTCTTGAGCTAAGCAAGTAGAACATTGTCACACAGAGCAGAGGAACCAAGCTTCTCATTCTGCTTACGAGAATACTGTGCTCTCCGAAAGCCCCTAGATTAACACCTTTAGTTGAAATTAGTCACTGTAACTATTCTTTAGCAGCAGCACAGTGCTGCTCTCAGCTTCAGCTCCACATACCGGAACCTGTACCCCAAAGCACAAAGAGAAAGCAGCGCTTCATTGGTTTAAGTTTTAACTAGGAAAGAAGCTAAAATAATCCACGATTTTCTAAATTCGTATTTTAAGTGTTTGGTTTATAGTTCCAATTATGCAAATCCCATGGTGAATTTAGTCATGCTTGGTGAGAAATGTTTGCTGCAATTACATGGAGGGATGAATTGGCCACAAGGTGTCCTTTAAAGCGTAGAAGCTGCATAGTTCTGCGCAAAGCTTCTCTCTTGGAGACTAGTCCCGAAACGTGTCTCTCACAACCACAACCATCGTGAGAGTTTCTCAGGAACCTATCTCCAAGGATGAAAGAAGAAATGAATGAGAACGTGTTAGCATCAAATCCAATGCCGGGAGGGAAAAGAAGCCATGGCATAATATGGGGTGGCACGAATTTTCCACCACATATTCACAACAGACCAATCGGCCAGTCTCAGAAAATTTCTCTCGTTTTATACCGCGATTGACCTAAATAGCGATTAAGCTGGTCTGGACATGGAATTGAGACTTCAGAAAGAATTGGGATGAGGTCGATTCTGAGTTACCGAGAATTGAGTTTTAACATGGGAGTTTTCTCACCCAACAAAATAATCTCGCAAAGCAACAGGTAAACCATTAAAAACTCAAAGCGTCGCATACATATTACAGTGCCTTCCGTCCTCCTCCTATAGCATCGTCACACAGTACTGATCTCTTAGCAACCAATAAAAGCCTCTCATATCCCTAATAGCCTTTACCGTACACTTAGTTTCCTTTGCAGTGAAATAAGGAGTGATAGCAGAAAACACAATTAGTTTAATGCCCCTACTTTACCTTCAAGTTAGCCTAGGTAAAGTTGGTGTATTTGAGCTTGAGGCTTAGAATTTATAAACACTTAAAACTGCGGTAGCACCTAAACCTAGCCTAGACGGGAAGAGAGAAACCCTCTATGAAATGTACAGCACGAAATCAGTTATGTGAACTCATTAAGGACAATTGATTGACGCTGCGTTTAACAACTTTGGTAATATATACATGGACAAGACTGGGTAGAAACCGGAGATAATTGAAGGGATGCAGACGCAGAGGTTTAAGTGGTCGAATATTCATTTTGTCATTCAAATATAAAACCGCAGCCAAATTAGAACATAGCAGGAGCTCCTACGTTGATTCCTTTTAGATTTATAACAGTAGGGCGAGAGGAATAGTTGGAAGTTTAGTTAGAGTTGCTTTGAACCGAGATTGGGTTGGTCATGGAGATTGATGATGGAAATAACCCGCACTGGTGTACGAAAGTGGCAGAAATTTATTTTATGGATAGGATTTTGCACAGATAAGTAAGTAAACGCAATGCAGCTACAGCCGAACACGGTGGAGCTATGACTTAGCATGTGTGGAACTATTGCTTAACACAGTGGAGCGATAGCTTAGCATAGTTGCATAGTGCGCTATGACAATGTGATAGGCTGAGCAAAGCGCACACTCAAAGCTGGGACATGAAAATCTGACTTACGGTATGAGAAACCGTGGTGGAGTTGTGCTGTAGCGTAGTGGGGCAAGACAATTTTGTATTTTGGTAGTAACTGCGTAGTACTGCTAGAAGTTCATACGAAGCATGTAGAAGCCGTTTGTATGATCGTGCCCTTTAAGAGGTCGCAGGGTCGAAACGGCTGGTGCGAAAGTAACGGAAATTAATAGGCTTCTGGCCTAGACCATGTGCCATAGGATGCCGCAAACCGCAAGTCAGTACATGCTTCATTTCGGGAGATATCGTTTTTAAGGACAGACAGACGGACGGACACGAAGCTCCCCATAAAGTGGCTCTGCCACTTAATGATGGAAAGAAGTTTCCTGTCTCACAAGCCTTTCACCCATTCCTCAAGTATGTACACAAAGCTCGTTTTCAGATACAATGGCACTTCGGTCTTTAGCCAGAGAACGAGATTATGGTGAGTATGATAGGGCGATGATCCTTTTTAAGGAGAGGTAATTTTAAAATGAACGACAACTTTAATTCTGCCAAGTTATTTACTGCCTAATTGCCGAGTGTTAAAGTCCATCACGAACGACAAGATACAATAAAACTCGATGCAATGAAAACCCGCTTGTAAAACACTTTCCCACTACCATGACTACATGCTTTCATGAAATAGAAACATGGGGAGGAAGGGAATGTTCAATGGAAAGTCAACTGGAGAGGGTGATTGATTGATTCGCATTTCAGGGCAAATGCCTCCGTTTTTTTAGAGTTTTGAGCAAGTTTATTCCCCGTTCTCTTTACAGATTTTGAAAAACAATCCATCTGATTTAGGATCTCACGTTAGGAGGTTAACTATCGTTTACCTCGGGAGTGCTGAAAATCGTTTGGAGAAAATCGGCTAACAAAGTTAGCGCCGGTGGTTGTAGTAAGAGCAACATTATTTTTTTTCCATGTATAAGCGGCACAGTAACAAAGATAGAGATATTTTGGAGCGTTTGAACTGAATTTATAAGGATACTTGTTTTCACAGAGCATGAGCAAGCTAATGGAAGATTTGAGTTTGGATGCGGACTTGTAGGTAAAAAGTCAGACTTGCGAAAAAAGAGAAAACAATAGAAACCTACCCAAAGGACATCACAGAGAATTACACTTACGGACTGCATATACGGTATAAAACTGCAGACGTGTAATTAGTGTACCAAAGTGTACTTGGTCGTAGTTTTAGCAAGTTGGGAGAGAGAGAGAGGAAATAATCTCGTAGCGTGAATTTCAAAGTTACACTAAAGCAATAATCACGAAGGAGCAGAAAATAGCTTAGCAACAAAGAAGCATATATTATCTTAACCAACATAATTATTTTCGTGCAACTTAGAAATTTGGTGAGCAAGGAAGGACTGGATTGGAAGCAGTGCAGTGTGGTATTCTGTGCAGTACTGCAAAACAGTAGAACGAACAGTCTAATTCTATGGAAGAGGAGCGCTTTGAGCAACCGAAGCATACATGTAGGAGCAAGCTGAGAAGCCATGTTTGCGCTTTCCGTGGAGTGGAGTGAGGGAATTCATGAAAACGTTCGGGACAACACACAAAGATAATTCACACTCCCACATGAAGAGGTGAAGGCTTAGGTGCAGAATTAGAGATGCAGAGCAGATAGAGCTATTAACCTTTTCGGCCCACTACCTGTACCGCAAGGCAAAAGAGACAAATGCTTTCTATCACTATTAGCATTTGTCTCAACTCTGAGACAAACCAAAATCAGTTGCCATACAATTTGCCACGATTTGTTATACGGTGGTCCAAATTACATTGCACATCACTAATGGTAGAGTTACATATGAGGTTAAAGCCGCAAGGTGCAAATGTAATAATATTTTTGTCAATGCTTTTACGTTTAACTAGAAGGAATTAATATTAATAATAACTCTCCAGCTGTGTTGCAAAAAACTTGGAGCTGGCATTGCTGCGGTACTCCAGAAACTAAACTTTTTGGATTTTCCTCTACGACAGGCAAGCAATCCAGTAGCGAGATTTTGACTGGATTGCTAGTGAGAGGAAGATAAACTATTAATATACGACGTCTGTGTACACCCTCCTGTACGTTGAATTGATTATTAACAAGACGATGTTTCCTTACATCGAATTATCAAATTAAAAAGGGAAAGGCCCCAGAAAAGTACTCTTCAGCTCTTATTGAGCGACTAAGAGTAAGTGTTCGCCCCTGTTTTGATGTTAACCTATAGTGTTTCCATATTATGTAAACCAGCCTACTCTAACGTTAATTTTCAAATACGTCCTTAAAATTGAATTCGCTCAAATTCCAAAATGCTGTTCAATTCTCCTTTGTTATTTTATAAGCTTACACAGAATCATCTAGGTAACCAAGGACGTGAAGGTAAGTTATGGAATGAATAAGTACATAACTAAGAAACTCAGTAGGACTATAACTTGGGTCAGTTCTCTTTGGGCGAACGAGGGAATGAGCTGAACCAGTCCAAATGTGTACTGATTTTGTTCATGCAACTATAAAAAGGAAATTGTTAGGATCCCATTCTGGACCTGTCTCGTCGTCACTGACTTCAAAGCTATCTGCAGAGCAATATGTCTTAATCACGTAGAAAATCCTCAAATATGGCGAGAAGATGAAGAGACCCTATCCTCCTTTATTATTAACCCTTGGAATCAGATTAAGCCATGCAAGCTAACTGCGGATTTTATATTATGGTGGTTATAATAGTCCCTAGAGTCTTTGCTTCGGAATCAGAACCAATTTATGCATATCTTTACTTAAATTTATCTTAACGTACAATAACTAAACAAACAATGAATGAGTAAGATTACACGGCGAAAGCTCCTCCCCCTTCCTGAATGTTTTGTATCGTTATTAAGTGGCAGCGCCACTTTATGAGTCTGTCCGTGTGTCTGTCCATCAACACGATAACTTTCGAACAGATGCACGGATCAGGATACAAAGTGCACGACATACCCCGTGACCTGCCCCAGAAGCCTATTGAATTTCAGTAAGTACATTTCATGCAACAGGCCCTGGAACCTCTCAAAGATCTTGTTACAACACATGGCTCGCACATACTTCTACGCAGTTGCAGCCTCGATGGGAAGCAAGAGCAGACTAAAGCAAGACAGCCAACTTAACGCTCCAGCTAAAACAATACTACTGCACACTTCTGCGGGGTTTACGCTAATGTTGGCAATCAGATCCAGGTCTTGACCTGATTACCAGTCCAGGTCTTTCAGGTCTCAGTCCCTCAAATTCCAGGTCCTTGCTAATCAGGTCAGGTCCTTGCTAATCAGGTCAGGTCCCGATCTTCCAAATTCCAGGTGATTCCAGGTCCTGGCATTTTTTAAGACCTGGACCTGACAGGTCTCGGTCCTTGAAGGGGACGATCTGGTGGTTTAGCTGCTTAAATTATTCGTCCGACCAATGAAATATTCTCCTCTGGACATTTTGAGAGCGAGATTGCCGTGCCTAGATGCAACAATAATGGCCACAAACTTGGGAAAGTTAGACGCGGCAGGCGTATATGCGCTTTTTGATTGGGGAGAAATGATGAATAGAAGACAAAGGATGTCTGCAGTATCTTAAATTAAAGTCGTCATTTTTAACATTGTCCCCTACAAAGCCCGAATCATACTTCGTCTCAGTGCATTCTACTCTAGTTATAACCATGCATGCTCCACATCTGCGTGTTGGATTTAATACTTTTATAATCCAAACAGGGTAATTTTTTAGATGCATGTTACGGCACGGGGATTTCAAGTTGCGCAAAGAATGCTAGGAACTAAACATAGTCTTTTAAAGTTCCACAGTGGAAATTCCACTAACTATTGTTAGAAAATGATAATATTAACTCTCATGCTGAAACTATTCACCAGTTTTAGTTGACGGTTGCGCATTGTGAAGTAAATTATGTTTAACCTCTTGCATGCGTATGCCGTGTATGCACTAAATAGGAAGACAAGGGTGTTTACCCACGCCTACATACTTCAGTTTTTTTTCCAATGTGGTCTATGTCCTGAAAACTAAATTCCAGATCCAGGTCTTTATAATTCCAGGTCCTGAGCCTTTCAGTCCAGGTCATTCCAGGTCGTTGCAAAATGGGACCTGATTGCCAACTGTTAGAGGTTGAAAGTATATGATTGAACGGAGCGAGTACGACATGTACGGCCAAGATATGAGCGGGCACGACATGTATGGATTGGATGCCAGCGGGCACGCCATGTACAGCCATACAGAATGTATATATGTACATGTATGTGTATTATTTATAGACTTTAAAGTACTTTTGTCAACAAAGCTATTGAACGTTGTGTGAACGTTTAGCTTGTTGCTATGTGGATTTAATTATACCCTTAATAACACGATCAGAGAACGTTAGAGATAATGCTGTAGAATGATGTACCAGAGAATGTGCTGGACAAGGAGAATGGAGAGGAGTCGGGACTTGCGAGTCAAAGGAGAAGGACATAAGTGAACAGAGTGAATAAAAAACTACTGAGATTTAGACTGAAAGAGTATTCCAAGTTTTCTAATGTGTAAATTATTATTATTTGTATAGTAATTACGGTTCAGTAATTAATTATACTACGAACCCTAACAGCCAACATTAGTTTACGCCCTACGTTCACAGCACAACAATGCTACAAGATCTCTAGTTTTCGTGTAGGATCTACAATCAATAGCCATGATGTAGGATTTATGCTGTAAATCTTGCATCATTTCTATAGATCCTACATCATTATGCCGCACATCCTACATCATTACGCTGCAGATCCTACGTCATCACGCCGTAGCGTAGATCCTATATCAGTTCATTTGTATATGATAGAGTCGGGTACAACGATTAACATAGAATGAGTGAGAGTGTCGTGGAAGATAATATGAAACCTCCTTGACCAGTAGGAACTCGGCCCATTGAGTCGATAACGGTACGCCACAGAGGCAACAGGTTACAGTGATTGGACAGAAATCGAATATTTTTTGCTACAAAACTATTCGCAACCGCCTGAAGAGCAGGAAAGTAGAAATAAAATGCTCGATTGAGCTGGAAAGTAGCGGTTTGCAGAGCCGAGCACAGCCGTACGAACATTTTTCCCCTAATAATTATACCAATATCACGAATTCGAAATGTTTCGAACCCTTGCCATTCATACAGAGCTATTATTAATCAGACTTGTTTGAATTTGCGCACAAGATTACAACTTCAATGACAGGAACGGAATAGCGTGCGATTTTAGCTTCTTTTTTCTTGCAGGGAGCTGTGTGCGTAGCTTGCGCGTAGCGGAGCGCGATGATAAACTCTGTCAACAGCTTTTCTTGCAGCCAGTGCCTTACAAATTCATAATTTGTCTGAACCTGTGTCCAAAGTGGGCTTCATGGTCACGAAAGACAAGGAAGCAGAATTATGTGTCAGCAAAATCCATGCCGACAACAGCCGTTTCTACTGAAGAAAAATTACTCGGAAGGCGGAGTAAAGTCTTTACCATACGCACAAGCTTAATTATTAAGAGAGGAATAATGAGAGCCGGGCCAGTTTTCCCCCTCGCGCCTCGACGTCATAATTTTTCATTATAAAAACTGAACATGGAGGAAACCCAACAGAGGGAACAAACTTTCTTGTATGTGATGAATAGGAAGGAAATCAGGTTTTGCAAATTTGGATCGAATGTTTGTCTCCGAATTTTTGCTAGGGAAGAGAGATTACAAGAAAAAAGAAAACTTTAGACATATCATACTAAGGCAAACACGAAGACAAAATAAAGCTGCATCAGTCTTATGACAGTTTCACGTTCCATATATGTGCACGATTGCTCCAACACTGCAGCAACCTTACATCCGTTTCACTGAAGATTCCTTTCCCAAGGATACGGAGAACCAGCTAATAAGAACGATAAATCCGTCTCTCAAACTTCGATCTCTGCTAGACTATCGGATAGCTTAGTAGTTTTGGAAATGAGTTAGAAGAAATTAGGGTTCAAAGTCGATAGACTAATATGTGCATATAATCTTTTTTAACTTTCATGGTGAGGACCTGCAATAAATCCTAACTTATGCTAGAGCGGAATGTTTGACAATTGGTATTTGATAGAGGAAATCATATGGTTATGGTTCGACTTGACAGTGGAGCTTCACAAAAATAAGCATACACTTAACTGATTCTGCCCTGAGTTGCCATGGACGATGGAAAAATTTTATGTTCGTTCTTGTTTTTGGACAAGACATGGACTGCCTAGCGTTGCCTTAAGTGCTGGATGGAAAAGAAGAAATAATTAAATGCAGGAAGTGTATGTTTGTGCCTGTGCGCAACGTGCAACCTTCTGTAAGATTAAGTAAGGTTAGAGATGTAAAAAACTTGTCGCACGATCCAATCCTATATGTTTGTATGCATCGGCAAATGCACTAGATTGCTATAGCTACTTAATGCGAGTCTATTAGGAATGCCTAGGACTAAATGTCTTATCAAGTCAAGCTAAGCTGGAATAAAACCCAAGGAGCTTGTAGGAAGAACTGGAATACTTTGACTGAGGGATACGAGTTATTTTGTACACTTAATGAGATTGCTATTAGCAAAATAAAAAATCAAGGAATTCAAACAGCTTTCCTCCATATTACATTCTGTACTGCGGTTATCCTTTACGTGGTGATTGCATAAACAACAAGCAGATCTCACGAGAACTGATGGAGATATGGACGAATGCGGTTACGATACGGAAAATACTTTGGAAGACTTGAACGACAACATATAACAACTAGGCTACAACTTCATCGCAGATTTTTAATCCTTGCTGCCTAAGTGACGACCTCAATGCTCTAACTATATGCGTTTAGTACAAAGTCGTGGTCTACAAAGAGTAACGCGCGTCCCTAACTCGGCACTGCATCGAGCCTCACTGTACAGCGCACGCTTGTAAATGTATGCAATGAAAGAATGCGTCAAAGATGATGACTTGCGATGAATTATGCTTGAATTTGCCACCTTGCGACCACCTTCGAAAGCGCAAACTTATAGAATCAAAGAATGTAAAGGGAGCACATTCCCCTCAAGAGTTCAGGTATGAGTCATAAGAAATGTATCATTCTTTCAATCGCAACGTTGCGGCCCTTTTTGAAAGCACTTACTTTTACGATTAAGATTATAGAGGGCGCACAATAACCGGAAGTATGAGTCATAGTGTACGACTCAGATATGAGTCATAGTGTACGACTCAGATGTGAGTCATAGTGTACGACTCAGATGTGAGTCATAGTGTACGACTCAGATATGAATCATAGTGTATGATTCAGATATGAATCATAGCGTATGACTCAGATATGAGTCATACTGTATGAATCATTCCTTCATTCGCCACCTAACAGCGCATTTCGATAGCACTGACTTTTAAAATTGGGGGGAAGCGAAATAGAAATTGTTAATCAATACACGTACGTAGACATTGTGTTAAGCTCTAGTAGACTATTTAACTCCGTCCTAACAAACTCTATAAAAAAAACCACTACCGCAACTGCAAAACTTTTTGAAATCTTCTATTGAGGCAAAATAAGAATCCGTGTGCATAAACAATTGTTCGAATGAACGACTCCCTCGTCTCGTCAGTGTTGCTCTTCGGATCAACAGTTTAGGTAATACAGCCGGGTACTATTCTAAAGCTCCACACATTCCACACTCAGTTTATCAGAAGATTAACTGCGAGCAGCGCACTCACACCGGGATACTTTATCAGAACCGAAACGAACTTTACAGGAACTATCAAAGTATCAAAGTCTAAGAGAAACTATCAAAACAATAATTTCCCCATACAACATCATCAAAAGATCTAACTTGAAGCAGGTGTTTGCTAACAATCAAATAAGTGTTGATTATCAAGTGCTACTGTACAAATTCTTTTCCAACGTACTGTGAAGAAGAAAGTAGATCATAAACATGCAGATCTAAGATCTCTTTCTATTTTAAACTATTTTTAACTTTTTAAGAAATTCCAAACCACAAACCCAACCAGAGTAGGCATGACTCCGGAATCGCTGAGTCGCGACTCACTGGTTTCAGCGGCTCCAAGCGGATTAAGGCCCGTACTAAGTGTCTCTTGGAACGACTCAGATTCATGATGAATCCGCGACTCTGACTCTGACTCAGGTTAACCAAATTTCATGTCAACCTCCAATTCTCAGGCAACTTAATCTACCTACGACGAGTATGGTAATAGATATCAATTTCTGTCGTCTTCCTTATTGCAATACCGCTGGTAATTATTTGTTTAATTGTTAATTATTATTTATTTTGATTCAGCATTACATCAAAGCTTGAAAACAGTGACACATATAATATCTTATTGATCTTGACTGCCAGCTTTTAGTTTTAAAGGTAGAAATCAGTTTAGAAGGGTATTATTGTTAATTAAGTTTCAAATGAATTCTTTAATTAGTATTGAGGAAAAATATTTGAAACCGCAGATATTTAACCGTAAGAAGGGTATTAAGAGCCTCAGTGAGGAAATTCATAAGAGAAACTCCGTGAAAAATTCTGTATGTAGTTTCACGTTAACAAATGGAAGAAACTTCCGGTAACATGCGACTACCCTCAGTGATAGGATTAGGTAGCTATACAGGGTCTTTCTAAACATATGGCATGTATTTTATCAATGATTTATTATCGATGCTTTAATTTCGTTTTTAAGTTAAGTGATGATATGGTAGTTATATATTTAGACATTACGAATAGTAATTTATGGAAAAAAGTCATATCTCTAACGCTTTTGAAGTAATTTTTAAAATTTTATCTGACACATTAACTATTCACGCATTAAATATATCTAATATAACTTGCTGAACGCTATAACTTTATGGGCATGTCTTAGTTAATTTTCACGTATGTTTGCTCAGTGATAAATGCTGCACCCAGTGACTTATCTTTGCCTGCTTCAAAGTTAGTACATAAAATGTGCGTAGCCATATATGTATTATTTGTTTAAATTTAAATAAATAAAATTAACTCATAAAATTAATTCATAAAATTAATCAATAAAATTAATTCATAAAATTAATCAATAAAATTAATTCATAAAATTAATCAATAAAATTAATCAATAAAATTAATCAATAAAATTAATTCATAAAATTAATTCATAAAATTAATCAATAAAATTAATTCATAAAATTAACCAAGAAAATTAATTAAGAAAATTAATTTCATTTTACTAGCACTGTCGTATCGTAGGACCTGGTCACTATGCAAAAAATTAGCTTCACTGATAAAACGCTGAGTCGACTCAGGAGCGGATTCACGACTCAGGAGAAAGGAAAAAGAGAAAGGGACTGCTGACTCCGGATTCAAGCGATTCTGGAGTCATCGGATTCAATGGATTCATCCGACGCGACTCAGCCCGACTCTGGATTCACTGAGTCGCTGCCTACTCTGAACCCAACGCATTGTAACATGAACATATTTATTCGAGAGCCATCAATTTCATTTATATACTAAACATATTTCCGCGCGAGCAGGTAACAAACAAATCTTTTGCCGTTGTAAGGGCCCAGGCCACATATTGACGAATAAACCCATTACATTACAATTCTGCTCATGTTATCTCAGCGTTCACACCCAAATCACCATGGTGATTGGTTTCCCAGCATACGAACTTTTCGAAATCAATTGTGAATGCAGTATTCTCACAATACATGGGCATACATACAAGGCATACATACATAGGCAATACACAAACTTAAACAGGAAGCCCTTTAGCATTACCAGAACGAACTCCCCGCCCTGTTACTATGAGAATGCAACAGGTACAACGGAAATCGAAAGGCCCCTACTAGGATGCAAATCTGAATGTGTAGTATCCGCCCTTGAATGCAGTTGCACCTTTCTGCCGGTTTAATGTGACGACATTACAAATAAAATACAGTTGGTTTCCTAGGTTTACTCGGGTTACAAATTCAATTTTCTCCGAAATTCCGCTGCCTAAATGGTACATGGTAGATTCAACTTGTCTCTTACTCGCTTTGTGTAGCGGTCCCCATACCAAGAGATCTTGATAATGGCGATTGTAAATTCAGCATATGTGAGAGAGTGAAATTAGTGGATACGTACTGCACCCATACTCCGTCATACGGTGTCAGTCAGTTTATCAGCCAGGCAAGGAAACATAATGGAAGATTAATGGGATGCCTCTGATGTTTAAGTAGTCAAACAGTTACTTTAAAAGCAAGA
Source organism: Sminthurides aquaticus (assembly GCA_906901655.1). Classification (NCBI taxonomy): domain Eukaryota; kingdom Metazoa; phylum Arthropoda; class Collembola; order Symphypleona; family Sminthurididae; genus Sminthurides; species Sminthurides aquaticus. Next base: position 391,267 of record CAJQTT010000022.1, on the reverse strand, counting down.
TAGCCTTCGTTAACCTTTTCAGTAGCCCATAAATTTGAGCTCGCCATGGCCCGCGTGTTTGCTCAAAATTTCAAGTTTTTGGCAGTTATCAGCTACTAGCAGCCCGACTTTAAAAATTCCCTGATGGCAATTCTAACCAGTGTGAAGCTAGGGAAAAACTTTAGCTATTGCACCGGATTTTGATTTGTCTCAGAATTAAGACAAATGCTAACAGTGATAGAAAGCATTTGTCTCTTTTGCGGTACAGGTGGGCCGAAAAGGTTAAGCTATCTCGTTGAAGTACCAGACCAGTACTCACACTATAGCACTTCCTTATAAATGTATATGGTGGCTTTTTATCTCTCTTAACTTTGTCATTTAGGTCTACCTGCTGCATTAGACTAGATGCAAAGGGTAAAAGTTAGGATACAGGGGATATTGTAGTGGTGCAGATAGAGAGAGATGATTATTATTGCTCCGCCCTAAAGGTATAAGCAAGTGATCAAGTAAAAATACCTGCTATAACAACGAAACTTTGTTTCTGTATGGGAGAAAAAAAGCTGAACTCGGCTGTGTCGGTTTGCAGTTTGCTTGCTCGACGCCCGTCTTTGACGGCGCGAACAGAATCTGTCATCCATATAATGGCTCTCCTATCAAACCCAGTGCCATCACGTCCAACCTTAAGGCCTGCTGGAAACCCTTTAGCTAAGCTGTTTGACCTTTTTTTGAAACTTTAAATCTTTTCGAAATATTTTGATCAATTTCAAATCTTTTTATCATTTTCAAAGCTTTTTGATCATTTCGAAACTTTTTTAACATTTTTGAAACATTTTTGAAACTTTTTTAACATTTTTGAAACTTTTTTAACATTTTTGAAACTTTTTTAACATTTTTGAAATTTTTTTAACATTTTTGAAACTTTTTTAACATTTTTGAAACTTTTTAAACATTTTTGAAACTTTTTTAACATTTTCGAAACTTTTGGATTGCGAAAATTCTCATTTTAAAACATCGATGATACCTTGACATTTTGCAAAAGTATCGGGACTGTACAGACTAACTATCTGATTTATAATTATAGAAGATGAAAAGAATGTTATTGGGATAAATAAGGAAGGGAACTCTTCAACTGGATGAGAGAAAAACCATATTTGGGAAAGAATGAGCAATCCAATTCTGATGCACACAGAAGAGGCTAGAACTAGATGTTAGGACCGTGAAGAAATGAATATATACAAAGAGCTGACTTTGCCATGGTTGTAAAGGAAAAGTTACGGACGTAAGACTACAAAACGTCAACCCACTTCTGCAGTTGCGCCCCTCCTTCTCCCTCTCCTTAACTAGATGTGCAATATACATTTCAGAGAAACGGGAAGAGGGGGAGATAAGGGGAAAGTTTTGGAAATGAAGCAGCTTTGGGGGAATCCTAAGTTTAGAAGGCCTTGGGTTAGTATTGGCCTTGGGCCTGGCTGGCTTTTACATTCCCTCAGTTCTTTGAAAATCAAGAAAGGAGGAAGTGAAGAAATACTGGAAATTTGTCTGGCATGGAAGGCTGGTCTTCATAGGTCTAGTTCCCGAAATTCAGTGTCTGTTGCTCTAGTAAAGTCATTACGCGCTAGGATCAAACGGGCTGGTTGCATTTATTCCTGAGCACGGCCTGAGAGTCTGAGAGCCTTTCTTTCCGTCCACAGCATGTAATGATGCATATTTGCGTCCAGGAAGCAAAGCGCTTCCCATTGACTTGACGCCACGCTTTCCCCGAAAGAGCTAACTTTTGATGGAACTCAACAAGTCACTGAAAGTCATTGATAGTTTGTAAATGTTGCCTCACGGATGGGAACTACAACAGTACCCTTTTAATCCAGCTAACTAAAGATTACGTCATTCATCCCGGTTTTGGGATCAGCCAGGAACTGAAAGCCTAGGGAATTCATCCCACTCTCATTAATAGCTTTTTCTTATATGAAGCCTACTTCAGCTCCTATCTTGCCCCTATGTTAAAAATGTTCGATTGATGAACGGTGATTGTACGGTATTGCGCCCCATGCGTAGCGTAGCTTTGCTAGCACAGGGGTTCATACAATGTACCCGCACCTAGTGCAGGCAAGTGCCCACTTCCCTTTCACTTTTTTATGTACGCGTACAGTTTGGTTTGATCAAAATTTGGATTGGTCTGAAGAGTGCCAAGAAATGGATTTAGACGATTAATTAGGGCATTCTTGTTTTACAAATGTTAGCAGTACTATTAACTGAACTTTTGTCGGGCTTTGTCCGGTTTGACTCTCTCGGGTTTTTGTCTCTCGGGTTTACTCTATCCCCGTTCTGCTTGATTTTTAAGACGAACGAAGCTTCGCTCGTCTTCAGCCTAGTATTAAATATTTGCTGTTTACAGAATATAATAATTTAAATATTTTCCTGCGTCTGAAAGGTGGAGGGAATTCCGGTCATCATTTTTTGAAAAAGCTATTTTTTCGCAATTTTTCGGGGTATGTAGTACTTTTTCTCTTTCCAGAGGAGCGAATGAGTTTATTCAGTATGATGCGAATCAGGTTCACGTATAGTTCGTTAAGGCGCATTTTAGGGCTGATGGAGTTATTATCTCGAGGAGCGAGGGCAAAGATAATACGGATATGTATATTGTGGAAAATGAGCTAGCGGTGCCGAATCTTAGTGGGACAAGTTTGGAGATCATGGAAATGTAGTTTATATCCCTCTCGAAATGTGAATGACTTTGGACTTCTGAAAATCGGATTCATATGATGATGACAGAATCAGAATGGGAATGGGGAAGACAATGGCGGAAGAAGTCGCAAACGAATGTTACGAAAGCTGGATCACTGGAAGGCTTCTCAAAACCGAATGCATCCCCTGCGCTGAAGAAGTAAATGAATATTTAGAGTTTATATACTTACCACAAAAGTAGTCTGGAGCTTTCCATTTCCCCTCAATGCATTTAAGCTCTGCTTTGTTTGATGTGGTCTGGGGTGATGGCGGCTCGTGTGTAAATAATTCGAACCCATCATCACATTCAATTTTATTACTATCTGCAAGTCTTGAATTGAGTTGTATTGGCGGCGATGAAGAACACTGAGATCCTAAAATAGAAAAAATTGCTCAAAAACCGAATTCCGTTCCCGGGAGGCCTAAGGTTTACGGGACCCAAAGAAAAATGATAAGAACAGTGTATTGCTTCACGTTTACAAAATGTCACACTCGTCAACTCGTCCTCCATTTAAATTGTACACAATCTGCGCATACTGCAATGAATGAATCACGAATAGATACTTTTCCTAGTTCTTAGAATCTCTCTTTGGAATGTATAAATTGCAATCAGCCGAACCATCGTGGCTTAATAAAGGAAATAAACCGCACTGTGGTGTACGAACGTGGCAGCATAATCGTGTACAGCTCCGCTTCACGGTAGTTGAGCGATGACTCTACATGGTGGAGGTATGACTTAACATGGTGGAACTATGACTTAACATGGTGGAACTATGACTTAACATGGTTTAGGAAAACTGCGCAGTGTAACGGCATATTCGTAGAATTTGTGCCTGTCGAAACTTTAATGTGTTTGACTTTAATTTGTCTCGAAGGTCATAGGTCACGACAGGTTGCATTGAATGTGATGAAAATCATTAGGGGAGGCGGTGAGGCCATGAGACATGTCTTGTCGCAAACCGCAGGTCAGTCCGACTATCCATTCGGAAGTTATGTTGGTGTCAGACAGGCGGACAAAATCCTGCCTATTTAATAACGGCCACCACAATAATTTAGTCGATCTTCCCTCCGCGGCTCTGTTCTCACCCTCGGTCCACCCTCACACAACTTAAGAGCCGGAGAGACAAAGAGAAAGATGCTCGAAAATTTTAGAATGAAAGCAAGATTATGCTGGTAACATACGCATAGGTACTCAAATGGATAAGCTTTGCGAGCAACGCAAACTTCTGACTTAAATTCACCACAGTATACGTACATGAGCGTCTCTTCAAAAAATTCAATTGTCGAACAGGTCTAAAACTGTATATGCCTATAATGATGTGATGTAGTATACAGAATACACATGCTGGCACAATCGAAAAAAACCGAGGAATCTCTTGTAAATGATTTAAGCATGAGGAAGTGGTACCAAAGTAAGACCGAAAATGAAATGAATATACGTGGGGTATTTCCGGGTTTCTTCTGGTGTTTATAACTAACTAGCAGGTTAAGGGAACTTACTGTTGATTTTTGACCTTAAAATTATGTTAGGTTATAGGTCTTGCTTAGAAACCCGCAAATCCAAAATTTTAGCCCCGTATGACAAGAACTCACGGAGATAGAAATTATTTACTGGAGCGCTCCACCGTTGTATAGCACACGCGCCAAAGTATGCAAAACTGTCCTCTTTTTTCTCCCAAATCTCCATGTTAATTCCCATAAGCGTATGGCCCAAATCGCATTTTCTGAGACTTCAATACTTTCTATCTTCGTGAGTTCTTGTCATACGGGGCTAAAATTTTGGATTTGCGGGTTTCTATGAAAGACCTATAACCTAAAAAATTTCAAGGTCAAAGGTCAACATTAAGTTCCCTCACCCTGCTATTAATACTTTTCATTATCATCTAGTCATAGTATACTCGATGGTGAGGCTGAGTATCTTGTGGTGATGTAGTGCATTTTTTAAAAGATTGGGTCAACATAACCCGGTTAGTTAATATAGGAGAATCATGCCAGAGTCAGTTCTGGGATCTTAGGGAAGGTTTTATTTCTTTATTTCAACGCTACAGCTCTCTGCCTCATGGAATCTATGGGAAAGGATGCACGAGTATAGTAACTGTATTTAAAGTTAATGGGCAAAAATTACGTAAAGAATAAAGGGTTAATAATATGAAAAAATGTGTTACAATAAGAGAAAATCCAGAGATTTATCCAAGAACAGAAGGATGCGAATATCACCCTGGTTCGTCTGAGGGATTGTGATTGTAAAGCCCTAGTTTTTTCCGTGTGTGGAGATAATAAAAGTTAGCGTTTCTGTCCAAGCTAGCTATGAAGTGAATTTATATATAGAATCGTATTAAAGTGAAACAAAAGGCTCGAAGGAGTGTTAAGGAGAATATTGACAGTGATAGTAGTAAGTTTGTTAGCGGGCTGTTGGAAGAAGGGGGAGGATGAGCGTGTGTAACAAACTGTTTCCACTATGCTTGAGATTGTTTGATGGAAAGAACTGGGATGCAAAATGAGTGAATGGGCTTCTGACTGACAGCGCTGGGTCGGTAAGGAGGGAGAGGTATTGGTATTGGTAGTGTGAACAAGGGGGCAATTGAAAATGTATGTGAATGAGATCAAAGAGAAAATAGGAAAATAGGGCAAAGGCAAAGGTTTAGAGAACAAAGATGTGAGATTTATTGAGGAGAAAAATGTACATGACGGGACTGCCCAACGTTGTCTTCGCTCTGTTGCTGTCCTCTCTCCTCTGGGTTGAACAAATTGTGGATTGTAAAATTTTTGCTAGCTGCCTCCAGCAGTATTGGAAAAGGTAGACAGACAGACAAGACAAATATAGGAATAAAAGCCTCAAATTCATTAATTCCCTGCCTCTTCAGTCTCATTTCGTGGCAGCCTTGTCTTGATCGTTCTTGTCAGAGGATACTCACAGGTAAATCGTTTCCCCGCTTTCTTCCTACGTTTCAGCATAGCTTCTTCTGACGGTGAACTGGAAATGCTTACATATACCTAGCATTAGAACACGGAGGAAAGCTTCGAGAAAAGGCAAAGGAAGCGAAGATTAATATATATATAATCCTGAAGTTGTGTCGAAAATACATTTCAATGGTCGGAATGCACACAAGTATACTCTGTGTCCATGCGACGAAAACACTACTCAGCGGGAAGGGCTAAAGCGGGAGCGCAGTGGAGCAATTTTGTTGGCAGAACGCTTATCCTAAGCCAAACGGTCGTAGGACCTTTTTTCGCAGATTATTCCGCAGACATTTTCTAGCGGGCGAAATTCCTCGACTTAAGTATTCCGCCGGAGTCTTTTCCGCAGTTAAGCTCCCGCCAATCCGGGAGGAATTTAGCCAAGCATTTGTCGCGGGCGAATTTCCGCCGTAACTTTGATTTGGCTGATTATTAAAGCACCCGTTGCTTAAGAGTTCGGGAGGTAAACTAAACATAATTTGGGCCTCTAACCTAACCTGGTGACCATCGAGATGGCTGAGGTGGTTGCCTGCGTTAGGTTAGAGGTCCCAATTATGTTTGGTGGAGGTTAGGCAAAATACTCGGAAGCCTGGATGCACCCGGCATGTGTATACACGCAGGCGTAATTTTGTCCGCAGGTTTAATTTTGTAAGTTGGCCGGGTCGGCGGAAAAAAACTTGAGTGCAGAAACCCGCCCGCGGAAGGCTGCCCAACAAAAAAAGCGCCACGTTTGCCTGTGGAAAAATGCCTTAAGAGCCCCTGTACTAAATTCCAACACTGTTTCCCATATGCAGTCATAGCATTTCTCGTCATCACTTTATGCATAAGCTTGCCATCCCCTTTACATAAATACACATCAAATCTTGACGCTCCGTATTGAGCGCATAACGGGCCAAGTATTTGATTCCTTGCAAGCAAAAAATTCAATATAATCACATAATTCAGCCTCCATTCTTTCATAAAAACAAGTCAATCAATTATGTAACTGAAAATGGCCCAATTCCATCCAATTTTCGCTCAAATTGAGTGACCCGATTCCGCTTGGAAATAAAACGAATTCTGCTAAACGCCGCCTAGAAATTTCAGAATAACCTCAAATACAACCTAGAAAAGATATGATTCCGGACAGCACTAACTAAAACTCATAGGATATACTCCAACAAATCCTTAAAATATAACTAACAAAAAATGGAGTAGCACTATACGTGATTGGATTTCCCGTATAGGGAGGCAAGTATTAAGAGATAAACCTTCATTGGGGCTTATTTGAATCGGCTGAACGCACAGCGAACGCAGTGAGCCGGGTTACCGCTAAAGACTATTATCTGCGGAAAAGCGAGTGTAAGCGAGCCGAATGACCGCCGCGCTAGCGGAGCGAGCGTTACCGCTAGTAATTGGAGATTATGGAATCAATGAACATGTGTGACACTTTACTTACAAGTATCTCCAGGAAAGTGTAGTTAATACTATATATAGTTCAAATGTAAGATATGCCAAGAGACATAACTGAAACATGTAGACAACTCATGTAAATGGATAATCCCGCTAAAAATGTTTTTGGGAACTGGAGCACTTTAAAGTTGAATTAAAGACATACCATCCTGAACGACGCCACCGATTTCTGCTGTGAGTCCTACGCACCTGGGGGAGTATTTCAGCTGCAATGTGCTTTATGATGCGTAGGAAGATTGTGTGCGGGTATATTGTTGCAAGATTTGTCGATAAGAAACTTACAGTTTCGCATGAACTTAGACGTTACGCAGCTCCCATACGAAATTTTTAACGGGATTTCCAATTCACATAAGTTGCCTCAAGTGGTTCCTCTACTACTAAATCATACTTGAACCCTATTTAAGATTAACTGAAGATCCCTGGAGCTCCATGTTAGAGGAATCAAAACGTAAGCAAAAATTCGAAGTAGTTCGGCGAAACTTGTATGCATAAAATCCATTAACACTCGAATGTAAAGTATTAAAGAATTCAAAATGTGGTACAAATGAACCGCAAGTACGTACATCGAAGGATATCAAGGGCAGGGAGGGGGAGAAGAAGCGGCAAAAAATTGGCAACGTTAATTTTGGTTACTATTTTGTAGGTTGAATGTAGACTGTAGAAGGCGAAAACTATAGGTGGAAGTTTGTTGAATGCAAAAACCTTTCAAAAATAGAGCTTCAAGAATGAAGTGAAATTCGGTGAAATTTAAATTCAGCTGCAATTTAAAGCGTGGGAAAATTCTTTACGAACTGATATTATTTTCTCACTTCTTAAAATGAACAGAAGTGTTCTCTTACGTTACATGCTTTATGCGATTGGAATATTGTGGCAGAAATTGCAGGCAAATCCATTTTTGTTCAGAGATGGAAAATACTGGGAACAAAGAACAAGAGCATGCAGATACAGAAAGGAAAAAAGGAGTGCAAATTATTTTTAGTAGGAAGTCGAGGTCATGTACAGCCTGAATTTTCTTGGAAAATGGGGCAAGATACTAACAATGTAAAGACACTGAATAGGTTCTCAAGCTTGACAAAACTAATGAAATGAGCTACTACATCGTGATTGGAGGAGGAATAATAATTTAAATGCGAATTAATTCGCGTATAGCTCGTTTAATGCGTGAGCTTCTAATGCTGTGAGAAGATTCCTTGGCTCCAGTGACACTATGCCTCTGCTTCAAGGCTATGCTAATAACACACAACCAGTCATACTTTTCTTTTCTACTTCTTCCTGCAAATGTGAAATCTTTTGAAAGGGAAATTATCATGACAAGTGACGTGTTTTCGAAGAGAGGAACGTTGCATCATAAACAATATTTTATTTCACTTACCTGAACAACAGAACAATGGTGCGTACGCACCCCTAGAGACTTGGGCTTTCTTTTCAATATGGAGTATCCCTTGACAACCACGAATCCAAAATTTCAGATCCATATATGGTGCAATGGTGGAGATGCTCAGCGCTGGGGTTTAACGTGGTAGCAAGCGCAAGCGGCCGGTTTGAGTTTCCCCCGTTTGCGCCCGAAATCCATGTTAGGAACATTGATTTCGACTTTGAATTACTTAACGCCGTTAAGTAATTCATTAAGTTAACGGTTCAGTTCAAGGTTTTGAACTTAAACGAAGTTAGTATTCACAGCATTGAGCTCCAAATTTAGAGTCTTAGTTAGTTAGACGGGACTCTTTCGATGAGCCAAAACTCCGTGTTAAACCCCATTGCATTAGCGCAGAGCAAAAATGCGTTTTTGACAACATTTGAGTAAGTAATTTCTATCTTCGCCGTTTCTCAATACATAGATGGGAAATTTTGGATTTGTGGCTGTCTAGAGATACTACAAATTGAAAAAAACAAAGATCTATAAGAATTAATTAACATTTTTGTTCTGCTGTTTAGATTGTGTCATTTATCGCTTATTTTCTGAATTTGTTGGTAATGTCTAATCGCCACTGATTGGGAATATTATTTGCTTGTGAATCGCTTTCTTTTTCATTTTAGTGAAGCGAGATCTGCTCTGAAGGAAGGTGAATAAAATTAGCTAACGCTGATTACAGACTTCTCGGAACTGGGAAAATATTCACAAAGTTGTTATGTTGCCCCTGGTTACCATTATGTGAAGTCTTTCATGCTTCTAAAAGAGAAAATATATTTTCTCAAAGTGTACACCAATCTTATATATGCGCATTGATTATGATGCAGTTAGAAACCGAGCCGCAGAATAACATATGTGTGGTATGACAAACTTTTTTAAAAACATGTTTTCCAATTCAGAGGAAAGTCTAAAATCGGCGTAAAACGCTTTTTTTGAGGATTTGCAAGATATATAACAATTCCCTCAGGGCTGGTGGAGACGGTTTTAAAAATGAATGCCTTTAAGGGACGGAAGTTGTTAAAAGTAAATATGGTAAAGTTCACCTCTTCTGATTTAGACTCCCTGACTTAACAGGAGGTGGACTGAACTCTTAAATTCAAAATAAAATCTGGAAATGGTTTTGAGTAGAGGACCATTTACGAGTACTTCGTGAAAAAACCCGCATCCATCTAAACCAAAGTTAATTGCTGTACTGGCTCAAAGTTAGGAATATGGCTGTCCAAATTACTGATGTCGCGAACTTTGAGATAGTACAGCGCTTAAACTAGGCCTTAGATGGATTCGGGCTTTTTGCAGGAAGAACTCTTTAATGGTCCTCTACTCAAAACTATTTCCAAATTTTATTTTGAAGTTAAGAGTTTGGTCCGCCTCTTGCTTAGTAGTAAATTACCTAAAGCTTTTCGCTCAGAAATCCTTCGCTTTTATTCCTTCGCATTTTGGATTGTTGGAAAAACTGTTTGTTTGGCCTTTGATATAGTTATGGATAGATGACTCGCTGAGGAGCTGACAAACGTCGCTGTGTGTCTATCGTCAATGCACATGGGCAGACGATAAAATTTGCGAAACAATATTGACTGTTCCTCCGTCTGCTTCCTTGAGGACATTTAGCCCTGTGGGTTCTTATGTGTACATGCTTCTTTTGAAACGAATCTTTTCAACATTTTAAACTAATACACGCTATATCATATATCAGCGCAGCCCTAACGCTCTTTCAAACCTATCATCCGTGTCCTGCTGTGGGAAGTGTAAGTAAAAACGTTTGAGCAGATTTTTTTTTATATGTTGCTTGTTCATAAAGTGGTTTTTGAAAAATAATAATCGCCAAGAGATGTGGAAAGCAAGAAATACATTGCTGCCAGAATAATAATTCAACACGCATGAGCATGGAAAATTTAATGGGCAAATATTGTTTTGCTCTATTTGCATGCTACTAATTTGCAATTGAGGCCCATTTAAGCTTCTAAGCATAAGACATTAAATTTTTATAGATAGAACAGAAACAGGTCAATATGTGTGCCTGCTCTGCTACGAAAAACTTAGTCCGTGGAAACAGGCTGATTTATGTGGCTTGAGCTTTGCTATACCCTGCGCGGATCTAAAGGATAAACGCATCCTCTGCTCTTCGCTTTTCAAACGAGTCGTCCTAGCTGCATATTCTAGAGCCATTCCGCACAATTTCGTGACCATGGAGGGACAAGTGTAGGTGCATTGATTACGATTGCACTTGATCAGGGTTCTCAAATCAGACTATGAAAACTAAACGACAAGTGGTAATTGCCAAGAAATGGTGGACGAGCAGAGATAATCAAGGCTTGTGACTGGTCAGTACTAAAGATACAACTTACCATGTGATGAGGACGAATAGAGTAAAAGTAGGATAGAAAATTTCAGTAGCAACTTAAGCATGGTGTTGTCTCCATTTACGTTAAATCGCGGACGCGAACCGGGCACTATGAGAATTGAATTTGCTCACGGAAACGGCACGTTTTTTAAATATGGACGGGCAAGTCACCCCCGATAACTGTAATAATGGGACCGAACACAGAAACTATTTTTATCTATATTTGACTTCAACACTATCCCGTGGTTTGTTGAACAGGGGTGAAGGAATCCGGTAAGAATGGAATGAGAATAACTGTGCCGGAAGGAGGGAAGAGAAGAAGAAGATGTTTGTCGGGTCGTGGGAAAATCATTGATAGATCCAGCTGTTATCCATGATGGAATAGTTCCACTGGGGATTTAATTCTGGAAATCGTTATCGACACAAAAATCCGACTAGGAGTTTTACAACTGTTCTTGTAAATTTAACTCTCGAAGTGTAACTGTAGATTTCCGCTAAGAGAAGGGAAGTAAAGGGTTTCCTTGTCTTTTCTTCAACACTGGCTTGCTACAACTAGTTTGATTCTCTTACGCGAGAATGAAAAGTGTGGGGGATTAGATGAGGCTTTGCAGAATTATAGTACGAGTTGAGGGAGCTCCTTTACCTTGGTACAGTATGTGTGTAGCGTAAGAAACTAGGCTTCGTGGTTTCCTTTACGTTTCCTTTGGGGTAAAGTGAATCTTGTGAAAGCTCCTTACTTATCTTCTCATTTCACTATTATTATGGTCATAAGAATTTAAGTTATGGGTGAGGTACACGAGCGAGGCAGGGTCATGTTATCCACTGCACTCACAGAATTGCTCAGGTATAACTTCTCTCGCGGATAGTAAATGGGAATGGGCAGGTGGAGGAACTGTTCCTTGCTGCTTTGCTTATTATAATTCCAAGTATGCTTGCTTTCTGTCCCTGGGACTCACATTGTGGATACAAGGAAACAAAAATGGAAAATATACTTGTAATGTCTACGGAGAAGAGCGTTACATGCCTGAGGGATAATTTTGCTTCGTTGAGAAGGCAAAGGGTTGAGTAAATGTCTCTACAGGGATTCTGTCTCCCTCTTTCTTAGCACACAAGGAAATGGGGAGGATACAGCAAAGAAGACTTAAGGATTGGGTTCCCAATTAAACATTTGATAGTTGATTTGCCGCCCTTATTTTCTACGCATATGCATATATATGGCCTCGGAGTACATAATTTTACTCGTTATTATTATTCCTACTGAAGAGCTCTTCTTTGCCCTGTTTTGGTCTAGTTCTCGAGCAATGCACAATGTGAGGGTGGCCTTAATAATGGAGCGCTGTGCTGCAAGGAATACTCCGTTTAGACCCAACCGCGTTTGCTCCACAAGAATAATTCAGAGAGAAGCACAGCTGTTAGCTTTTTACATCGGTTTTTACAGCGATGTTCATGCTTCTAAGTAAGATACATGCCCTCACTCTCCTCTTCTGCCTTCTGCCTGATGGAGTATGCATGGAAGGTAATAAGAGTACCATGTGTAGAAACGAAACAGTTCGCTTGTGGACAAAAACAACGCATACCATACATCAAGAAGAGCTGGGACAGGTGCAGCCGAATTTTTGAGAACTCTGTTAGTCCTTTAGTTTTGTTGCACACCTTCCATCTCCGTCTTAGGATTTAACATTTGCAGGAGTAGGAAGTGCTAAGGAAAACAGATTAAGCGAGGTTTATGCAACTAGCTAATGCTTTTTGGGTCTTCCTCAAATGCATATACACGTGGAGTAACAATAATCTATTGCAATAATCGATAGAAGCTCCGGTCAAAAATCAAAGTGATTATTTTACTCGCTATAACCTTAGATTAAATGGGAATGACACACATGACAAAAGATACATACTACACAAGGTCAACACCATTCCGACATAAAAGGTGGAAGTAGTGGCAATTATGTCTTATGGGGAGGGGGTAACCACCACCGATGCGATGAGACAGAGTCTGGGAAGTAAATTGCAAATTACCAGAGTTATGTCCGAAACTTAATAAATAAATGTCATGCACCTGCGCCACGGCTCATACACCCTTACACCTTTTGTGACCACACAAGTAATCGGACGAAAGGAATCACAAGGGCGTGGGCTTCAGATTGTGTGACCATGTCGAACGGGTAAGACGACCATAATCGGGTAGCCTAGACAATACCGTAGTGCAAAGATAGTGCATTTATCGTCTCATGCAGTACAACAAAGATTTTGTAGCAATAAACTTTAAAATTTCTCAAAGCCTAAGCAGCACATATTTAACCGGCCACGGTTCCATCAACTACCTTCTTGAGTCATACGAATTCAGGACGTTGTTCCCTTGCAGATCGCTGACTAGACTTACCTAAAGGAAAGGAAGAGTGGTTAGTTGAAACAAAAGGAATATCCATGGACATTCGAAGATGCAATATCAATCAATGTCTTTGATTGAGCACTGGTTTCGCAAAGCGGGAGTTTCTGTAAGGAGCCCCAATAATCTATTACATACCCGTGTACAAGGACATTAAAACTTAAAAACCCTCAGGTGAATCCAGTCATTCTCCGATCCAAGATCCTTCTCCCTTCACTTCACATAGACCCCTATGTTTGCCTTCAAATTATATTTTGATTGTGGGTTAACAGATTCTGTGCTCAACACTGCAGTAACCCCAACGTCCGTCTCTGAAGTTGGAAAATCAGTCTTGCTCGTTTCTTAGTTGGAAACAATAGATACTTCGACAAATCATTTTCAATACACGGGCACCACTTCGATCATTTTATAGGGATAAATTTCAGGGGTCAGAATGATAATACGAGAAAACATTTCGATGTAGAATAACAGGAATTAAAATTTGTTCAGTACACATGACCAGTATCCCATTAATCAACGTTTTCCCTCTTCTCTAAACATTTTAACATCAACGATCTTATTACCTATTGATTACGCACATATTTGTATTTAAAACTCTTAAAATATAAGCAATGGTAAGAAATAGAATTCTACCACAACTATGACGTAAGAAGCCCAAACCAATAATCAGTTAGGGAGTTTTCAGAATTTCATCAGCAACTGCCTATAAAAAACTATTGCACCAGTCATTCAAACAGTTGAAGCATTGTGAAGCATGGTAGTTCGAAGACTTTGTAACGTCTTTCAACCATTCCACGAAAAGTTCTTCATTCTTTTTCAATACAAGAAACTGGCCGAGGACGACGTAAGCCTAGAAAATCGATTCATTCAGTTAATAATTATTACAATTGACAGAACCTGTTTTAGTACGGAAAACTATAGATAAAAAACAGTAATGCATAGAAGCTACTCATGTACCATCTGAACTACTACATGAGTAGAGCTTTATCTGTTCACTGACCATCTGACAGATCTAATGGGAATCCAGTAATCAATACCTTATCAAAGCCGACAGCATCAAGCCGTTTCCCATATGTATCTCCAATGCCCGCCAAATCCGTAACAGGCTTCTCTCCCATAGGCTCTGAGACGAAATTTCTGTGCTTTTGTGAGGTTGAACCATTGGTGGTCATGTTGAAAATCTTTGTCAAACACTGTTAAATTTGAAGGTAGCCGAGAAATCAGACACGTTAATTCAATCCAGAAATAAACATGTACTCGTTAAATGAATAGAAAAAACATAATTACTCACCACACAAATTCAAAATATCCACGACTCGATCCAACACAAAATTCAGCACAATAAGTTACAATTTCAACGTCTTAATCCTTATCCGAGGAGCAGTGTCGCTAACTACTTAAAATCAGTAAAATCGGAGACTACAGTCTTCCAAAAGACAAAACCACTGATAGGAAAGTTTTCAGAAAAACGTCTGATATATATATACTGATGATTTTTCATGGAAAAATCGCTGGGAATGTCCAGATTTCTGACTTGCTCCAGAAAAGCCCTGACGAAAAGCTAAAAACTGGTCGTACATAAAAAATATGTCTCTAAACTTGAATATAAGGAACTGGAGAATCTGAATATGATTGCAAGGCAAGATTTAATTGCGTATTACTGCCATAAACGGAGCTTGAAGTGAAACAATCGTGAAAATTGGGTGGCTTTCAATGTGTTTAAAGGGAAGAAATGCGGTTTTCAATGATTTTGCACGACGCATTGAATTGCCCGGGAACAGAATCGCAGGGAATAGGGACCATGCATTATAAGCCCTGGAGAACACACTTATTATGCATATCGCAGAACTACATTATAAGCACTGGAGTTTCCGCTTATTTTGCACGTTCAGCACACACTGCATGTATTAGAGCAACGGCAGCCCAAAATTGAGTTCAAATAAATCGCGCGTAACCATCGAATTTTAGACTCACGATAGTAGTCATAGAGCTCCTTTTATTTTTAGTAAGTCTGATAATCCATCATAACGGATAATTTTTTTGGATCAGTTATTGGAGGCGTTCGATAAACGATATATTTACGGCAGGGATATAGCGAACATTAGGTTACGTAGTGAGCCTCACACATAGTTTGGTATGACGCAGTCATTAACTTGTATAAAACATCGCCAAGGATAATATAGGGTCTTTTTTAAACGGCCCAGTGAAATCTGCGGTCCATAAGAGAAGCATTACAATTCTCGTGCCGCTCACAGCTGCTTTTCTCAGGAAGCACTGGAAAAGTTTCTTATTTTCATGATCATATCTCAGCCCCAAAGCATTACAGCGTCAAGCGGATTGCACTGCTCCATAAGCTAAGGTATTTAGCTCTCGTTTGCATTAAATATCATTTCTATAGGTCAAAAGTTAGCAACGCTGCAGCGCTGAAAATCAATTGATTTAGGAAAAATGATTTTTTTCAGTGTAGACTTTGCAGCGTTGATAATCTTTGACCTACAGAGACAAACCTTAGCGCAAATGAGAGCTTGAGATCTGTAACGCTTTGGAGCTGAGAAATCACGTGTGGAAGAAATGGCAGTCCGTCCCTCCCCTTCCTGCTCGCTGCAAGGCAGTGCAATGCAGTTGCAGTGGAAGAAGCCGACGCGACGGCGGATTCCCCTTCACTTTTCCAGGAGTCGCACTTGCTGGGCATCATCGCACGTTGGACAGTCCCGTCGTAGAATATACTAGTGTAAAAGAAACAGCAGCTGTGCCCAAAATGCCAAACCACGGTTGGCCGTAGGATACAAGAGCTGTCACCACATGAGCAGGAACGCGGGAAAGTTGAACGTCTCACGTATGCCTTAAAAGTCATACATTTTAAATAAGTTTCTCCTGCAAACATGAATTGCTGCATTTCCTTGCACCCCGGATTGTTGTGATCCATAACATGTGGTTATGATTTAAAAAAAACTAGTCATATTCCATGCCCAATTTAAGTGTCCACGGCATTTTAATTAAGAAAATAGGATTTAGCTTACACCTAATATGGTCGGTGACACCACTGTATGCTAGAACACAAGAGCAGCGGTCTAGAGTACAGCACGTATCCCTAATCCTTGGTGGCAGTAGGTGTGCGCTAACTTGAGACTGTTGGAGTAAGATGATTCCTGGTGGAGAGTAGACTGGGCCGTTTAAAGTTAAGACCCGATATTAAGCGTCGGAGAGTTGGTGTGTGTGTGTGTGTGTATGCAGCGGCGGCGAGCATGAACGTTCCCCACCAAAAAATATTACCGAAAGTGATCACCATTTGCGATAGGATAATTCTCTTTTAGTTGTACACTTATAGATACACTTAAAAGTTGTGAATTAAAATTTTGGAGTAAGCGTTTCCTCTCCTTATTTCCCGCTGAAAAGTTGGTACTGCAACATTAAAACAAAAACGAAGTTAGAGATATCGACAGCATAGGGTATAAATTGTTAGTACAAACTAGAATAGGCGCATTGTATCCGAAAGTACTCTTATGTTAGTGAAAGTATAGCAAGAAGTCTTTGTATATTTTGACGACAGGACCACGCCTAAACCATATAAACGGATCTGTGAAACCGGAACATATAATAAAAAAATTCAGGATTAATTACCATTCCAGTTCCTAGTTGTTGAAGTAAGCCTGATGATGAACCTTGTTGATGGTGAGAGTGATGCGGAATCATGGAGGGACGTCTGGATTTTAAACTCGTCATGCTTGTTGAGAGAAAGGGTATATTGTTGGTAGTAGGCATTGATCCACCCTTCATATGTTAGGTGCAAATAAAATTATTTAGATTATTTTTAAAGTACAAACAAGAGGAACGGTTATGGTGAATTGTGGGACTTTCACCGATGCGACGTATGAGGTAGTTGGTAAGGAAGATAAAGAGAGGAAAGGTATATGTACTTTTGTAGAGTGCAGCCTACTTTTGTGATTCATACGATTGTTTTACATACATATGGACGGGGTTCTTGTGACAGTTGGGCGAGTTTGAAAACTGAAGTTTGCTCAAGGAGTGAAACAAGCTGGAGGAATGTAAACCAAGGAGTCGTCCATGATACAGATTCAAGGTTGGAATAGAAGTTGATATGACACGAGGCTAGTAGGTTACGACAATAAGTGGGCACAAGAAATTAGAAAGGTTGAGTATAAAAGTTTTTTGAGAAAACGATATTCTTTCTCCGGTATAGGGAATCGGGCGAAGAAAGACACATGCATTCGATTAAATGACTACAAAGGCAATGATAGAGCAGAGGAAAAAGTAAGTTAGTGAGAGAAGAGAAGATTAGACGAATGCGTACTGGCAGCTAGAGTAACTTGATATTCGTACTTCATGAGTGTAGGAGTGCTAAGACCCGTGGGAAGGTTTGCAGTAGACTAGTAGTAGACGGGGTTCTGTCGTTCGCTGTTCTGCGTTTTCGGCAGATAATGTGGGATTGTTTTATCTAGTTGATGCATGTGCTTGAGTGTGTAGAAGTGATGTGAACGCTATCGTAGTGGCTGCGGTTCCACCGGGACCCGAGAGGAAAAAGAGTATTTCAACTTTTTACACTACTATTAAGTTTTTATGGTCAAACTTTCGTCTTCATCATTGTCTTACGTGACTAGTGAGCGAGAAGAGAGAGAACAGTAGGAGAAAGTTGGGAGAAGCATTCTACGCTAAACCTACCGAGAAAGTTGAGGAAGGATCCATGCCGTCTATCTGGCTACAGGTATTTCGGATGTGCTAGCTTCATCAAAAGTATATTTGCTTAACTTGGGAGAGTTGACTGCATTGGTGGTGTGCGAAACTTTGGGGAATTATTCACTAATATATTTGATAAATGGGGAAGGGAAGGCCTAGGCGAAGTTGAGATCGACTGTGAGACGTATAGCTATGTTTTACCTTACTTTCAGGCGGTCGGGTGCGTGTCTTTCTAGTGCATCTAATTAGATGAAAGAGGATGAGGTTGCCGAGGAACACTTGCAGTTTTCGTGTCTCTTCATAAGTACGGCCGGAGGTAATTGTTAGGGTGATTTCTCTTTTAGATCAAACCAGGGAAACGAGAAAGAGTGTTCGAGAAAGTAATAGTAACTTGGCTGCTGGTAGCTTTTGTATGGAAAAGAAGGAACACATGGAGTACGGGCAGCGTCGAAGCGTGTGCGTGTTTACAATGTGGGGCTTTCGAATGACGCATTCAGTTTAATTGAAAGTGTAATATTAGATCGTCGCATTTGAGAAGAAGAGGGAAAAGGAGTAGGAAACTACAGGTGGGAGGATGAAAGACCAAGCATAGACGACAAGCATGGAAGGAACTAAATGTATAGTTGAGTACCTTGTATGAATGAATGACATAAGGAAGGATTAGGAAGCAACGCCTCTCTTCAAGGAAAAATAATTTACGTCCGCGGACACGGTTATGCATCAAACATTGCATAGGCTCCATGGGATGGGATAAGAAATTTCACTGATAGTAGGGGTGCCATAAAATATGGTACAAGGATAGAAGTGGAACTTCTAGCGAATTGGAACTTCTCTTTTATTCACAATGAATTGAAGGTTCCAGTCAATATTGCTCTTCTCCCTTCAGCAAAGCCGGGTCAAAATACAATTGTGGCAAATTGACGAGCAACTAAAAATGTGGTCAAAGATATGGGAACAGCATTTTGAAAAACATTGTTGTTCAATAGCAACTATGTGGAAAGAAAAACTTGCCGCAGAACAGGAGGGGAAGGGGCGGTACAAAGGTGAAAGTTGAGATACCTGAAAAGCTTGACGAGTAATAAGAAAATGAAGATGTATACAAGAAATGAGTAACGCACAGTTGTAGGTACCTCGGTGAGTCAATGTATACACGTGGTATACGAGGAAGCAGGAAGGCTCCCGTTGGAGGGTAAAGGAAGGGTGTGAAGCGTAAAAAGACAGTAAGCAATTTCCACTAAAGACAAACAATGTTTACGTAGTAGGTTAAGGTGATACTGAAGAGGGAGATATTCTTAAAATTAGGATGGGACATGATAATGAAGGCAAAGCGATATGAGTGAAAGCGATTTTCGAGGAAGATTAGCTTGATGAGCATGGCACGACGAGTAAATATTTTGAAGAGACTTACTATGCTCCTGGCCAGCTGCGTTATAAATAAAACAGAAAGTGGATTTGAATTAGATAGGATAGAATACAGAATGGAGACTCGCTTTTGGGGGAAAGTGGGAAGAAAGTAATGAGTAGGGAATGAATCGTATTGGATCAACGAGGAGAAGGTGAACAGTTGGAGAAGGACTAGGTGATTGACAGGTATGGGTAAGTGAGTTACTGGGAAAGGAATGGTTAAGTTATTAGCCCGACTTTCACAAGTAGGTTGCTATGAGGAGTAGAGAGCTTCATGTATAAAGGAAAACAGTAAACGAAGGATAATCGATTGTGTGATAATTAAGGAGATTCATGCCGTGCAAAATGTCGGGAGAACTGGATGGTTTAGCGAATTACCGTCGGTGGACTCAGATTGATGACACTTGCTCGTCGTTCCTGAGCTCCAATACTGGAATGTCTCCTAATAGGGAGTGTGTCATTACTTCCTCCTGGAGAACTTGCTGTGCTGGGGGCAATGCGTATCTTAGGTGGCATCATAGTATTGTCAGAGAGGCGCCGGATTGGAAAAGCTGTGGTTGTCACCCGCAGGAAATTGCTATCTGATGAGCCATAAACCTCTGTGAGCACATATTGAGAAATAGATTGAGAAGACGGATAATCAATTAAATAGCAATGCATATGATTTAAAATCAGGGAGGAGAGTTTGGGCGAAGGATAGAGTTTATTCCTCCCTGCCAGCATGCGCACCCAGAGCGAGGAATGTTTGTCCCGGGCGATTTCATTCATTTCAAGTACCGAGGAAAAGACTAAACAGAGGGAAAATCAGGATAGCGACGAGGAAACTTGAACGATATCGTAGGCCCTGGCTCTAGTTTCAACATACTGTCCTAGTTTTCAGAAATACAAACACTCAACCACCACCTGTCTGGACGTAAAAAGAGGATTGAGAAGTAACGGATGAAAATGTGAAGCATATATTTGGTTTTTGATCCTAATCTGTTGCGAAAACTGTACACACCACACCAGGAATATACGAACATTCTCGTTTGCCCCAAGGAGGAATTCGAGAGTTGAAGAGATGAATTGGAACAGATAGGAATGAAGAAAAAGCAAGGGAGAATCTGAGAAATCGGAATATCCTAATTTAGATGAATTTGTGGAAAGGACTGAAGAAAAACTTCGTGTTTATGGCTGAATGAGAGCCATGCCATGAGTGACGGAGATGGATAAATTGCAAAACTAGGTAATCGTGAAAGTAGAAGAGAGGTGGGGGTCGAATTAACGTCTCTTCCTTCTGTGAACTTATTGAATGACTTACCCGTGGAATTTTTCCTCGCCATCATATCCTCTGCACTTGAAGTTTTTCTTTGATCAATCCTTACGTTAGGTATATGAAATGAATTTATTGGCACGTTCATCATGTTATCACTTGAGCGCTGATGTCTCAATGTTCGGTGACGCATCTCTTCAAGCGGGGGTGAGCCGAGTGTAAGATGATCCAATTTTAATTTGTTACGTTGGTTCCTGCATCAACAAAAATTTAAAGAAAACGAAACTGTTTTAATATTTCGGGAAGACATCCCGAAACAACCAGCATGTACAGCACAACCTCTGTTGTTTCTTTGCCTACACTACAGTAAAAGAGTTTTCTCCGCCACCTCAAAACTGCTACAAGAAGAAGCAAGGAAAAAAACTAGCTTTTTCAAAAAAGGCGAATAAGTATTCCCGCACCTTCCAGAACCCAGGAAAAGAATAAAATTATGCTCTCTTTACAGCAAATATAAAGTGAATAGTTTAAGGCCACGGGTTTTAAGATGGTGGCCATGCGTTTTAAGGTAAAGGCTACGGTCAAAAGTTGACATCCATGAGTTTTCAGGAAGCGGTCATGGCAGCGGCCACTAGACATTCATATAGTCAAAATGGCTGCCGTGGCCTCGAAATAGTGCACTTAAATTTTATACCCTGTCATATTGTCGAGGTGGCATGTTTCTGAGACAGTATTAGAGATTCACGAGGACATTTGACTACGAGACTGATAATATCGAGGTTTGAAGCAATAGAAGTGAGAAAGGGCACTGCTCTTCTCACTACTGCAAGATATATGCTCAATCCTTGCTTTCAAATAGTTTATTCGGTCTGCAAGATGGTGTGTTCTGATTACTCAACGTCAAAAATTCTTAGCTCTAGGTTAGATTAGGGTGGAAAACGGAGATACTAATGGCCCATAATCGATACATATGGATTCCGTAATATTCATTAAAAAAGATAGACGAACAGAAGCGGAAACCATATAAATCGAAATTTGACGATTTACTATCGTTTCCGCCTGCTATCGACGGCCTTGCTCACCGTTTATGCTTAATGTTAAGTTGAAAGAAAAAGAAACGTGCCGCTCCACACTTGACAATACTCTTATTATGAACGATTTGTTATTATACCGCTGGCTATTTCTATTGGTAAAACACGCAAGAGATCCTAGAGAAAGTCCATGAGCTTTTACCTATCAATATGGTCGAGCATATCCTGGAGAACGGCTACTAACGTAGAGAATTGCTCCAAGTTCAAGCTCGGGTTGACGGTCTGCGGGAGAAGGGAAGGCATTACCCGGGTTGCCATGATATTTACCGAGAGACCGTACTTCTTATCCGTAAGCATTAAGCGGTAAATTTCTGAGGGGAACCAAAACATTTTCAGCTTTTTTAACAAATACACAAGATAATATGACCGTCCAGTGGGAGCATATGTATGTGTACAAGTCGTGAGGAACTGAAAATTCTCGAGCGCAAGAAAGAAAAACGAGTAGAAACATTCATCTGATGGATTATTAGATTCGACCACTGATTTTAAGATCCATAGGGTATAGAATGAGTTAGAACCCTTGCGAAAGAACTAAGTAAAAATTGGAGCAGGATAGAAGCTATCCCTTCTGCCGGTTTGAACTCCAATCAAATGTAGTGACCAAGATATTGAAAATTGTATTTGTAATGGCTACACATACATCATGGAATTGTTGATTGCAAAATAATTAGTAGCAACAAATCCGGTTGCACTAAGCGACGCATTTGCAATCAACAATTCCATTGCACAAAACAAAGAGTTTGCAATCAACATCGAACTGTGGACGGTTTCACTGATCGCAATAGCGGCTCGTCCCATAGTAGATTCCTATAGATTTCTATAGATTTCATGGATGCCTATTGGTTCATACTATAAATATACAGTAGATAAACATATATCCGGGAAAGTGTGGACGGCTTTACGGATCGCAATAGGGATTTCGCCCCGTAGTATATACAGTATATTAATAATGGGTATATAATAGATTCCTATAGATATCTATAGATTCCTATAGAAACCTATAGATACCTGTTGGTATATACTACAAATATACAGTAGATATACATATATCCGGGAAATTGTGGACGGCTTTACCGATCGCTATAGGGATTTCGCCCCATAGTATATAAAGTATATTAATAATGGATATTTAGTAGATTCCTATAGATATCTATAGATTCCTATAGATACCTATAGATACCTATTGGTATTTACTATTAATATACAGTAGATATACATATATCCGGGAAATTGTGGACGGCTTTACCGATCGCAATAGGGATTTCGCCCCATAGTACATACAGTATATTAATAATGGATATATAGTAGATTCCTATAGATATCTATCGATTCCTATAGATTTCTATAGATATCTATAGATACCTATTGGTATACAATATAGATTTACAGTAAATTTACATATATCCCGGAAAATGTGGACGGCTTCACCGATCGCATTAGCCTGTTTTTCAAACCGGCAAAAAACGGTTAAAACGTGTCTTCCGGTGCTCTTTGCCGAGACTGAGAGCATAAAGAATTGTAAACTTAGCTGCATAAGGTACTCTTTTGACGAAATTTATGGAAAGTAGAAGGCTACTATCATTCATTTAAAGAAAGTACTTACGAACAACTTTGATTGTTATGTCCGCGTCTTGTAACTTAGTTTCCCAAAGAAGCGGGAGTACGTCTTCAATGAGCATGGATCGTTCTAATTTGTCGAGAATTTTTTCAATGCACGTCAAGACATTTAGGACTATTTTTAAGTCTGTCGCGTATTTTTCATAAATTAATTTTGTTTTAGGAAGGATTATTTTCCTGGCAGAGGACTCATCAAGATGATGGCATATGTTGGCGGCGCAAATGAGAGCTGCATTCTGAAACATAGAAACATTATTACCAAATCCTTACAGATAACATGTGGATAACCATTTCAGAGGAGGACATGAATAAGGGTGGGATGGTAGAAGGACCGAGATTGTAGAAAGGGTGAAGTACATTAGAGGTTTATGAGGTGCATAAATTCAGATCACGTATTTTGGATGCATTGCAAAGTTAAGAGAGGGAATTTACTGTAGGAAGCTGGAAAGAAATATAGTTATTTTACAACTCCGCAGAAGTGAAAGTGTTAATAGAATTTGGAAGATTAGTAAAGACCAAAAGCTTTGAGCGAAATGTGGAGACATGAAAGGAGCGATATGTGGGAAAGGACACGAAAGAGTTACGGAGATAGGAAATTTTAACTGAAGCAGACTGGTGGGATAAAATAACATTGAAACGTAAGAGGCTTGAAGAGAACGATGAGGGCAACGGAAAGGAATGTCTAGTTAGAGTCTTGGGAAATAAGAAGATATCAAATGTTAAAAGCTACATATGGGATGACTGGAGGGTCGATATGGATGGAAATATGACTGTTTTAGGTGAAAGCAATTCGGGTAGATAAAAGATTGCTAGGAGAAAGAAGGTTGGGAAAGAGATAGAGAGACAGGGATAACGTTTGGAAGAAATTTAGGTTGACATTTCATGGGTAGCTTGGGATAGGGGTACCTGAACTTGAACAGTTGTGGAATCGAAAGCGTTGTAGAGCATAGGAAATACTTGAAGCTTTAGATCCGAGCTCGCTTGTTTATCCAAAATGATATGGAGATTCTCAAGAAGTGTGACAGTAGCCTGGATTGATTTTGGAGTGGTAAAAACTTGCCTGAAACATCACAAGAGGTGTGAAAAAATTAGAATTCTATCGTACTTCCGTATCATGTGCACATCCTCCGCCCCAGCTTCTTCTAACGGGTTGTCATTTTATGCGGCCCCATGGCAAACTGGTAATTTCTACCGCGGCGCACAATGGTGGGCTCAGGTGCGACGCCCGGCTACTGCAGCTACTGGAAACGTGAAAGGGAATCCCCCAGTCGGCTCCTTCCACTCTTTTCCACTCCTTCCACTGCTGCTCACAGTGAGCAGGACGGAGGGTCGGACTTCCAGATTTCCTTTCATCAGCGATTTCTCAGCTCTGAAGCGTCACAATGTCAAGCACCTTGCACTGCTGGATAGCTGATTTTCTAAGCTTTGAAACGCACCAAGTTTTCCATAGGTCAAAGGTTGACTACACTGCAACGCTTAGAGTGAAAAAACCCAGTTTTCACGGGTCAATAGACTTTTTTCACTTCAACGTTGTCAATCCTTGACCTACGGAAATGAAGCTCAGTACGTTACAAAGCCAACGAACTCAGCTATCCAACAATGGAAGCTGCTTCTCACTGTGACGCTTCGGAGAGGAGCAATGACTTGAGAAACATTGAGCACTCTCCGTTTTTCTTGCTTGAAAATATGCTGTACGCCTCCCTAGGAAAGCAATGCTTTTCTTACGAGTGCGGTATGGGCGGTTTAAAATAATAACCCTTTATAAGGAAAATGGTTGACAAGATCTCTTATGCTGTTGCTATGGGAACCCAAAGCGAGTATTCGTTCAAATATAGTAAGGGATCTTGTCTTGGAAAGTGGAGAAAGTAAGGCATGAGGAACTCAACACTGTACAATCGAGAGCAGACAACAATCACAAATAAGCTTTTGGAGAGAAAAAGCAGGTACTGAAAAGATAGCGGAACGAAACGACTGCAATACCAAACTAACATGTAAGCCTATCCATAAGGGTGTTCATACAAAATTATCCTGATACTGCTTGTATCTGGATGAGTCTTCTACTAAACAGAGTGACGAAATGTAGAAGAAAAAAGTCCGCTTACCTAAATGTGGGTAAAATACTTGTCTCGTAGTCTACTTGGGTTGATTGCTCTATGAGGAAGATTATAGGCTGGAGCACGGCGGCTAGTACTTCTTGAGTTTTCATTTCCATTTGAAGTGCTGGCCACACGTGTTGAAACCACAGTTTCTGAAATTCATAGAGTTCCTTGAAAGATATATACCAGACTAGGAATGGGTCACGCGATCCGTTGACCCAGGATCACTGGATCATTGGGTCAATGTGATCCAAGTGGATCACCAAAGTGGGTCAAAATTGCTTTGGGTCATTGATTCTGGGCCATGATCCATCTTACTTTGACCCAGTGATCTAAGTTGACCCACCCACGGTGCTAACATTTTAAAAGCAATAGGGAATTGTAGCATGTGTAGCATGAACGATCCATTCTTTACAAATTCGTTACTTAATGAAGGCACGAGACGGACGATACTTGAATTTTGTGTTCTTATCTCTTCAAAGCCTCGCTCATGTATTGTTTGCACCTCATGCAGAATAATGAAAACTGTTAGAAACTATTACAGTTTTTTATTAACAGCACCTTTCATTCACACGATGTCATGGAATGCGATATGATCAGCTTGCCTTTGAGGTGCGGGAAATTTCAGTTTATGCAAATACCGTAAGAGCTAGCAGTGTGCTCATACAGTTTTCTGCAAATTCATAGTACTTTTTAGTCCTGTGGTTATTTCAATTGCAAAAACAAAGGCGGGCTACAAAATTTGAATTATAAACCTTCCTGTTACTCGCATTTCTTGGATCTCGCGTACGTGATTATTGAAGACCACAGTGTATGTTATGTAATTAGGTTAGTTGACCGTATCTAATTTTCAATAACGCAGTCATGAGGTCTTTTCCCTTACGTGCTGTAGGGCAGTTTTATTTGCATGTACCTACTTCAAGGAAATAGCATAATCGAGTACCGGGGATTCCTAGAGGAATACTATCGGGTGCCGGATTGAGGATACTCATTAACCTCTTGCGAACCAATACTCTTAAGCATATCCTTCATGGTAACCCAGGTTGTCATAGCAAGTTACTTAGGCATAGACTAGAGAAATGATAGATTAAGGTATTTAAATTACTTTAAAATACGTAACGTTAAAGACGTTAATTCCTTATGCCGGATGTACACTCCAACATTTGTGTAAAACTTGTGTAACACTTTCCAAAAATTTTTTTAGTTACCATAGTAACGCCGTTTCTACTTCAACACTTTAAATCTAAAAGTTTTACACAAATGTTCTCCATTTGATTAACATTGAATAATTGCGGGTCTTTTGAACCGCAAATATGAATACGAAAGTGTTACACAAGTTTTAAACAAGTTTTACACAAGTTTTACACAAGTGTTGGAGTGTAAATCCGGCATTATGTAACAACTGCGATAACAATTTTATCTGAAAGTGCGTTAAAAACTGTACTTAGGCTTTCCTTTGCAAAAATGTAAGTTTTTAGCGAAATGTATTAAACTCCCGCAAAGAAAACCAGACTCTTAACAAAATAATGGCAACAGTGAACTACTGAGCGGATGTGATAGATTTTTTTCAATGCAAAACTGAATGAACAATCCATGGCAACAGTTTTTAATCATACAACAATAAACCAACCGGTCGCAAGAGGTTAAGAAAATAGATTCTTTTTTAGAACTTAAATTCAAAGAATCACGAAGTTATGTCAATCAAACTGCAGGCACCACCTTGCCAGGGCCGTTACAATTTGAGGCGACATTGTTTGCTTCACGTTAATATTGCAAGTGACTCTGATTAGTTGTAATTGGTTAAATCAATCCTGCCATTGCATTTGATGTCCCTGTAATGATGATTTTAATTTTGTAGATGACAGTTTATTACCGCCGAATATTTTATCAGATTGACTCGAGAGAGGGAGTGAACATCCAGTTTAGTGTAAGTTAGCACCTAAATACGCAACAGGTTAACGTAAGCTATGGCTGCTATGGCTTTGGTTATATACACAACTGTGGTCCCGTATGTACTGCTCAAACCTCACTTGCATGATGTCTAAAGTAACAGGGAAGTAAGAAGTCGGTAAGGATTTATTAATTTTATTAGATGAAAGAACAACTCATCGCATAAAAAGTTCTACGCATGCCTTTTGGAGTTAATTCGGTTATTCACATCAACTTGTTTCATAATTACGTGTAAACAAACTAACAGGAGAGGCATCGTAGCTTGGTGGCCAGAGCGTAGGTTTCAATGCGAGCTGGGTCTACGTTCGAATCCCAGCGAACCCTTGGAATAAGATCCAGCCCTCCTAAAATCCTAACTCTTCCACCTGGCTCTGTGATACCTTCGTGCTCTGAAATAAAATTACGAAGGCTGTACGGAGTGGAAGAGTAGTTAAGGTGTATCGTTGGTAGGCAATACTGTAACGGAAAACAGTGCAAACTAATGATGCCCTCATAGAATACCGTTCTCTATGGGAAGACTAGCAGCAATGTTAGGTTCCCAAATAAGAGAGGATCACTTTTGACACCTTGACTCGTCCCCGTGCCCTGCTGGAATGGGATATAAGAACGATAGAAGATATGGAAAGGACATACCCGCGGAATGTAGGGCAATACTTCTTTAAGACTATGCCTGTAGAAATGAGCTTTTTGACTTGGATCCTTCATGGAAATAACATCAAGGAATTGAAGAGCATGAACGGTTGGATCACTAAAGTATTTGATGAGAGCCAGGAGTTGGGATGTGGGACGCTGCCGGGGCTCTTTGTTGACTAAACGGATGAGTGCTTCTTGAAGACCGATTGGAACTCTAGGTAGGATCGTGTGGAGTTGGGCGTCCAGCTGTAAATAAACAAAAATCTTAGCCTTGGCTGCATCTATACTAAATGTTTCCTACAACGAAATCGAGGAAAAGAGTGAATACCAGGAAGAAAGGGCCAAGAATGCAGTCTAAATAAAAACCAAAGCAACGTAGCTTGGTGGTAAGAGTGTCGGACTCAGTGGAAGCTGGGCCCAGGTTCGAACCCCAGCGAACTCTTGGATTAATATCCAGCTTTGGTAATCCTGAACACATCCAATCGGCTCTGTGATAATTCCTGGCTCTGAAAAAGGAAGCTGTACGGGGTGGATGGGATGTTACAGGTGCATCCGAATGTGCAACACTGTTACGGCATGGCAGTGCGCATTAAACCCTTCGGGCATCGTAACATTTGAACTATTCCGTCACTAGAGCCTCTGTTTCCATGGTGTGAATTTGTTGCGCGCCCGTTCGAATAGGAGCGTTTCAAACCACTGGACCGCTTTGAATACATATAGTATAAGCAGTAGCCCCAATAATTTTTGCAAAAACAATTAGAGATGGCTGCATAATTATGGGCAAGCAAAGAAAATTTTAAAACTTAATTTGCTGCAAACATGAATTTAAGAATGCATTAAATATACTAGTATCAGCGATTGGAAATTTAAATGAAGTCCGATCAGATTCCTTTGCTTGCTTTACAAATTCAGTGTGAATTCGCAAATGTTTAAATTCACAACAACGGGCTCGAATTCTGGAAGTTAAGTGTTTATATCCACTACATTGGGGCCCAAGAGGTTAAATTAATCTAGGAAGCCTTCATAGAGTACCGTTCTCTATGAAAAGACTATCAATTCGTATGATAGTTGAGCCAGTCTTACCTTGGAAATCAGACTGTGTAGTCTGAAGGTCAGGCCTTAAAAACTTAAACTTTACTTTGAATGTGGCGTTAAATTATTCACTAGCGAAAGTATTCTATCAGTTTCGGGAGGATTGCGTGCCTCCCGAAACTGGGCCCCCCGTAACTCTTTCCCAAATGTACTTAGAGGGCTTAAGCGTCAAGTTAGCGTCGATAAGGGCTTGCAGAACGCTTACAAGACGTAGGTTGTGTTCTTGAAATGATTTTGCGATAACTCAAATGTTGTCAAGGAACACCAGAGCAGAAGACCATTTAAGGGACGAAAGAACTTTATCCATTTAAACGCGAGGAGGTAATCCGAAATACATGGAGAGCCAATGATTCTACGCGAGAGTTTTCTAATATTTTTATAAATTTCCTGCCACACAACCCCCGGGCGAAGCCGAGTAGCAAAGCTAGTGTCCATTTAGGGACGGCCCAAGTTTATTTATTTTAGATAACTTGAACATTTTGAATTATTTAATACATATTCATTTTTATGCAATTTGTGTCCTTTCCTACGGTCACAGCAGGGTCAGAATGTCCATTTAGGGACGGCCAATTATTCATTTTAGATAATTTAAATATTTTCTATTATTTCATACATATTCATTTGTATCCACTTTGTGTCATTTTCTACGGCCAAAGCACCCAGCAAACCTGCATCCTCACAATGATATCAAACGCTCCTCATCAGCCTCATATATTCCTCATTCTCAGAAGCATGAGCTGTATCTGATGTCACAGCACCCTACCAGCAAAAGCTAATTTCGATGCTGACCACGCGGTATCACGATGATATCAAAATCACATCGCCCTAAACTTTACTGGTGCCATCTAATAGATTTTGTGTGATATCAAGTTTTCGCGCTCTCCGATACAAATCTTGAGGGTTCTTAGGACGCATTAAGAGTTATTCAGATTAAGAGACTTCAGGTATTAATTAAGTTCAACCCAGCAGACCACTTAGCTTTTTTAGTATTGAAGAAAACTCCCAACTATCGTCTGATTTATATTTAAGTGTTTAAATATGTGTGGTTGCACTTGTAAATTTCAGTGATCCTCTCTCTACTTCACTACTGTTCTGCTCTTCTGTGTGAAATATAATTTATATAAGCCTGTGTTATTTGATTTTTTGAAATTTAATTCAGTGCCTCCGATAAAGTTACAGTTTTAAAATATAGCAGTTCCACCGGACATTTAATTGAATTACATTGACGATAAAGACAAGTGAAGTTAGCTAAGTTCAAGTGAGCCAAATTCAAGACATACGCGCTCATTTGGATTATAATGCAACGATAAAATAATGAATGAAATCTTATATCTTCCAAATTAAGCTCGTGGATTCATGAAACTTCAAAAACGCATCCAATCTATCTCAAAACTGGACCTTCGCGTGATATCATTATGAGATCGTCCTGTCCTTCTGCTAAGGACATGCGGATAGTCTTATGAGCTGTTGCTGATAAAGCCGTGAGATATGCTGAGATCAGTCTGATATCGACCGTCTCAGCGTTGTGATATCACGATGAAATCAATTTGAGGATACCTGGTTTGCTGGGCAGGGTCAGAATGTCCATTTTGGGACGGCCCAAGTTTATTTGTTATTCTCTTTATACTATAAATTTCAACGTCTGTTCGTGTCATTCCCTTTTTCACTTTTTTGTCACTTTCGCGGTGTCCAATTTTCATTCGGGGGGTCATATGTTTGACAATATGTCTCAGCTATAGGTTTGACTATAGATTTGACAAAATGTCTGAGCTATCGGTTTGCCTATAGGTTTGAGCTATAGGTTTGCCAATAGGTTTGAGCTATAGGCTTGCCTATAGGTTTGCGCTACAGGTTTGACTAAGGGTTTGAGCTCTAAGTCTGAGCAACCGGTTTGAGCTAAAGGTTTTGCCATATGTCTGAGCTATAGGTTCGACTATAGGTCTGAGCAGCCCGCAATAAGTCGCTTTTGGCTTGGGCGGCTCTCGGTCATCATTCATGATATCCAGTAACTCCAAACAATAGGTCTGACCTATAGGTTCGACTATAGGTCTGAGCTTTAGTTTCGACTATAGGTCTGAGCTATCGTATTGTATTGTTTGGAGGTACTGGGCATGATAAATGATGAACCTGAGCCGCCCAAGCCAAAAGAGACTTATTGCGGGCTTTACTCGTTTCACAACGCCGCGTTTGCACGCTTTGATATTAGTCGGAGCACTTGCCTGTTGCCAATAGAAATGACACCACGCTTTTGTGACAGAGTTCATTAAAGTTAAGTCAGACGTATTAAAGTCAGAAGATTGCTTCCAAGGTACAGCAATCTGTCTGTTACAAATTGAACACACTCACCTATTATGTGCGTAATGGATTCACATTGATGTCTACAGATACAATTTTCGTTATCTGTAAGAGCTAAGATTCGACGATGCTTGGTGACTATGGCATGACCAGTAATGGTGCCAACAAGCAGTCTGAGCTGTTTCCTATTTCTATTACGTATCCAGGTTCATTTTGGAACTACTAGGTCCGGTATCCATAGCTTGGTCTGGCGACAAGTGTTCCGTTTGTTCCACTTGCCAAACCATTCCTTCCATGCACATTTCTGAATCTTGGATTTCAAAACAGATATGGGAACAGGTAACGCAGGTTCGGGTCCAATAAAAGGGGAGGATCCACAAGCTCTTGCTAGTCTATCCGCCTCCTCATGGCCCCTGTGACCTTTGTGCCCAGGGATCCTTTCAACCCCAACATACTGATTGTTAACAGCGAGTTTGTTGAGGTTTCCGAATGTTTCCAGTGCTAGTTTTGACGTGGTGATGTAACTACTCAGAGTCTGTATACAGCTCCTATTGTCGCTAAAGATGTTTATCGAGCGACCAGAGATGTTGGCTTCCAGCAGATTAGTGGCTGCTGTGTTGATAGACTTGAAGTTCGCATTGATAAACAGTCGCCAGTCTACCCAGTGGAGCGGAAAACGTCCAAAAAGAAGTATCGCTTCCTGGTATCGATATAACACCTCCAAAACCCGATTCGTCACCTGTTTTGGACCCATCCGTCCAGCAAATGATGTCCGGGGAAATCATGGATCGATACACATCCCACTCGTCTCGACAACCAACTGTAGCGTCGAATCTTCTCTCGCAGAAATACTCCCAAGGTATTTCATCGATAAGGTTACAGTTAATAACGTGGTCAGGAATTTGAGCAACGGATTATTCTATCGTGCCTACGTGACCCTTGTTGTACGTCTGAGCTATAGGTTCGACTATAGGTCTGAGCATCCCAGTGCGACAGAGACGCTGGCTATTGAAGGCTCGGGGTGCGCTAGGCCCTCTGACCACAATTTTACAGTGTAAACTTCACGTAATCACTGAGGTTGCAGAAGCTCTGATGGGACTGAACGTCCTGAATACGCGTATATGCATATTCACGGACAGTTTCAGCAGTGTGGTTGCGCTAAGCAACCCACAAACCTCGTCTAAAACCTTAGCCAGATGCCATGATGCACTACTGAAGTTGGGTCAGTCCAATGAGGTGTTACTTGAATGGATACCTGCGCACAAAGGTCTATGGGGGAACGAAGTAGCTGACAAGCTTGCCATTGCTGGTTCAAGCAAAACGCTATACGGTCCAGAACCCATACTACCCATTCCAATTTCGGTGCTACACCGAAAAATTAAGGATTGGGTGTACGGCATCCACTGCAAAAAGTGGGACAGACTCACTACATGCAGACAAAGAAAGTCCTGGATGGCTTAACCAAGCAGGACTGGTAATGATCTAATCAAGCTATCTGCTGCGAGTACTAAGACCGCGGTTGGACTGATCACAGATCACTGTGGGCTCAATAGTCACCTGAATAAGATGAAACTCTCTAAATCTGCGGGGTGTGCCTGCGGAGAGAAAGAGGAAACAGCGTTTCACTTTGTGGCACAATGCCCGATTTACTTTCTACCCAGACTTCTTTATCTAGGAGCTGTGCGAATGGGAGAGAACGGCTTAAGGACAATAATGTTAGATCGGCTGGTACGCTTCACCATAGCTACCAACCGACTGACTGAGTCAAAAAGCAAATAACGATAGTTAAATTGTAGTATGAGGACAGGCTGAAATTAGCCTTTACTGGCTACGTCAGCGTCGGGACAGTTCCATACTGACCGACACCTAATTTCAATACAATAGGTCTGAGCTATAGGTTCGACTATAGGTCTGACCTATAGGTTCGACTATAGGTCTGAGCTATAGGTTCGTCTATAGGTCTGGGCTATAGGTTCGACTATAGGTCTGAGCTATAGGTCCGACTATAGGTCTGATCTATAGGTTTGACTATAGGTGTGAGCTATTGGTTAGGGTTAAGAGCTTTACTTTGGCGGGAAAGCTTTACGTTTGACGAGAGAGCTTTAAGTTTGAAGGGAGACCTATAAGTTTGAAGGGAGAGCTATAAATTTGAAGGGAGAACTATAAGTTTGAAGATAGAGGTTTGCGTTTGACGGTAAGGCTTGTAAAATGTACCAAAATTGGGCCGTCCATATTCTCATTGTGTCCCTCTTATGATTGTAGAAAAGCAAACAAAATTTTAGTAAATTATCTAAAATGCATTAAAATTGGGCAATCCTAATTCTCATTGTGAACCTGCTGTTGCCGTAGAAAAGGAAACAAAGATTTAGTTACTGATCATTATGAATCAACTTTGAGCCGTCCGATTTCTCATTCTGACCCTGCTGTGGCCGTAGAAAAGGACACAAGGATTTAATGAATTATCTAAAATGTACTAAAATTGGGCCGTCCCAATTCTCATTGTTACCCTGCTGTGAACGTTGAAAAGCAAACAAAATTTTAGTAAATAATCTAAAATGCATTTACATTGGGCCGTCCTTATTCTCATTATGAACCTGCTGTGGCCGTAGAAAAGGAAACAAAGATTTAATGAATTATTAAAAATGCATCAAAATTTGGCCGCCCCAATTCTCATTGTGACCCTGCTGTATCAGTAGAAAAGGAACTTTACTCGGTCCAGCTAGTTAGTTGCAGCGGTGGCTTCGCGTAATTATCGGCATACTTCAAAGTTAGCTTATAAAATTTACGTTCCTAGGTACATATGCCTACTCTGTGTATACATTTATCTATGGATATGTCGTAAAATTGAAGTTATCCGTAGGAGCAAGCAAACAGAAAATGCAATGTTATAGGTATATGTACGATACTCATGATGGGCTTTTTTGTAAATGCTGGATTCAAATTTATTGGCATCTCTGTTTTATTCAAGAATTATTGATGGAGCGTATTAGAGAGTTTGTTCGATTGAATTTATTCTTTCTTTACCAATACTTACTTTGCATGTAAGTGCAACAAGGCTAGAAAAATAGGGAAATCAGCAGAAAGGGAGGAAGAGGGCAATTTTACAACGTTCCATCCAGAAGTATAGGGTCTTTCTAAACGTATGGCATTTTTTTGAATTTAAATTTCGCAGGAGATTACCGGCGGATTTTATCCAACTTACATGAAAGTAAACCTCAACCATGTAAAAAAATTGCGGTAGATTACGATTGATGCTGCAGTTTTGGAACTGATGTAGGATCTACAGCGTAATGTACCGCATGTATCACAAATTCTTACAACAGTCGTACTTCCCTCCGCTCCTCCACTACGTCACTTTTCTGCATGTACGCTTCTCTCCTCCGCTGCGTGCTCGCTCATGAAACTGGGCATTTCTTTTTTCGTCGAAATCTTCGCTCACAAGCGTCAAGCGGTTTGCACCATTGGAAAGCCGAGATTCTCTACTCTGATACAAACTATACTTTTATGTCCCTAGGCCAAAGGTTGACGACGCTACAGAATTAAATGTCTACAGGTTAAGGAAAACTTATTATTTTTACTTTAAATGTAGCTGCATCGCTAACCTTTGACCTAGAGACAGAAAAGTTGGTTTGTAGCAGAGTAAAACATCTCGGCTTTCCAATGGTGCAAGCCGCTTGACGCTGCAACGCTTGTGAGCGAAGATTTCGACGAAAAAAGAAATACCCAATTTCATGAGCGAGCACGCAGCGGAGGAGGGAAGAGAAGCGTACATGCAGGAAAGTGACGTAGTGGAGGAGCGACAGGAAGTACGACTATTGTAAGAATTCGTGAAACATGCGGTAGCTCGATAATGTGATATTGATTATCCAGTAATTACGCTAGTTCTACAGCAAGAAATCCATCATCGTGGCTATAGATCTGACATCATTTTTGTTCTCTCAAGGCAGGTTAAGTAGTAGAGTGCAGTGCAGCACTTTGTTTTTGCTGGAGCGTTAAGTTGGTTGCATAGCTTCGGCAGGTGACTTGACGCCCTCAAATTTCCACCACGGGTGAGCTACAACACCGCAGTGTTATGTGAGAGGCGTGTATTACAACGGGCTGTTTCAGAGGTCATAGAGCACGACCTGTTGCATGTAAACCGCCAATTGAGTAGTCTTCTGGGACAGGGCATATGGCATGTTATGCTGAAGTTCGCCATGATTTAAAAAAGGGGTATAATTCGGGGGTGGTGTTGTAAAGCAATAGAAGCCGTAATAAAGGGATGTGTATGAGGTTACGATATCCTTATTTGTGATTGGAATTGTTGTGACAAGTTGGGTGGTCTACTTCAGAGGCCAGATCAAAGCTTTAGCTCTTCAAAACGGTAGATCTTGCATCTAAATCCGTAGATCTTGCATTTAAGCCCGTATATCTTTCATCTAAAACGGTGGATCTTGCATCTAAACCCATAGATCTTGCATCTAAGCCCGTAGATCTTGCATAAAAACCCGTAGATCTTGCATAAAAAACCATAGATCTTGCATAAAAACCCGTAGATCTTGCATAAAAACCCGTAGATCTTGCATATAAACCCGCAATTCTTTCATCTAAAACGGTAGATTGCATCTAAACCCGTAGATCTTGCATCTTAATTCGTAAATCTTGCATCTTAATCCGTAGATCTTGCATCTTAACCCGTAGATCTTGCATCTTAACCCGGATATGTTGCATCTAAACCCGCAGTTCTTTCATCTAAAACGGTAAATGGCATCTAAACCCGTGGATCCTGCAACTAAACCCGTAGAACTTGGAAGGAGACCCGTAAATCTTTCATCTAAAACTGTGGAACTTGTATCTAAGCCTGTAGATCTTGCATCGAGCCCGTAGATCTTACACCAAAATCGGTAGTCTTATGTGAAGTTGTAGATCTTGCATCTCCAGTGGTAAAGAAAGGAATCTGCTTTTTCACTCCATCACCACGGTTTCACAATGTAAGAATGGAGGTGGAGGAGTGAGTACAACTGTGTGGAAAATTCCTATGGACTTCTTGCACATCATTTCTAGGAAGCTGCTGGGTAAGCGTAGAATAGTAGGTGGTAACTGCACAGTAGTATGTTAGATGTATGTACTGCAACCGGCCGTTTGAGGAGGCATAGGTCATGACCCGTTACATGTAATGTGCAAAAATTCAATAGGCTTTTGACATAGGTCATGGGGCATGCATTGCCGCAAACCGCATAAAAATCCGTCAATCCATTCGAGAGTTATCGTATCGACAGCGAGACGGACGGACGGACAGACACGAAGCTCCCTGTAAAGTGGCTACCGCCACTTAATAAATGGGTAACCGAATACGAAATTGGCGGATTTTTAAAAGATTAAATGGATAAAGGAGTTGATAGGTTGTTAGGTTTCAAGAAATGGTAGCTTCAAATAGATAGGTAAACGCACACTATCTATTTTGACATAAACAGACATTCTCTGGTCACCCGGTACTCATGATAATATATTGAAGGTTTAAACTAAATGGCTGCTACTCAAAGCCGGGTTGGTGGTAGTTCATACTTGGACTTTTCATCCTCCAAAGATTCATACTTGGGTAATTCACACTTGGACTTTTCATACTATCATGTTTTCGTCCTGAGCCTGTTTCGTACTTGGTGGTAATTCATCCATGGACAGTTCATCACTTTACAAGTTCAACCTTTGCATTTTCATGCTCAATAAGAATTTTAGTATTTAGATTACAAACACTCTCAATATAATTCACTCAGGGTTTTATCCCAGTTATTCCTTTTATTTTTGTCTCCAATATGGCCGGATTCACACTTACAAAGCGGGGAGTGCCTGAGTTACACTTTCAAGGTCATTCGTATAATCAAAAGCAGGTCAACATTTCAATTATTAATTGGAAGCGTGATTTTGCTAATTGTACGGGCAGTTTGACTGAAAAGTGCTGTTCTTTTCCTCTCCTCTACTCTTTACTGCCTAACAAAACATTAGATTGAATACTATATCAGTTCAGTCCACAAACGCAAGGCAGCTGGCATCGATTTGTCTCAGGCCAACTGAAGCTATGAAACTCATTTTGTATTCTCTATTTCTTAATTACTCCGTACTTAATCTTTGCTCAGGTAAAGACCATACTTCGACACATTATTACACTCATTACTATACGTACTATATGTTTTGAGTGAGACTAATTTTCTAATTTTTTTTATGGATGAAACATGGGTATGAATAAACCTTTGTATGAACTTTTCAAGTATGAACTGTCTTAAGCATGAATCAGTACAAAGGATGAAAAGGTAGTAAGTGCGAATTACCCGAGTATGAATTACCCGTGGATGAATCTAAGGAGGATGAACTTGTCAAGTACGAACTACCCAGATCCCAGGGAAACATAACTACTTTACTAAGAAGAGAATTCTAGAGTCGCCCCGTAGAAAACATAACATATTTATGACAGAAACTCAATGACCAGGTTAAACTATGATTAAAAATCTGCAAAAATTATGCGTCCGCCGGGGTTCGATCCTCCATCCTCCCTAGCTCTATCATGCGCTCTTACCACTACGCCACACGACTGCTTGCTTGTATTACTCATATGTGTTTCCAGTCTTGTTCCACTCGCTAGCTACGGGGTGTGCTTGTGCGCTACTTCCCTTTCTCTTTTCCACTCTCTGCCTGCTGAGCTGTGCTTGTGACTGGAATGTATGTACCTTACATGTAAATGAGGCATGTGAAGATTACTAACTGCGTCTTTAATTATCCATAACTCTCAAAATAATAAATCTAAAATTCTGAAATTCAATAGGCATGGTCCCAAGTATAGTTCCTACGTATATGCAAACTCTCATGTGAATCCAATTGTCCTTTCGAGAGTTATCGTGCGAACAGACAGACAGACAGACAGACAGACAGACAGACAACATGAAACTCACTCTAGGAATGGCTGCGCCAATTAATAAACGGTTAACCGAGTACGGAATGGGCGCAGATTTAGAAACGATTAAATAAGAGAGGATTATTGGAACAGATACTTATATTATTAGTTGCAGATTTAGAAAAAGTTGAACTGGAGAGGATTATTTGAAAGGATAATTATAATATTAGTTATATTTCCTCCAAAACCTTACAGCACAATATCTACATATTCAATTCCAAACAATCACTTTAAAATCTGACAGACTTAAATTAGATGTAGCATAAAGGAAAATACAACCACATAGCTAAGAACGTAAATCTCTAATTGCCCCATTCAGAGCAGAAATAATTCATGGCGGAAACTCAATGACCAGATTAAACTCTATGATTAAAAATCTGCAAAAATAATGCGTCCTCCGGTATTCGATCCCCCATCCTCCCTTACTCCATCACGTACGCTTGCCATTAGGCCACACGACTAGTTCCTTGTATATACATTATTTCTTTCGAGTATTATTCCACTCGTCAGTTACTGGACTGTGTGCTTGTGCGGTACTTCCCTTTCTCTTTTCCACTCTCTGCCTGCTGAGCGTAGCTGTGCTTGAGACTGGAACTTACGCAATTGCATTGTAAGTGATGACTCATCGCGCTTTAATCATCAATAACTCTGAAACTAATTATTCCAAAATTCTGAAATTCAATAGCGATGGTCCCATGTAGTATATACACCTGTGTTGTAAATCTTATTTTAATCCATGCATGTGTTCTTGAGTTATCGTGCGCACAGACAGACCGACCGACCGACCGACAACATCGAACCCGCTCTAGGAATGGCTGCGCCCATTAATAAACGGGTAACCGAATACGGAATTGGCGGATTTTAAAAACATTAAATGGATAAAGGAGTTAATAGGTTGTTAGGTTTCAAGAAACGGTCGCTTCAAATGTATAGGTAAAGGAAAACTATCTATTATACTATAAACAGTTATTCTCTGGTCACCCCGTACTCATGATAATGTATTGAAGGTTAAAACTCAATGGGCGCAACTCAAAGACTTATACTCGATGGATAAAAAAAATGCAAAAATAATACATCCAGCTGCATCCGATCCCGTGCCTCTCTCTTCCTCCCTCGCGCACTCTATACCACCAAGCCACAGGAATGCGTGGTTGCTTTTCCTTTCTCTTTCCACTCTCTTCCTACTCAACTGGATATGTGCTTGTGAGTGGAACATATGTACATTCAATGTATTATATGGCCACTTGAAACTTACAATTAACTATAATTATGTATAACTCCGATGTTAGTTAACCAATGTGGCTCAAAATCAATAGCGATGATGCCCTACCGTTTAAACATATTTGTTGAAAATTTCATGCAAATACATGCATCCTTTCGTGAGTTATCGTGCGCACAGACAGACCGACCGACAGACCGACAGACCGACAGACATCATCGACCCGCTCTAGGAATGGCTCCGCCAATTAATAAACGGGCAACCGAATATGCAATGGGCGGAGCTTTATTAAAAAACCTTGGATTGATAGTTTATATAGAAGTTTAAGACTTCATAATAACAATTAATCCATGATTTAATACTAACTAGGAATGTTGTATGCTCGTATTTGCTGCAAAAAGGAATTTCTCTTATCGCCCCGTAATCTTCAGAATTACTATACTGCTAAAACTCAATGGCTCAAACTATATGACTAAAACTCAATGGTTTGATGGGATTGCTATGCAAAAATAACCGAAAACTAGCCAAGATTCGAACGCGCGCCTCTCACATCGTTCCTCCCAAGCTCTAGCCACTAAGTCACGGGAGTGTGATCGAGAGATGCAGTTTTCTTTCTAGTATTGTTCCACTCCCTAGTCACGGGTCGGCGTGCTTGTGCGCTCCTTTCCTTTCTCTTTTTCACTCTCTGCCTGCTGAGCGTGCTTGTGAGTGGAACGTATGTTTTTCAATGTAAAAGATAACTAATTGACTCTTAAATTATCTGTAACTCTGATATTAATTAATGAATATGCACGAAATTCAATAGGGATGGTCCTGGGTGGGCTAACTACTTATACTGAAAATTTAATGTAAATCCGCCAATCCGTTCGTGTGTTATCGTGCGCACAGACGGACAGACGGACCGACGGACCGACGGACGTCACCCAACCCGGTATAGGAATGGCTCCGCCCATTAATAAACGGTTAACCGAATACGGAATGGGCGCAGATTTAGAAACGATTAAATACGAGAGGATTATTGGAAAAGATAATTATATTATTAGTTGCAGATTTAGAAAAAGTTTAACTGGAGAGGATTATTTGAAAGGATAATTATAATTGTAGTTATGTTTCCCCCAAAAGCTTACAGCACAATATGTACATATTCAATTCCAAGCAATCACTTTATTATCTGACAGACTCATAAATTAGATGTAGCATAAACGTAAATGCAACCACATAGCTAAAAAGAGAAATCTCTAATCACCCCATACAAAGCAGAAATAATTTATGGTGGAAACTCAATGACAAGCTTAAACTCTATGATTTAAAATCGCAAAAATAAATTTGCTCCCTGGATTCGATCCCCCGTCCTCCCCTTATACATCACTTGCTCTTACCACTACGCCACGCAACTTCTTGCTTGCATTAATCATATTTGTTTCGAGTCTTGTTCCACACGCAAGTTACTGGACTGTGTGCTTGTGTGCTACTTCCCTTTCTCTTTTCCACTCTCTGCCTGCTGAGCGTAGCCGTGCTTGTGACTGGAACGTATGTAATTGCATTGTAAGTGATGACTCATCGCGCTGTAATTATCAATAACTCTAAAAATAATTATTCAAAAATTCTGAAATTCAATAGCGATGGTCCCCTGTAGCATATACACCTGTGTTGTAAATCTTATTTTAATCCATGCATCCGTTCTTGAGTTATCGTGCGCACAGACAGACCGACCGACCGACCGACCGACCGACCGACAACATCGAACCCGCTCTAGGAAGGGCTGCGCCCATTAATAAAGAGGAAAGTCCAATGTTTTGTGACGGCTTGAAATGCTTGGGCTATCCATTTCACCAGATGGTCCCTATCACGAATTTTTCATACCCCTTGCGAGATCTTCATATGACGCTACATGAGAGTTCGCCTTAACGCTGAGGAAATTTGCTACCGGGACCATCTGATTGAAAGCAAAGCCAATGTCAAGCAGTAACCCAGGAGATGCTATAGAAGACATTGCCCTAGAGCTGGAATTCCAACTTAAGACTTTACAGGCTAATGGTGGCAGACATGTTGAAGTCGGCTAGATTCAACAGACACCACACAAAGCTAAAGACTTTCTTCTTCATTTTCATGCAAGTTGGATAAAATCAGCCGGTATTTTCTTGCAAATTTGAATTGAAAACATTGCCCTACGTTTATAAAGACCCTGTAAGTTAAAAATTCACTTACCCCTTCAATTTGCTTCAGATAATTTGAACTTGAATGACTGGAATTAATAAGCGACTTTCCATTATTGAATATGGCCGAGATGACCATCCCCAAAGAGAACATATCCGAGAGGATGCTACATGTTGACGAAGTTTGAATCTCGGGAGCAGTGTAATCCAAATCAGGTTGACCTGTTTTCGGCAAACGACTTGTCCAGGTTTGGCAATTTATGGGCTCTAAACCGTCGATTTCATTTGCTCGCTCTGTTCCAAGATTGGAGAAGGAACAATAATTAATTTTTGTAAGGCTACTCTGGAATACTGGGGTGGGGCCGGGAGTTGGTCTGGTAGGCATGTTATAAATTTTGGCTACCTGATGAGATCGAGCCGGGAGGAAGCGAGAGCGTTGGCATGCCTTAATCGCTAAAATGAATTGCTAAGATTTTATATATAGGTGCTCCTGCCTAGTTCTAGGCATGGAACTGGCGTAAAAACTGTACACCTAATTATTTTTAGCTTGCAATGATTCACCAAGATTCACGTTGGACATTATGATCCGCAAAAGGCGTACATTACGGAAGTTAAACGGTCATTTCTATGGTCAAATGGATTCAACTATATCGTACTACAACGGTGCAGGAGTTAAACTATAGAAGTAGCGAATAAAATAAAAAGAAACTGATTCAAGAATAAGAACCTGCGAGAATTTTTCTGAAGGTAGAGAGGTGATAAGGAAAAAGGGAAACATTTTGTGAGTGACAGGCGATAGTAGTGATCGAACCGTTAACTATTGAAGGATCATTTAAGTAAAAAAATGAGGGAGGTTGAAGGATGCGGTCTGGGGAAAGGATGTAAGTTTGGTTGATCTGTGGCTGCAAAAGCTCAAATCGATTACAATATGATCATTGAAGTCAACTAACTGTATTAAAATTGGAATAGGGAATATATACTAATTTTTTTGCTGATAAGAATTAATATGTTGGCAATCCGATATTGATAAAAAGTTATCAAGACAACAGCATTTGTGCCTGTGTATAGATGAAGGTGATAAAAACGTTGAAATGCGTGAGTTGAAGGCAAAATTAATAAAATGCACGAGGGCAAATCTTTCCAAATTAACTGTGGATAGGGCGTTTCCAAGTACTTTAAACATGAGTGTATACACCGTCTCTACTAACTGATATTCGCATTTTGGTTTTGAACTGAGCGGCTATTCTTCGACCGGTTTTATTAAAAGCTACATCAAGCTAAAGCTAAAGGTCCAAAGTTTTGTTTAAGCCACATTTCAAACATGCGCCATGCACATGTCCGCCGGCAATGGCACAAAAAATTCCTGCGGGATCCCAACTTCCGCTATGTATTGTTAATCGTTTGTTACGGATTTAAAAGCTTTGAACACCGGGGTCATCCTACATCATGCCATACGATTTCTTCTCGTAGGGACTGCAACAAAACGGTGAGCGAGTTTGAAATAGAAATAGGCTATCTCATCGTATTGCGCCACCATCCCAATGACCCGCTGATGACACATGCACACTGCTTGCAGGTTGCTTCTCACAGACCGACTGTTAGAAGCAGTCCACAAGCAAATCAAGATGAGGTTGTGGTAACTGCGTAGTTGTACGGAACATTCCATTGTCGAAAACGGCTGCAGTGAATGTCGCGAAAATCAATGGGCTTACAGTCAATGTCACGGAAAAGGTAATGCCGCAAGTCATATGTCAATATCTGCATCCTTTCGTGAGTTGAGTTATAGTGTTCGCGCGGACTGACGGCTGGACACGAAGCTACAAATAAAAGGGCCCTGCCACTTAATAAAGACGTGGGCCCCCTCTACACTTTCCTCGTTTGTATAACTGTTACGCCTAGGTTTGGCGGATATCGAAGGAACGGAATATGCTATAACAGGGACTTTTTCTACTCCTTTTTCTTATTCCATGTAACCTCTAACTCTCGGTCGCTTGCAGAAAAACCAACTTTCATGAGG
The DNA here is from genome assembly GCA_906901655.1 of Sminthurides aquaticus. Classification (NCBI taxonomy): domain Eukaryota; kingdom Metazoa; phylum Arthropoda; class Collembola; order Symphypleona; family Sminthurididae; genus Sminthurides; species Sminthurides aquaticus. Next base: position 347,580 of record CAJQTT010000022.1, on the reverse strand, counting down.
GTTTTTTCCTGGATTATTCCATATGGAGCTATAAATGAAATATTAAAGTTAAGACTCTAGGGCCAGTTGGGCTCATTTGGGACCATTTGGCCGGGACCAACTTGATTTTTGGCTCCTCCCATCACGTCAAAGAACAATAGACAAAATTTCAAAATCCAGTCGTTTCGTTTTTTCACAAAAAACGGCCCGTGGCATTTTAATGTAACTGCACACAATTGTTGATTTCTAGACGGGGAATCCGATGGGGTAAATTTCATGAAATTTTTTCTATGCCCGTTGTCAGGAAACCTGGGTAAACGCAAAATTACTGAATATTTGAATCCAGTCCTTTGTTCCGGACCGAGTTGGTCCCGTTTGGAACCAAATTGGTCCCATTTGGAACCAAAATGGTCCCGTTTGGAACCAAAGTGGTCCCGTTTGGAACCAAAGTGGTCCCGTTTGGGACCAAACTAACAAAAAAAACGAGGGAAAAGTAACAAGTGTCTTCTAAAGAAGGAGTACATGATTGGTAGCGAACAACAGTTAGTGAAAATTAAGATTGTTACTGAATTCTGTGAAACGAATATGAAGTTGGGTGCAAATGTTCTTGACAGCCAGATAATAATTTAAAAGCTTGAATATAGCTTGGTAAGATGATGCATCACGTTTTATCTTACTTGCTCGCTTTAACTTGTCTTTCTCAAGAAACAGAAAATCGGCTACGCGTTTGAAAAGGCATCTTTGAAAATAATTTGTGGGGGCCAGGTATTGAAATATGTTAGCAGTAGTAGTACGGATTTTCTCGTTTTTCTTTCTCATCTGGTAGTTCGAGAAAAAGTACAGAGATTGGGAGGGTGTAAAGCATAGCTACCTAATACTTATACTTATAGTATCATAACTCGCGATACCACGGTTAACAAGCATCGCCAAGCTCAGGTCTCACAGATAAAGAAAGTTGTATCGGTGGACATCCATCCGAATCCCCTACGCATATTGTCGGAGAGGATACAAAATATTGGACTCTGGATTCGGCATCAGTCACAAAAGCGTGTGCTGTCATTTATATTTTGGCAATGGGCAAGTGCACATAGCTAAACATAAAAGCGTTTAAACGCGGTGTTGCTGTTGCCCACAATATGCCTTCCTTGGCAAAGCTTGGGCAGCCCTGGGTTATCATTTATGTTGTCCAGTGCCTCCAATCAATACAATTGCAGTGGGTAAAGAAGAAAAACCATTGCTGCACATGGCTTTAGCTTCCTGAGGTGTCGGATTATTTGAAATCTCAAGTTTAGGGCAGACAATGAGGGAAAGAAAGTAAAATAAACGAGAGGAGGCTGAGGCTGGCTACTTCGGTTATAGCCCGAAGTTTGGAGAAGGTAGAAAATAGTCACGCGTGGAAAAATTGGAAGGAAAGTACGAAATAAAAATCTACAGAGCCAGGTTAAGAGGCCCGAAGGTTAGGCATAACATGAATGTGTGAAGGATAACATTCATTAATACGGGATATATTGACGTGAATGACAAATGATGGACACGAAGCAGTTTTACACGATTTCCATGTACTGTTTAAACTTTACTGGTTACATAAAACTCAAATCTAATATCACCTGTGCAATACAATACTTTAAATTATAAACGCATTCTAATAAGGTCAGGTACATTGAAAAACTGTGGAAAATTCCAAGCTCTATAACCATCCTCTTCTTTCTGTCAAGTCTCAAAATGTACGTACGCCCAAGGGAAAAGTGTTTCACTCGAAAAAGGATAGACTACAGATATCGAATCGAAGAAAGGAAAAGGAAAGGATTAATTTATTGCTCATCTTCTATTGTTGCGCAAATCCAAGAATGGAGGAGTGAATCATGATGATGCATTATCGGTGCATAAAAACAAATGTTTTGATGCGAATATATAGATAGTGGACAGGGTTTTACATGTCGTGAAGCTGCTGGGAGAGTGTGGATAGCTAATGACACGCTCTCGCTCTACCCATGTACAGAGGGTGATGCCTCCTTTTTTTTACGTTTTTTGAGCCAACGTATTGATAGTATAGACTGAAGAAAAAAGTTAAATTTTGGATATGTGCTGTAGAGAATTTTATGGGCTTTAACTTCTCTGTTTTTACTTTAGCACAATTCGTGCATCTGAGTTACACCGAACAAAACCGTCCGGAGAGGCCAAAATTCAGTTTTCCACAGCTAAAAATCACTATTGTTTGATTATTTTAAAATACTAAATTTTGTTGCTGTAAAATTGACTGATGTTAAAGAAATCGTAATTACGGAGTTTTCAACGGTTTGCTTGTTTAATTCTGACGTGTGAAATGCATTTTACCGCTGATGAAATATTGGAGTTTTTTTCGTTTTGCAACTTTTATGCATTCTTGTTGAGGTAGTTTATGGTATCGCGTCTATCTTAAATTCAAGTCAATTTTATCCAAGCAGCATGTTGTAACTGTAATTAGTAATTATTTTGCTAGAAATGTTGCACAGTAGCTTTCTGAAATGTGCCCGATACTCGAATATATAACATTTTTTAAAATTTAATATGTAGTTATTCGGAGTGGAAACTTTTGTTTTCGACAAACCTTATTTTGACTGCTGGTATGGATTCGCTGTTAAGTGACATTTAATTATTAACCCACTGACTTACGTAAAAAGATACGGGCTATCGAATGGTGTATTCATATTGAGTAGTACTGGAACCGTGACAAAGATATAGGGTTTCAAATGAACGTAACAAATAGGAGGCATCACCCTCAGTATAACTTTAGGGAATTAATAGAATCGGGAGCAAGGGTCGTGGATGCAAAAAACTGCATGTTCATTTGAAAATAGTTGATATAAGTTTAATTACCAGTAAATTCTAAGCCTGCGAGCTTCCATGTGCCTCTTTTAGTTACTAAAATACTTGAAGGACAAACGTTTCTATGAAGTACTCGGCCGGAGTAGTGGAGAAATTGAAGCGCTTCCGTCAGCTGGGGTGAATTTGCCACAAACAGAACAGGTTTGAAACGAAACATCGAAAATGAATCAAAGATTAGCCACCAGAATCAGCGATGACGTTTTTAAGTAGTTATTTCTCAGGCCATATTTGGAGTGGGAACAGAAAGGGGAGTGATGATGACTGAGAGAAAGTTTGAAGTAATCTTTTCTCTTAGCAGGTAGAAGAAGAGCAGGGCAAAGAGAACGAAAGAAAGAGTGTGCAGATATGACAGGATGAGAGAAAGAAGTGCGGCATCAGGAAAGGACTTAAAGTTTATTGATGCGTTAAGGGAAGCAAGGAAAGAGAAAGAAAAGCTAATGGCCTGAGAGAGTTTTTGTTAGGTGTATAGATAAAATTAATGAAAAACACCTGTAGGATTCCGTATTTCAGTTCGATATCGAGGAACTGGGATGTTGTCTCATCGCTGAGGAGATTTGATAGGCTAGCTAGAACTGGCTCGGAAGCAAAAGCTAATGTCTCGGCGCATTCTTCCACAGGGTAGACCACCTTGAGTGCAATTTTAGTAAAGATAAGCTGAGAATAAAATCTGTACCGAAGTTTTAGCTCCCCTTATTTGCATGAGTTCGTTGTAGCCATGCTTGACCGATTTAGTTTCGAGGGGACAAGGAAGGAATTTATATTCTTCTATTCTTATACACAGTGAGCAGGTTTAGCAGAGGGGGAGGCATTACAACTTTCGCCATTCTCGGAAACTTTATGATGCAATTTAAAACTTTTCGTGTCCAAACTGGGAGGATTTTCAAAAAAGCTAGACAGAACTTGCTTTTAGTCTACGTGTAACTTGCAAGTTTCCCTGTTTTTCTTATATGTATGTAGGCTAGTATGAAAACAACTGTGAGAGCTGAGACTTGAAGGAGGGTTTGGTGGTTCCCAGCGCTTGGAGCGCTAATTTATGGGCATTCATTCATAGGAAGTGCTTAGAAATTTTGAATTGTTAGAGTCGTCTGCATTTATGCAAAGAGGAGACTACCGGAATACAAAGTAAAGACTTTAAATTCTTTTGTACCTGGAGTATTTTCGGATGCCGGAATCGCTCCAATTGTTTCACAGAAGATCGTAGAATTTCCGTAATAGTTTCTTTCCTTTTAGGCTTATGGAGTTTCTCCACGGATCTCTTTTCAAAGATGAATATGGAAACTTCCTGTAAGGAAGAGAAAGAACAAGGGGAATGGCAGAGGTTTAATTTAATTCCAAAGAAGAGAGATTAGAAGAATTCGGGGATTGATGGGAGAAGAAAGAATAGGAGAAAGCACAAGGGGAGAAATTAATTTTGAGGGAGTAGAAGACGAATTATTAGATCTAGACGGGGAAAGAAAGAAGTAGGGAAGGATATTAAAAGAAGAGGAAACAGGCGCTGAGATTATACGGAGCTGAGGAGACAACACTGTGCACAAAACTTGTTATTGACCTTGCCGTCAGACTTTCGGTAGCCATCAAATATTTTCCAAATAGATTCCGGACCAGCAGTGGCAACCATTCTACCAATTTCAAAATATTGCCCAATGGCATTATTTTCAAGCGGATTGTTAGGGAACTGGTTGTGGTAGTGTTGTCCCTTGAATTTGAACATGTTGAACGTAGTTTCAGTGACTCTGGTTTTAGGATAATTGGTACAGTTTCACACCTTCTTCTTCTTGCCGCTCCGTAGACGCGGCAGTCATTGTGTTCCAGACTCGGAGGAATATTTAAAGGAGTGGTGAAAGCGATGTGGTAGTAGAAGTAATTTGCGCGAGTGATTTAGGGGAAGCACTTTGCCACAATGTTGGAATACAAGATGACGGAAGTCGAGGTGGTGATGAAGGATTTTGGGTTAACGGATGCTCTCCGTCTGGTGATAGCTGTATGCCTTAATAACGATCTTGCAAACTGGATGGGCGAAAGTTAAAGAAGATACGGATGAAGCCTCGTAGGGGGAGACGTGCGGTAGTTGGGGAAAGGAGGACTGAAAGCGAGGATGGGGCTCTCTGCCTAGAGTACGATGTTGATGGAGACGAACATCATACGAATTAAAATTATGTGAAAATAGAGAAAAGAGCAGGAGGAGAGGAGTGAGAAGACAAGAATGAAATACTCGTGTAGGACTACTTGGCACGGGCGTATGTTGCGAGAATAGCGTACCGAAAGATCAGCAACCTGATGAATAAACCACCTGTAGGAATTCACCATGCGCGGCTCTGTCTCCTTCTCCTCCTTCCATCCGTACTCTCTCTCTCTCTCTTTCTCCCTCCGAACTCTCTCTTACTACTTTCTCCGTCCTTTTAACTCCATTTTCGAGCAACCCAGGATTCACAACCAGGAGCTCCCCGCTTGCCCCTTCTGTTTACCTTACAGTTGGCATTGGTCTACCTTTTCCGTCCAGAAATATGGGGATGTATAGACTGCATGCTCTATCTCTATCTCCTTTCGTTTTCACACACGATTCGTACATCCTCTTTACCTGGTTGGAACGAATTAGGGTGGGTGCTTCCTCCTTACTTTCTCTCAACGTTTCTTCTTCGAGTAGGAGTTCTTAGAACAGTAGAGCGGGTTCTAAATTCAGAAAGGAGTAAACAGCATATAACAAGCTGTATGAGAGGCTTTTAAAAACGCGTCTTTCTCCATGATAACCCAAGCGTGTATGCATGCATCCTCTTCAACCGCTGTGAGTTCATTGATGCTTTCGCACAGTGGGGAGAGAAGGATCAAGTTTACGGATCGATACGTTTCGCGTCTAGAAAGATACAATATACAAATGAATACAAAAATATACAGGCGGGAATCTACCCACAGCTCCACTGGCCCAGGAGCTTGGAAATTAAACCTTCGTTCTCTCTCTCTCTCTTTCTTTGTATGTTCACCCCACCATTCCTCCTTACTCCGCTTTATGCCTGGGAATACAATATGTTAACCTGGCTGTTTCCATGACGATATTGATTAGACACATCTACAGCATGATGGTAAAGCTGAAACAGGCTGTGCTTGTATACTTCTCATCTTAAATGATTCCTTACATATTCATGGCTCTCCTCTTCCCCTTGTAGTTCCGGAGTTGTTGGATGGATGGAGGGAAGTTGAAAAAGGTATAGAGTAAATTCGGTTCCTCTTACCTTCTCCATGTTCAGATGAACTTTTTTGCCTGTCACCTTCACCTTTTCAATGCAAAGATGTTGACGTGCATGGTGGATGGATAAAATATTCGACTTAGTTTTCTCCACAAACTTCTCAGTGATTATGAAATAGCACCAGCCAATCAGTATATAGCCAAGCCACCGAACTACCAAGATACGCGTTTCAGGAAACTATATAGAATCGAGTTCTTAAGGTTGTCTCTCCAACTGAACTCAATTTCATTCCATCATTCGTATCAAACTACTTGCTTTTATTTCCTTCAAGCTTTCCATTTCTACCTATGAAACTGGAGAAAGACAGAAAGTGAAAGTAATAGTTAAGATTAATAAGAGGGGGGAAAGCGATCCATTAGTTCAATTTTGTTCTTTTTTTAATTTTTTTTGAAACTACTGGACTTCTTTATTAATTGGCGCAGCCATTCCTAGAGTGAGTTCCATGTTGTCTGTCTGTCTGTCGGGGATGCAATGGATCGTGGCCCGTCGTGATCCAAAAAAGGCAAATAAAAACGAAAGTGAGGGATTAGAAGGGTGGAAATTTGTCTTCAATTTTGGATCGCGATCCACTTTTGGGCCACGATATTTGTGATCCGTGATCCACAATTAGTAAATTGTAAGTCGAAGAAACTTGTTGAGACTGTCAAGGGGTTGATGTTTTATGAAGTAAATGGTGAAAAGTCACTTGGTAGGCTGTATTTCACAAGAGTGGCTTGTATTGGCGCGATTTTTGAAATACGTAACGCATAGACGAAACCACAGTGGTACAGCGGTACAATTATGCATGGTCCGTCTAGTATGCGCCATACCATTTGTGGGCCATGTATACATATTATAAATATATTTTCTTTGATCGAACAGCTGTACTATTACTGTTCCACAGTAGCCTATATAATATATGAGAGTTGACCGTGCGGCTGATCAGCTGAATTGGACTCTCCACAGTGCTACCAATCAAATTCGCTTCTCTTAAGTAACTGAGTTTCAAGTGCTAGCATCACATATTTCAAATAAATGACGAAATAGTTTTTCTTATCCATTTTTTTAAAAATAATGTACCAACATGGCTGAAAGCAGTGGTAACCTTGGGTGAATCTAGACTTATTTCTAGTGATGAGTGTTCTGAATCTCACGATGATAATGACAGTAGTGAGGACGGGGACAGTGATTATATTTAAGAGGTCAGCAAGCGGAAAGCTACCTCCACGGCTAGAAATGCCAGTAATAGTAAGGTTGTGTCAAGGTATAGAGCTACTAAAAAGAATGATACTGCCAAACCCAGAAGGTGTCAATCTAATGTCAGCTCGGAATACAGAGTGGACTTACCCTTAGAAAGAGTTGCCTGTGATCTACTTCAGTTTTCCCAGCCTCTTACTATTTCACAGGAATCTTTATGGTCAAATTGACAGATGTCTAACTTCCAGCGGAACAACTTCGGATTGTTCAGATGCTGCGGGGCTTTATGGACAAGTACGAGGAAAAAGCCGAAACTAGCGGTCCGATTTTTGTAGTACAAACAGGTGAAGCTGAAGTTGAGACGTATGGACCTTTGCCATTTGAACTTGTGTCACCTGCAAAAATCACGGCCGCAGATATTGGAAAAACTGTTTTTACGGCACATGTCCTACTGAAGTCGGCCTCCGCTCCTGTATCTGTCAAGTAGGAAGCGAAACCGTTGTATTTGTAATACAATTGACGACATGTATGGCTGGAGTAGGCCTCGTATGGCTAGTGTACTGTTTACTCTATCAGCACAATAACGCAGTTGCACGGCGAGGCTTTATTTACTTGGCTCACAAATATTTGGATGGCGACGGAGAACTTTAGTAAATCACGGGGTCATAAACCAATCGTGGTTATTTGCAAGGGGTGTTTACTTGATAAATTATACGTAAAGATGTTATAAATTATTCGCGAAAGAACCGCTGTAACCTTTACGCGACACTTTGTCAAGGTAAATGAGTGTTGCGTATTTTCTTTGCAAAATGCAATTCCTTATGTATTTTGACGGGTCTGCAGTATACCCTCGTCCACATTGGATTGCAACAGCACAATTAGCATCAATGATGACGGGACTCATGTTTTTTCACGAAGTTTTCCTAGTTTTTACTCTTCAGTTACTTTTGGGATACATAGAACGATATGCCCCTGCGTAGCACATCCACACGGTTCCACAGTGGTTGAGTGTGGCTTTGTCCGCTTATCACCCACAGCGGTCGGGAATGCACTAGCATTTCGAACATTTATTGTCATATTTGATGTGGTACTCATTCAAGTAGCTAGTTTTTTTATTGTTTTCTGAAAATGGCAAACAACGGCGGAAACTCATTTGTGTCCAATATTTCCTACGTAATTTCGTCATCAACCGAGAATCTGGCAACACAAGTCAAACGTATAGATGTGAATTTATTAATTTCGCAGAAAAGCAACGCACCTGAACTTGTTACCGGTGAGGATGCTCAAAAGGAATTGCCAGGCTAAAGAAAGTCTCCTCACGGACTGTATTAAAGTTTATTCATAATTGTGGCTGTTATGATATGCAACGAGGCAAGTTAACGTCCAAAACACAGGAGATCTGTAATAACACATTTGATACTGTTGTATCAATTGTAAAAACTGATGAAACATTCAAATATTTTTGACGCGCAAGTATTATATATTGCATTCAGCATTTGGTTTACCCTACCCGGGTTTGGTAGCTGTAACCTTAACGCTGTCACATAACCGTGATTCCGCCTTCGTTTTATTTGTTCCTAGCTTTTATTTTAGCTTTCCGTATAGTCACCTCTTAAAGATTGTCGCTGTCCTCACTGCTACCATTAAGATTGAAACTCGGAACCGTCATCACGGGAAACAAGTATAGATTCACAAACGTCGACGCTTTCTTTTCCGCCATCATCGAGGCATCACAAAACCAAAAACTATGAAACCATAGTACTCAAAACCCAGGTAATTGAGAGTTACAAATTCGATGAATAGCATTCTTAAGACTCCTACTCTACTGCTCTGCCTCACATCCATATCAACTCATAGAAGTGATTTACGCCAAGAGGCAAAGTTTGGAAACACGTAGTCATGCATGCTATAACGTGCTCTTTGACAATGCTACTAGTACACCATGGTACCACTGTGGTTCTGCGTCCTAGAGAGGTATTATAAAATTTCCTCCAAATCACGACGCTCGCTTGTAAGATAGCCTACCGGTAGGCTAGCTTTCACTAACTACATGCAACATGAGTCCATTAACAGTTATGTATGCAAATATAGACTAATTAACATAAGAACACAAACTCAATGAGAAGGAGTTACATTAAGGTATACATACAAATATTAATGTGACAAGAATAGATCCATCCTTTTGAAATAGCTGAAATTCCATTTTCCTGACTTCTACACTTATCACTAAAAATACCCCTGTAAAAATTAAGCCATATTTACCGGAAGATGAAGATTTAGATGCACAAGGTACACTTCTGAATTCAACTTCCTCCGAGAACATAGGCGTCTCCCCCAATTCCGTGTCAAACTCGGAGATATTCGACTGCTTTGCCATAATGGTTAATGGTACTATTAATTACCTGTATATTATTGACGCACGGGTCTCACCGAAACTAGAGACGGGTAGGTCAATTATGTTAGTTATACGTGTTCAACTGAGTACATGAAAACCACTGTGGGAATGTGGGAAGCCAAGCATGTAAATATAAAGAAGACCGTGCAGCATGCATGAAGCAAAGGGCGAGCACTGGGTAGGGTTCAAGTTTTAGCGCCTGAGTGACGATTAATGGAAATACAGAATATTTACCATGCGTGCACCAGCTAGATGAGGAGGAGAAACATTAAGGTATAAATACAAATATTCACGTGACTAGAATACATCCATCCCTTTGAAATAGCTGAAATTCCATTTTCATGACTTCTACGCTTCAAGTTATATGAAAAGAAGAAAAAGTAGTGTGGTATGATCCAAAACCCTGATCCAAACTAGGCGTGATCCAGAAATCGTGATGTACATGGTTCGCGATCCACTGGGCCACGTGGCCCATCGTGACCCAAAAGTTGATCGCGATCCATGGATCACGCGGGCCACGATCCATTGCATCCCTGGCAAGCAGTCGGATGGCATAGTGGTGGGAGCGTGGGATTCAGCAAGGGAGGACGGAGGATCGAATACCGGTTGACACATAATTTTTGCAGATTTTAAATCATAGTTTAATCTGGTCCATGAATTTCCATGATAAATATTTTGTTTTCTATGGGGAGACTTAAAGAGTTTTTAAGTGATTTTTTGAAGCTAAAATGATTTACAAATTTCAAAAGTTAAGATTAAGTTGGAAAGTTTTGGAGGAATCGTAACTTATTTTCTAGTTATCCTTTTGTCATTCAAACTATTTCTAAATCTGTGCCAATTCCGTATTCGGTTACCCGTTTATTAATGGGCGCAGCCATTCTTAGAGCGGGTTCGATGTTGTCGGTCGGTCGGTCGGTCTGTCTGTCTGTCCGTCTGTGCGCACGATAACTCAAGAACGGATGCATGGATTTAGATAAGATTTAGAACACAGATGTGTATGCTACATGGGACCATCACTATTGAATTTGAGAATTTTCGAATAATTATTTACAGAGTTATTGATAATTAAAGCGCGATGAGTCATCAATTCCAATGCAATTACATACGTTCCAGTCACAAGCACAGCTGAGCTCAGCAGGCAGAGAGTGGAAAAGAGAAAGGGAAGTAGCGCACAAGCACATAGTCCAGTAGCTGGGGAGTGGAACAAGTGTCGAAAGAAATATTATTATTACAAGCAACAAGTCGCGTGACGGAGTGGTTAGAGCGCGTGGTGTAAAAGGGAAGGACAGGGGATCGAATCCAGTTCTACTCTTTATTTTTGCAGATTTTAAATCATAGAGTTTAAGCTTGTCATTGAGTTTCCGCCATAAATTATTTCTGCTTCGTATGGGGCGATGAGAGATTGCCCTTTTTGCCGGTTTGAAAAATAGGCTAATGCGATCGGTGAAAGCCGTCAACAATTTGACATATTAGTTATATTCTAGTAGATTTACATGAGAAACATAGTATATATTGAACAGAATCAATTTAAATCTACTAATATTCAAAATTTAATAAATTGTATATATTATGGGCGAAAACCTATTGCGATCGGTGAAAGCCGTCCACAATTTGACATTTTAGTTATATAATACTAGTTTTACATGAAATATACAGCATGGATTGAACAGAATCAATTAAAAACTACTAATATCCAAAATTATGTATATACTATATAGTATGGGGCGAAATCCATATTGCGATCGGTGAAAGCCGTCCACAATTTGACATTTTAGTTATATACTAGTAGATTTACATGAAAAACATAGTGTATATTGAATAGAATCAATTGAAAACTACTAATATCCATTTAGTATAAACTATATAGTATGGGGCAAAATCCCTATTGCGATCGGTGAAAGCCGTCCACAATTTGACATTTTAGTTATATACTAGTAGATTAACCTGAAAAACATAGTGTATATCCAATTGAATCAATTGAAATCTACTAATATACAAAATTTAGTATATACTATATAGTATGGGGCAAAATCCCTATTGCGATCGGTGAAAGCCGTCCACAATTTGACATTTTAGTTATATACTAGTAGATTTACTTGAAAAACATAGTGTATATCGAATTGAATCAATTGAAATCTACTAATATACAAAATTTAGTATATACTATATAGTATGGGGCAAAATCCCTATTGCGATCGGTGAAAGCCGTCCACAATTTGACTTTTTAGTTATATACTAGTAGATTTACATGAAAAACATAGTGTATATTGAATAGAATCAATTAAAAACTACTAATATACAAAATTTAGTATATACTATATAGTATGGGGCAAAATCCCCATTGCGATCGGTGAAAGCCGTCCACAATTTGACATTTCAGTTATATAATAGTAGTTTTACATGATACGTATAGTATATATTACATAAAATCAGTTTAAATCTACTAATATACAAAATTTAGTATATACTATATAGTATGGGGCAAAATCCCTATTGCAATCAGTGAAAGCCGTCCATAATTTGACATTTTAGTTATATACTAGTAGATTCACACGAGAGATTATTAGATTTACAATTAGAGAAACTATTTACATACCAATGGATATACGTAAGAATATATTCATTCAGTATAATGTGTACAAAATCTACTATATAGAAACAATAGAAATACAGTATATAGTATGAGCTAGTGTGGTCGTTGTTTTGCCTTTAATAGTCCAGTTCTGATGTAGCTATACTCAAAATAGACATTCTTTAGAAAGGGTACGATAAGGAGATTCGTATCGCAGTATTTTTGTATGTACTTTCTTACATTATTGCGGAGAAACCAAATCCAATATTGTAATATACGGCGCCAGCTCTCCTGTAGTGTCGGCTATTCCTAGTATCTTGCGCAGGAAACGCTGCGAAGGTAGCAGGAAAATTAGACGGAAAGATTAATACACCTTTTTCCAACATGGAATTTTACGGTTCAAATACCTGTACATAACATTACCGTTCACCAGATTTACTGTTATGGTGTCTTTGTTACATGCATTTCCAAAATGTGCCATAATTCATTCTAATAATTTTTGAATTAGAAAAAATTTCGCACTCCGGTGGAATAACGAGAAAGTTAGCAAAACTTATGAGTTTGCAGAAGCAAATCTGGGAGCCATTTCAGTACATAGCAGTAACAAACAAGATACAATGGTGACATGAAAGCATTCATCCGTCTTCTCAGGTTTTTGCTTTTTTCTTGCATAATATCTTTACTAATGTGTCCACCAGGTGCTTAAATGTAATTCAAACCGGCAGAAAGGGATAGCTTCTATCCTGCTCGAATTTTGATAGATTATTTGATAATTGATGGATTATTTGATAATTGATAGATTATTTCATAATTGATAGATTATTTCATAATTGATAGATTATTTGACAATTTATAGATTATTTAATAATTGATAATTGTGCTGTAAGGTTTTGGAGGAAACATAACTAATAGTATAATAATCCTTTCAAATAATCCTCTCGATTGAAACGTTTTCTAAATCTGCAACTAATGATATAATTATCTTTTCCAATAATCCTATCCAAATTTAATGGTTCTAAATCTGCGCCCATTCCGTATTCGGTTAACCGTTTATTAATGGGCGCAGCCATTTATAGAGCGGGTTCGATGTTGTCGGTCGGTCGGTCGGTCGGTCGGTCTGTCTGTCTGTCTGTACGCACGATAACTCAATAACGGATGCATGCATTAAAATAAGATTTATAACACAGATGTATATGCTACATGGGACCATCCCTATTGGATTTCAGAATTTTAGAATAATTAGTTTTAGAGTTATTGATAATTAAAGCGCGATGAGTCATCACTTACTATGCAATTACATACGTTCCAGTCACCAAGCAGAGAGTGGAAAAGAGAAAGGGAAATTGCGCACCACCACACAGTCCAGTAGCTGGCGAGTGGAACAAGACTCGAAAGTAATATAATGAATGCAAGGAACTAGTCGTGTGGCCTACTGGTTTGCGTGCGTGACAGAGCAAGGGAGGATGGGGGTTCGAATACCGGGTGTCGCATTATTTTTGCAGATTTTTAATCATAGAGTCTAATCTGGTCATTGAGTTTCCGCCATAAAGTATCTCTGCTTTGTATGGGGTGATTAGAGATTTCCCATTTTAGCTATGTGGTTGTAATTCCCTTACTGCTACATCTAATTCAAATGTCTGTCAGGTTTTAAAGTGATTGCTTGGAATTGAATATGTACACATTGCGCTGTAAGGTTTTGGAGGAAACATAACTAATATTATAATTATCCTTTCAAATAATCCACTCCATTTAAACTTTTTTGAAATCTGCAACTAATGATATAATTATCTTTTCCAATAATCCTCTTCAAATTTAATCGTTTCTAAATCTGCACCCATTCAGAATTCGGTTTTTCGTTTTTTGAGAAATGATAGATTATATGACAATTGATAGAATTTTTTGATAATTGATGGATTATTTGATAACTGATGGATTATTTGATAATTGATGGATTATTTGATAATTGATAGATTATTTGATAATTGATGGATTATTTGATAACTGATGGATTATTTGATAATTGATGGATTATTTGATAATTGATAGATTATTTGATAATTGATAGATTATTTGATAATTGATAGATTATTTGATAATTGATAGATTATTTGACAATTTATAGATTATTTAATAATTGATAATTGTGCTGTAAGGTTTTGGAGGAAACATAACTAATAGTATAATAATCCTTTCAAATAATCCTCTCGATTGAAACGTTTTCTAAATCTGCAACTAATGATATAATTATCTTTTCCAATAATCCTCTCCAAATTTAATCGTTTCTAAATCTGCGCCCATTCCGTATTCGGTTAACCGTTTATTAATTGGCGGAGCCATTCCTAGAGCGGGTCGATGATGTCTGTCGGTCTGTCGGTCTGTCGGTCGGTCTGTCTGTGCGCACGATAACTCACGAAAGGATGCATGTATTTGCATGAAATTTTCAACAAAGATGTTTAAACGGTAGGGCATCATCGCTATTGATTTTGAGCCACATTGGTTAACTAACATCGGAGTTATAAATAATTATAGTTAATTGTAAGTTTCAAGTGGCCATATAATACATTGAATGTACATATGTTCCACTCACAAGCACATATCCAGTTGAGTAGGAAGAGAGTGGAAAGAGTAAGGAAAAGCATCCACGCATTCCTGTGGCTTAGTGGTATAGAGCGCGCGAGGGAGGAAGAGAGAGGCACGGGATCGGATGCAGCTAGATGAATTATTTTTGAATTTTTTTATTCATCGAGTATAAGTCTTTGAGTTGCACCCATTGAGTTTTAACCTTCAATACATTATCATGAGTACGGGGTGACCAGAGAATAACTGTTTATAGTATAATAGATAGTTTTCCTTTACCTATACATTTGAAGCGACCGTTTCTTGAAACCTAACAACCTATTAACTCCTTTATCCATTTAATTTTTTTAAAATCCGCCAATTCCGTATTCGGTTACCCGTTTATTAATTGGCGGAGCCATTCCTAGAGCGGGTCGGTGATGTCTGTCGGTCTGTCGGTCTGTCTGTGCGCACGATAACTCACGAAAGGATGCATGTATTTGCATGAGATTTTCAACAAAGATGTTTATACGTTAGGGCATCATCGCTATTGATTTTGAGCCATATTCGTTAACTAACATCGGAGTTATAGATAATTATAGTTAATTGTAAGTTTCAAGTGGCCATAATACATTGAATGTACATATATTCCACTCACAAGCACACATCCAGCTGAGTAGGAAGAGAGTGGAAAGAGAAAGGAAAACCACACACACGCAGATTCCGGTGGCTTAGTGGTATAGAGCGCGCGAGGGAGGAAAGGAGAGGCACGGGATCGAATACAGCTGGATGTATAATTTTTGCATTTTTTTATCCATCGAGTATAAGTTTTTGAGTTGCAGCCATTGAGTTTTAACCTTCAATATATTATCATTAGTACGGGGTGACCAGAGAATGCCTGTTTATGTTAAAATATACAGTTTGCCTTTACCTATCTATTTGAAGCGACCGTTTCTTGAAACTTAACAACCTATTAACTCCTTTATCTATTTAATTTTTTTAAAATCCGCCAATTCCGTATTCGGTTACCCGTTTATTTATTAATTGGCGGAGCCATTCTTAGAGGGGGTCGATGTTGTCTGTCTGTCGGTCTGTCTGTCTGTCTGTCTGTGCGCACGATAACTCACGAAAGGATGCGTGTATTTGCATGAAATTTTCAACAAAGATGTTTATACGGTAGGGCATCATCGCTATTGATTTTCAGCCATATTGGTTAACTAACATAGGAGTTATAGATAATTAAAGTTAATTGTAAGTTTCAAGTAGCCATATGATACATTGAATGTACATATGTTCCCTCACAAGCACACATCCAGCTGAGTAGGAAGAGAGTGGAAAGAGAAAGGAAAAACACACACACGCACACATTCCAGTGGCTTAGTGGTTAAGAGCGCGCGAGGGAGGAAAAGAAAGGCACGGGATCGAATAAAGCTGGATATATTATTTTTGCATTTTTTGTATCCATCGAGTTTAAGTCTTTGAGTTTCGGCCATTGAGTTTTAACCTTTAATACATTGCCATGAGTACGGGGTGACCAGAGAATGCCTGTTTATAGTAAAATAGATAGTTTGCCTTTAAATATCTATTTGAAGCGACCTTTTCTTGAAACCTTACAACCTATTCACTCCTTTATCCATTTAATTTTTTCAAAATCCGCCAATTCCGTATTCGGTTACCCGTTTATTAATGGGCGCAGCCCTTCCTAGAGCGGGTTCGATGTTGTCGGTCGGTCGGTCGGTCGGTCTGTCAGTCTGTCTGTGCGTCACGATAACTCAAGAACGGATGCATGGATTAAAATAAGATTTACAACACAGGTGTATATGCTACAGGGGACCATCGCTATTGAATTTCAGAATTTTTGAATAATTATTTTCAGAGTTATTGATAATTAAAGCGCGATGAGTCATCACTTACTATGCAATTACATACGTTCCAGTCACAAGCACAGCTACGCTCAGCAGTCACAGAGTGGAAAAGAGAAAGGGAAGTAGCGCACAAGCACACAGTTCCATAGCTAGCGAGTGGAACAAGACACGAAAAAAATATGATTATTGCAAGCAAGAAGTTGCGTGGCGTAGTGGTAAGAGTGCGTGATGTATAAGGGGAGGACAGGGGATCGAATCCAGGTAGCTGATTTATTTTTGCAGATTTTAAATCATAGAGTTTAAGCTTCTCATTGAGTTTCCGACATAAATTATTTCTGCTTTGTAAGGGGTGATTAGAGATTTCCCTTTTTGGCTATGTGGTTGTATTTACCTTTATGCTACATCTAATTTAAGAGTCTGTCAGATTTTAAAGTGATTGCTTGGAATTGAATATGTACATATTGCGCTGTTAGATTTTGGAGGAAACATGACTAATGTTATAATTATCCTTTCAAATAATCCTATCCATTTAAACTTTTTCTAAATCTGCAACTAATAATATAATTATCGTTCCCAATAATTCTCTCCAACTTAATCGTTTCTAAATTGCGCCCATTCCGTATTCGGTTAACCGTTTATTAATTGGCGCAGCCATTCCTAGAGTGAGTTCCTGTCTGTCATGTCTGTCTGTCTGTCTGTCTGTCTGTGCGCACGATAACTCTCGAAAGGACAAATGGATTCACATGAGAGTTTGCATATACGTAGGAACTATGTTTGGGACCATCGCTATTGATTTTCAGAATTTTAGATTAATTAATTTCAGAGTTATGGATAATTAAAGACGCAGTTAGTCATCATCACAATCATCATTTACATATAATGTACATACATTCCAGTCACAAGCACAGCTACGCTCAGCAGGCAGAGAGTGGAAAAGAGAAAGGGAAGGAGCGCACAAGCACGCAGTCCCATAGCTAGCGAGTGGAACAAAACTGGAAAGAAATGTGAAGTATACAAGCAAGCAGTCGTGTGGCGTAGTGGTAAGAGCGCGTGATAGAGCAAGGGAGGATGGGGGATCGAACCCCGGCGGACGCATTATTTTTGTAGATTTTTAATCATAGAGTTTAACCTGGTCATTGAGTTTCTGTCACAAATATGTTATGTTTTCTATGGGGCGACTCTAGAATTCTCTTCTTAGTAGAGTAGTTATGTTTCCCTTTATACTACATCTTCTTTAAGATGTGTGTTGCAGTTTTTAAGTGATGATTTGAAGTTAAAATGATTTACAAATTTCAAAAGTTAAGATTAAGCTGGAAAGTTTTGGAGGAATCCTAACTTATTTTCTAGTTATCCTTTTTCTATTTAAACTATTTCTACATCTGCGCCAATTCCGTATTCGGTTACCCGTTTATTAATTGGCGGAGCCATTCCTAGAGCGGGTCGATGTCTGTCGGTCTGTCTGTCGGTCTGTCGGTCTGTCTGTGCGCACGATAACTCACGAACGGATGCATGTATTTGCATGAGATTTTCAACAAAGTTGTTTTAACTGTAGGGCATCATCGCTATTGATTTTCAGCCACATTCATTAACTAACATCGGAGTTATACATAATTATAGTTAATTGTAAGTTTCAAGTGGCCATATAACACATTGAATGTACATATATTCCACTCCCAAGCACACATCCAGCTGAGTAGGAAGAGGGTGGAAAGAGAAAGGAAAAACACACGCGCACACATTCCAGTGGCTTAGTGGCATAGAACGCGCGAGGGAGGAGGAGAGAGGCACGGGATCGAATACAGCTGGATGTCTTGTTTTTGCATTTTTTATCCATCGGATACTTAGATGTGGTTACCGAATTTAAGTTTTGGAGTTTTGGCCATTTAGTTGAAGCCACAAACACGAAGTAATCTCTAAATAAGAAATTATTGCTTCTTTAGTAATTTATTATGTATATTAAAAAATTCTGCAAATTATCAACTTGTGTACACTATCACAAATCTATAAATTATCAACTTCTGTACATTATCAAATTCTATTCATTTTCAAATGCTGTACATTATCAAATTCTGGCCATTATCAAGAGCTGTGCAACTCTGAAGCACTTGAACTTGTGACAACAGTAAGAATGAAGGGTTGAACTTGTTGCACTCATTGTTCAAACTGTGCATTTAAACATTTCCCGCTAGGAAATTTCAGCAGATAGAGAGCCCTGCAAATGACGTCACATATTATAACCCAACGAGATAGCAGCACAAGCTACTCCAAGATGATGCAAGTCATCCAGTCTTGTCTAGACATCCATCTTGATGTGATAGATAATCAATGACGTTTACATCATTATTGCGCTACGTTTTTTAGTTACTAAACATTAAAAAAGCTTAGCATTAAGCTACTGAAAAGTGTGTAAATCAGTTTTAAAGTTTGTCTAGCAATACATAA
Source organism: Sminthurides aquaticus (assembly GCA_906901655.1). NCBI lineage: Eukaryota > Metazoa > Arthropoda > Collembola > Symphypleona > Sminthurididae > Sminthurides > Sminthurides aquaticus. Next base: position 328,488 of record CAJQTT010000022.1, on the reverse strand, counting down.
CGTAGTTGCGGTTGTTTCAATCAAGAAATAGTTAATTTTCTCTGTGTATATGGAGTAAAAATACACCTCCAGAACTGTTTCTTCACCTTCAGTGCAATACAATCGGTTCAATTTTTTCGTTTTAAACTGTGAAAATGCCTAAATGTAAAAAGAAATCTGCAGATCAACGACGTAAGGAGCAACGCGAGCGAGCTGCTATAAGACGAAATAGTGTTCCTGAAGTTCGTGAAGTTGAACGAGTTCAAGACGCCGTAAATCGAAGATCAGCTCGTTCCATTCCGGAAGTGCGAGCAAGTGAACGCTTGAGGGAAGCGGAATCGAAGAGATCAGCTAGATGTGATTTAGAAGTGAGAGCAAATAAACGGAGCAAGGACGTGAAATCGAAGAGATCAGCCCGAAGTGACCCAGTAATGAGAGCAAATGAACGAATCAGTGATGTGGAATCGAAGAAGTCAGCCCGAAGTGACCCAGAAGTAAGGGCACTCAAACGGAGCAGGGACGCGGAATCGAAGAGGTCAGCCCGAACTGACCCAGTACCGAGAGCAAATGAGCGGAGCAGGGACGCGGAATCGAAGAGGTCAGCCCGAACTGACCCAGTAGCGAGAGCAAATGAGCGGAGCAGAGATTTGGCATCGAAAAGGGCTTCCCGAGGTAATCCAGAAGTAACAGCAATCAAACGGAACAGAGATGTAGAATCTAGGAAGCTATCTCGAAATAATCCAAAAGTTAGAGCAAAGGAGCGTACCCGAGATAAGGCATCACGAAGCATCGCCCGTATGGATGATACAAGGCGAAAACGTGATGTTGAGTTGAATAAAATCCGTCGCAAGCGAGTAACGAAATCGCATGATGACATTTACCAAAGTAATTTCAAGCTGTATTTTGACTTCATACGAAGAGCACCCTCGTTTGTATGTTCGTGCTGTGGGCAAACGTGGTATCAAGAGTCTACTGTTGTCGTTAGCGAAATCGATTTGCTTCAATGTGTTGATTCTGAAACAATGGGCAAAATACTCTGGGTTAAACAAACAATTCCTCGCTTGTGTGGTACGTGCTACAGTTATGTGAAAAAGCACAAAATTCCAAAACTAGCATTGTGTAACGGACTTGATTTTCCAGAAATACCAGAGGAGCTGAAGGTACTTAATGAGTCGTTCTGTATAGTTAATGTTATTTTGAAATACGTAAATACTCAGCCACTAAGCATTTATCGTCTTTCATTTATAAACTAATGACAATATTTTTTATGTATTTTACCCAGATATTGAGGCCATTGGAATCCCTCTTAGTCAGTCTTCGTATACCTTTTATGACGATTCACGCAGTTGGCTCAGAAAGGCAAGCCAAACTTCGAGGAAATGTTGTGAATGTACCTAATGATTTGGGAGTTTGTGCGGAAACTCTACCAAGAAGATTCAACGAAGCATCCGTGGTACAGCTTCAGTTCATGCGCAGGATGCGATATAAGAAACCTTATATGTTTGAGAAGATCCGGCCTTATCATGTTTATAAGGCTATGATGTTTCTGATGACGACTGAATTATACAGAGAAGCAAATATTGTCCTTTCAAACGACTGGAGTCGGTTTCAAGAAGGTAGATCAGAAATTATGAATGTATGAGCGTTTAATCGCGTGACCAGTGTTTGATGATTACAATATTTATTTTTTACACACAGACGATACTCTCGATTTTATATCGGATCCCCTAGGCTTTGCTGAGGAGACTGGGATTATCAACATTCAAGCAAACGACAGCTTTGAAGCCGTAAGACCTTCTCCCGCTTCTGATTCTGAGGACGACAGCGAGAAAACGACTGATGCGGGGATTGGACAGGGTGCCGAGGAAACCCTTATAATGGAAGACGATGCAAGTATTGTGAAGATAGCTCCAGCTGAAGATGAAGTCCCGATTCCATTGATTCACGATTCTCACGCCGAAGAAATGAGTTTTCCTACAATTTATTGTGGCCTCCCCCGAAAGCTTTCAACAGAAATCAAACTAACTTATACGGATATCGCGAAATCGGAACTGCGGCGGTACGATCGACGGGCTACGATAGCAACCAAAGTGTTGTACTCATTCAAGAAATCGTATAACGAAAAAATTCACGCAGCTTATCAGATTTGCTTGAGAAAGAAATCAGGCAATTACAAACTTACTGCGGGAGAAGTTAGTCGACCGGAAATTTTATCAAATATACTACAGCATGACGAAGGTTATGGCGTATTTAATAAAATTCGCTGTACTCCTGCTTACTGGTCCATGAAAAGTAAGAACTTAGTATCGATGGTGCGACAATTGGGGAAGTGTTCAATATTCTTTACACTCTCAGCTGCAGAAACGAAGTGGACAGAACTAATTGTTATTCTTAAACAACAAGTGGACCAAGTCATTCTGACTGAAGAAGAAGCAAAGAAGCTTGATCGCGAAGAAGTGTCAAGACTTATACGATCAGATCCAACGACGTGCATGAGGCATTTTGAACATCGTTTCGATGGTTTTTTAAAATACGGACTCAAGGGAACAAACGGTATTTTCCATCCTCACGAAATTGTAGATCACTTCTTTCGTCTAGAATTCCAAGTAAGATGTTTCAATTTTTTTTCAATTCTATTTCACATGTACATAAATTCTTGAAACATTTGAAATTTTACAGATTATTTGACATTTTACAGATAATTTGACATTTTACAGATTATTAGACATTTTACAGATTATTTGACATTTTACAGATAATTTGACATTTTACAGATTATTTGACATTTAACAGATTATTTGACATTTTACAGATTATTTGTCATTTTACAGATTATTTGATGATAATTGATAGATTATTTGACAATTGATAGATTATTTGACAATTGATAGATTATTTGACAATTGATAGATGATTTGACAATTGAAAGATTATTTGACAATTGAAAGATTATTTGACAATTGATAGATAATTTGACAATTGATGGATTATTTGACAATTGATAGATAATTTGACAATTGATGGATTATTTGACAATTGATAGATTATTTGACAATTGAAAGATTATTTGACAATTGAAAGATTATTTGACAATTGATAGATACTTTGACAATTGATGGATTATTTGACAATTGATAGATAATTTGACAATTGATCGATTATTTGACAATTGATAGATTATTTGACAATTGATAGATTATTTGATAATTGATCGATTATTTGACAATTGATAGATTATTTGATAATTGATAGATTATTTGACAATTGATAGATTATTTGATACTTGATAGATTATTTGATAATTCATAGATTTTGATTTCATTCAGGCTAGAGGATCACCACATATACACGGCTTACTATGGCTAAATGATACACCAGTCTTCGCCGAAGGAGTACAGGATTCTGTGGATAGCTGTGTTTCATTTATTGATAAATTTATAACTTGCGAAAGGCGAAGCGATCAACACTACAAAGAATGCATGGGATACCAGGTCCACAAGCATTCTCATACTTGTTACAAAAAATCAGACAAGAGAGGAGGTTGTCGATTTGGGTTTCCAAGGCCACCTTTAAATTCAACTAGAATTCTAGCTCCACTTCCCCAAGGTAACGTATTTAATACGAAAAATTTATTTTAGTGAGGAGATGATTTGAGAGAGTCAGATTGATGATGTTTGATCATTTAATAGATTATAATAAGCAAGAGCGTGAAAAACATGTTGAGTTCTACCGATCCCTTCAAACCCGATTGACGGATATGGGAAGAGATTTCCAGGATGAAATACCGTTTGAAATATTTCTTGATAGCCTTGGAGTTACCGAAAAGGAGTACTTAAATGCCATTCGTTCAAGCATTAAGCGCCCAATGGTGTTCTTGAAGAGATCAACAAAGGAATGCTTCGTGAACAACTACAATTGCAAAATGATTGAAGCTTGGGGTGCCAATATGGATATACAATTTGTCTTGGACACTTATGCTTGCGCGCGATATTGTGCTGGATACATCACGAAACCAGAAGGAGGTCTTTCAAAGCTTCTCCAAGCCGCAACGAAGGAAGTCAAGCTAGGCAACTTGGGAATCCGCGATAAATTGAAGAGATTCGGCAACGTTCTAATCAATGGGGTCGAAATATCCGTTCAAGAAGCAGTGGCATTTATTCTTGGTATATCAATGATGCAATGCAGTCGACAAGTCATATATATAAACACATCTCCAGCGTGTGAAAGAATATCAATGCTGAAGAGTTACGAACAGTTATCTCAACTTTCGGATGATAGCGAAGACATATGCGCTCAAGGGTTGCTTGACCGCTACAAGCAGAGACCCAAGGATCTTGAAAGCGTCTGCCTCGCCTTTTTTGCCAGTAACTACGAATTTGAATCCCACAGCATGAACGCCGCACGAAATACTGATAATTGTGAAGTTCATGTACACCCTCCAACTGGTCAACCCGGTATTCCGTTCAAACGTTACAAACTTTTAGACGATAGCGGTTACTTGCGTGTCCGACGAGTGGCCAAAGTTGTGCGTTTCAGGAAATACTCAGAAAAGGCTGATCCATCGAATTTCTATCGTGAAAAGCTCATGCTTTTCGTTCCTTGGAGAAGTAAAACGACTGAATTGGTAAACGTAGATGTCAAAACCAAGTATGAATTGAATCATCCGGTTATCAAACTAAACTCAAATTTTGTGTATTTTCGTGATGAATCGGAGGAAGATTTGATAAGTGCGGCATTGGATGATCAAGACGAGCTTGAGGAAGATATTATGGCAGATGTCATCGACAATAATCAAGGGTTAGTAAGTGAAGAACCAAGAAGTGAATGCTTTGACGAACTTGAGACACGGGGTCCAAGAGTTGTTCATTTCCTTCCTCCAAAGCTTGTCGATGAATTTCATTATTTACAGCTCATGAGGTCATTGAACGACCGCCAAAGACGTTTGGTACTGCATGTGCTGCAACAATTGAAATCATCAAATTCAGCTTTTCACATATTCCTTCATGGTGGGGCTGGAGTGGGTAAAAGCCACACTATTAATGCAATAGTGCAGAGCATGCTTCGATGGCAAGCTACTTTACCCACCGGTAGCCCAGAAGACATACCGGTTATAGTAACAGCACCTACCGGAAAGGCAGCGTTCAATGTTTTTGGGATGACGCTTCACTGTGCTTTTAAAATTCCACCAACACAAAGCAGAACGATTGTGGACTTAAATGATAGTACCTTAAATACTCTTCGCGCAAAGTTTAAAGGTGTGAAGTTAATAATAATCGACGAAATATCGATGGTTAGTTCGAAGATGTTTTATCAAGTGGACCAACGCTTGCGTCAAATATATGCCTGCCAGGATCCATTTGGTGGCATCTCAGTCATTTGCGTAGGACATTTACGGCAGTTATCGCCAGTTGCTGGCTCCTTTGTCTTCAAGTCACCAAATCACACTCCACTGGCTGAACTCGTCGGGAATCCTCTTTGGGAATTATTTCAGTACTATGAATTAGTAGAAATTAAACGGCAAAGTGGACAGTTTGAATTCTGTAAAGCCTTGAATAATATGTCTGAAGGAACTATGGATGAAGCAGATATAGCTTTAATTTCATCCCGAGAGATTCCTGATAATTTTCAGTCACCACAGGATGCCATCCATTTGTTCTTTACAAACAAAGAATGTGACGACTTCAACAAACAAATGCATGCTTCAATGTCAACTGAAACGGCAGTTTCGACTGCATATGACAGAATTGAAGGTAAGTATTGCAAGATTTAATTCTGTATTGCGTTTAAGTAATGTCTGTGTATTTAGTGGTACAAGTTAAACTTTCATTCATTAGGTCATGCTTCGGCTTCTGCAAAACGCTCTCTAATGGAATTCGCCAAAAACCTTTCTGTTTCCCAATCCGATGGTTTGCGATATGAAGTGTCTCTGCAAGTTGATGCTATGTACTTCATTACAACGAATGTAGATGTTCAAGATGGACTTTTCAATGGAGCCACCGCTAAATTAAAGATGATTGAGTACGGCTCCAACTCACTGGGACAAAAAATACCAAAATGCGTGTGGTTGGATTTTAATAATCCTCTGATCGGTTGTGACGCCCGAACCAAAAGCAAGCGTTACCAACTTGCTAAAGGAATTGATTTGAATTGGGTCAAGGTAGAACGCGTCACTCGAAACCTGAAGAAGCGAGAAACTGATCTTTTGGCGATTGTTCGAAGTCAGATACCCATTACTGCTGCAAACGGAATAACAGTACACAAGTCACAAGGTTCATCCTTGGATTGCGTTGTTGTCAATTTAAAAAACCCTAAGAGGAATTCTAGGGAACTGTTGTACGTTGCATGCAGCCGAGCGACCCATTTGGAGCGTTTGTACATTGCAGGTTCTTTTCAACCGCCACCCTGTGCCATACGTGATCCAGTCAGTATCGAGATTGAACGTATGAAGCGCCATCCTCTCGAGTTCCATATGCGTTTTTTTCAAGATTCCACAGATGTACCAAAGATTTTCTTGCATAACGTGCAATCGTTTATACTTCACCGAGAGGATTTACTCGCGGATCAATGCGTCCAGGCTGCGGATTACATCGTACTATTGGAACCAAAAACTATATCTACAGATGACGTTGAATTGGACGGATTCGAGCTTATTCACCGACTAGATGCGCCATCCCATGCGTCTTCTGAAGGAGTTCTGCTTTTCGGAAAATGTAATCGCTACCTGTATTTTACCAGCATGCTTACCTTAACATTTACTCTACACATGCTACATATACCTTGGTTTATGTTCTAGGTGGACTTTCAACGCCTATCGCAGCATCATCTTACACCATACAGAAGAAAAAGAGCCATATGACGGTCCTTATGTGGAATGTGCATAATGTTCAGATTTGGACGATCTACAAGTCTCCACAGTTTCCTGAAAGCGACTTTTTGCTTCAGCTGGAAGAGATGTTAGAACCACGAAAGCGTACAATTATTATGGGTGACATGAATTTGAATATCCAGGAACAACCCACGCTTAATCGAGTAGAGCAAATAATTCATAACATCGGATTTTCTTTTAAGTTAGATCCTAACGAACCCGCTGAATCTGTAGCTCTTGCATGAAATTTAGAGCTCTCCCGTCAAACGTAAAGTCAGCCCGTCAAATTTATAGCTCTCCCGTGAAATCTATAGCTCTCCCATCAAATTTATAGCTCTCAGGTCTTATCTACACCTCTCCCGTCAAAGATTTAGCTCTCTTGTAAAACCTGTATTTCTACCGTACCTATTACTCCCCCGTTGAAACCATAGTTCTCCAGTCAAACCGAAAGCCCTTCCGTCAAACCTTTAGCTCTTCCGTTGAATGTATGCTCCAGCCTCTACTCTTCGAAGAGAGAGCAAAGCAATGGACAAAGAGAGCAAAGGTTCTATGAAAAAAGTTTCATCCTGTGCATACAAACTTCATAAGGGTGCTTAAAATTTCAAAAGGATGACGCCCTGAGCAAAGAAAATAGTGAAAGAATATCCAGAATAGTGAAAGAGCAGCCCAAAAAGTGAAAGAGGAGCCCAAAAAGTGAAAGAGCAGCCAAAATAGTGAAAAAGTAGCCAAAATAGTGAAAGAGCAGCCAAAATAGTGAAACAGCAGCCAAAATAGTAAAAGAGCAGCCAAAATAGTGAAAGAGCAGCCAAAATAGTGAGAGAGAGCAGCCAAAATAGTGAAAGAGCAGCCAAAAAAGTGAAACAGCCAAAATACTGAAAGAGCAGCCAAAATAGTGAAATAGCAGCCAAAATAGTGAAATAGCAGCCAAAATAGTGAAAGAGCAGCCAAAATAGTGAAAGAGCAGCCAACATAGTGAAAGAGTAACAACGATAGTGAAAAAGTATCCAAATAATGAAAGAGTATCGAAAGCTTTTGATCATTTTCGAAACTTTCATTTTGAAACACCGATGATACTTTTACGTTTTGCAAAAGCATCTGGACTGTACAGACAAACTTTGAGATTTATAGTTAAGATTATAGTTAATTGTAAGTTTTAACAGGCCATATAAAACATTGAATGTACATATGTTCCACTCACAAGCACACATCCAGCTGAGTAGGAAGCGAGTGGAAAGAGAAATGAAAAACACACACACGCACACATTCCAGTGGCTTAGTGGTATAGAGCGCGCGAGGGAGGAAGAGAATGAAATATTTAGCCTGAATATGATGGGTTAGGACACCAGTCCTAACCCATCCCACCCCAGTAGGATTGACAGCATGTTTGGGCTCAAAATTATAAGAAACATTGATAATACAAATATAAAAACCACTATAATAAACTTGTTAGAATTCTTGTCAGCGTCCATGTAAGATCTTCTGTAAATCATTACTACTGACCTGATAAGTAAAACAACTGCGACAAATACTGTTCTTATTCAATCTATAAGAATTAGAAAGTTAAAAGTAGAAGAATTTAAATCAGACATTAGGTCTAATTCTAAAAAGTATCTTATAGAGGAATTGTATAAAATATAGCAAAATGATGACCTTACCAAGAATATAATAAATAAACCAACAGATATATATAAACAAATTGAGATTGTTAATAAAGGTAGTTTCCTCTTCTTAAACCCCACAAATTTATATTTTTTATAAAATATATTAACTTAGATAATTAAATTTATAACCAAAAAAGAAAGGTTCAGAATAAAAATGTGAAGCACTAAATTATGTATTTCTGAGATCCTTAAAGGAATTAAAGTGAAATTATTTATGAAATGCTTTCCTTGGTGTGAAAATCTAAAGAAAAAAATAGTATAGCAGGCTACTATAAAAGAACCAGAAATTAGAAAAGGTATACAAAAGTAAGAATAACCAATCAAGGATACTATAAGAAAAATTTCTGAGAATAAGTTAACGGTAGGAGGTGCAGATATATTAGTAATTGAGATAAGAAATAAAAGTAATGAAGAACTTAAAATTAAATTTATTAAACCTTTATTTATATGTATGGATCGACTTCCTGTTCGTTCATAAACCATATTTACAAAGGAAAATATTCCAGATGAGCACATCCCATGGCCTAAAAGTATAAATAGACCCCCGACTACTCCAATATAGTAAGATCTGATTAACCCACAAAAGGCGAGTCCCATATGAGAGATTGATGAATAAGCAATTAAAGTTTTTATATCATTTCTTCGACAGCAGAACAGACCTACCAATAAGAGCGAAACTAACGCTAGAGAAAAAGCAATACACCCTCACTTTATGATTAAACTCTTTACTATAAAACTGAAACGAATAAATCCGTATCCCCCAAGCTTTAGTAGAACACCAGCCAAAATTATTGACCCAGACACAGGAGCTTCTACATGAGCTTTAGGAAGTCACAGGTGAAATAAGTAAAGAGGAAGCTTGATTATAAATGCTCCTATTATTATTCAAAGAAATAGTAATTCATGAAAGTTAAAGTTTAATGTTACTTCTGACCCATTCAGATCTATAAAGTGATGAATATTATTTCATGAAGATAAAAAAAAAATTATTAATAGTAAAGGAAGAGAGGCAAATATAGTATATATAAGAAAATATGAGGAGGCTTGAACTCGTTCCACCTGATACCCCCATCCTATAATGAGGAGTAGGGTGGGGATCAAGGAAAACTCAAAAAAAAAATAAAAAAAAAATATACTCTTTACTATAAATGTGACAATTAAGGTTAATAAAAGAACTGTAAGGATCCAGCTAAATAAACTAGGATTAGTATTATTTTTATAAATTAGTATTCTTGAAGAAATTATTAAGGGGGTAACCCATATACTTAAATATGAAAGGAAAAAGGATACTTCGTCACAGTACCCTCAGTATCTTATTTCTTGTAAGCACCAGCAAAAGTCTGTAATCAGAAATAGGGGCAACTGTATAAGTAAAATAACTGACTCAGATCATATAATTCGACTACAAAGTATAAGTAATAAAGAAATTACTGAAGCTATCATTTAGTTCGTAAATCTGAATAAAGAAATGTAGTCTGACCCATACCTTCGGCTTATGTTAACTAAAATTGATAGGCCCAAAGCCCCTTCACAGGCTGAAAATGTAATAAAAATTAGAGAGACAAAACCATTTATAGGAGAAGAAAGAATTAATAAGGCGAAGAATACTGATAATACCATAAACTCAAGACTAAGTAAAGCAATTAAAAAGTGCTTATTTTGTATTCTAAATATTAACAAGCCTCTAAAAAATCTAATAATAATAACCTTTAAAATGGCTTTTTTAGTTTCAATTAAAACGCTGCCCTTGTAAGTCAGAGATCTATAAATTTAGGAATAGCTCAGAGTTAAGAAGTCCTTCTTAAATTTAACTCCCAAAGCTAATATTATAATTTAATTAAACCCTGTATTTTAGAATTAGTGTATTTAATTAATATATTCTCTATAGTTTTTATTATATCTAATAACCCTATAACATTAGTTTTGTGCATTATTTTTAGTTCTGTAGTGTTTTGTTTTTTGATACACTCTTTGTTTTACACTTCTTGGTTTTCGTATATTTTATTCCTAGTATTTTTAGGAGGACTAATAGTTTTATTTATTTATATGTGCAGGATAGCCTCCAATGAATTTGTAAAGGTTGAATTAACAAACAAAAATATATTTGTATGTTTTACTCTGTCTTTGGTTATGCTATTGTGAAGAGAGCCTATAAAGCGAATAGATTTAAATGTTATCCTAACAGTGAGAAAAATATTTTTTTCAAATGTTTCTTTTATTGTAGTATTTACAATAGTTTATCTGTTATTAACCTTATTTGTTTGCGTAGTTATTTCAAAAAGTAAATACGGTCCAGTGCGAAGTAAAAAAAATTAAATGACAAGAATCCGTAAATCACACCCCTTAATTAAGATTATGGCAGGCTCTTTAGTAGATTTACCCTCACCTTCTAATATTTCTGCTTGATGAAACTTTGGATCACTTTTAGGGCTGTGTCTGATAACTCAGCTTGTAACAGGAATTTTTTTAGCCACGCACTATACTAGTGACGTTAGATTAGCATTTAACAGTGTTGTTTATATTATTCGGGACGTAAACTTTGGTTGACTGATCCGGATCCTTCATGCGAATGGGGCATCTTTTTTCTTTATTTGTCTATATATTCATGTTGGTCGAGGGATTTATTACTACTCATTTTTTCTTACAGAGACTTGAATGATCGGTGTAACTTTATTATTTTTGGTAATAGGAACCGCTTTTATAGGATATGTTTTACCTTGGGGACAAATATCTTTCTGGGGGGCTACAGTTATTACTAACCTTCTATCTGCTGTTCCTTACTTAGGCCCTGAAATAGTAAAATGAGTGTAAGGGGGTTCGCTGTGGATAATGCCACCCTAACTCGATTTTTTTCTATTCACTTTTTACTTCCGTTTATAGTCGCTGCCACTACAATAATCCATTTATTATTTTTACATCAAACAGGATCTAATAATCCTATGGGGTTAAGATCTAACTTAGACAAAATTTCTTTTCATCCATTTTTTACATTTAAGGATATCTTTGGGTTTGTATTAATAATTTGGACTCTTGTAGTTTTGAGCACGGTTAATCCTTATATGCTTGGAGACACTGAGAATTTTATTCCTGCCAACCCATTAGTCACACCTGTTCACATTCAACCAGAGTGGTATTTTTTATTTGCTTACGCTATTCTTCGGTCGATTCCTAATAAACTTGGAGGAGTAATCGCCCTAGTTATGTCAATTGCGATCTTATACACCCTTCCTTTTTTGTTTTCAAGTAAAGTACAGGGAAATCATTTTTCCCCCTTCTCCCAAATTTTATTCTGAACACTTGTTAGAAATGTAATTCTTTTAACTTGAATCGGAGCGCGACCCGTAGAAGATCCCTATATTTTAGTAGGTCAATTATTAACAGTTGAGTATTTTTTCATTTATCTATTAATCATGAGAGTAAAAGTAAACTGGGAGCTACTAATTTTAAAAAAACTATAACTAATTGGCTGAAAGTTTTAGGTATTTATCTTGAAAATAAATTATATAGGTTAGAGTCCTATATTAGTTATTCTTTTAAATTATAATTATATACAAGAACACATAATAGAGGATACTCAATGAGAATGGGAGGAAGCACTTTCAGGCTAAATTCATTTCAAAGGCATGGGATCGAATACAGCTGGATGTTTTATTTTTGCTTTTTTTTATCCATCGAGTATAAGTCTTTGAGTTGCAGCCATTTGGTTTTAACCTTCAATACATTATCACAAGTACGGGGTGAGCAGAGAATGCCTGTTTTTAGTATAATAGGTAGTTTGCCTTTACCTACCTATTTGAAACGACCGTTTCTTCAAACCTAACAACCTATTGATTCCTTTATCAATTTAATTTTTTTAAAATCCGCCAATTCCGTATTCGGTTACCCGTTTATTAATTGGCGGAGCCATTCTTAGAGGGGGTCGATGTTGTCTGTCTGTCGGTCTGTCTGTCTGTCTGTCTGTGCGCACGATAACTCACGAAAGGATGCATGTATTTGCATGAAATTTTCAACAAAGATGTTTATACGGTAGGGCATCATCGCTATTGATTTTCAGCCATATTGGTTAACTAACATAGGAGTTATAGATAATTAAAGTTAATTGTAAGTTTCAAGTAGCCATATGATACATTGAATGTACATATGTTCCCTCACAAGCACACATCCAGCTGAGTAGGAAGAGAGTGGAAAGAGAAAGGAAAAACACACACACGCACACATTTCAATGGCTTAGTGGTATAGAGCGCGCGAGGGAGGAAGAGAGAGGCACGGGATCGAATACAGCTGAATGTATTATTTTTGCATTTTTTGTATCCATCGAGTTTAAGTCTTTGAGTTTCGGCCATTGAGTTTTAACCTTTAATACATTATCATGAGTACGGGGTGACCAGAGAATGCCTGTTAATAGTAAAATAGATAGTTTGCCTTTAAATATCTATTTGAAGCTACCTTTTCTTGAAACCTTACAACCTATTAACTCCTTTATCCATTTAATTTTTTCAAAATCAGCCAATTCCGTATTCGGTTACCCGTTTATTAATTGGCGGAGCCATTCCTAGAGCGGGTCGGTGATGTCTGTCGGTCTGTCTGTCGGTCTGTCGGTCTGTCTGTGCGCACGATAACTCACGAAAGGATGCATGTATTGGCATGAGATTTTCAATAAAGGTGTTTAAACAATAGGGCATCATCGCTATTGATTTTGAGCCACATTCGTTAACTAACTTCGGAGTTATAGATAATTATAGTTAATGGTAAGTTTTAACAGGCCATATAAAACATTTAATGTACATACGTTCCACTCACAAGCACACATCCAGCTGAGTAGGAAGAGAGTGGAAAGAGAAAGGAAAAACACACACACGCACACATTCCAGTGGCTTAGTGGTATAGAGCGCGCGAGGGAGGAAGAGAGAGGCACGGGATCGAATACAGCTGGATGTCTTATTTTTGCATGTTTTTTATCCATCGAGTATAAGTCTTTGAGTTTCAGCCATTGAGTTTTAACCTTCAATACATTATCACAAGTACGGGGTGACCAGAGAATGCCTGTTTTTAGTATAATAGATAGTTTGCCTTTACCTATCTATTTGAAGCGACCGTTTCTTCAAACCTAAGAACCTATTGATTCCTTTATCCATTTAATTTTTTTAAAATCCGCCAATTCCGTATTCGGTTACCCGTTTATTAATGGGCGCAGCCATTCTTAGAGCGGGTTCGATGTTGTCGGTCGGTCTGTCGGTCTGTCTGTCCGTCTGTGCGCACGATAACTCAAGAACGGATGCATGGATTAAAATAAGATTTACAACACAGGTGTATATGCTACAGGGGACCATCACTATTGAATTTGAGAATTTTTGAATAATTATTTTCAGAGTTTTTAATAATTAAAGCGCGAATAGTCATCACTTACTATGCAATTACATACGTTCCAGTCGCAAGCACAGCTACGCTCAGCACGCAGAGAGTGGAAAAGAGAAAGGGAAGTTGCGCACAAGCACACAGTCCAGTAGCTGGCGGGTGGAACAAAACTCGGAAAAAATATAATGTATGCAAGGAATTAGTCGTGTGGACCAGTGGTAAGCGTACGTGATTGAGCAAGGGAGGATGGGGGATAGAATACCGGGTGACGCATTATTTTTGCAGATTTCTAATCGTGGAGTTCAATCTGGTAGTTGAGTTTCCGCCATAAATTATTTCTGCTTTGTATGGCGTGATTAGAGATTTCCCTTTTTAGCTATGTGGTTGTATTTCCCTTTATGCTACATCTAATTTAAATATCTGTCAGTTTTTAAAGCGATTGCTTGAAATTGAATATGTACATACTGTGCGGTAAGCTTTTGGAGGAAACATAACTACAATTCTAATAATCCTTTCCAATAATCCTTTCCAATAATCCTTTCCAATAATCCTCTCGATTGAAACGTTTTCTAAATCTGCAACTAATGATATAATTATCTTTTCCAATAATCCTCTCCAAATTTAATCGTTTCTAAATCTGCGCCCATTCCGTATTCGGTTAACCGTTTATTAATGGGCGGAGCCATTCCTATAACGGGTTGAGTGACGTCCGTCGGTCCGTCTGTCCGTCTGTGCGCACGATAACTCACGAACGGAATGACGGATTGACATTATATTTTCAGAATAAGTAGTTAACCCACCCAGGACCATCCCTATTGAATTGTGCCCATATTGATTAATTAACACCAGAGTTAAAGATAATTTAAGGGTCAATTAGCTATCTGTTACATGGATATACATAGGTTCCACTCACAAGCACGCTCAGCAGGCAGCGAGTGAAAAAGAGAAAGGAAAGGAGCGCACAAGCACACAGTCCCGTAACTAGCGAGTGGAACAATACTACAAGGAAAACAGGTTCTCTCGTTCACACTCTCCTGACTTAGTGGCTAGAGCTTGCGAGGGAAGAGGAGTTAGGTGCGCGTTCGAATCCCGGCTATATACACGTTTTTTGCATACCATTCACATCAAACCATTGAGTTTTAGTCATTTAGTTTGGTCCATTGAGTTTTAGCAGTATAGTAATTCTAAAGATTACGGGGCGATAAGAGAAATTCCTTTTTCGAGCATACAACATTCTAGTTAGTATTAAATCATGGATTAATTGTTATTATGAAATCGTAAACTTCTATAAATACTATCAATCCGACGTTATTAAATCAAGCTCCGCCCATTGCATATTCGGTTGCCCGTTTATTAATGGGCGCAGCCATTCTTACAGCGGGTTCGATGTTGTCGGTCGGTCGGTCTGTCTGTCTGCCCGTCTATGCGCACGATAACTCAAGAACGGATGCATGGATTTACATTAGATTTAGAACACAGATGTATATGCTACATGGGACCATCCCTATTGAATTTCAGAATTTTTGAATAATTATTTTCAGAATTATTAATAATTATAGCGAGATGAGTCATCACTTGCAATGCAATTACATACGTTCCAGTCTCAAGCACAGCTACGCTCAGCAGGCAGAGAGTGGAAAAGAGAAAGGGAAGTAGCGCACAAGCACATAGTCCAGTAGCTGGGGAGAGGAACAAGTGTCGAAAGAAATATTATTATTACAAGCAACAAGTCGCGTGACGTAGTGGTTAGAGCGCGTGTTGTAAAAGGGAAGGACAGGGGATCGAATCCAGTTCTACTCTTTATGTATTTGGTTGTATTTTACTTTATGCTACATCAGATTTATCTTACCTATCAGATGTTAAAGTGATTGAATAATTATCTTTTCCAATAATCCTCTCCACTTGAACGTTTTCTAAAGTTGCGCCCATTCCGTATTCGGTTAACCGTTTATTAATGGGCGGAGCCATTCCTATAACGGGTTGAGTGACGTCCGTCTGTCCGTCTGTGCGCACGATAACTCACGAACGGAATGACGGATTGACATTATATTTTCAGAATAAGTAGTTAATCCACCCAGGACCATCCCTATTGAATTGTGCCCATATTGATTTATTAACACCAGAGTTAAAGATAGTTTAAGGGTCAATTAGCTATCTGTTACATGGATATACATAGGTTCCACTCACAAGCACGCTCAGCAGGCAGCGAGTTGTGACGTTATGCTCTCTTTCTCTAACTATATCTCCTATGGTTCCCTACTATTTATGAACGCAGGCTAGAAAGATGAGAAAAGCACATAGGTCAACTGATTCTATTCCAAAATTAGTATTTATTTAACTTTACCCTTTAATGACTAATTAAAGCCTAAGTTAAATACTCTAGCCTTACTTAACTAACTTCTTAGCTCTTACACTAATCCTTAGCATATGGCTAACTTCTAAATCTTAATTAAACCTTCCTAATTAATTACTCATAATTAATATAGCTCTTAGGGAGAACACAAAACCTTAGGCGGACTGAAACACCTATTAACTTTCACAATATTTAACCTTTAACTGTAGTTTTCCTAATTTCCTTTAAGACTCAAGATAACACACATCTATCCTCTTCAATAGCAAAACCACGTCTCTTGTCTCATGGGATTTTGCCATGAGGTTTGCTATTCTATAACACACATTTTACATATGCCTGTAACCGGCGTCCCAGCTACGGCGTCACACACACATTCATTCATACGCTGTCATAGTTTATTCTATCATAGCTATTCACACGGAGTAGAGCAAGACGCATACTACGTCTACCTCTTGATCCAGGCTTACACTAAAGTTCCGCTCATCCTTAGCGACAACTGCTATGATTTAATATTACTTACCTTTAACCTTAATTATTAAATCTCCTGAGCAGCGGGTGATAATAAGAGTAGTATCATTCGAAAGCTCAGATTTTACTCTACATTTGACAACTTTCAATATTCGGGGCAATTCGAAAAAGTTTCGAGATATTCGAAGGTGAAGAATTGTTGTCGTGTTATTACGCTAGCCGTAAGGAACAACGACAAAATACATACTTACTATACCTTCCTTAACACTAGTTCTTACAAATATCCCCCCCGAAACTGTGCTTCGGGGATTTCCCTGAAAGCACTAGTTTCTTACAAAATTAAGAACTAAACCACAAAAAACTATAAGGAACTTGCATCTTCAGCGCTCAATTTACCATTCATGCTAGCAATAAAGGATGCCTACGATAAAAACAGGTAAGTTATTACAAGTTTGCTCCAGAGACGCGGGGACTATAGGGTCAGGTTAATCGCAAATCGTCTACTTTTAAAACCCTGGCGGTCGGAAAGTGACCCTCTTGTCCAGCGGTTAAATGGTATTGATTATTGAGTTGCCCAAAACATTACCCCATCACTAAAACTACCATAGCGTTAGCTGCGCTCCGAGACCGAAGAGTAGGACTTACGGCTTACAATGCAGCACAACCGACATTTAAACGAGAAGACACGAGTTCCGAATCAATGAAATTAATTGACTATAAATAAGACCAACAGGAGGGATAAGAGTAATAATAGCTGTATAGGTTAGCATTCAAGTATCACTAAACAATTCTCTTAAAATATTTGGTATAATTGACCCGATTACCTCTCGTTACCCTTTTCTCAACCGCAGGTTGAGTTACACGCGTTTTCGCAGCTGCCGGAGCAGGCACAACAGTAACTTCCTCAAGCCCAGGAGTTTCAGTAACTGCAGTCTGACTAATTCGATTGCCCTGACTAACATTACTTACGCTACTTTCTAAAGTTACACTAGTATTATCCATAACTGGTACAGTACAATCATTTGAACAAGTAGGAGGGGGAACATTACAGCTTTGTTGAGGGGACGATGTTGAGGGTATTTCATTGACAGCTTTACCGGAAGAAACACTTTCTGAAGACACTGACACTTGACAGTTTGAAGACTCAGTAGAACGTCGAAGAGTGTAGGGCCGAAGGTGACCAACATGGAAATTACCGAGGGGGGTTCCATCAACCGGGGAAATAAGTCTGTAATTGAGGGGGGAAACTTGTTCCGTGACGATAGCATGACCGTTAAATTTCTTCGCGAATCCTTGGACCACCCCTTTATCTTTACTGGACAGTGTAAAAGATTTGTAGATGACCAGATCACCAGGCTTGTAGCTCACATCCCGGTGGTGCTTATCGTAGTGGTCCTTTTGCTGTTTCTTCATGTGGTCCGACCGTTGACGCACATAAGAAAGTATCCTCTCGTACTCTTCGTGAGTTTTCGCATCCGGGAACACAGGTTCATCTGACAGCTGTTCGGAAACTGGATCTAAATAATTCTCAAACGGATGGCGAAACTCGCGATTAAACATTAAACGACTGGGAGTGCACCCAGTCGTACAACTGACCGAAGAATTTAGCGCGTAGCGGAACAGGTGCAAGTATTCGGCCCACCTGTTATGGCTCTTATCGATCACATAGCTAGAAATCATGCGCTTAATGTCGCGATTATGGCGCTCAGTAAAATTAGATTGCGCGCGATACGTACAAGAATATATGTGTTTAATACCCCACTTTTTAGCTAAATCCTCGAACACATTACCGCGGAATTGAGGTCCATGATCCGTAGTCACCGTCTTAGGAGGTCCATAGCGAGTCCACAGCTGTTCCTCAAGGATCTTTTCGATTGTCTCAGCCCTCGCGTTCCGTAGTGGCACAATTTCGTCGAACTTGGTGAAATTGTCCGTGACCACGAGTATCCACTTAAAACAGCCAACAGCCGACTTCGGGTAGGGGCCCATCAGGTCCATGTAGACGTTCGTCCAAGGGTCTTTAGGAGATGACATCTGCATAAGTCCGGCGGGCTTCTGATTGTCGTAGCGCTGCCGTTGACACACATCGCATGACTTGACGTACGCTTCCACAGCTTTCCGTAACTCCGGCCAAAACGCCTTCGCCTGCACCTTCCGGAAGGTCCGTTCAACGCCTTGATGACCAGCCAAAGGTTCGTCGTGGAAGATCCGCAGAACTGTTTCACGTAGAGCTGTTGGAATATACGGCCGAAGATGGGTACCAGCCTTATGGTACACGATTCCGTCGATGCACTTAAAGTCCGGGCTCAAATCCTCCGACGCTTGCGGGCACAAAGCGTCTGAAGATTGTCCGGCACGAAGCTCGTCCTTCGAGAGATGACAGGACAGCTGACTAACGAGAATCTGATGTGGAATATCGGCGTAATCGGGGTCTTGATCGACAAAAGAGTCCAATTCCTGGAGTGTGATCCTGGACAAGGCATCGGCGGCGTGGTTGTCTTTACCCTTGATGTACTCGATGCAAGGGCTCCACTCCTGAAGTCTACGCGCCCACCTCATCAACTTTTCCGAGTTGTTCCGCATCGAGTACAACCAAACCAACGCTTTGTTGTCGCACTGGATTACGAACTGTTGACCATCCAGTAATTCCTTCATCCTGTCCAGGGCCCACATTATGCAGAGGCATTCCCGCTCCGACGTGGAGTAGTTCCTCTCAGCTTGCTTAAGTGTCCGACTGGCACAGGCGATGATCCGCTCTCGTCCTTCCTGCTCCTGCAGCAAAACCGTTCCGATGGCGACGGAGCTGGCGTCCGTTCGTAGAATGAAGCGTTTGCTGAAATCCGGAATGGCGAGGGTGATGTCTTCCATCATGGCAGTTTTGGTCGCGTCAAACGATCACTGCTCTTGCTCACCCCAGGTGAACCTTACGTCTTTCCTCCGAAGACGATTTAAGGGTTCTATGAGCCTCGAGTAGTCCGGAATGAACTGCAGGTACCAACCAGTCATCCCTAGGAAAGATGCTAACTCCCTCTTGGACTTAGGAGCTGGGAAATCTCGGACCGCGGTGAGATACCCAGGATCTTTCCTTATCCCTGTGGCTGAAACTACATGTCCAAGTAGTTTCACCGATGTTCGACCAAACTGACACTTCTTCTCGTTGACGGTGACATGGGCCTCTCTCAGCTTCTGCAGAACCTGACGAAGATGCTGCAGATGTTCCCCGAACGATGAGCTGAAGATCACGATGTCATCGATGTAGACGTAGACGAATTTTCCGATGAACGGGTCAAGGATGGATGTCATCAAGCGCTGGAACGTTGCCGGAGCGTTACACAGACCGAAGGGCATCACTTTCCACCGATACAGCTGTTTGTCGGTGCTGAAAGCTGTGTAATCCCGCGAGGCTTCGTCGATTTACACTTGATAGTACCCCTTCTGGATGTCCATAGTGCTGAGGTAGTTGGCATTTTTCAACCTACGTAGCAACATCTGGAGGACCGGAAGAGGGAAGTTTTCCTTGACCGTACGCTGATTCAGAAAACGAAAATCGATCATAACACGCCAGTCCTCCGACGCGGAATTCGTTTTCTTCTTCACGAAGGCCGGAGAAGAATAGGCACTTGATGACTTCTCGATCAAGCCCATCTTTTCCAACTCCAGGCACTTCGCATCCATGATGGCAGATTTCGGCGGCGTCATCTTATACGGTCGGATCTTGAACGGTGTTCCATCGGTGAGCTTGATGACATGCTTGACCATATTCGTCCGTCCCAGCCGGTCAGTAATGACATCTTTGAAGGCGTCCTGCAGCATCCTCAGGCTCTTCGTTTGGGTCTCCTCCAGAGACCGCAAGGCCGATGCTGAAACTCCTCCCGAAGCGATGAAATTATGAAGAACACTTGGCGAGTCCCGGAACCAATACCGATTTAAGCCCAAGTCGATCACTAACCCGGCAGCACGAATGAGGTTTCCTCCAGCAATCAGTTGAATGGCTCGCGGCAAAACAACAAAATCAACATTAACCCCACGACCGTGAACACTGACGAATAAGTTCACCATACCCAATGGTGGGCACTCTGTCCCGTCAGCTAACGTAACTGCGCCGAAAATCCAAGGTGACAAGGGGCGATGGCCGATCCTATCCGCAGAAATCAACGACACCGTCGCACCAGTATCACACAATCCAAGTACCCTCTCTCCGAGAAGCTCCATCGGCAGCTGAGGGAGGCCACCGTAGGACAAGGTCGCTGTAAGGGGAACCGAATGTTTGCCCGAAGCATTTGGTTCCCTTAGCAGTTTTCCGGCTGCGACGTTGGAGAGGGGCTGCATGTTCCAGGAGTGCAGGTCGACCCTTTAGCGGCGGCAGCATACGAAGATGGAGTTTGCACGGGGGACGACGCTGCAGCCACCAACGTCAACGTTTCCGGGCACGCCACAGCTATATGCCCAGCTTTCCCGCATCGAAAACAAAGGCCGCGTTGCGGTGCTCGAGATCGTCCAACAGCTGTTCCCGGCTTAGCATTCGGTTTTCCAGCCGTAGGAGGAGCACTCTTTGCTTTTCCAGAGGGAGGAGGCGTCTGCTTCGTTGGATGAGCTGCTTTCCAGCTTTCTTCGAGTTGAGTCCCCAAACTGACCATCGCGTCGAAATCCGGCATAGTAAGCAGCGAAGAGAGCAGACCCGGTTGGATAACGGGTCGAGCACGATTCGCGACGAACTCCATAGCTCTGGCTTCCGTTGTCGATGGATCCAAGTTGATCAAGTCGAGATACATCCGTTGCGCGAAGAGGGCAAAGTCCTCTGCTTCCTTCTGACGCTTGACCACGAGTTTCTCGTATTGGCGATCCTTATTCGTCCCAGACGCAGCATAATTAAGGAAAGCCTCCCGAAAAGCTGTCCACGTCGAAACAGTTTGCTTCTTCCGCGCCCACCAGATCTTCAGACCAGCGTTGTTCTCGAAGCACTCGGTGAGATGAAGGAGCATGTCGGTAGCGTCGAGTCGTTTTCGGGCCATGTACGATTCCAGCTCCCGCAGGAAGGATTCAGCAGTTTCCACCGATGGGTTGAACTGAGGAATCTTGATCTTGCTGAGGAACGGGGCGTACGCCGACTGCACCGGCCGAGGTGGAGGGGATGGTGACCACTCTTCCGAAGACATGCCTTTCGTCCCACGTAGAGCGCGACAATCGGCGCGAACCGGCGGGGATTCGCATTCCACACTCCTAAGGCGGTCCAAGCGCAGCAACATCTCAGCTTCTGATAGATCCGGAGAGGCGGACCGTGACGAACTCCGACTGGACTGAGCCTCTAGCTTTTCCTCCAGTTCCGCTAGCTTGTTCGCAACCCGTTCCTGGAAAACTGAGAACCCAGCAATTGAACCTGATAACGTTTGGACGGAAGTATTAAGTACCTGAAGGGTACTCGACAAACCGTTGACGTTCGTCGATATCTGTCGTACATCCGCAGCGAGGTCGTGACATTTGCGGTCCGCAAGTGTCGCAACGTCCTGCAGCGCATCCAGGAGCTCGTTCTTATTCTCCAGGATCTTCCGGAGCAGCCGCTGCTTGTGGGCATCAACATAATCATTTGAGCACGGCGTTGGGGGTCCACGACGACGACGCCTCCGTACGTTAAAACGTACGGGAGAGTCTCTGCAAGAATCCACATCTCCAGCAGGTCGAGGACGGGAGTTCCGAGGGGCCGGAGGCGGAGGTACAGGTGCTTCCACAACGGGTACAACGTTGGCTACAGGTGCGACGGGTGCCGGCTGGCGAGCAGGGTCAGTACCATTGTGTTCTGACAACACCGATACGACGAATACTAGGAAGCAGGCAGACAAGAAGCAACCCCACAGCAGTAACCCAGCCTGTGTCCATGACAGCTCTGCAAAAGTCGTAAAAGAGCACGCGATCTCGAACCAAGAATTAAACAAAACCTCAAAGAGCATGTTAAATACCGCAAGTAGTCGGGCGACTACAAAATCCGCAAAAGAGGTCATGATATGACCGATCCAACGCGCACAATTAGAAGAATACTATTCTAACACTAATTGCTAAGTTAGTTAATGCTGAAATCACTAATTGGAACTAGATTTCGGCACCATTTGTGACGTTATGCTCTCTTTCTCTAACTATATCTCCTATGGTTCCCTACTATTTATGAACGCAGGCTAGAAAGATGAGAAAAGCACATAGGTCAACTGATTCTATTCCAAAATTAGTATTTATTTAACTTTACCCTTTAATGACTAATTAAAGCCTAAGTTAAATACTCTAGCCTTACTTAACTAACTTCTTAGCTCTTACACTAATCCTTAGCATATGGCTAACTTCTAAATCTTAATTAAACCTCTCTAATTAATATAGCTCTTAGGGAGAACACAAAACCTTAGGCGGACTGAAACACCTATTAACTTTCACAATATTTAACCTTTAACTGTAGTTTTCCTAATTTCCTTTAAGACTCAAGATAACACACATCTATCCTCTTCAATAGCAAAACCACGTCTCTTGTCTCATGGGATTTTGCCATGAGGTTTGCTATTCTATAACACACATTTTACATATGCCTGTAACCGGCGTCCCAGCTACGGCGTCACACACACATTCATTCATACGCTCTCATAGTTTATTCTATCATAGCTATTCCCACGGAGTAGAGCAAGACGCATACTACGTCTACCTCTTGATCCAGGCTTACACTAAAGTTCCGCTCATCCTTAGCGACAACTGCTATGATTTAATATTACTTACCTTTAACCTTAATTATTAAATCTCCTGAGCAGCGGGTGATAATAAGAGTAGTATCATTCGAAAGCTCAGATTTTCCTCTACATTTAACAACTTTCAATATTCGGGGCAATTCGAAAAAGTTTCGAGATATTCGAAGGTGAAGAATTGTTGTCGTGTTCTTACGCTAGCCGTAAGGAACAACGACAAAATACATACTTACTATACCTTCCTTAACACTAGTTCTTACAGAGTGAAAAAGAGAAGGGAAAGGAGCGCACAAGCAGACAGTCCCGTAACTAGCGAGTGGAACAATACTCGAAGGAAAACAGATTTTCTCGTTCACACTCCCCTGACTTAGTGGCTAGAGCTTGCGAGGGAAGAGGAGATAGGCGCGCGTTCGAATCCCGGCCACACACACGTTTTTTTGCATACCATTCCCATCAAACCATTTAGTTTAGTCATTTAGTTTGGTCCATTGAGTTTTAGCAGTATAGTAATTCTAAAGATTACGGGGCGATAAGAGAAATTCCTTTTTACAGCAAATACGAGCATACAACATTCTAGTTAGTATTAAATCATGGATTAATTGTTATTATGAAATCGTAAACTTCTATATATACTATTAATCCGAGGTTATTAAATCAAGCTCCGCCCATTGCATATTCGGTTGCCCGTTTATTTTCAGAGTTCTTGATAATTACAGCGTGATGCGTCATCACTTACAATGCAATTATATACGTTCCAGTCGCAAGGACAGCAACGCTCAGCACGCAGAGAGTGGAAAAGAGAAAGGGAAGTAGCGCACAAGCACACAGTCCAGTAACTTACGAGTGGAACAAGACTCGAAAGAAACATAATGTATGCAAGGAACTAGTCGTGTGGCCTAGTGGTAAGCGCACGTGATAGAGCAAGGGAGGATGGGGATCGAATACCGGGTGACGCATAATATTTGCAGATTTTTAATCAGAAAATTTAATCTGGTCATTCAGTTTGCGCCATAAATTATTTCTGCTTTGTATGGGGTGATAAGAGATTTCCCTTTTTGCCGGTTTGAAAAATAGGCTAATGCGAATCTATTAGAATCTATATAAATCTACTATATATCCGAAAAATGAACATAGTATATACTATGGGGCGGAATCGCTTTTGCGTACGGTGAAAGCCGTTAACAATTTGACATTTTAGCTATATACTAGTAGATGTAGATTAAATATATAGAGAATATCTATTAGAATCTATATAAATCTACTATATATCCGAATAATGAACAAAGTATATACTATGGGGCGGATTCGCTATTGCGATCGGTGAAAGCCGTTAACAATTTGACATTTTAGTTATATACTAGTAGATATACTTGATACATAAATATTATTTTCAATAGAATCTATTTAGATTTACTAAATAGGCAAAATGTTGTATATACTATATAGTATGGGGGGGAATCTCTATTGCGATTGGTGAAAGCCGTTAACAATTTGCCTTTTATAGTCCAGTTTCTGCTGTAGATATACTTAAAAAAGGCATTTGTTAGAAATGGTACGATAAGGTGATGTTTATTTAAATAATTTCTTACATTATTGCAGAAAAACTAATTCCAATATTGTAATATACAGCGCCCGCACTCCTGTAGTGTCGTATATTCCTAGTAGTTACCGCAGGAACGCTGCAAATGTAACGCGGAAAATGTAAATCAGACGGATAGATGCATACTCATTTTTGCCGGTTTGAAAAATAGGCTAATGCGATCGGTGAAAGCCGTCCACAATTCGACATATTGGTTATATACTAGTAGATTTACTTGAGATATACAGTATATATTGAATAGAATCAATTAAAAACTACTAATATCCAAAATTATGTATATACTATATAGTATGGGGCGAAATCCATATTGCGATCGGTGAAAGCCGTCCACAATTTGACATTTTAGTTATATACTAGTAGTTTTACATGAGATATACAGTATATTTTGAATAGAATCAATTAAAAACTACTAATATCCAAAATTATGTATATACTATATAGTATGGGGCGAAATCCATATTGCGATCGGTGAAAGCCGTCCACAATTTGACATTTTAGTTATATACTAGTAGTTTTACATGAAATATACAGTATATATTGAATAGAATCAATGAAAAACTACTAGTATCCAAAATTTAATATGTACTATATAGTATGGGGCGAAATCGCTATTGCGATCGGTGAAAGCCGTCCACAATTTGACATTGTAGTTATTCACTAGTAGTTTTACATGAAATATACAGTATATATTGAATAGAATCAATGAAAAACTGCTAGTATCCAAAATTTAATATGTACTATATAGTATGGGGCGAAATCCCTATTGCGATCGGTGAAAGCCGTCCACAATTTGACATTTGACATGAGCTATTGCGGTCGTTGATTTGCCTTTCATAGTCCAGTTTTGCCGTAGCTATAGTCAAAAAAGACATTCGTTAGAAAGGGTACAATAAGGAGATTCTTATCGCAATATTTTAGTACTTTCTTACATGATTGCAGGAAAACTAAATCTAATATTGCAATACACAGCGCCATCTCTCCTGTAGTGTCGTCTATTCCTAGTGTCTAGCGGAGGAAATGCTGCGAAGGTAACAGGAAAATCAGACGGATAGATTAATACACGTTTTTCCAACATGCAATTTTTAGGGTTCGAATACCTATACATACCATTACCGCTCACCAGATTTACTGTTACTGTGTTACATGCATTTCCAAAATTTACGCGTTCATTCTAATAATTTTTGAATTTGAAACAATTTCGCACTACGGTGGAATAACGAGAAAGTTAGCAAAACTGATGAGTGTGCACAAGCAAATTTGCGCGCCATTGCAGTACATACAACGAGTAATAGTAACGAGCAAGATACCATGGTGATATGAAAGCATTGATCCGTCATCTGAAGTTTATGCTTTTTTGCATAATTTCTTTACTTACGTGTCTTCCAGGTACTAAAATGTATTTCAAACCGGCAGAATGGGATAGCTTCTATCCTGCTCCAATTTTTACAACATGCAATTTTACAGTTCGAATACGTATACATACCATTACCGGTCACCAGATTTACTGTTGTAGTGTCTTAGTTACATGAATTTCCAAAATTCACTCATTCATTCTTCTGATTCTTGAATACCAAGAAAGTTGGCGATAATGATGAGTTTGCAGAAGCAAATCTGTGCGCCATTTCAGTACATAGCAGTAACGAACGAGATACCATGGCAGTCAGTAATCATCACATACATCATTTACATGTAATGTACATATATTCCAGTCACAAGCACAGCTCAGCAGGCAGAGAGTGGAAAAGAAAAAGGGAAGTAGCGCACAAGCACACAGTCCCGTAGCTAGAGTGTGGAACAAGACTGGAAAGAAAAGTAAATATAGTTTAACTATGCGTATTTACACGTTTCCGATCACATATTTGCACTATTTACCAAGAATTACAATTTATACTAGCCTTGCTACCCGGCTTCGCCCGGGGGTTGTGTGGTACGAAAACTGGAATGCGTCAAATCAAAGCTCTTCGATCGAAAGTTTCGCTCTCACATCGAATGTTTACCTCTCCCGTCGAATCATTATCTCACCCATCATCTTAAGATCTCGCGTCAAACCTGTAGCCTATGATTTCAGCCCATAGCTCTCCCGTCAAACATGTAGGCTATAATTCCCAACACATAGCTCTCCCGTCAAAACTGTTGCCTATGGTTCCGAACCTATAGTTCTACTTCAAACCTACAGAATATGGTGCTATCACCTAGAGGATTCGGGAAAAACTATTGATTTGACTAACAATGAATTGAAATATTGACGTTTCCGTCCGATGTAAAGCTCTTCCGCCAAACGTATAGTTAAACACATAGTTATGGGGGTTCCGGGGAACGAAAATAATAAAAACTGGAATGCTCGCCGGTCGAATGTTTAGCTCTCACATAGAATGTTTAGCTCCCACACAGAATGTTTAGCTCTCCCGTCGAATGTTTTGCTATCCCGTCAAATCTTTAGCTCTACCGTCAACCAATCAACCCCCCTGTCGATCAAAAAGCTATCCCCTCAAAACTGTATCGTATGGTTCCAAACCATTAGCTCTACCGTCAAACCTATAGTTCTCCTGTCGAATGAATAGTTCTCCGCTGAATCTTTTAGCTCGTACGCCTTGCTATACGGCTACGCCCGGGGGTTGTCGGTTTGGAAAACTGGAATGCATTCCCGTCAAATATTAAGCTCTCCAACAGAATGTTTCGCTCTCACATCGAATTTTTAGCTCCCCCGTCGAATCTTTAGCTCTCCCGTCGAATATTTATCTCATCCGTATAATCTTTAGCTCGCCCGTCGAATATTTGGCTCTGCCGCCATTTCTTTAACTTTCCATCGAATTAATAGCTTACCCGTCCAATCTTTAGCTCTCAGGTCAAACCTGTAGCCTATGATTCTAAACGCATACCTTCCTCGTCAAACCTGTAGCCTATGATTCCAAATCCCCTACCTCTCCCGTCAAACCTGTTGACTATGGTTACAAACCTATAGCTCTCACGTCCATCCTATAGTTCCATTCCCTTAATCACTTTCACGGCTTTCCAGTTTCACTATCAAGTTACCCGAACCCAAAGCTCAAATCTATGGCCAAACCTATAATCAAACATATAGTGAAACCTATAGAACCCCTCCGAATGAAAGTGAAAAAGGGAAACTGGAAAGCCGTGAAAGTGAATAAGGGAATGGCACACACAGACAATAAAATTTCCTGTTATACGTATAGCCCTTCTGACAAAAGCAAAGCTCTCCAGTCAAACATATAGATAGACTAGCTTTGCTACCCGGCTTTGCCCGGGGGTTCTGTGGTACGAATACAACTAAACTCCCGTCGAAGCTTTACCTCTGTTGTCTATTCTTTAACTCATCTGTCGAACCAATAGCAATAGCTCTCCCGTCATACCTGCAGCATATAGTTCCAAACCTATAGTTCTGTCGCCGAATCAATAGTTCTGCCGTCGAATCAATAGTTCTGCCGTCGAAACAATAGTCCTCCCACCAAACGCAATGCTCTCCTGTCGATATGTCGAAATGGATCCATCGAATACATAGCTCAGACATATGGTCAAACCTAAAGCTCAGACATATGGTCAAACCTAAAGCTCAGACATATGGTCAAACCTAAAGCTCAGACATATGGTCAAACCTAAAGCTCAGACATATGGTCAAACCTAAAGCTCAGACATATGGTCAAACCTAAAGCTCAGACATATGGTCAAACCTAAAGCTCAGACATATGGTCAAACCTAAAGCTCAGACATATGGTCAAACCTAAAGCTCAGACATATGGTCAAACCTAAAGCTCAGACATATGGTCAAACCTAAAGCTCAGACATATGGTCAAACCTAAAGCTCAGACATATGGTCAAACCTAAAGCTCAGACATATGGTCAAACCTAAAGCTCAGACATATGGTCAAACCTAAAGCTCAGGAATATGGTCAAACCTAAAGCTCAGACCTACAGCCAAACCTATAGCTCAGACCTATAGTCAAACCTGTATCCCCTCCGAATGAAAGTGGGACACCGTGAAAGTGAAAATGGAAGTGAAAAGGGGAATGACACATACAAACTTTTAGATTTATAGTATAAGATAGATTAGATTTATTGATTTGAGCGTGTTGAGCTCCTTCAATATCTCAGTCAAACATATAGTTCTTACACTGCATATTATTCATAAATCAGATCAGTGGTAGGGCCGGCCTGAATCGTTTTCTTAACCCCTTTTATGTTTCCTATTCTTCAATTAGGGTTCGGGGTTTCACTGTATTAGAGAAATTCTTTTGTCAAGGGATTATAAGGCGCTGCGGCAAAGCCTTTGCAAAGTAATATCTTACACCCATAGAGAAGAATTAATCCAGTATAGCAAGACAGCTTGGTTCTCCCAGGGTGTCATATATTCCTACGAATTCGCGCAGGAAACAGTGCTATAAGATAAGAGGGAAATCAAACGGATAGATTTGTATAATTATTTGTAATATACATAATACTAGATTGGCGACCCGGCTTCACCCGGGGGTTGCCGTGAAACCAATTTTGTGTGTACAGGCTGCTGCCCATAGATCTCCTATTCAAATTTGTAGCAATACCGTCAACCAATAGCTCTACCAACAAACACATAGCCCTTCCGTCTAAATGTATAGCTTACCCGTCGAATCCGTTGCTCTTTCTACGAATCCATACCCCTTTCTTCGATTCCATAGCTCTAACTTGGAATTCATATCTCAAACATCAAAGCAAAAGCTCCAATGTCAAACTATATACTGTAACTATAAACCACCAAACGAATAGTTCTCCCGTCAAACCAATAGCTCTCCCTTCAAACCTGTAATTCTAAATCAATATTTCTCCAAGTAGCTCTCCTTCAAAGCTCTTCCGTCTAGCCTGCAGCTCTTACGTCAAACGTGTTGCTCTCCAGTGATGATGATCATATCCCGTAGATGCTCATATTTGCAAAAAGATGCTAATAATTGCAGAGATGCTATCATGGTAGAGATAATATTAAAGCTACCACTCTTATTCTTTTGGGTGCTACAAAGCTTCCTTATATACTCTTGCATTAATTACCCGTTTAACTTTTTCACCATAACTCTTTCCAGCTAGGAGTTACAGAGACTTCAGAACCATAGGCTTACGGGAAAGCCATTGGTTCTCCAGTCATCCAAAAAGCCTTCTGTCGAACCAATAGATGTATCGACAAACCTGTAGCTCTCCCGTTGAGCGAATAGCTCAGCAGTCAAACTCGTAGGTCTGATGCAACCGTCGAACCAATAGGTGGCTTGTCAAACTTATAGCTCTCTAAAGTCAAACCTACAGCTTTCACGTCAAACCTATAGCTCTCCCATCAAATCTTTTGCTCTCCCGTGAAACCTTAAGCTCTCCCGTGGAACTGATAGCTCTCTCGTGGAACTGATAGCTCTCTCGTGGAACTGAAAGCTCTCTCGTGGAACTGATAGCTCTCTCGTGGAACTGAAAGCTCTCTCGTGGAACTGGTAGCTCTCTCGTGGAATTGATAGCTCTCTCGTGGAACTGATAGCTATCCTGTGGAAACGATAGCTATACCGTTGTACACAGAGCTCTCCCGTCGAACCTGTAACTCTACCGTTGTACACAGAGCTATCCCGTCGAACCAGTAACTCTCCTAGCCTTTAGCTCTCCCATGTAGCACTTCCTTCGAACCTGTAACTCTCCTTTGGAACTGATTGCTCTACCGGTGTACACATATCGCTCCCGTCGAACCTATAACTCTGCCGTCTAGCCTTTAGATATCCCATGTAGCACTTCCGTCGAACCTGTAACTCTGCCGTCCAGCCTTTAGATCTTCCATGTAGCACTTCCGTCGAACTTGTAACGCTCCCGTGGAACTTATCGCTCCCATGGAACTTATCGCTCCCGTCGAACCTTTAAACTTTAGCTTGTACTCTTGGAAGAGAAGGAGCAAATTTCCTAGCGAAGAAGAGAACTAATGCTCTAGGGAAAAAGTTAGTACTCGTACGTGAGAGAGGGAGAGCAAAACAGTAGCGAAGAGAGCAAAACAATATGCAAAGGGAGCAAAACAATCGGCGAAGGGAGCAAAACAATAGGCAAAGAGCGCAAAGATTCTAGGGAAGAAGCTCTAACATCAACTCTTTGAAGAGAGAGCGAAACAATAGGCAAAGAGAGCAAAGATTCTAGGGACGTAGCTCGAACATCTACTCTTCGAAGAGAGAGCAAAACAATAGGCAAAGAGAGCAAAGATTCCAGGGATAAGGCTTCCTGCTGTACATACAAACTTTGAGATTTATAGTTAAGATGTGTCAATACCTCGACCTTCGTCCGGCACATTTACAGTTTTAGCATCGCGATAGTTGTATGAATATACAGAAATGCAACAATACATAATAGTTGACTGCAACACCTTGCGAAATTAGATCACATTTGCACTGTGGCGCAATTATAAGAAACTTTGTGAAAATGGCAAGAATGGACAGTCAAATCTTGCCGCCCTTCAAAACAGTAGACATGAACGAGTAGCGATAGTGATTTCAAACCGGCAGTAGGGATAGCTTCTATCCTGCTCCAATTTTTAAATTTTAATTTTGGTGACAACTGCCATGGGTCACTGTTAGATCCGGTACGTAAATTGTTTCAACTGCGGGGTCCGCAGTCATTGAACGAGTGGGATAATGATTCGGCTAGGTTATCTAGAGGGTAAAGCTAGAGGCTTCAAGCTACCTATAGAGAGAATTAGGGGAGCGAGTAAGCAGCGAGAGGTACCTGAAGTAACTGGAATCCGAGATGACGAGAGAATCTGAAGATATTCTGGAGGGAAGAACCGAGAAGTTATAAAAGGTCCTCCTGAGGTATAATTCGGGGTCTTATGTTTTAACCATTTAGGAAGAAAGGAAATCCAAAGGATTTTCGGAAGATTAAGGGACAAGATGTTTCGTAAGCGGAAATCTCTCCATGATTATGCTTACACACGAATACTGGACGGTGTAAAAGATCATTTTCAAAATCAATGGATTTAGGGTGTACAGCAAGCAATGAAATAATATGCATCACTTTTCCTCATTGTTGCAATAAATGCCGTCGTCATGGAAACGTTAAATGCAAAGGAATCATAGAAAAATGGCGGAGGGAAAATTCGATGACTATGGAGGAGGCAGCGCGAAGGCTCAAAGCAGGTCCAAGTTTTCGCGGAGCTACAGGGAATAATATATAGACTAGGCTGAAGCGCTCGCTTCGCTCGCCTTCAGCCTAGCCGCAGCCTGTACACACGGCTTGCACTGTACACACGGCTTGCACTGTACACACGGCTTGCACTGTACACACGGCTTGCACTGTACACACGGCTTACACTGTACACACGATTTACGATGTACACACTTTTTATTAACATCGGTCAGATTCCCAACCTCATACAATTTTCGAAAAACTAATGCTTGCATCGGTTTCGGTTTTGAGACGGTTTTCGGTTTTAGGTGCGCTTAATTATTGCTCCAGCAATAAAAGCGTTCGCTTCGCTCACGCCGCTCGCTTCTCAGCATCAAATTTAAGTTTACCAATAAGCCGACTTCGTTAGCTACCGTGAATGAAACCGATATTTCTTAGTGAGCTTTGAAACCCATTATCACTAATTCCTGACATTAGTTACAATGCGAAATTTCAAAATCCGTACTCCCCCTCTGAACATTGAAACATGCAGGAAAAGGTTCAATTTTGAGTTTCGCGCTGAAATTTACGGCTCTTAGTTCATGTGAGAGTGGGCTTGAAAACTCTCTATTAGGTTACACTTGAGTAAATTTGAGTTTCTACAGTTTAATTTTTCAACCCACATTCTTCAGGTCAAACAGAAATTAGATTCCACCGGTTAGGGGACTCAAGGTTCTGAAGAATATACCTGCTCAACCCATAATGATCCGCGATTCCGAAACTGAATCCATAAGGACGTGTGAAAAGTCAATTTAGAGTTTCAGGTTCCATCCTATACACACGGTTGCAATACATAAACGATTTACCCTGTACACGCGCTCCAGCGTTTCTTCTTTAACTTTTGCTCTCAACCATATTCCGTGCAAGTTTAAAAATTCACTGAGGCGTTTACACCGGATTCGGTATTGAAACGGGTGACTGTTCGTTGATTATATTTACTAAAAAAGCGTTCGCTTCGCTCACGCTCTAGATCGTTGGTCTCGCTTGCGCTCGCTTCTCAACTTATGAAATAATTTTAGCGGTGAACTGGCTTCGTATCGCCAGCGGTGGCAACTCCCATTCATAGGTAGAAAATGTGAAATGCAGTTGCAGCGGCGATCAGGGAGGAAAGTAAAAACAACATGGGGTGGTAAAAGTAAAGTTGGCTGAGGATAAACGATAGCGTGAGAAACCGCTAACGGTTTGCTGGGACTTGAATACTTCGATTATTCTGGACAGTGCAGAGGAAAATAGGAAAGCAAAATTAATGAGAGGGGTTGAGCAAACAATGAATGACTTTTCCCCATTACTACCGTATATACCGTCGTCATGGAAACGTTTATTGCAAAGGAGTCATAGATTAAATGCTGGAGGGAAAATTCTATGACTACGGAGGAGGCAGCGCGAAGGCTCAAAGCATGTCCAAGTTTTCGCCGAGCTCCAACAATTAATAGAAGAGACTAGGCTGAAGCGCTCGCTTCGCTCGCCTTCAGCCTACTCCCAGCCTGTACACACGGCTTGCACTGTACACACGGCTTGCACTGTACACACGGCTTGCACTGTACAAACGGCTTGCACTGTACACACGGTTTGCATTGTACACACAATTTAGCCTGTGCACACGCTTTAGCGTTAATTACAACAATTCCGAAACATTTCCATGCAATATATATTTAACTAAAACTTGCATAGGTTTCGAGACGGCTGATGGTCCGGTGAATTCTTGTTGTAGAGGGGGCGTTCGCTTCGCTTACGCCACGTGCTCGATAATGTTTTAGCTTGCTTGCGCTCGCTTGTCAGCATATAATTAAAGTTTGACGGTGAACAGCCTTTTATTAGCTAACACCTAAGTTAAATTGGAGTTACCACAAAGACCTAGTGGCAGTTTAACATTGGAACCCTAAATTTTAAAGCAACATAAAATCATGTTCCGCATGATAGATTTCTAAGGTGCTTAAAAATGCGTGGCTACCCGGGGGTGACCCGTTATTTCGAAACTGATTCCACAACGTATTCAGCAGTATTGCATTCATTTTTTAAAGGCTATGGGTGCGTAAAATGCCACTTCGCGGTTCAATTGATATTTTAATTTTACTTGCTAGTAACTTGTAAGTATTATCAGTACAATGATGTTTTGTAGTATACTAACCACTCAGCAAGGCAATATATTCCATATTAGAATTCTCCTTGTATCGATGCGATGATGGCAAGTCTGGCAAGGTATGAGATGCAGTTGTATAGGTTAGTAGAGCAAAGTAAAATTAATTTACGATTGTAAAATCTAAGTAGCCTGAGGATTTAGAATAGCATTGAAACACCCCTAACGCTGCGGTTGCGCTTGAACGCCCCAATTATTCTGGCCAGTATAGAGGACGTTAGTAACACAATTGTGATTTATGAAGCGCAGGTTTAAAGCAGGTCTAAGTTTCCGCAGAGCTACAGCGAATTATAAAAAGGAAAGAATAAGCGTTCGCTTCGCTCACGCCGCTGACCCGCTAGTGGTTAAGCTCGCTTGCGCTCGTTTCTCAGCTAATCATATAAGGTTAGCGGTCACATTACACATTGTGTAACGCTGGCGGTGTATAGTCCGATGTGTCGGTAGAAGATTTCAGGTGTAGTTGCAGCGGAGGGCTTAAGAGCAGAGTAAATAAAGTGCGGCGGTAGTAATTAAAAAGTATAAATATCTGAGTAAGAATTTCCTCAGGATTTAGAATAGCGCTAAGGCCGCTACGAAACTCGGCCGGTTAAACAGTTCGATTACAGTTAAGTGAATCGTAATAGTTAAACAAAGTGGATGTAGCATGTCGAGCAAGCAATGAAATAGCTTCTCCCCATCAATACTATTAACACCCACACAGTCGCCATGGAAACGTTGTTACAAAGTTTTCATAGATTATAAGTATAGAGATGCTTAAAATCAATGACTTAGAGGGGGCAAACGCGAATGTTCAAAAGTCAGCGCGAACATTCAAATGAGGACAAAATTTTCGCCAGAGCTAAACCGATTAAATATAAGGAAATATATGGACTAGGCTGAAGGGCTCGCTTCGCTCGCCTTCAGCCTAGCCGCAGCCTGTACACACGGCTTGCAATGTACACACGGCTTACTCTGTACACACGATTTACGATGTACACGCTTTTTATTAACTTCCGTCAGATTCCCATCCCAATGCACTTTTCGAAAAACTAATGCTTGAATCGGTTTCGGTTTTGAGACGTTTCTCGGTTTTAGTTACGCTTAATAATTGCTGCAGCAATAAAAGCGTTCGCTTCGCTCGCGCCGCGCGCATCATGGTAATTTTGCTCGCTTGCGCTCGCTTCTCAACATCAAATTTAAGTTTACCGATAAGCCGACTTCGTTAGCTATTCGAAAAGCTACAGGAAAAGGGCCAATTGTGAGTTTAACGCTGGAATTTACGCCGCTTTATTGATATAAGAGTGGGCTTGAAAACTCTCTATTATGTTACACCTGAGTAAATTTGAGCTTCCACCAAAACAGTTTAATTTTTCCACCCACATTATCCAGGGGGAACGGAAATTAGGTTCCACCGCACCGGTTAGGGCAATCAAGGTTCTGCTCAACCCATCGTGATCCGTGATTCCGAACTGAATCCATAAGGACGCGTAAAAAGTCAATTTAAATTTTTAAGTTCCATCCTGTACACACGGTGGCAATACACAAACGATTTACCCTGTACACGCGCTGCAGCGTTTCTTCTGTAACTTTTGCGTTACCCATTTTTTGCGCAATTTTAAAAATTAATTATTAATTAAAAATTTGGATTATATTTACTTAAATACGTTCCCTTCGCTCACGCTCAAGGTCGTTCGTCTCGCTTGCGCTCGCTTCTCAAAGTATCAAATAATTTTAGCGGTGAACTGGCTTCGTATTGCCAGCGCTGGCAACTCCCATTCATGGTAGAAAGTGTGAAATGCAGCTGTAGCGGATATCAGGGAGGAAAGTAATAAACAACATGGGGTGGTAAAAGTAAAGTTAGCTGAGGATTATATGATAGCGTGGGTATCCGCTAACGCTTTGCTGGCACTTGCATACTTCGATTATTCTGGACAATCCCCAGGAAAGCCTCAATTAAACTTATTCGGAAACACAAGATATTCGACGAATTGTGAGCGTAACCATGGTTATCTCTTTAGCGCGAATTAAAATTTTCGAATACTCCTATAGCTCAACATTGAGTATAAATAGCAATTATTCTAAAAAAATGTTTCCGCTAGATTATTTTATGTTTCCGAATCAGTTGATCCGAATTGTGGCTGAAGAGTAGTAAAGCAGAATTGATGAGGGAGGTTGAGTAAGCAGTGAATGGCTCCTCCCCATTACTACCGTGTATACCGTCGTCATGGAAACGTTCAATGCAAAGGAATCATAGAATAAATAGTGGAGGGAAAATTCTTTGACTACGGAGGAGGCAGCGCGAAGGCTGAAAGCATGACCAAGTTTTCGCCGAGCTCCAACAATTAATAGAAGAGACTAGGCTGAAGCCTAGCCGCAGCCTGTACACACGGCTTACGCTGTACACACGATTTACGATGTACACACTTTTTATTAAAATCCGTCAGATTCCCGTGGAAAACAAAATCTTGGACGCCGGTGCAGGGCAACTTGTGCAATTTTTTTCAAATTGTCCATCGACCATTTCCAGAAGTGGTTGAATATAGGTTTTCGTTCCGGATACGCTCAAGTTTGAGGCTATAACTTCAATGACAAACTCCTTGCTTAGCTTTCCAAATCCTTGTACGAAATGACATTTGGGTATGTCGTTCGGATAGCGGCATCTTACAGTCATTACGGACCAAGGAATGCCCTCCACTAGCAGCGGAAAGCGAATAATGTGTGCATCAAAACGTCCAAAAATCAAAATTATGATTTTGTTCCACAGAATCGTATCTTCCTCAGATACTGTACGTGCAATGACAAAATTGCAAGATTTGCTCAAATTGGACGCCTGTTAGACACAATAACGAAATCATCATCAAGCCTTAAACTCTGTCTAAGCAGTTCAGTGAAATTCAGTGTGCAAATATATTAGCATAAAGAATTTGTGTACCTCATGAAGCGCTTTCAAAATATCTCGCTGTTCCCGAACAATGAAATGCATTCCTTTTATTTCTTGTCGGAGAATCTCCGTGTTGATGGTAGCAGTCGTCATCATGTTGAACATAAGAGAAGCTCCAGAATAAATTGGATACGGATTTCCTGCTTGACGGGGAGGCTCGGGATAATAAAAACTTTGGTAGCTTCTTGCCTCTTGGTTCTCAATTAGCTTTGCAAAGCGTGGAAACCTATTACAGAAAAAGAAGCAAAACATTTGAAACTAAGCTGTAGAAAATGGTCACTGTTTATTAAAATTTTACTGCAGAAATACTGGAAAACTTACCAAAAATAGCACTTACAGATGGGATGGCAAAATAAAGGAGAGGGTACTTCTTGGCTTATTAATTGTAGGAAATCCGAGAGTGTGTATTTATCTCAAGTGGGTGCCTCGCCAGTTCCAAAAGGAAATATCATGACATGCTGTTTTTCAGATTTAAGCATATAAAATAGCTTGCAGGTGGCAAAAGAGTCAGAATCTTCGATCATTATAGGTGACGAATGTAAATTGATGGGAACATGCACTAAATATTCCACAAAATTTGCAACAGTTGCAAGCTGCATAATCCTCCTAACAATCGCCCCAGCAAACTCCAAGATTCCACCGTCTCCACATTTTGCAATATTTGATCGAACCAATAGGAAACCCATGTACATTAACTTGCTTGTCCACGTATCCGTCAAGTAATTGTGATGACACGTCATAATTCCATATCCCTGGAACAGCGCAAGTAATATTTAATTAGCTAGTTCCCACACTTAATATATAATGTAATTCGATCCGCTTTAAATGCCTTACGTGTATGGAAGTTATTTGGCACTTCACGGACGTAACTTCCGAATATATTTAAGTCGACAAGGTGTGGTACTTTAACGGAGTCGTCATGGCACATGCGAATTTCTGGATAATGTTTGAGAATAACATTCCTCGCCAGCAAAGTCAAGGGTTCGTAAGGAGAAACTTTCTCTTCGTAATAGTCTCAAAAATTGAAGTTAAGTTGCAACGAGTTACCTTCACAAAGTGACCCAGTGAAAGATTTAGTCACACAAATTAGGGAACACTTACCATCGCTGTCATATTCAAAGTCGAAATTCATTTTAGTAAACGCATAAGATGAGAGAGGATAAGATGCACTTGTGGGGATATATTAGGGAAACGGTATTTACCCAGGTTTGCAAAATGCAAGAAATTAAAAAATTGGAGTAGGTTAGAAGCTATCCCTTTCCGCCGGTTTGAAATACATTTTAGCACCTGGTGGACACATTAGTAAAGATATTATGCAAGAAAAAAGCAAAAACCTCAGAAGACGGATCAATGCTGTCATATCACCATGGTATCTTGTTCGTTACTGCTATGTACGGAAATGGCGCGTAGTTTTGCTTGTTCAAACTCATCAGTTTTGCTAACTTTCTCTTTATTCCGCCGGAGTGCGAAATTGCTTCTAATTCAAAAATTATTAGAATGAATTATCGAATATTTTGGAAATGCATGTAACAAAGACACTACAACAGTAACTCTGGTGAGCGGTAATGGTATGTATAGGTATTCGAAATGTAAAATTTTATGTTAGAAAAAGGTGTATTAATCTATCCGACTGATTTTCCTGTTATCTTCGCAGCATTTCCTGCGCTAGATACTAAGAATAGACGACACTACAGGAGAGCTGGCGCTGTTTATTACAATATTAGTTTTGGTTTTTCTGCAATAATGTAAGAAAGTACTTACAAAAATATTACGATATGAATCTCCTTATCGTACTCTTTCTAACGAATGTCTATTTTGAGTATAGCTACAGCAGAACTGGACCATTAAAGGTAAAACAACGATCGCAATAGCTCATACTATATACTGTATTTCTATTATTTGTATATAGTAGATTTTATACACATAATTATGAATGAATATATTCTTACGTACATCTATTGGTATATAAATAGTTTCTCTAATTGTAAATCTAATAATCTCTCATGTAAATCTACTAGTATATAACTAAAATGTCAAATTGTGGACGGCTTTCACCGATCGCAATAGGAATTTTGCCCCATACAATATAGTACATACTAAATTTTGGATATTAGTAGTTTTTAATGGATTCTATTCCATATATACTGTATATCTCATGTAAAACAACTATTATATAACTGAAATGTCCAATTGTGGACGGCTTTCACCGATCCCAATAGGAATTTTGCCCCATACTATATAGTATATACTAAATTTTGGATATTACTAGTTTTAAATTGATTCTATTCAATATATACTCTTTGTCTCATGAAAAACTACTATTATATAACTGAAATGTCAAATTGTGGACGGCAAATAATAATATATAATTTCACCGATCGCAATATGGATTTCACCTATAATATATAGTATGTACTAAATTTTGCATATGAGTAGTCCATTGATTTTATTCAATATATACCATATTTCTCATGTAAATCTACTAGTTTATATATATATATAATATGTCAAATTGTGGGCGGCTTTCACCGATCGCATTAGCCTATTTTTCAAACCGGCAAAAACGAGCTTACAGTTTACACCATTTACACTGGTCTGGCAAACAAGCGCCACTAAATCTGCCAGTGGATGTGCTAAACAAGTTCTTCGGATTCAAGTGCGTCAATATTTGCAAAAAAAGCAATGCGCAAGTTGAAGATGCTCGACTTCTTGTCCACTATAACGAACATATGCGGGACAGTACAAGTTCACTTGGATTGAAGCTTCGAAATGGTAACAATCCAGTTATAGAAATCGATGCAGAAGATGTGAGTGCAGTTTTCGCGGGAAGGGATCCGTTTGAATCTTCCCAAACAAGAGAGGACGCACAAATAAATGTCGCCATGAGGTCCACAGCCCCTATCATCGTTGGACGGCGATGCTGGAACATTTACTACGGATTAGCTCTCCCAAGAAAACGCTACTGTTAGTAGAAAGGATGTGGAACCAATTGCAGTCTCATGCCCCAGCAATTTGTCTCAACCTGATACAACACGGAAATCAGTAACTGACGAGTCCCAGCCGGTGGGAAATAAGCAGTCTTCCATGGAAAGTGCTGGATCTAGTGGAGCAATGAATAAAAAAATTGTCGGTAAGGATGCAGCAAACAAACAGCCGAAGGTTGTAATGAGCCTGATGAAAACCATGAAGACTAATGATCATGCATATGTGGAGCAAATCCTAGAATCTGGTCTCAATGAAACGCAGCCACGTCCAAGGAAACGCAAGGAGAAAAATATATATATATATATATTATACTATTCAGGTTAAATGCCCAGTATCTGCAAAGCAAGTCTCTTGCGCTCAACCAAAATTTTCTGAACTGGATCAAAACCAACAAAAAAGCAGCTAAAGAGAAATCGGTGACCCCACGAAAGAAGTCTGCTGTGCAACAGAAGACGCAAGCAATATCAAAACCAAAATCTTCTAGTGCTGTTAAAGCTCCTCCAAAACCACGAAAATCTACGCCTAAAAAATCTTCTGCCAAGAACCGCATTCCAGCTAATACCAAGTTAACACCTAAGAAAACCCATTACAAACAAACCCCAGACGCAGTTTTCAGTAGCTCGGAAGAATCCGAAGATCAATCCCACCATCAAGCAAATACCGTTGATCTGACAGTGTCTTCTAAAAGTGATTCTGAGAAATCGGAGGTGTCTGTGCAAAAGAAGCAGAAGAGTTTATACTCCAAAATAATAGTTACCAGGAAACCAAAGGTAAAGGTAAATCATAATGTTCAACGAATTTTAATAATTTCATTATTTACGTTATCATAATTATGACCGGTTGTAGTTGCGTTATTTACATGCAACTCTGGCAATTTCCGGAATTGCAAAATCCAGTCTGAAAGTTCAGAGATCTCCGCCGCGGAAAGTGGACAAGAGGAGGAGCAAGAAAATGACAGCAGCAAAGAAACGGAGGATACTGATGTGCCGGAAGTTGCTTCAGAAATCGAGATGTCACCGGAATAGCACAAAGAATTACGGAAGCGGATAGAGGAAACCCCGACAGTTATTGCAAATCGCATAGCCCCTCTGGAATTGGATCAAGCAATAGAAATTGAAAATGGAATTCCAAGTAAGTTCAACAACTTTCAACTACCTGTCACTGCAGTTGCGTATAGTGGGATTGTAGCTAAATTCCAAGGACTTTGATGATTTATGAATTAACTTATTTAACCTCTTGCGTACTGCTTCATTTTCTAATATTCCTGTTGCCAGCCACGGTTTCTATGGCTGAGAATTTGCCATACGCCCCCTTCTACACAGCCAATATGTGTAACCCGACCATTTAGAGATACATGGTTTCCATGTTTTAGCCTTGTTATTAATTGGCGGCAACTTATCTCCATCGCACGTTATGCTATTGGAGATTCAAAAGTTCTTAAAAAACATCAATGGGCTTCCCGAACGTCTTTTACTTGTTTTGTACAACATCAATTTCGTAATTGGAATGTCTTTTATTTGTGCGAGGGGGAGCTTACGGCCATGGCAACCGTCAAATATTTGTGCCCTCAAGCATTAATTTTGCTCATGGAGCGGAATTTAAATGTTTCCTGCCAAGCTTATGGGACGCAACAGGTTAAAGACAAAATTATTGCATTTCACATGATTTAAAGATAACTATGTTTAAAGCATATGGAATATGAAATGATTTACAGATGCAACTATATGCAAGCAAATAATTTCCAGATAGATTGATTCACAAATTCTTAAAAAATGGGACATGTACATTCCTGTTTATGACCGGCTTTGTTCACTTATAATTTTCTCTTTTCAGATGTCGAGGTCATGGACGGAATGGAGCCGCAGATTCCTGGGACCAGTTGTGGTGCTGCAACTAGTTGGACTCCAGTTCGAGGTGGGAAGCCGGCATCTTTCCATGAATATTATGGATACTATACTTCAGAAAAATAATAACATTGTGTACTTATTCTAAGTTATGATTTTACTTGAAAATACATTAAATGAATTTCAATAAATCTACAGATTATGCAAATATTCGTCACAAAAAGTGTCCATTCTGTTCAAATTCAGTATTTACACGAGGTAGTGAGGTGGACCTGCATGTGTTTGAATGTCACGCGGAAAGAATACTTGAAGGAAATGGCCATACATCACATTTGATGTATGGCCATTTTATTCGAGTACGGAGAGGCTGAAGACGAAGGCAAAAATTTGATTTTACGTTTGAAATCCAGCACCCTGGAAAAATTACATCGTTTGTACGAGCTGCAACTAAAGGGCTTGGGTATTCGAATATCTTGGTTACTTTATTCCAGGATCATAAAAGTTTTAAAGTAGAAATGACAGCGAAGGTGCGGATTAGTAGATATGCCTCAAGCGAAGACGGTTCTGGATTTCTTACCGAATCCTTCTTTTTCAATTCATGCTTACGTTCTCTGTACCACGCCACGATGATACCATATTTATTGTCATCGTCTAGTGATATTATTGAAAACCGCATTGAAGAATTCGAGAACCTTGGAAGCGGATGGAATTTCGAAGAAATCGAGGCTTTATATTTGAATTTGACCCTCTTCCAACATATACAGGTGGATAGTACACCCCTACGCCCCCAGAATCATCAAAACAAGCCGCAGTTATTAACTTTATAAACGATAGTGATAGTTTTTGCTTCCTGTGGTGTATTGCTGGCGGAATCACCAAAGAATATGTCAACAGTTGGCATCCTGGAAGAATAACGAAGAAGATGAAGTCAGAGCTAATGAGTCTTAAAATTGACACATTAACCTTCCCGATGTCCATTAAACAGATGGGTAAGTTTATCAGCTTGAATCCACACATAAGTGTTAACGTCTTTACGTATAAATACTTGCAGAATCCGAAAGGCTCAGAAAAGGAATGTAATACTGAAAAGGACATATACCCTATATTTGTTACAGCGGAAAAAAGAAAACATCATTTGAATCTGTTATAACTGCTGGAAAAACCAAGTGGTGCCAGCCATTATGTCCTTTTGGAAGAATCGTTCGACAACTCAACTTGTGGCTTAAGTCGGCTTTTAGAACATCGCAATTCAAGGAGAAGACATATTTGTCCACATTGCCTGCAGTCATTTACAACTGAAACGGGAATGCAAGAGCATAGAAAATATTGTGCAACCCTTGGACTTCAGCGCCCGACGTTCCCCAAGGATAATGATTTTGAATTCAATAACTTTTCGAAAATACTGATCAGTCCTTTCGTGGCATATGATGATTTTGAGGCTATAGTTGCCCCAAATCCTGTTGTTTCTCCGTGTTCAGACGGTATAAATTGTCACAATCCTCACTGTTGCCAGCACGAATCAACCGAGCATACCCATACCCATGTTGCTTCCGGATTTTGCATCATTATCAAAGACATGAATGGCGACACGGTCCCAATACAGGGGTATCGACGCAAGGGATAGATTCTTCCCGTGTTTAATTGATGCCACTCGACCATTGTTCAAACAGTTGTGGTGTGTAAAGCCGATTCAATTGACAAAGCATCAGTGAGATGGGAAGTTTAATGCACGTACGTGTTTTGTGTGTGAGAAAAACTTCACTGGACATGATTTTGAAGAAAACTGCAAAGACATCTGCTATCATCATCATCACATTTCCGGCGATTTTTTGGGATATGTCCATAGAAAGTAAGAGTATAAAAATGTTTGTAATTGTTTAATAGTTTTGA
Source organism: Sminthurides aquaticus (assembly GCA_906901655.1). NCBI lineage: Eukaryota > Metazoa > Arthropoda > Collembola > Symphypleona > Sminthurididae > Sminthurides > Sminthurides aquaticus. The sequence goes on along the minus strand of CAJQTT010000022.1, from coordinate 284,554 downwards.
TTTTGAGACTGATAAATTTCCATGTTTACTTACAGATGCAACCTTCTGGCTCGTTAGGATAAGTCCATACCAGTCTTTTTTGCCGGTTTGAAAAATAGGCTCATGCGATCGGTGAAAGCCGTTAACAATTTGATATACTAGTAGATATACATGAAATTTATAGAGAATATCTATTACTATCTATATAAATCTACTATATATCCGAAAAATGAATATAGTATATACTACGGGGCGAAATCGCTATTGCGATCGGCGAAAGCCGTTAACAATTTGATATACTAAATACTAGTAGATTTGAATGAAAATTATAGAGAATATCTTTTAGAATTAATATGCATCTACTATATAGCTGAAAAAACAAGATAGTATATACTATGGGGCAAAATTGCTATTGCGATCGGTGAAAGCCGTTAACAATTTGATATACTAGTTAAATACTAGTAGATTTGAATGAAAATTATAGAGAATATCTTTTAGAATTAATATTTATCTACTATATAGCTGAAAAAACAATAAAGTATATACTATGGGACAAAATTGCTATTGCGATCGGTGAAAGCCGTTAACAATTTGATATACTAGTTAAATACTAGTAGATTTGAATGCAAACTATAGAGAACATCTTTTAGAATCAATACATATCTAATATATAGCTGAAAAAACAATATATTATATACTATGGGGCGAAATCGCTATTGCGATCGGTGAAAGCCATTAAAAATTTGATAAACTAGTTAAATACTAGTAGATTTGAATGAAAACTACAGAGAACATCTTTTAGAATCAATACATATCTAACATATAGCTGAAAAAAACAATATAGTACATACTATGAGGCGAAATCGCTATTGCGATCGGTGAAAGCCGTTAACAATTTGATATACTAGTTAAATACTAGTGGATTTGAATGAAAACTATAGAGAACATCTTTTAGAATCAATACATATCTAATATATAGTTGAAAAAACAATATAGCACATGCTATGGGGCGAAATCGCTATTGCGATCGGTGAAAGCCATTAATAATTTGGTATACTAGTTATATACTCGCACATATACATGATATTTGTAGAATATATTGATTGCAATCTATTTAAAATCTACTGTATAGAAACAATAGGGATTTAGTAGGAGCTATTGATATCGTTGATTGGCCTTCCACAGCACGGTTTCTGTTGTAACTAAACTCAGAAAACATTCGTTAACAGATGTAGGATAAGGATATGCTTGACGCAAACTATTTGCGAAGTAGTGACTAACATTATCGCTGAAAACCCAAATCAAATATTTTTATATACTATATAGAAAGTAAGAGTATAAAAATGTTTGTAATTGTTTAATAGTTTTGATTTTGAGACTGATAAATTTCCATGTTTACTTACAGATGCAACCTTCTGGCTCGTTAGGATAAGTCCATACCAGTCTTTTTTGCCGGTTTGAAAAATAGGCTCATGCGATCGGTGAAAGCCGTTAACAATTTGATATACTAGTAGATATACATGAAATTTATAGAGAATATCTATTACTATCTATATAAATCTACTATATATCCGAAAAATGAATATAGTATATACTACGGGGCGAAATCGCTATTGCGATCGGCGAAAGCCGTTAACAATTTGATATACTAAATACTAGTAGATTTGAATGAAAATTATAGAGAATATCTTTTAGAATTAATATGCATCTACTATATAGCTGAAAAAACAAGATAGTATATACTATGGGGCAAAATTGCTATTGCGATCGGTGAAAGCCGTTAACAATTTGATATACTAGTTAAATACTAGTAGATTTGAATGAAAATTATAGAGAATATCTTTTAGAATTAATATTTATCTACTATATAGCTGAAAAAACAATAAAGTATATACTATGGGACAAAATTGCTATTGCGATCGGTGAAAGCCGTTAACAATTTGATATACTAGTTAAATACTAGTAGATTTGAATGCAAACTATAGAGAACATCTTTTAGAATCAATACATATCTAATATATAGCTGAAAAAACAATATATTATATACTATGGGGCGAAATCGCTATTGCGATCGGTGAAAGCCATTAAAAATTTGATAAACTAGTTAAATACTAGTAGATTTGAATGAAAACTACAGAGAACATCTTTTAGAATCAATACATATCTAACATATAGCTGAAAAAAACAATATAGTACATACTATGAGGCGAAATCGCTATTGCGATCGGTGAAAGCCGTTAACAATTTGATATACTAGTTAAATACTAGTGGATTTGAATGAAAACTATAGAGAACATCTTTTAGAATCAATACATATCTAATATATAGTTGAAAAAACAATATAGCACATGCTATGGGGCGAAATCGCTATTGCGATCGGTGAAAGCCATTAATAATTTGGTATACTAGTTATATACTCGCACATATACATGATATTTGTAGAATATATTGATTGCAATCTATTTAAAATCTACTGTATAGAAACAATAGGGATTTAGTAGGAGCTATTGATATCGTTGATTGGCCTTCCACAGCACGGTTTCTGTTGTAACTAAACTCAGAAAACATTCGTTAACAGATGTAGGATAAGGATATGCTTGACGCAAACTATTTGCGAAGTAGTGACTAACATTATCGCTGAAAACCCAAATCAAATATTTTTATATACTATATAGAAAGTAAGAGTATAAAAATGTTTGTAATTGTTTAATAGTTTTGATTTTGAGACTGATAAATTTCCATGTTTACTTACAGATGCAACCTTCTGGCTCGTTAGGATAAGTCCATACCAGTCTTTTTTGCCGGTTTGAAAAATAGGCTAATGCGATCGGTGAAAGCCGTTAACAATTTGATATACTAGTAGATATACATGAAATTTATAGAGAATATCTATTACTATCTATATAAATCTACTATATATCCGAAAAATGAATATAGTATATACTACGGGGCGAAATCGCTATTGCGATCGGCGAAAGCCGTTAACAATTTGATATACTAGTTAAATACTAGTAGATTTGAATGAAAATTATAGAGAATATCTTTTAGAATTAATATGCATCTACTATATAGCTGAAAAAACAATATAGTATATACTATGGGGCAAAATTGCTATTGCGATCGGTGAAAGCCGTTAACAATTTGATATACTAGTTAAATACTAGTAGATTTGAATGAAAATTATAGAGAATATCTTTTAGAATTAATATTTATCTACTATATAGCTGAAAAAACAATAAAGTATATACTATGGGACAAAATTGCTATTGCGATCGGTGAAAGCCGTTAACAATTTGATATACTAGTTAAATACTAGTAGATTTGAATGCAAACTATAGAGAACATCTTTTAGAATCAATACATATCTAATATATAGCTGAAAAAACAATATATTATATACTATGGGGCGAAATCGCTATTGCGATCGGTGAAAGCCATTAAAAATTTGATAAACTAGTTAAATACTAGTAGATTTGAATGAAAACTATAGAGAACATCTTTTAGAATCAATACATATCTAACATATAGCTGAAAAAAACAATATAGTACATACTATGAGGCGAAATCGCTATTGCGATCGGTGAAAGCCGTTAACAATTTGATATACTAGTTAAATACTAGTGGATTTGAATGAAAACTATAGAGAACATCTTTTAGAATCAATACATATCTAATATATAGTTGAAAAAACAATATAGCACATGCTATGGGGCGAAATCGCTATTGCGATCGGTGAAAGCCATTAATAATTTGGTATACTAGTTATATACTCGCACATATACATGATATTTGTAGAATATATTGATTGCAATCTATTTAAAATCTACTGTATAGAAACAATAGGGATTTAGTAGGAGCTATTGATATCGTTGATTGGCCTTCCACAGCACGGTTCCTGTTGTAACTAAACTCAGAAAACATTCGTTAACAGATGTAGGATAAGGATATGCTTGACGCAAACTATTTGCGAAGTAGTGACTAACATTATCGCTGAAAACCCAAATCAAATATTTTTATATACTGTGCCGGCTCTCCTGTAGCGTCGTTTAGTTACAGTAGTTACTGCAGCAGACACTGCGAAGGGAACGGGAAAATCAGACCAATAGATAAATTAACATTTTTACAGCATACAATTTTACCGTTCGATTACCTTTGCATACCATTATGCATTACCGCTCACCAGATTTACTGTTGTAGTGTCTTCATTACGTCGTTTCACACTACGGTCGTATTACAAGAAAGTTAGCGAGAATGATGAGTTTTCAGCAGCAAATCTGCCCGCCATTTCTGCGCATAGCAGTAAAGAACGAGGAACCATGACGATATGAAAGAATTTTTCCGTTTTCTGATTTTTGTGCTTTTTTCTTGAATAATGTCTTTAAAATTTATACTACCAGGTGATCAATTGTATTTCAAACCGGCAAAAAAGGATAGCTTCTATCCTGCTCCAATTTTTCACTGCCTTAAATCCTATGATTCCCAGTTTTTGCTTCAAGCTGCAGATTGTCCGCTGATCCGAGACATTAATGGAATTGGCCACAACCAGGAAAAGTTCATGGCAATAACGGTAGAAAAATTGGATGGTGATATTATCAAGTTTTTGGACTCGAACCTATTTCTCACTGCCTCTCTATCAACCTTGATCAAGAACGCAGCACTAGAAAAAACTAAACAATTCAAAAAAACACTCGACCAATTTGAAAGGATTTGCGAAGACACGAATTTACGTTTCGCAAAAGGTGTCTATTGCTACTCTTACATGGATTCTTTCGATAGATTCGAAGAAACACAGCTCCCAGAAAAAGCAATGTTTAAATGTGACTTGAGCGGAAGGGAAATCTCTGATGAAGATTATACTAGAGCATCTCAGCTGTACCAAGCTTAGGATTGCAAGTGTCTTGGGGATTGTCATGACAGGTTTGTTAATCAATGTTATATTATCTTGAATTATAAGATCACTAGCTTGGCTACCCGGCTTCGCCCGGGGCTTCTGTGTCATCATTTCACATAACAAATCGGAATTGTCTCCTGTCGAACTATTAGCTCTACTGTCAGTTCAATAGCTCTCCTGCGAAACCAACAGCGGTCCCGTCCACGATATAGCTCTCCCGTCAAACCTTCAACTCTCCCGTCATACGTACACCTCTCCCATCAAACCTGCAACTCTCCCATCAAACCTGCAACCCTCCCATCAAACCTACAACTCTCCCATCATACCTACAACTCTCCCATCATACGTACAACTCTCCTATCATACGTACAACTCTCCCATCATACCTACAACTCTCGCGTCAAACCTACAACCCTTTTGTGAAACCTTCACCTCGCCCGTCATACATACACCGTTCCCATCAAAACCACAACCTTCCCGTTACACCTAGAACCCTTCTACAATTCCGCCGTCAAACCTACAACGCTCCCAACAAACCTGTAGCTCTCTCGTGGAAGTTTAGTTATTCTATAGAGCCTACAGCTTCCGATTAGACTGTTGCTCTCCCTTCAAACCTGTATTTTTCCCGTATAATGTACCGTTTAATCTGCCGACAAATCGATAGATCTCTCGTCCAACCTATCGTTCTCATTTCAGCTTTAGCTCTCTTGTGAAGTAACAGTACCCCCACCCACCTCATAGGTCTCCCATCAAACCTATTGCTCTTCCGACAAAACTCAAGTTCCCCAGTTGTAGCAATAGCTCGCCTAAGATCCTAACATGGTCGACCAAAAAAGGGAGGTTATGATTTTGGAAACCTTGATCGAAATTCAGAGACTTTAAAAACTTTGAGCAAAATTGAATAATTTTGGAAAACTTGGATCAAAATCAGAAATTTTCACTGTAATGTCCATCATACTGTTGCAGAAAGATGCAAATATTTGCTAAAACATACTAAAACTTGCAAAACATGCTAATGTTGCAAAAAGATTCTAAAATTTGCAAAACATGCTCAAAATATGCTCAAAATGTGCAGAAAATGCTCAAAATTGGTATAAATGTGCTAAAATTTGCAAACGTATGCTAAAATTTGCAAAGGTATCCTACATCTTCAAAAAATATGCTAAAATTTGCACAAATGTGCAAAATATTGCAAAAAAATGCAAAGTTACGGAAATATTTGCAACATTCACACTTTCACACTTTCAAACATCCGTGATACTTTCACAAAAAGGGAATCTACTCGGTGACACAGACAAACTTTCTGTTTTATATATTAGATATCATGAATTGGCATATAATCCGTTTCTGTCTTACAGATATGTGCTTTTGGATACTGCCCAAGTAGCAGATGTGCATACCTTGTTTCGGAAGCGTGTATATGAGGATGTTGGGCTCGAGGCATCTTCATACATTTCTTTGGCTTTTGATGCTTAATTGAAGTTGACAAAAGTAAAATTGTCATATTTGAAAGGAGAAGACACGTATTGCTTCTATGAAAGATCCATCAGAGGGGGAATAACTAATGTGGCTTGCACAAGAAGGTATGGAACAGGAAAAAATTTGAAAATTAACATCAAGTCGTGCGTAAAAGACCTAAAATATATAAATATGTTTAGAGCTGCTGCAAACAAGTTAATGGGGAAATTATACCGGGAAGGAGAACCGATATCATGGATCATCGGAGTTGACTACAACAATTTTTATGCTGTCAGTCTTAATATAATTTCACGCATTGTTTTTAGTGACATGTATTACACAACTAAAGAAATTATTATAAGGTTGGCTTACGAGCGTTTCTACCAACTGGGCGATTCCAATGGTACCATGTTTGCGATTCGCGTTGGACTGGTACAAACTACGACAGTATAATGCATGAAATAACTAAACTTGGAGATGAAGCCATCGTTGGCTATGTATTCTAAGTGGACCTTTACAATGGTGAAAAACTCTTAGCGGATCTTCATGCAGATTATCCGCTGGTTTGGGAAAGAATGCCCGGCTTATTGAAGTTTGTCATTCCTATCCTTCAAAGCAGATACCACAAATTCAGCTGCTTGCGTAATAGCATTTTGAAGCACAGTCTCATCAAGTCGGGACTACATATAGTACTCACTCAGGTTTCTAATAAGAAATGGCACGTTCAGATTATCAAATCTGCAGCGTCCATCATCACTCCCAACCTTAATCATCATCTGCGTTTTTCCATCTTTCTGGTTTCATTCTTACAGGTGTCGTAGTAACAAACGACATCATGCTCCGGATATTCAGATTTTACAGTTGAAGGTTTGCGCTTTTTCACAGAAGGATCATAAGTACTACTTCTAGCAGGAACAGAACTATTGCCATCCTGATGCATTGAAGAAAATAATCCAAGCAGAGAGTTTGTAGATATTGAAACGGGTCGAGCCGTCTCAACCTCTTCAATTTTTCTCTTCCTAGCAGCCTCAGATGCAGCCTGAAGTTCGATAACTTGCTTCTTAAGGTCTTGCAACGTTTGGAGCATGCTCGCTTCTTCATCTTTAAAATCTTGTCATGACTAAGCTTTCTCCTTCCATGTTTGAATAAAGGTTGATATTAGGAATCAATTATCCATTTTAAATTCACGTACTCAAATTAAATCCTCAAGGACATTTACGTAGCTACAAAAGAACATTCAATTAACTCTTGAATTGTAAAAGAAAGCTAAACTTACTTGATGCTTTCGGGTGAAGTTAAGTTAATGAGGTGGTTCCAGATACTGCTTCAATGCAGTGGACAAACAAGCAAGTAATTCAATACAAGCCCAACTGCAGGATTGGCCGTACTACGAATATTAATGAATGAGCTGCTATTTTCATCACCAAGGTCACTTCCAATAAACAGAACCAACTTGTCACTATTTAATGACGATGAAAACCCAAGCACCTCCACGGAACAAACACGCCAAGCTTCACCTCGACCAGCAGCCACATATCCAAAAAGCAAGATTCCAAGACGAGCAGTTACAACTCATGTTCCAACAACCGACAGCCTACACGAACCCGCAGCATTCATATACAAAAAGGTTATAATTTCAAAAGTTCGATCCAAGAGTTGTGCCAAAATACTACAGTTGCTAGGGAATCAAAACGTTTATTGGAATCCCGTTGGCGAACTTTTCATAAATAGCATGCGAGTACCAGGCTCGGACATTGTGAAGATTGTCAAATGTCTCACTGGTGAGAGCAGCGATTGTGGAAACCTGTCAGGAATAACAGAAATAACTGAGCATTTGCAGCCTCTTGATTTGGAAAATTATGGCATCAACAAGCTTGTTCGTCCCATAATAAGAGGTCCACGTGTTCATAAATATAACACACGCGTAAATGAACCATCTGTAGTACTGTGGAAAACTTGCAGTAATAATAAGTAAAAGATGCTGGTGAACGAAATTGAGTACAACGACGATTATTTAGTACATTGAAAGCATGTATTCGCTGGCAGTTTACAATAAATCCTGCGATTCGAGATATGTTTGACAAATTGAGTTGCAAGTTGATCATTACTCGATTTTAGTGAATCTAGAGTAATATTTTTTCAGTGATTCGCCCCTAATCATGTGATATAAAAAATGTATAACGAACATTCCACACACGGACGAGTGTTTTTGTTGGAGAGCTGACTGTATTTGGACTACTGGGCCATTTAATCTCGTAAAAAATTCTGGAAACTCGTCCCCGTAAAGTTTGCAGCTTATTCCAATTGAGCAAAAGAAAACTATTTTAGATCCTTTGGTCCTCTTGAAAATTCAAATCCAGTGATTTCCTCTTTGGTCACTTGGAGAATCGTTTACACAGACAGCTATAGGATACATGGTGGGATTTATTACACTCATGCGGTCTGAAGGTAAGACATGGTATTGCACACCGGTTCCATGTAAAAGTCCATGCAGCATTGAGTAAATTTGTATGTTGTTCATTGTTGAAACTCCTTGTACCAGACATTTTTTTCAATTAGTAGACAGCTCTCCGTTTCGTAGTACACTATCACCCTCAGAGCTTCTTCCGGTGGCGTATCAAACTTTAGTTCAATTCGGCAGGTTCAAAACATTGGTAGCGAGCTTGAATCTTTATTTTGTGTAAAATTGTACACGTAAAGTGCACATCAATCTTTAAATTTCTGTTTCGTTATATCCAGTCCATAATGCTCATTGCTGATGCCCAGCCCAGTTAAGAGATTATCATAGGCTTCAAGGTATTTTATGTCCTTGCAGTCTAGCTGAAGTGGTGTATTAGACATTTGCTCGCCATTAATTTGAACGTTTATGTAGGAGAGATTCTCGTGACCCAATTTGAACGGATTACGAGAGTAATTCCCAAGATAATTCTTGGATGGGATAACACCAATCACCATTCGATACGGTAAATGTCCATAAATTAAGTGTTCATTAATTACACTTAAGGTCTGTGGAGAAATCGTGTAGTTTTTGACATCAACTTTTCTTAATGGATATATGGATATATTGCTGGTTTGGAATTCCATGTTGTAAGATGATTCATTAGAACAGACGGCAACACTGTGCGTTTGCTTACAATTAATTTTGCTTCCAGTATCTCTGTAGTAAATTTAATGCCCTCCTCACTAAAAAGATAAAATTCATCTGGCACTTGCATTAAAGATATTCGAAAGTCAATCCCAGGCATCATCCAGCGTTCTTGGAAAAACATGTCCACAAATGGTCGTCCTATCACCTCAAAACTTTTACTATCTCGAGTGACTTGATATCTTTCATAAGGTCCATCGTCATGTTTAAGCATATCATATTCGCCATTAGATTTACTGTAAGACAAGGAGCAGGTTCCTCGACTTTTCTTGTAATCCTTGGAATAACTAAGCAAGGTTTCTAGATAACTTCGATAGGCATAATTGTTACTGGATGGGGCGACTACAACTTCGTTTAATGAAAGTTGCACCCGATTAAATAGCGAACTCAGGTAGGAATTAACAGGATACACTATTGGTGTATGTGACACTTGCCGAGTAGCTAAAGGATTCTCGGTAGTCGGTGATGCAATGGTTGTTAGTATCGATTTTATGTCACTCCCATCTGCAATCACAATTTTGCATTTCAAGTATAATTTTATACCTCGCATATCAATGTAGTTGAAATCAGTACCCTTCACAAAAAATTCTAAAGGTCCCTGAATTTCTTTTAAGGAAGACATTGGATGATATTCGGCTACTTGGCAGGATGTAGATGTTACATCGTATGATATTTAACCAAAAAGATTTGTTTCGCTGCGAAGATATGTGTATGACATTTTACTGACTGTCGACTGTGCCACAGTAGCTACACTGCTACACTTCTTTTTTGTCATCTTAGGCATTTTGGAATCAATCGAGGACACTTTTCTTTTTTATCAAATATCGATACTTTTTTGTGAACCGTTTTCGGGTGGCTTTCTTAGATTTCCGCTTCTTAGACGTGCGTTTCCTCCGACGTCCAGAACCTTTCTGATTTATGGATTGCTTTCCCATGTTTTTTAATGCTTCTGTAGAATGGCGCTTAAAAGACTGTCGAAGTGGAACATCGCCACTTGCTGCATCTGCAATTACGCCCTTCAAGGCTGATTCAGCATGTGGAGCCACCCAGGAGCGATAGAATGGAAGAGCTCGTGTTATCAAGGATTTAAATATACCTCCAATACCTGATCCCCTCTGCCTCGCAACGCCTCTAAAATACAAATGCTCTGGCTTATGCTATGATCCTCCGAGCGGCGTTGGAATGGCACTATCGTAATATGGCACCGTCACTTGCGATTTATACGGATTAAACATATTTTAGTTGTATTTTCTCTTCCGAAACTTAAGTGTTGCAGAAAAGCATGGGAACTCGAAATCAATTGGATCTCCTGTTTCTGATCTTATGTACAAATGGATTGAATCAAAGCTAGTAGTCGCAAGATCCATGTAATGCGGCTGTTGGAAGGAGTGATTATACTGGCGTCTGTATTCACCCTATAGCGGAATAACTCTGAGGCATGGCGAAAGACTGTCAGCTATATTTTGTGACTTAATGATGTCTGTATACACCATCATTCGTGTTGAATAGACGTTAGAAAATATTGGATATTTTCCTTTAATAGTGATACTACTCATGCTGAGGCGACCATCTTTGTCAAGCATTGGAGCCAGGTAAAGACGATTCTCTATACCTAAAATATCTGCGACTTTGTTTGCAAACTGTACTGCGACTCTGTCTGTTTCCTTCCATTTTATTTCCGCATTGAACATGTAGGCTTCGACTCTTGAGTCGTTGAATTTGATACATCGTTTCAAAGCAAGAACTAGTTCATCAACTGTACGTATGTTTGTCGTAGCAGTATGTCGGATTACAGGCATTTCTTCATTATTAATAGTATTGACTTTTTCCTTGACCCCCTTTCCCCCCGCTTCAAATGCAGATTTTTTGGCTTTTAGCGGCAGAACGTCCCTTGTTCTCTTTTGCGTTATGCGTGGCCCATCCCAATCTAGTAATTCTTCGAAAACATCAAGCACGCCCACATCTTGTTGTAAAGGTTCTGCTTCAGATTCAGTCCCACTTCAAGTATGCGTTTCTGTTGTTTGACTCGAATACTGTACTTCACCAACATTGAAGATTTCTGGAGGTTTAATCTTACACATTTCGCGTAGCAAAGTGTCGCCTTTTTTTATTATTGTGTGACCAAATGTGTAAGAACATTCAACCAGTGCTACTTGGTAATCATCTGAGAATTCTAACCTGCCACTTAACGTGTTACGAAAGTCAGAAACTGCGTTGTCCTGATAAACATCCATGCAAGCATTGCTTTGCAAAAAAACAATTTTATCCCCCATCTCTATGAAATGAAGTGCTCTAATGTGACTGCCTTCATGGAATTGAATGTTCAGGAATAAGACGTGCTTCACTACTTATGCTGTGAAATGCGTCTATATAAACGAAGCAAATAGGTACAAGTGGGCGTTTATTGAACTTTATTTTGTCTTAAGAATATGCGCACAGTATGATGTACGTGTACTTGCTAATATCCCATCCCAGGATAAAGTGAATTCGAAGATGTTTGGGCATTTTCGTCATGTATTCAATTCGCATTTTTACTTCTGTCGTGTATGTGAAGATCTTTGAAAATGGCCAGGGTTCCTTTCCAGTCGAAACACCATACACGCGGATTTGTTTGCATTCACCATGCATTTGAAAAACACATCCAATTCGGTAAGGCAGGTTATGATGATGGCCCTATTGAATACATTGCATAACGTGAGGTAGAACAGGGTCCTTGTAGAATCCAAATCCTGCGAGTACTGATGGGGGTACAGGCACCACTATGCCTTCAAACGAAGCTTTCCTGTTTTCATAATCTGCCATCTTTTGAAAAAGTTCGCGCTCTTCTCTGTAAAGATAGACACAAAACGCACATTTAAAAAATTACATTGGCACAACTTTCCTCTTCCAGAATGGTTTAGTTCGTATTTAATTGATTCTTACCTAAGTTCTCTTACCTCAGTATGTGAATCAGTGTAAAACTTGCAAGCTGCAATCATAACGTTTTTGTTCTCCATGACAGCTTTGGTTGGGTTTCCGCGATCCTCCGTTTCGGTAAGTTTCGGAAATGTTTTCTGATAGCCTGCAAATCTTACGCATGCGCTGAAGTGTATCGGTTCGACTGCGAGCTTAACCTGTAACCCTTCCCGGATCGGATATTATGGAAACGAACATGCTCTGTGCTTATTTAGCTAATTGTATTCTCTTGTCCGTTGGCCTCTCTAATACAATTACCAAAATGTGCAACTCGCATACTCTAAAGCATTACTCATCCACATTTTCTTAATTTTTTGGGTGAAACGTATAATTTTTTGTTCATCATTATGTACTGTAATACGAACGTACAGTTTGGCAACCCTACCGTATAAGGTGTTTCCGCAAAAATCAGCATTTTTCCTGCTTTTAGTATGCACTCACATGCAAACACACGTAATGGCGCGCCTACCGTACCCCGCCCCCCCCTTAGTACTGCAGGAAAAGGTTCAATTTTGAGTTTCACACTGGAATTTACGGCTGTTAATTCATGTGAGAGTGGGATTGAAAACTCTCGATTAGGTTACACCTGAGCAAATTTGAGTTTCTACCCAAACAGTTTAATTTTTCAACCCACATTCCTCAGGTCAAACAGAAATTAGGTTCCACCGGTTAGGGGACTCAAGGTTCTGAAGAATATACCTGCTCAACCCACAGTGATCCGCGATTCCGAAACTGAATCCATAAGGACGAGTAAAAAGTCAATTTAGAGTTTCAGGTTCCATCCTATACACACGGTTGCAATACACAAACGATTTACCCTGTACACGGGCTCCAGCGTTTCTTCTTTAACTTTTGCTCTCAACCATATTCCGTGCAAGTTTAAAAATTCACTCAGGCGTTTACACCGCATTCGGTATTGAAACGGTTGACTGTTCGTTGATTATATTTACTAAAAAAGCGTTCACTTCGCTCACGCTCAAGATCGTTGGTCTCGCTTGCGCTCGCTTCTCAAATTATCAAATAATTTTAGCGGTGAACTGGCTTCGTATCGCCAGCGCTGGCAACTCCCATTCATGGTAGAAAGTGTTAAATGCAGCTGTAGCGGATATCAGGGAGGAAAGTAATAAACAACATGGGGTGGTAAAAGTAAAGTTAGCTGAGGATTATATGATAGCGTGGGTAACCGCTAAGGCTTTGCTGGCACTTGCATACTCCGATTATTCTGGACAGTGCAGAGGAAAATAGGAAAGCAAAATTAATGAGCGAGGTTGAGCAAACAATGGATGGCCTTTCCCCATAACTACCGTACAAACCGTCGTCATGGAAACGTTTATTGCAAAGGAGACATAGATTAAATGCTGCAGGGAAAATTCTACAGAGGAGGCAGCGCGAAGGCTCAAAGCAGGTCCAAGTTTTCGCCGAGTTCCAACAATTAATAGAAGAGACTAGGCTGAAGGGCTCGCTTCGCTCGCCTTCAGCCTAGCCGCAGCCTTTACACACGGCTTGCACTGTACACACGGCTTACACTGTACACAAGATTTACGATGTACACACTTTTTATTAACTTCCGTCAGATTTCCATCCCCTGCCATTCCTGCTTCATTACATTACTAGAAACGATCTTGCAGTTTCAGGTCACTATGAATATTGGCATTGGCGTGCAAAAAAGTTAAAACTCTGAGGGTTGAGCCGTTGAAAGAAGTACGACGTTTATTCAATATCAATCCTGCTGTCGAAAATCTTCGTTCATCGCTAACAGACGAAAATGGGATAGCCAATAACCATGCCACCACAGCAGTTCTCCAGTACTGGATGACATTAAAGTTATCCGCTCGGCGTTCTGAAACAAAACCACGGTTTTGAGTTCAGGTTGACAATGAAACATATATGTTGCAGCATCTCTAAATTCAGGGTTTTACCGTCTGAGACATTTTATCTTAAATAATCAGCTACTCCATCCAATGCAGATGGTATGTGATCCTCGTCTTCACTTTCGCTATCTTCAAAATTCGTCTCTTCAGCGTTTTGGGGTGGGACCAGCTCTTACTTCTTCTATCGTTGAATCCGCTGCATTTGACTGTCGGATAATTCAGTTCTGCATTGTCGCACAGCTGTCTCAAGAAGTTGTAAGCTTCGTCACGTGTTTTTTGACCCACGAATTTCAGCCTTTTGAAATTGGAAAAACAAGCAAAATAAAACAATTCGTTGATTAATTATCAGTAATTGCTTATCTGCATCTGATGAGCGGAGCGTATAAAAACTTACCTTGGCACAAGGGCGGTCGTACAAACGTACAAAGTAGTCGCAGTTAAATAATGCTATGTAGGCGAACATTGGAATATTTTCGGTCTGCAAAATTGTGATTTATTCTTGAAACTTCTGACTTAAGGTGATGAGTTCTGTTAGGATCTTATTTGCAGCTATATTCCCGTCTCCTATTAACAGGTTCAGGGCCAAGGTTTCCCTCAACGGATAACTTGGATGATTCTCAGTGCCTATCGACAGGACTTGAGAATTTATCCGAGGCTTCTCTTCGGGCTTGGTGAAGGGAAAAAAATGCACACGGGTTTTCGAAATGGGAAACTTTATTAAGGTAAAGAGAACGGTTCCAGTTGACTTCTTGACTCGTACTGTCCTCTGGTCAAATGGGCCCTTCAAGATGTAGTAGATGCCGAGTTTCTTGTCTCTCTTCCTGCTCACTTCTTTCCCTGTTGTCCCTGGTCAGTACTCACTTGACCAGGGCGACAAAAAGAATGGAGAGGGACGCTTGTGACACTCTGGAGTACAGCAGGTATTCCAGAGGTGTCTCACAATTCCCTGATTAAGACTTCTTTTAAACCTCGCAGCCTCATTTATTCTTTTTTCTCAAAAAGCAGCCCCTCGACATCCTCAATGGAGGTAATATGGGGTTCAAGTGTTATGTATGGTTTGGTGTAAAAGAAATTGACCTTGGTTAGGAGCAACTTGTACTTTTTTTATTATTCTTCAAAGGCTAAGTGATTAATGATCCTTAGTACTTAAACAAAGATTCCTTTTATACAAAATTCTCTCCTATCCGCATCCTGCCCTGCTGATAGACTGGAATTCCAGGGATCGGACAGATATCCGGTCAGGCCACGTCAGCTTCCTGCCGGGCTGCCGTATCTTGTAGTACATCATTCCCTCGAATTCTCCAGCTCTACTCACCTCTCCAGGCTTATTAAGCCTTAACACATGCATATTTAAATATTCGCAACACAAGCATGACCATTCTGCTTGGCCAGCGGGTAGCGATGTCTTGTTTTTTGCTGTTTATTTAGTCCACTTTTTTTGAAGTACCGCACTATGCCATATATGCCGTCAATTGAACTCTGAATATCCGGATGTGCAGCTGTAATTTTGTCATCAAACAAGTGTCTGAGAATCAAATTGATAAGACACTGGCAGCGGGAATGCGGAGCGAATATGTTCATAACATTGCTGCCCACGTAGGTGACTGCATCGCTTGATTCGAACACTTTCTCCATATCTTCCTCCAACGGGATTTATTTGAGCAATTAGCGGCTGCTAATCCACGTACGTATATTAGCAGTCGTTTCCAATTTGATCGAAAAAGTGTACGTGAAGTAAAAGAAAATGCCGCTGCTGAAATTTTTCTATCCAAAGGTCGTTTGTGAAGCTGTATATTAGAAAGCAAGGAGCTTGCAAAAATGCTGATTTAATTTCCCCTAAACTTTGTTTCTGATTGCTGGAAGCCGATTTCTCTTGAGAGTGCTTGGGTTCTGAAGAACTAAAATAACGTTTACGTTTCCGTAGAGAGCATCAAATCCGTCCAACCCGCCGGTTTACAGGCGGGTTTCATGGCTCACCTACCAGAACGGGTCGGCCCGCTATGCTCTGATTTCCTAATGTATCATATTGCACTGCTGCAGCCGTGCAAAGTCACTTGCTGGCTGGCCCAAATATTGTATTCCCTATAATACTGTAAAGTATAAACCACTTTGTTCTCGTCTCAGATATTTGCGGTTAAATTATAGGTGTTCTAGGTTTTTGCCAATTAACATTTAATAAAATGATGGCTATGAATATATTTTCTATGTGAAATTCAATTATGGCGAATACAACTTTTCCGGTGCACGTAGCTGGTTTTTTTAAAAATTACATTGTCGCCTACGTTGTACTATGCAGCCGACAAATGTATACCCACTGTCGGCTCCATTGTCGGATATGTTGTATTTTCTGGCCGATGTCGGCCAAATTGGAGTAAAAAGTCGGCTCGTCGGGTCGGCTAGCTTGTGAAATTTTCGGCCGACATTGTCGGTTGTCTTGAGTTTCCTTAGCCGATTGTCGGCTAACTTGTGCGGTCCTTAGTTTAAGTTAGCAATTGTGTTCGGGAAATATTAGTCGCAGAAGTGAATCCGTAATTATATACATCATCTTCAATGAATAACTCATACTGGAAAATCTCGCTGTCATTCATTTGCAGATGCTGAAATATCTTCGTCATGAATTGTGATTGATTCGTAATAATACATCAAAATCAATATTTGCATTAAAAATGGTTAGGCTTAACTAGGAATTGATATCAGGTGAGTAGTGTTTTAAGTGTTTTACTACAATATTCTGGATTTGTTTGTGATAAATGCGGTGCTAGATATATTGAGTAACCTTATGCTTAATGTACGTTATTAAATATGTTGTTCACATTTGTTTATGCATCGTGGTTCTGAGCTGCTCAAAGTTGATAAATGAGACATGAACAGGTTATTGCAATTTCGTGTTCTTAAACTACCCATGATTATACGTGGAGATTGAAAACGTTACGTCTCAAGTATTTTGGTTTTATCAACAAGATATGCTAAACATGGACTTGTACCAAGACTATTCGTCTACTGATTTCCATCGTAAATCATCGACTGTTGAATCCAACATCTTGAAGATCTCCCAAAATGGTAAGTACTGTTAATTTATTCAGTTCAAATACAGCCGTTATTCGTTCTGGTTGCCCTTTCAAAGTAATTTCCATTGAAATAATACCATTAGCAGAAATGTGTCGACCAGTCTCTCAAATGCCATGATCTGCGTTTAATCTGTTTTTAGTGTCATCCATGCAGAGGATGGTAACTCAACTGTCGAGCGGGGACAGTTCACAAACTCGTAAACAACTGTAAGTTTCTAATTACAGTTATATTTTTGATAAGGCCAATAACTATATTTAAAGTACTCCAAGAACTACGAGACAGGCATATAGGTTCATTGAAAATTATTTTCATGATTAAGTAACGATGTCACTCACTACACGGGACAGCTTGCAAAAGACACAAGCGAAGATCTGAAGGAACTGAACCGATTCCCTGTTGGAGAACAGGTAAAAGCGACACCTTATTAGTTATAGTTACATCCCGTTTCCAGTAAGCGTAAGGATCAATGCTTGGTAGAGTTTAGCATTAAGTGATTATATAATGGGCACAACTTAAGAAGCAAATTTAAGTAAGTGTTCCACACCTGTAAGCATTAGTGATAGATAGCAATTGTTTTAAATGTATCGTAAATCGCGTTAGCTTGCTAAAAATTTATTCAGTTCCAATACATTCCGATCTGTTGTTTGAATTTTGCCGTCATAATGAATTGAACCTTTGAATTCGAAAGAACTGCTATGATTTCTATATAATTTCAGAAGCAGCTTAAACTGAAGCGGGAAAAACTAACATCAGATTTCTCCTCAGTACTAAATGCATTCCAGAACATTCAAAGGTAGCGTAACAAATGTGAAGTGATTGTAGCACTGCTGAAGTTATGAGTTTAAACAGCTTCATTTAGGAAATTGTATTTGTATTCCTTTCTGGTTGAAGGGTTTTGTTATCATTGATCTATATAGATATTTATTTTTATAGGGCTGCAGCATGCAAAGAAAAGGAGCTGATGAAAGCGATTCAGGATGAAGAGCAGCAGAATATCATCACAATCAGAGGGCCTAATCAACCTACTTCGAAACAAATATTTGCCGAAGAGGAAAATATGAGCGAGCTGGTGGAAAGGGAAAAATCTATCCGACAATTAGAGGTAAGCAGGTCGATATCGAACTGATATTTTTAATGATTACAACGAAGCTTTACATTTGTTAATTATTAACGTAATCCTATTCACCACGTAATTATACTGAGCTGCAGGGAGGTCCATTAATTTCAAGATGTAGGAGTATTGCCCTTGCTTTTTAAGTATGTTGGGGGATGTTGTCATGGTTGCGCATCGCAACGTAGGTGGTTGAACGTAGAATTTATTTGTTTTGTTGCTTGAGATTGTTGTTATAGCTTATCTTTTCTTAGTGGTAATTGGAAAAAAGTTGCAAAAAGCGATAATTATTCAGAGAGAAAGAAAGGAAGCAGTCTGCCGAAAACATTCTGGGTTATGTCAAGATGCTAAATAATTGGAAATTCATGGATCTACTTACCGTGTAGCCGTTTTATTTGTGTTGGAATGAATTAGGAAGAAGTGGATTGCGCTTAGTCCATGGAGGTAATTTTTCATAGTCTTCGAGCATGTTGTAGGGATAGCTACGAGCTTTGTAAATTACCCACTCAAGTGATTTCCGTATTTCCTAACTTGTTTATATACCAACTAGTAAACGTGGGCTAACATGCCTCTGGGAAGAAACCGGCATTACTATCATCTTATACCGACGTATTATTCTTCTGTAAGTTGTCGGAGCCACATGCAACAGATGCTGACTCTATTATGATTTCGTATGAATATTTGTTTCCAGACGGATATTTTAACCGTGAACCAGATTTTCAAAGACTTGGCTACGATGGTTTATGAACAAGGAGCGACTGTTGATTCGATCGAGGCAAATATCGAAGATGCCCATGTACAAGTGGAAGAAGGAGCTCGGACTTTGTCGGAGACAGCGACTTTAAGGGTAAGTATTTTTATTTCATACGATGGGTGGAACTACATTTTGGCATTCTGCAGTAGTAATTTTGAATACGCTTAAAGGTTACGAGCCTTGAATTTTTACAGATACGTTTATGTTCATATGCTAATTTTGATTTTTTGCTATTTACCGTTTATTCTTCCGTTGCGTAGAATCGATCCCGAAGACGGCAATTCGTTTTACTCCTTGTCTTAGCCATTTTCATTATCATAGTAATACTTTGCTTAGTTTATGCCTGACTTATTTCGATGGTCAGAACTCGAAGCGATGATTTTGAGTTCGGAAATGTATTACTGAAGGTAATTGTGAATCTATTTTATAGCGAATGTTTTTGAATTTTCGGAATATTCCGCACAGGGCCGGGAACGTCGTAACTTCTTTTCCATACTTGCTTTAATCACTGTGCTAATAATTATACTTTTAGTTGTTATGGAAACTTTGTTGAAATAAAATGTGGTTGCTCCGTTGATTGCGAGATAAACTGAGTGAGGAAGGATAGCGAAATGTTGTTTTATACCAGCTTAAAAATATACATAATGTTTTATGTACTTTTAAACGAAAAAACAACAAAATCACTAGTCTTCCAGAGCCAGTTCCTCAATTATTGGTGTCAAAATTTGATGTTGTAGTTTAAGAGACGTTGAATCCAACAGTAAAGTGAACAGAGTGAAGTAGGGGAATGAAGGAGACAACTACATCAGCATTCGCCCGTCTCCTCTAGCCTTACATTATTTGCGGGCTCCAGTTTCTCTCACCAGTTGTTAGGCAGGGGCTACATGGCGTTTTAACTCACGATCGATTAAAAGGATTTCGGGCCAGGAAAAGCATGCGCACGGGTAGGGAGAAGTGGCTACAACACGTATCCAGCTGGGAAATGAAAGCGGGTAGGGCAGAAGCAACCCAGTTCTAGCGTTTCATCACTGTACTTGGAGAATGACGGGAGGTTACATGCCCTTATTTCCGCTACGCATCGCATAGACTTTGTTCATAACCGGAATCATGCCTTCCCTCCCTTCAACCTTAATTTGTTTCTAGACGAGGAAGAGGATGAAAGTGAAAAACCCGCGTTCTGTTTTATGGAGAACATAGTAATATAAATTTTATTGTATCTCCACAAATCTTGTTCCTTTCTCATCACGATTTTCCAGTTGATGAACTTACAACATTTGTTAATTAGCTATAACCTCTCGTTACCAGAGCTGTATGTGGCTTTTAGCTGTAATCATCCTCGCTGGAGAGACCTTCGTAGTTCATAATCGTTTTCTTGGAGGACATGTAGATGTAGGTAAATTATTTATACGAAGATCCCTGCAGTTTCAATAATAATAGGTATGATTTGGTTTGACAAAAAACAGAAAACATGTAACGCAAAGTACACAAAACTAAGGCAAACGGACAGATCCTACATCGGCCCTTCGATGCAACTAACTTTCATGGTGCAATAGTAAATTGATCGAATCAGGAAGAACAGTCCTACCAAGAACGCACCAACATAAGCAACGAATATCCCACCTTTCTTTTGGGCTACCTGTCATATGCATAAAACAATACAGATTATCAATACTTAGCCGAAGTAAATTTCGAAGACAGCATAACATGCTTGGAAGCAACAGCATCTGAGTTTCCGCATTCCAGAAATGTTAACATGAAACTTACCTCATATGTGCCGATAGTAACCCCTATGCCGATAGCGAGAAACAGGAATGCAAGGACCAAATAGATAATTCCGCGCGATCTAGCAAAATCAGGTCCAACAGAAGACCTGCGGAAGGGAAAACAGAATTAAATATAAAATCCAATCTAACTATCTTCCTTAATTTGCAATAGCCTAATAACTTACAGCTTCCGACAGTGCGGACAACGGGCTAAGGAATTATTCAGCGTGTTGAATAAAAATGTATCAGCACAATGTGCACAATTGACGCGAGTCATTCCAATTGGAATTGATGGAAGTGCAGGACTTGGAGCAAGGTTAATTATTCTTTTGCCTGTCCACCAAAACAAATGTCAGCCATGAATATAGATTTTGAGCGGCGTTGTATCAAATGAGATAAACCTTAAAAATGACAAAATCTCGGTACACTTACAATTCGGCCTTGGGCAAGCTATACGTTGAGAGCTAGCACGACATATCAAAAGGCAATTACACGGGCATCTGACATACTTCTTCCCAGGAGGAGGATTCCTTATAGGCTGCAAACCAAAAAAGCATCATTATAATTTCAATGCAACCAAAAATACTTAAAACTATTATTATACGTTACTCTCCAGTCGATCAATATCAAAACACAGCCAAGTTTGTAACATTCATTTGAGGATTTCCTCAGCTTTCGGAAAGACAATGCTATTCATACCGTGGCTTCATTGCACGTCACACATTTAACTACATGCTGCTCTCGTTTATCCGTGATATCAATGGTTGCCTGGCATACGCGGCATGTAACAACGGAGCCTGACGGTTGACTGACCCATTCCAGGGTTCGATCCCCAGTCTGGCCCGACCCATCTACAAGAAACCCAAATGAATTGTCAGCAGTAATCCAAAGCACATAACCTAAAAGAATTGAACCTTCTATCCAAATAATAATGTACTTGTAGTTAGCAATAGTTGCTTAGAAATAGAACAATCCTTAAGACACAAATCAGCCGCGCCCGAAAGTTTTTCCCTACCTAAAGTTTACATCAGGTATTATAATACTCTAATGTTCGGTTTCAATGTAACAAGCAATACTAGTATAGTTAATTGTTCGTATGTCCCGTATTCCCATTTTTGCTTCACGACATTGCAAAATTGAAACTCATTGCGGATTTGCAGAATAAACCTTCCACTGGAGGCTGACAGTGTCACTGCGGTTGGCTAGTCCCTAATAATGTTATTTTAAAATAGTAACGATTTCATTCATTTGGCGAGTGAATAAGAACAAGTGATGTGCATAACAAAGTTCTGTTTTTACGTAACGTTGATGTCGATGGTTGAAAAAATCCCTTGAGTTTAAAAACTTACAACTTTCAACAAAAACCCAACTAAAAATTTCCAATCCACTTATTTAACTTGATAAGTGATGGTTAAACACTTTGAGGGAAAACAATTGAAATCGAGAATCCTAACAAACCTTCCTTACCTCCTTTAGTAATGACTCCCCTGGATTCAGGTGTCAAAAGGGGCTGATTTTCTTCGGATATGGGCATCGCTACAGCGAAGTGTGACCAATCGTTTGCGTCTTTTCAATTATATTTAAGTTAAAATGAACTACTACAACATCTATCTGACAGAAAAAAATAGCAACCGAAATGTAAGAAGAGTAAGTAGTAGCTATATAATCTAATTCACGTAATTGTCTATCTTCTCCATGGTTCATCCGCCCTGGATTTCTTCAGTCTATAAAGAAAACAAGTTTAGTTTTTGCTATTAACAGTTTTCTTATAAGATGAGTGTGCATGTATAATGTAGGGAAGAAGGACCAGAGTCGGCACTTCAGGTAATAAAAGTTGGATCATGCTGCATTCAGTCGAAGCACGTAAACTACATGTCCAACCCCTGCACAAAACTTACAGAGACAGCAGCCGATGATTATTGAGTAACTATTTTTCAAGTACTTTATTTACACGTTCCTTGATATTTCTTTCTCCTGATTCTCAAAAGGAAGCGCACAAACGAAGATCAAATATTTTATATCTGTAGTAAATATACACAGTACTTGGTGAATCAGAAGTAATAGAGTGACTACAGAGAACTTCTTTCTACCTTCATCAACTGCCCTAAATATGCATGCAAACCACATTTTCTTCCCTTGTATATAAACTATGTATGGTTCCTTCTGCGCATCATCCTTCGTAGTTCGTATTCACAACAGTATGGGTTAGGTTATATTGAGCTTTTAGTTACTTTACTGTATACTATACATAATAAATAAAATACTTCTTCATCCTCTGGGCGTCGTATCAGCAGCATTCACGAGTGGCTTTCAGCTGACAGAAAGAGTCAGTTAATTAAAATATAGTGGTAATAAGGAAGACTGCCCGTAGTTATATAAATGATGGCAGAATTTACAGCAGAGATGACATTTGATCGGTATAATTCAGTAAAGATCGGTAGTGCCCTTTTAACAAAAACTTAATACATATAATGACAGGATGGCTTCTGTAAAGATTTAGGTATTTCGTTAGTCAAGAACTCTTGTTCATGCCAGCTCTCACAGAGTAAACCAGTGGTGGCAACATTGGTGTTGGAACCTGAACGGTCAACTTGACAAACGTCCAGCTTCCAGGTCCGATAAATCTCAACTCTTCTTAAATGTTCTCTTAATTAAAATATGCTTTTCAAATCAGTCAATTCAAACAACACCATTATTTCCTTTTTATAAGGTTCAGTTGTTTTCGGTGTTTGGGAATCCAAAACATCGGCGCGGGCCATCCCTTATTGCGTTATGAGGTTCACTTCCACTCGCTAGTACCTTTATGATAGCAAAACAAGCGGGATGAAGCCTACGGGCGCATCCCAGCCTTCCTGCCTGCATCAGCTAGCATCCTCCCTCTCCCCAGTACCTTCAGTTCTAAGGGACTCAGCGGAGCTGAAAGTCCTCATCCCTCTCGCCTTACCTACTGATAGCTCTCAGTTTCCCTAAGAGCCATACACATAATTCCTGCTACCTCAGCCTTCTTTTCCATGCTGTTAGCTTTCTTTATCCGGCAAAACATTGTGCGCGGTCCTTAGCTTGATAAACTACCCTATCCTTGCGCCTATACTTTCTTTATCCTACCGCAATATTTCACTACGTTTCATGTATTCTGGGTTTGGTTTTTAGTACGTGACACTAAAAATTAAAAAATAAAACCCGAGAAAAAAAACCTGAGAGGGAAAAACATATTCCGGGCCAGGGCCCGATTAAGGTTTAGTAGAAAAGTACTAACACCTCCAAAACAAGAATCCCTAATGTGGTGCATCCTTTCTTTTCGTCCACAGATCAACCAAAATTTTGACCACGCTTAAACTAAACTGCGCGCACCCTTTCCATGTAAACTCTAATCCAATAACGCGCAGTTTTGTTTAATCGTGGTCAAAATTTTGGTTGATCTATTGGACGAAAAGAAAGGATGCACCACATTAGGGATTCTTGTTTTGGAGGTGTTAGTACTTTTCTACTAAACTTTTTGTCGGGCTCTTGCCCGGAATCCTTTTTAAACTCTCGGGTTTCTTATCCACCTCTTTCTCACCAGTTAGTTTATTAATTTACTTGCTTCAACTTCCGGTAATTCACTATATCCAGTATTTACAGTGCATTTGCAGTTACACGTACTGTCCCTTTGTAAGAGTTACGCTGTGCTGTGTGCCAGGCTATAGAACTTGTTTCCAGGGGCATATAAAGAAGCCGGGAAACATTACATGTACGCCGATTTCAGTTTTCTTGGTTTAGATTCTGTGGAAAACTTTATAACAAGCGGATTCTGAAAATTCTTTTTTTCAATCGTATCAGCAGCTCATACCGCACAATATTCTGGGTTGCAAGGAAAGGTAGCGCTTATGGTCTAAGAGGAAACCCTGATTAAAGTTGGTCTAGAGTATACTTTTGACGTTAACCTCGCCTTAGCTCTCACAGGGAAGCATAACGTGTATTCCAGCGTACATGTCGTATGCTCTCCGTGGCAGGCATACACCTAATGTTTCCTTTCGACACCCTTTGTACCTACCGTGTAGTCCACGATAGCGTCGGTCTGTTCGAACGGTCTCGCGCGCTTCTTTCAACCTATCCCATACTCCGATTCGTCCCGTCAGCCTATCGCAGCACAGCACTGCACAAGTTCCACTCTCTCTCCACTGCTGCGAGAGCGAGAAAAAGTGGGACCTTTGCCTTTCTTCGGTCATTACTCAGCTCACAAGCGTTGCAGCGTTAAGCGGTTTTCATTGTTAAATAGCTTAAGTCTTTCACTCTCTTTCATACAAAGTTTCATGTCTATATGTGAAATGATGCAGCTGCTGCAGCGCCTAAGGTCAACTCAGTCAGAAAAAATGACTTTTTTCGCTATAAGCGTTGCAGCGTCCACAAAATTTGTCATACGGACTTGATACTTAAAACAACACAGAGAGGCAAGCCTCAGCTATTCATCAATGCAAATTTTGTTACGCTATAATGACGCTGAGCTGAACAATGATCGATTGAAAGGGTCAAGGTTTTGAGTTTTCCTAGCCACCGACGTTACCGTGGACTATACGGTATGAATACCATGAACTGTATTTATCAAGCTTCCACCACCACCTTCTTTCTCTACTGCTCTTCGCTCTCTACCTTCTTCAGACGTTCTCTGACCCCTTCTTGTCTCCAGCACCCAGCCTCCCTGCTGCAAGCACCCTTTAGGAATACATGTTATATATCGTTTTCATAACGATTAACGGTTGGCCAACCTATCATCTCCTGCAGTCCAAAGCGTGTTGGCACTAGTCTGTCCCTCAGGACTTAGCTTCTTTGTTCCAGCTCAAAGCATGTTGAGACTAGTCAATCCCGTAGGATATACGTTTCTCATACCCTCGGGCATAATCATACTTTACAAACCCTCAGGCATAAATTCATTTCATGTAACCCCAGGCTATGACAATTGGATTCTCTATAAGAAGAATTCGATCAAAGCTCCAGGGAAAATGAGTGGTTGCAACCACTGATTAAACATCTCGGTGGTAGCTTCGCCGCCCCAGAAGGTGGCTGGTACCATCAAAGGCCCACCTGTTGTGGTCGCAACTACCAAAAGGACCACCACGTATGGTTGTACAAACTGAAGGTATTTAGAACAACTAGGTCCTGAAGTGCATAAGGGGATAAGAAAATCGTATCAGAGTAGGTAGTAGGAGCTATCCCTAAGGCCGGTTTGAATTAACTTTAATATTTTAATGCCTCCCGTCAAACTTATACGTTTCCCTCCAAAACTATAGCTCTCTCGTCAAACCAGAAACTCCCATCTAACTTAACCTTTCTCTTCAAAGCATTAATCCTCCCGTCAAACCAATACCTCTCCCTTTTAAAAAATACCTCTCTCGACGAACCTATAGTTATCCAATCATCTTTAGCAACAAATTAAGCATTTTATTTCTTTTCAAAAATTGTATCCTTTTTTCCGGTTTCAAAAATAGGCTAATGCGTTCGGTGAAAGACATTAACAATTTGATATACTAGTTATATACTAGTAGATATACATGAGATTTACAAACAATATCCCATAAAAACTATACACAACTACTATATCGCCGAAAAAAGAATATAGTACATTCTATGGGGCAAAATGGCTATTGCGATCGGTGAAAGTCGTTAAAAAATTGATATACTAGTTAAATACTAGTAGATATACATGTCTACTATGTACAGTCCATGTGGAAGCTACACGTCGTGTATCTCAGACGGAGTTCCCCTGTGGTGTATACTGGGCCATATAGCTTGTTTCTGCATACAAACCGTGTAAGCACGGGCCGTGCTTACACGGGAACATTTCGTGTAAGCAGAAATCATTTTTGTTACTTGAGATGCCGTGGAAATTTTATTTCTTGGCGGATTTTCGTTTTTTTGTTTTAAAACACATTTTAAGTCTTCTGCACACAATAATCCGGGGTGCAAGGTGCTCTAACAGCCCGGAAATTTTCAGGAAATAAAAATTAAAGTTAGCGGCATCACCAAATTTCCCACTCCCATAAGAGAAGCATTGGGATTGTCACGCGCAAGCAGGTTCTCCGCTGTTGTAGAGAACCGAAAGTTTTCTGAGTTCTCTTTTACATTGCTCCGCTCAGGAACGTCCCAGAGTCAATCAGTTTGGCTTGCTGGATAGCTGAGATTGTTTGCTCGATTAAATACAAAATTGTTTCTCTGTAGGTCAAAGTGTACAGTGGCTGCAGCGCTTACACTGAAAAAAGTCAGTTTTCTTCGGCAGTAGACTTCCAGTGTTGCAGCATCTTCGACCTTTGACCTACAAGCATGAAATTTTATTTAACATATCGAAAAAGATCTAGGCTACCTAACAATGCAAACAGCTTGGCAGTGTGACGGTCTTGAGCGGAGCAATGGATAAAGTAAACAGAGGAAAATCTTACAGCTTTTTACTGTCCTAAGTGCCCCACTCCTCGCCTGAGATCACATGGCATACATGTTGTGTATGCGCTGCCAGCCGCTGCGTACAATTCGTATGCATAAATCTAGCTACACCGTTTGTCTCAGATTCAAGCCGTATGTATCTTCCAGATGGACTGATGTAGCCAAAAAACTTATCTAGTATATAATCGGCGAAATCGCTTTCGCGATCGGTGAAAGTCGTTAACAATTTGATAAACTAGTTACATACGAATGGATATACATGAGATTTGTAGAATATAATCATAGCAATCTATTGAAAGTCTACTGCATAGAAACAATACGGATATAGTAGGAGCTATTGCTATCTTTGATTTCCCTTCCACAGCCCAATTTCGGTTGTAACTACATTCGAAAAACATTCGTTAGAAGGGGTAGGATAAGGATATGCTTGTCGTAAAATATTTGCATAGTAGTGACTTACATTATTGAAGAAAATCTAATATTTTCTTCTTCTAGTCCAATATTTTAATATACTGTGCCTGCTCTCCTGTAGTTTTGTTTATTCCCAGTAGTTACCGTAGGAAACACTGCGAAGGTAACGGGAATATCAGACGAATAGATAAATAAAGCTTTTTACAGCATAAAATTACTTACAGTTCGATTACCTTCACATACCATTACCTCTCACCAGATTTACTGTTAGTGTCTTCGTTACGTCGGTTCGCACTACGGTGGAATGACAAGAAAGTTAGCGAGAATGGTGAGTTTGCAGAAGCAAACCTGCGCGCCATTTCAGTACATAGCAGTATCTAACGAGAAACCATGGTGATATGAAAGAATGTATCCATCTTCTGAGGCTTGAGCTTTTTTCTTGCATAATTTTTTTGAAAGATGTACTACCAGGTGTTAAATTGTATTTCAAACCGGCAGAAAGGGACAGCTTCTATCCTGCTCCAATTTTTCTAAATATGGTCATCTTTCGCAAATTATTACTGCAGTAAATTATCTTTTGCAAAACTTAATCATATTTTGGAAGTATTGTCCTCTTTTATCATATTATGGAAAGTTTTGCAAAATCTATGGAAATATCACCTGTTTTCGAATATTTTCGAAAAGTTGCACACATATTACAAAACCTCGAAAAGGGGAACCTGAGCTTCGGGTCTGTAGACACAACCGTTTTCATTTATATTTTGAAACATTTTGAAATTTTTGATGCATGAATAATCATTTTGAAACAGTTATGATTATTATGATACTTTTTCAAAATTAACATTTTGAAACATCGGGGATATTGCGTTCTGATTTTTGAAGGCGAATCTGCTTATTTTTGCTTCCTTATATATTAGAAACACTGCAGCCGTAGCCTACGCTACGCTCGGCCCAGCGGCGATGTGCTGCAAATTCTTCAGCACCGGTATGCCTATTCTGCGACCTCCTTTTTGACCCGATACAACCATCTCGGTGTTCTAAGGCTTATGTTGCACGGCCCTAGCCAGGAGACTCTCACTCGGTTATTTATCATTTGGAGGTAGAGTGAGAGGCAAGTCTCTAATCTCCGATTTACAGAAATTGTCGGCAACGCTGCATAGATCTTCCTTTGGCGCCGTGTGAGCAAACTTCAACAATGCTCCGTATGATATACATTGTTAACTTGAATTACGCCCGGGTCGCAGATTGCCAACTTTCGTTGTGCTAAAAACTCGGCCAAGTTTTCAGCTTTCAGAGAGTTTAGAGAGAGGACTAGCACGGCCCCAATTTTGGTAAACCGCCGAACTATCACATGGAAGATTACACTCATATGCAAATGGCCACTTCCTGAATCGCCATACACCCCAAATGGCCACATTTGAAATCGTCACATAAATATTTTTTTATTTATTTATAGACAGCTTACGATGTTAAGCATGTTGTTTTGATTTAACTGAAAGCTCACGGTGTCAAATTTCCCATCATGAAGCCTGACCTCGAATACTTCTACAAAAACTACGTGAAGACTCCTTTGGACAATTTTCATACAACTAACAACAACACAGAGGGATGAAACAATGCTTGCCGGGTAGTTATATCTAATATACGCATACGTTGACATAATGCCCTACAATAAGCAACATACGACCTAGGTTCACTGAAGACGAGGATGTACTGTGTTCTTAATCTGCACCCACCAAACGCAATTGCGTTGCTGAAGAGGATTATAGCTCCGATGCTACTCAAATTTTGTAAACTAAAACCAATTTTTATACTTATGTAGGATCTACGGAAAAATATTAAATGTGGCGATTTCGAGGTCGTGGAGTGGCGACTTCAAATGTGGCCATTTGAAAAGTGGTGAATTGATGTTGTGGCCATTTGAAAAGTGGTGAATTGATGTTGTGGCCATTTGAAAAGTGGTGAATTGATGTTGTGGCCATTTGAAAAGTGGTGAATTGATGTTGTGGCCATTTGAAATGTGGCCATTTTAGTTGTTACCACATGGAAAGGAGTATGTTATGACTTGTGACATTTATCTTTTTTCTATAGGAAGAAGGTAGATGTCGGGACTCCCGAACGACTCGGAGGGCAGTGTGACTGGACTAGTATGTTGGAGCATTTAAACAAAAGCGTTATTTGGTCCTTCCGTAGATGTCATGCGGAGAGGCTGTCCACTGCAACCAAAGAGTTTTAAGGCCGCGGCCACGGCTAAAAGGTTGACGGCCGGGCCATGAGTTTTTAGGCGGCAGCAATGAGAACGTCATATATTGATGTTGTGGCCACGAAAACTTGCAACCTCATCCAGACACGATCTTTTGGGAAGTCGTAATCGTGGTCAAATTGTAAAATCCAAAAGAGGAGAATTTAGCTTGATTTGAACGAGAAAACCCGAGAGTTAAAAAAAGATTCCGGGCAAGAGACCGAAAAAAAGTTTGGAAAAGTACTAGCACTCTTAAAACAAGAATCCCTAATGTGGTGGGTAATTTCTAGGGGCATGCACAGGTCAACTAAATTTTTGACCACGATTAATCACAACTGCTTATTAGTTTAGGATAGGATGTAGCATAGGATTAGGACTTGCAGTGAAAATGATGCACGCAGTTTAGTTAATCGTGGTCAAAAGTTTAGTTGACCTGTGCATGCCCCTATAAATTACCCACCACCACATTAGGGATTCTTGTTTTAGAAGTGAGTCAGTCTCATCCTCAATCATTCCTTTCCTAGCTGCGTTCTAGGAAGGTTGTCCCTTGTCCTTCTCTCGCTGAGAGGACAGGGGCTATAGATTGGCTACCAAAATAGCCCTGGGGTGCACGCTGTGTGCCCTCATCTGTACGGTGCTGGGTGGTCAGATACACGTAAAATAATCTGAAGCCCGGGTACCAAGACCTGTGGCCCTGCTGATCGGTACCATCCTGGACTAGCCTAGATGTTATCGATGCCAGGCCCCGTGTCCCTGCTGACTTGGACTCTGGATATTTTTACCGGATTCTGCTTCATCCTACCGTCATCATCATGTCATCATCATCCACATCTCCTGAATCGTCTCATCTATCCTCCGTCCCAGTTCGCAGCCCTCGCCCGCTCAACTCTAAATGTGCAGCCTGCTATCGCAAACTTGGATTCCGTACCTGCTCGTTACACTGCGAATCTTGTAATCGGAACTATCATCGTACATGTCTTTCGCTCAACATTCAAGAATACAGGTCTTTGTCGGTTTCCAGCTGGGTTTGCGCCCCTTGTAAGTACAAAACACTCCCAACTTGCTGTCTTTCTTGTTTTAAATCCCTAGTCTATCAAGCCCAGCCGTGGTTCTGTATGTCGTGCATATTCCCCCCAATAGAACTGCATATTGCCTTGGAGAAAGATAGAGAAATAGTCCCAAGCGCTACTCATTGCCACAAAGCTAGGGGATTTAGAGGGTTCACTATTGCTTACCTTAATGTAAACAAACTTAATCTTTACAAGCTTGAGAGCGTTAGAAAGGTCCTAACAGATTATGACTACGATGTATTAGTTATTGCTGAAACCCAGTTCACAAGCTGTGTTATTACTAGTATGTACAATATCACTGGCTACTATACCATCAGACTAGATAGACTTTCAGGTAGACCTGGTGGAGGACTTCTCATATATATTAAGGAAAGTATCCTCTGCAAAGAACTTGTCCTACCTTGTAACTGCGTAACCGATCTGGACATTTCAGCTCTGCAATTAAGCTATACACTATCCAAACCTATTATACTTATCACAGTTTACAAACCACCTCAAGTACCCTGCAAAGAATTCTTTGACTATCTTGATCTGACACTCTCCTCCTGCAGTTCTCAAAAATCAGATGTTTATCTAGTCGGGGATATTAATATAGACCTCTTAGAAAAGGGAACTTCAGCTAAGCAGCTAATTAACTGTGCAGCCTCCCATGGGCTTAAACAAATAATAGATAGCAGTACCCGGAAAACCCTATCTACCTCTACACTCATTGACCACATATTTGTTTCTAATATCCCAACCGTAGTCAGCTAAGGTACTAAAACGGTAGGTTTCACTGATCATGAGTTAGTCTTTGTTTCTATAAGAACTAGAAAGCCCAAGACACCGTGTAAATATGTGAGCCTACGCAGCTACAAGAATATAAATTGGGACGACCTAAGTAGTGAATTTGCTGATATGAACTGGGACTTTATCCCTCAGCTAGATAACACTGAGGAAATGTTAGACCTTTTTCAATCTACTGTAAATGCCTGTGTAAGCAAAAGAGCTCCCTTAACCCGCAAGCGTATTAAAGGGCATAGAGTCCCTTGGCTCACTAATGAAATTATCGCACTAATGAATGAAAGAGATAAAGCCAAAAGGGTCTTTAATGCTAGCCGCGCACAGTCTGATTTTGCTCTTTTTAAACTTAAAAGGAATAATGTAAATAACAGGGTAAAAAGTGCTAAGTATCGGTATTTCAAAGATAAATGCCAGGAATATGCTTCCTCCCCAAAATATGGAAAGTATTTGATGAAATAACAGGTAGAAAATCCAGTACCCCTGTAATACAAGAACTCAATTCTAACGGGCAATCTATTACTGATCCCGATGCCCTTGCGCATGCACTACATGTCGCTATGAGCTTACCCTCTAAAAAGGAAAACTTGGAGGATCTTATCACGTTTAAACAGGTCAGAGCAGAAATTGTAACACCTAACCAAGTAGAAGATGTTTTCAAATCAGCAGTCAGAAAAGCTGATAGAACAACAACGGAAATACCCTATACAGTATTAAAGTATTGCCTAAAAGCTTTAGCCGTTCCGATAGCTACCCTTTTCACCTTAATAATTACTACTGGTCAGTACCCTAAATCATTTAAACAAGCCATCGTTTTGCCTCTTTTTAAAGGGAAAGGTTGTAAGCTTGATGCCTCAACCTATCGCCCTATCTCCCTTTTAAGCTTCCTAAACAACCTGCTCGAAAAGGTAATATATGGTAGGTTACTGATTCACATGGAAAATGGTGAGGGACTTCCAGATAATCAACATGGCTTTAGGAAGCATCACTCTTGCTTCACAGCTCACCTTAAGTTTACTAGTGATGTCCTACAAGCTATAGATAAGCCTTCGCATAAAGCCCTAGCTATCTTCGTTGACTTTAGGAAGGCGTTTGATTCAGTATCACACAGAAAACTTATTATTATCCTAAGGGATCGATTCAAACTGCCTCCTTATATGTTAAACTTAATTATTAGCTACCTCAGTGATAGAACATACGGTATCAAGCTGGGCAATCTAAACAATATACCATACATAACTCTGTGCTACAAGGAAGCATCCTTGGACCTTGCTTCTTCGTACAGTTTATATCATATTTTGGTGACTATCTTTCAAACCTTAATGTTTATTTAGGCAATCTTAATTATATCTGGTATGCGGATGATGCCGCACTGTATTTAACCCATAAATCTCTTGAAACTCTAGAAGAACAAGGTAACTATCTACTAAAATCTGTAAAAGGGTGGCTTGAGCAAAAAGAGCTATCCCTTAATGTTGACAAAACTGAGTATATGATTATACATAAATCTGGTGATAAGCTTGTAAATGATGAAAACTTTACTCTAACGTATAACAAGGTACCCCTTAATCGAGTGTATACTTTCAAATACCTTGGTGTAATCACTGATTGTAATCTTACTTATGTTCAACATTTTCATTATGTATCCAAAAGACTGTGTCAAGCTATTGGTGTTCTAAACAGACTGAAGAGGCTTATAACATGGAAAGTCTTTGTAATCCTTTTCAACTCCTTTGTACTGAGCATAGTTGATTACTGTTTCCCTATCTGGGGTGGCCAGTGCCCCTCTAACTTAAATTCTCTGCAACTTCAGCTTTGCCGTGCTATTAGTAATTTTTCAAAGATAAACAAAAGGCGCTCTGGATATCCCCTATTCGACTTACTGGAAAAAGTAAATATCTTATCCATCGAAGAGCGACTAATTTGTATAGGTTCCAGGTTTTTGTCAAAATATCTTAGGGGTCCTGAAAACATTCCTAGCCTTTCTGGCCTTTTTGTAACCAGTACTGGATCTAGAACCAGAGCCCAGACCTCTAGAAACTTGTCTGTCACTTGTAGAATTAACTCGGAAAGCTTAAAAAGATCTTGTTGGTATCGTATGATTATGGCATGGAATAAACTCCCAGCCTACATTAAGATACAGTTCATACCCTTATCTGTTTTTGAGGATGACTTATGTGCCTATCTCATTAGTAAAAGGGACCTGAATGTAACAATTTAATTTAATTTTCCATGTTTTACAATTATATATATCTACTATATTTATTTAATTTCTTTGCCTTTACATGGACCGTTTACTGAAACCAGTAAGCCCCGGCAATTACTGATAAACTTGTCCATTCAATAAAGCCAATCAATCAATCAATCAATCAAGTGTTAGTACTTTTCCAAACTTTTTGTCGGGCTCTTGCCCGAAATCCTTTTTTAACTCTCGGGTTTTTTTTTCTCAGGTTTTATTTTATAATTTTTAGCGTCACGTACTAAAAACCATACCCAAAATACTACCTAGAAACGTGATTAAAAGTGTGCAAAGGCTCCGGGTAGTAAAAGCTAGGGACCGCGCACAACGTTTTGCCGGATAAAGCAAGCAAAGGCATTGAACAGAACGCAGAGGTTGCAGGGATTATCTGTACGGCTCTTAGGGAAACTGGGAGCTGTCTGTAGGCAAGGTAAAGGTAAAGGAAGGAGCAAAGAGGGATGAGGGCTTGAGTTCCTCACAGTCCCTTTTACAGTCTCAAGTAAGCGCACACCTACTGTCACCAACCATTAGGGATATGTGCTGTACTCTAGACCACTGCTCTTGTGTTCTAGCATACGTATGGAGTCACCGACCACATTAGGTGTAAGCTAAATCCTATTTTCTTGCTTAAAATGCCGTGGACATTTTAATTGCGCATGGATTTTACGAGTTGTTTTTACAAATCATAACTACATGTTATGGGTCACAACAATCCGGGGTGCAAGGAAATGCAGCATTTCATGTTTGCAGGGAAAACTTATTTAAAGTTAATAACTTTTAAGGTAAACGTAAGAACAACGTTAACGTCCAACTTTACCGTGTTCCTGCTCATGTGGTGACAGCTCTTGTACGCTACGGCCACCCGTCTTGCGGCATTTTGGGCACAGCTGCTGTTTCTTTTACACAGCTAGAGTATTCTACGACGGTTCCGGGGAGAGGGAGGATGCTAGCTGATGAAGGCAAGAAGGCTGAGACGCAACAGCAGGCTTCCTCCCGCTTGTTCTGGTATGTAAAAGGCGCTAGAGACTAGAAGAGAACCTCGTAACGCAATGGGGGATGGCCCGCGCCGATGTTTTGGGTTCCCAAATACCGAAGAGAACCAAACTTTATAATAATAAAAACTTTATAAAATATCCGAGAGTTTGGATGTCATACTCATCTTAACCGCGAAGCATAGCAAGTGATGCAACTTTCGGAATTTCAAATCAAAATAAAGTTTCGCATAGTAATTCACGATGATTTGTCGCTACGAACTGCTGGCTCTCCATTTGAATTTCACACTTTGACCGCCGAGGATCTTCAATGTACAAAAGCTAATTTCTAAAAGTTTAGTGGATAGCAACTAAACTCTGCATGCCTCTTTAGTTGCAATGATTACCGACATGTAAGCAAAACACAAGGGGTAACGATTACCCTCCAAATGGCCACAAATGCAAACGGCCACTTCCTAAATCGCCACAATTGAAATCGCCACACGTCCTAAATGGCCACATAATTTATTTTTATTTAGGACAGCTAACGATGTTAAGCATGTTATTTTGATTCAACTTAAGCAGACAGGCAAAGCTTAAAGTAGAAACGCTCAGTTTGATTTTTGCGCTCCCTTATTATGTAATCACAAAGAGATAAACCGATTGTCAAGGTTACGTGCATAAGCCTTAATGATAAACGTGTAAGTGAACGTTGGCGATGTACTCAACGAGTTTCGAAGTGCAAGGGAAGTGTGCTAACACTTACGGACGGATCAACAGTTAGTGGTCAGCAATCAGCAACATAATCGTGTACCATTTCCAATGGAAGGAACCAAAAGAAAAATGCAGACAATTATCAGAGGATTGGCAATACGATTTACGGAAAAACATGAAATGTGGCGATTTCGAGGTCGTGGTGTGGCGACTTTGAATATGGCCATTTCGAGCTCGTGGTGTGGCGACTTCAAATGTGGCCATTTAAGAAGTGGCGAATTGATGTTGTGGCCGTGGCCATTTGAAATGTTACCGTGGTAACCTGTTAACTTGCACATTCACCGCAATGGTAAGCGGAGTGCATGGTATATGTTGATCAAACGTTTGCAACAAAGTTAGCACAAGTTCATTTACTAAAAGTACTATACTCACATGTCAGTGCTGCATGGCTACATGGTTTTTTTAGAATTGAATAGAAGACTTTCAAAGTGCGAGAAGGCGAAGCATCAAGTTTTTGGTTAATATGTTTTCGAAAAACAGAGCTCGGGAAGTTGGTTAGCTCAGTAGCTAACCAATTAAGCTTCCGTCGATTAATTCTTTTGAATGAGAGGAAAATGCGAGATATCAGACCATTTTTATCAGAGAATTGGATACATTGTTAGAAGAAGGTTGAAGACATAAAATTCTAGATGGGAATATTTTTTCTGAAAACGGAGTGCTTGCTAAACTAGACTGTATGAGTGGCCCCGACCCTCCTTTATTTATTTAGCAAATAATTAGCATTTATTTAGCAAGCTAACGGTATGCGTTTCGAATGCATTAAATTTTTAAGCAACGATTTCGATGCGAATTAATGTGAGTAAATTTACGTTGTTGGAATATTCCATGCTTTCAGATGTGGACATATATTATTTTCAAAGTTCCAACAGTTTAGCTCCGGAAAGATTAAACTATGACGATAAATAACCACCTAATTAGATAGATATTCAAGTTTCAAGTATTGACGATTTTACTACAGGTAATGCGGGGGAGGTGGAGTAATGCTTGCGTATCTAAACGTCGAGTAAACACGTTGGTCCCGCTGCAGATTTTTCTGTCTTGGTCTGTAACACAATGGAAGAATTTGGTGTCAAAACTGAACAGCACGTAGAAGTTATCTGTGTTGACACAGAGATCTTTAAAGGGAGATAAGACGCAAATATGGGTTATTATTGCTGGTTCTTACCTGTTGCGTCCTAAACTAGCACTAAATTTATCATCGCCGAGGTCAAGAAATAACTCATCATTGAACTTAGGGGACTCGGTAGCTCCACATATATCCGGCATCATTTGTTCTTGTTGTATTTGACTCGGCAGCTGCTGTTGTGATGGAAGAGATTGTTGCGATAGCAGGGGTTCTTTCGGCTGCTCAGTCAGAGACGCTTGTGTGGGGTGAATCTTATTTTCTAGTAACTGTTGTGACAAAGAGGCATATTCATGACATAAATGAACCACAACAACGGAATGACTATAGGAGATGGAAAAAACTTACAGATGTGACTGTGTCAGGGAACCCGAATTCGCGCACTACGCGAAGGCGAATATACTTCGATATTGCTGCTCTTGATACAGCTAAAGCACGAGAATTTGCAGCTCGAAGCTTCGCCTCTCTGTATTTCATCGCAGTCAAAATTTCAGGATCGATCACTGCAATATTTGAAATTGGTTGTTACGAAATGGGAGAGTTAAGAATGGCCATGAGACTAAACGTTAGGATACATGCCACTTCTGTATGAACATCGAGGAGAAACCTACCCATTTGTTGTTCATCTGTAACAGGATTCTGGCATTGTTGGTTCTCATCCACCATGTAGAGTGCGTCAGGTATAAAAAGCCGAAGGTTTCCTCTTCGTGTCGTGACCTCTGTTCCACATGTTGACCTTAGAATGGTTCTGGCCTCTTCGTAAAACGGGGTGTATAACCGTGGTCTTGTAGTTAGCCACGGATTGTATTTGTCCGCTAATATTAAGTTGGAAGGAGGAAGTGAGATCTGTAGGAATAAACAGGCATTGTGAATTTCTTATGCTGGGGAGTATTTTTACGAAATCTACAAGCATGTTGTAGGAATAGCTACGAGCTTTGTAAAATTACCCCCGTCAATATGCACCACACACTATACTTCGTGACAACGTCTAACAGTAACTTCAATGAGATTTACTGACTTACCAATCCTCTGCGCACGTGACTTGCTAACACTTCAGCATTGAGTAAGTGCTCGATTCGTATGCTGAACAGCAATTCTCCGATAATTTCCCTTAATTCTACATCTGAGAGGTCTCGACGCTTAATTCCTTTCCTTGTCACAGAATCCCTTGTTGTGGTCAATAAGTTGGGCTCTACTTTCACAAAATTTACTTGATCAGTTATCTTTCTAATCAAGAAGGTTGTACAAATATAAAGTGAACTAATTCATCTTTTAGCATACCACGATCTTCCACACGCTTCATGAGCTGACTTTCGCCCCACTTGACAATGGCCATCAACACATCAACTTCGCTAGCCTAATGAGAAGAAAAGCATTAAGTTTCTGTTGCTGGTAACACATTCCCGAAAATGTCACCAGCTACCCATTCAATTGAATCCCAATTTCATACTTCCAATGCAGAATATTATTCATACCTGGAGAAAATCCGATTTGACGAGTTCTGCAAGAGTAGTGCGACTGAGATCTAAGAACGACGGAGAGTGAATGAGGTGAACGAATTCCTCCCGTAAAAACAGCATTGCTTGCCGGCGCACATAGGAGGATCCATGGGGACATGTAGCCCACATTAGAACACCCGGTAAGATTTCAATGTTGAGAGAATCAATAATAATATCTTCCGAAAGTTGGGCAAGCATATCAAACTCAAGGAAACGAGCTGTGTCACAACGAGCCAGGTATCAATATTAGGAATATCAATTTGCGCCATTTATACTTAATTTTTAACTAGGTAAGTAATGTCTAGTAAGATATACCGATTTGGTAGAGCTCCATAGCTTCTTCAAAACCAGCAGGGTTTAACCGCCCATTAACAGTGAGTGATTCAACCTCGGTGAGCCCTGACCGAGCGGGGTCAATTGTGTTCAAATCAAGTTTATCGGTGTACATGCAATGGAGGAGCGCTCGGACAAAACGCTTGTTGATAACTGACTCGTCCAGTATAATTTTAGATGAAGTAGATCGACGGTGAAGAAGATTTCTGCATTTCACAATTTTTATAAGTTACACCATAGATTAGTTAAGTATCGTGAATTATTGACAAAGGCTTTCGTATAAAGCAGTTTAGAATGCTCGGAATTGAAACCATTACCTGAAAAACGGGGAGCGGGCTGCTAAAATTGACTTGTGGGCAGGAAATTGCTCATCGCCAATTACTAAGTATACGTCGGAGTATTTTCCAGTAATAAGGAGATCTCGCAAGTCGTTCTGCAAATACCAGCAAGAGTTTTTACAGGGTTTACGAAGCTTGGTAATTTTAAATTTACATCGATCAAATGGAGAATTTTGCTCAAAATTTTTTACTCAATTAATAATCGCTTCATGAAGTAAGTAATGAATATTTCATATAACAGGTTTACCTGTAAACGATCCGGGAGCTGCTGCTCTAACAGCAGCCCAATAGAGGAAGAATTAGATGAATTGATACTTTCTTCTGTATACAAGTATCGAATTAAACTACTAAAAGTAGGAATGTCAACGTTTAAATCCACATTGACACTATTTGAGCCTTGAGACCGTGATATTAAGTTTCTAAAGTATTTTGATCGCTGCATGAGAATAGAACGATGTGCTGGAAATATTGCCGGCGGAAGAATTAAATTAATATCTGAATTGTATTTAAAATCCAACAAATCTGCTAGATCTGACTTGAAATTAGGTGGGGTTTGACGAGCAGACTCTGACTGTACAAATAGTTCCTTCTCCATCGCCAACACTTCGTAATCTTGCACTGTAACATAGACATATGAGTCAACTAAATTCTGGTTGAGCTTGAGGCTCCGGACTTAATCGGAACAAACGCGAAGACCAACACTTGTAGGTAAAGTATATCATGTATTATAAAGCTAACCCAATGATAAAATTTCGGAGAAACTCCATCCTGTCACTAGATCCCGAAGGGGTTTTCCTGGATCAAAGGATTTGGAATTTCGTCTCCTCCACCATCGTTTCTTGCGTTCTCTAAAAATAAAATCAGTAAAGACGTTGTAATTAAACACACTACACCATTAAAAGTTTGGTGTTTACCAATTTGTTACAGCAAGTTTACCTCTGTTGATGATTATCGGAATCCAAGTCCTTAGAAGGAAGTTCACTAATATTAGCCCCCATTTTGAAAATCTTTGGTAAAGGGTACCGTTTAAAATTTTAAGAGAAACTATTTTGTCTTTAGTACTGTACTTTTTGCCAAGAGCTTACTACTAACGGAACACGCATTGGATGTTAGGTAAAGATTAAGTAGTATAATTAATAAACAATGGAATACTCGGCAAGCCAAAGCTAGTGGTGGATATATATAGCTAAGAAACCCTGATGAGTTCGAGTTCATTGATGAACAAAAAGGAATAGAAGAGAAAACAACTTTTAACACTTAAGTTCTTCCAGATGCTGCGATAATAACAAACGAATGAAGCGGTTTTCTCTACTTTTATGATGAATATATATTTATATACATATGTAATTATGTTTGAAAAAGTTTAGTAAAATCTCAAGGAAAGAATTATAAATTGAAGCAATAAAAATTGCATTGGAGAAAATACACTCATATTGTTTTCCAGGGACTTGCTAAAGTTAGATGATCAACGAGGGTAAAAGGTATTACTCTTCATAATATTAAATAAGCAATAAATTAATACAAAAGATAGAATCGTTACGACTTGCAAAAGGAGTTTTCGTTAAAAATAATTGTCAAAAAGTTAAAGATCCTAAATATATTCCTATTTCTTTGCTTTTAAAGAACTTAGATAATTTTAATTATCTTCAGTAATACACCTTTCCACAGTATCGCAGGTCAGAAGTCGTTTGTAGTCGCAAAATTACTTGCAAGTTCAAAGTTGCAACCATCGTTTGGACGCTGAACTGTTTTCCATCGTGATACAAGAGTTCTGCTACTAAGAGTATGAATTATTCCTAAAGGAATTCCAGGGAAGTTTTTCTCAATAGCTCAGTTACATTCCGCCGAAACCAACAAAAGCTTCATACTTAGGTCAGGTGAATTTATCCCTTATAGATTAAGGAACCAATCAGCTCCAATCGTGTGAAAGTCACTTTATTTTTCCCACCTCACACTTCAACTTTGGCTCGGAAGATAAGTACACACGCAAATCTAGTATCAGCACAATCTGTAAGAAGAATCCAGTCCAGGTGGCCTCCGACGAAATTTGCTCCAAGGAATATATTTCGGGGGCACCAAATTAGCACTAAACGCTTCAGCTGCAACCTGCAACTGTCTTTTAGAATGTTTCACAATTTTTGGTGACAATTATTAAAGTTTCCTTTCGGAATGACTTGATCAGAAGTGGAT
Source organism: Sminthurides aquaticus (assembly GCA_906901655.1). Taxonomy (NCBI): domain Eukaryota; kingdom Metazoa; phylum Arthropoda; class Collembola; order Symphypleona; family Sminthurididae; genus Sminthurides; species Sminthurides aquaticus. The sequence goes on along the minus strand of CAJQTT010000022.1, from coordinate 243,174 downwards.
GGTAGATATCTGGCAATGTTTGGTCAACTGAAAAATAAACTATTGTTGATGATGAAGACAGAATGGCGAGTTTTTTGCTACTAAGGATTTATAGGGATAGAATCATGGATATAACAATAATAAGTAGCGAGATTTCTTGGATGAGTGGTGAAACGCATTATTAATTGGATTTGTTGAATAATAAGAGTTGCTTCACTTTTGGAATAGATTGAGATTTGTCCCTGAGAGGAAAGGACTGTGCTGATTGTTGAGTTAGTTTGCTTTTCGCGTAGCAGTAGTCGGAGCGGTACGTAATTTCACTTTTCTGCTGATTCTCCAAGTATAGTTATAAGTAATTTATACGCTAGTGATTTATAAAAGTCTGCAACTTTTCGATCAGTAATTGGATTGGAATTTGTGGATGTTGATGTCATGGGTTGAGGAGCAGTATTTGTTGTGGGTGAAGGTAAGTTTTTAAAACTTGCTGCTTACAGTTTACAATAGAGAGAGAGAGAAACAAATCTTGCGTTCGGACGTTGTTATTGTGTATGCGTGTAGTGGTGGTGGGTTGGCAAAAGTCCTGACGGACTTATCCTATGTTGGAAAGAGGGAAGATGAGGAAAGGCCGGAGTCATAGATGAAGGAGAAAAGCATAAGATGATGATAACGAAGAGGACAAATGCACACAGATTTTATGCAGAACGACACTATGCGCTCCCAAATTCAAGACAAGGGGATTACTCTTCCCTTATTTTATTCTGCATTTTCCTTCTCCACACTCACTAGTCCGTAGCCTCAGCTAGAAAGAAGAAGAGTCTTAGAATGCTAGTGAAGCTGACTGCCGATAGAGAGACAGAGAGAATTAGAAAAGCTAGAGTTTTAACGCTGGGAAAGAAAACCTTAGCAGCTTCTCTTATATATGGCATACCAAATGTTCAGTATATCGAGTGTGTGTTGTGTCCTGTATTCGCTGCATGTACCTACCATGTAATAGATAGAGCGTCGTCCAGTTACGTGTAATCCTGAGCCACATCCTACCTTCCTAGTACGCTGACATCTATCTTTAGTAATCCGCCATATTGTTTAATGCATCCACCATTTTTCGTTAACGCACTCGCCATTTTGCGTTAACGCACACACCATATTGTTTAATGCATCCACCATGTTGCGTTAACGCATCCGCCATGTTAACGCAAAATGGTGGATGCGTTAAACAATTAGCGGGTGCGTTAACGCAAAAGCGAACACAGGACACAACACACACTCGATATACTGAACATTTGGGATGCCATACTTATAGGATTAGTTTTATCTGCCTTATAGCTATATAGAACTTCCCAACGCAAACCATCCCAACGTCCTGAACCTCATGTACATTCCATCCATTCTCTCCTACAGATCTTCCTTTCCAGTGTATACAGCCTTCACCAGAGCCTGTTTCCATACTACGACAACACTCACATATATATGTTTGACTTGGGATGGCAGATTTGATTCAAAACTCCTGGAGATATTCTGGGAGGTACAAGGACTACTATACCATAGAAAAGGATTTTCTCCGTACACCTGCTTCTGGGACAGACCCTTATGGTTCTCCCGGAGAATACATATATCCCTTTAGGAAAAATCATCCGAAGTCAAGACAAGTGTAGCATATCTATGAACAGGATTTTCCAGTTTTCGGCCGTGTAATTTGACTATTCTATGCAAGCTTTTCTTCCTCAGGAAAAACATCCACACCTCCATCCAGCACTTGTTTTCGCTACACATGGTCGAAACGTACTATGTTGTAAATATAGACAGATCAATGCGTGCATAGTTCTCATAGGGCCGAAAGTGCTCTGTGTTTAACTTCACAAAACTTCTTTAAAACACTGCAGAGTCGTCAGGAGCATAGACTTAAGGAGTTTTGGTCTCTACATAGAAGTTAATAAGCTACAATTTGTTTTATAGAACACAGACGGTAAATACAGGCAAGGCTCCATTGGGCTTTCCCATCTGGCGGCAATTTCCTAATGACCTCCTACGGACTTTCTTTAGCGGAAATCGTTTACGATCCCTTCCAAAAATATTTTAACAATGTTTTTCATACAATTGTAGATTTAGACTCTGTAGAAAGAAATTATTTCATGTTTTCCAAAAATTTTATCTTACTATTCAGTAAAGGCATGATGCATATGGCTAGTTTCGTCGGACTCAAGTAGGAAATGAGCAGAAGTCCATGGTTCGAAAGAGAATTTTAAAAACATACTACTTACATAAAAATCTGCTGAATGTTATTTAGTTTGAGCTTTTAGTGGTTACGTCTGGCTTGCCGTACTTGCGTAGTTTTTCATTGGGTGAAGGCTATTTTAATAGCTACTAACAATTTTAAGCGTTGTAGGACATAACGTTGAGGAGAGTTTGAGACAGCAAGACCAGAATAGAAGGATTGTCTTGTAATTTGTGAGTGATGCGCAGAGCATATTTAGTTCAATTGGGTACGACAATGTGGAATTGCCTACCTAGCGTATACTAGGATGATGTAGTGTAACATCACACAGCACTGCCCATGGATGATGATTGTGTATGCATGCATGTGGATAGGAAAAGGCTGGAAGAATGTGGTTCACGGAGAGACGATGCTATAAGCTGTTCTGGTAGTGCTGAGAATGTTTTGATACCGAAAAAAAGAGGGCGAAGAACTAGACGCAGGCGTATAGTCGAGTTAAGGGATCGTTCAACAATGATGTAATCAGAAATAAGAGTGAGGCTTCCGGTTAACAGATTGCTTCAGGGTGGTGGGCAGGATTAATGAAGATAGGTCAAAGGGTACGGACGCTACGAATTTTATACTGAAAAAAGACATTTTTTCTGACTAAGTTGACCTCAGGCGCTGCAGTGGCTGCACCCTTTGACCTATTGACATTAAATTTATTACTAAAAGGTATAGGCCCTACGATTTCATCACGCCTAGTGGATGGATGGGTTGGTCTTCAAATTATTTCCTCATGATTCTAGGAAAACCCGAGAGACAAAAACCGGGCAAAGCCCGACAAAAGTTCGGTTAAAAGTACTAACATTGTTAAAACAAGAATACCCTAATTAATTGTCTAAATCCATTTGTTGGCACTCTTCCGGTCAATCCAAATGTTGATCAAACTAAACTGAACTGCGCGAGTCTTCTCCACTGTTCGCGTTTATTGTGTTAAGGTTGAATGTGGAAAAGATTCGCGCAGTTAAGTTTAGTTTGATCAACATTTGGATTGACCTGAAGAGTGCCAACAAAAGGATTTAGACCATTAGTTAGGGCATTCTTGTTTTACAAATGTTAGTACTTTTAACCGCACTTTTGTCGGGGTTTTCCCAGTTTTTGTCTCTCGGGTTTTATTTTTCATTTTTAGTACTACTCACTAAAATCATTTTAGCGGCAAGGACTAAAAATTGGAGCAGGATAGAAGCTATCTCTTTTGCCGGTTTGATATACAATTTAGCACCTGGTAGACACATGTACTGAAATGGCCCGCAGATTTGCTTGTGGAAACTCATCAGTTTTGCTAACTTTCTCGTTATTCCACCGTAGTGCGAAATTGTTTCTAATTCAAAAATTATTAGAATGAATGCGTAAATTTTGGAAATGCATACAACAAAGACGCTACAACAGTAAATCTGGTGAGCGGTAATGTTATGTATAGGTATTCGAACCGTAAAATTTAATGTTGGAAAAAGGTGTATTAATCTATCCGTCTGATTTTCCTGTTACCTTCGCAGCTTTTCCCGTAGATACTACAGCCAGGAATAAGAAGCATAAATAACGAAATTTATCACGGGCCCTGTGATATAGTTGTCACATATTTGTAGTACTAGCAAGCACATGATATCACGTGATATCACAGATCGTGATATTGCGGTAAGTGGGGCAATACGGACAGTAAATAACCGTAAGATTTTCCTCGGCTTACTTCATCTATTACTTCACTCAAGAGCGTCACAATGCCAAGCAGTTTGCATTGTTGGATAGCCTAGGTCTTCGTCTATATTTTAAACTAAATTTCCTGTTCTTAGGTCAAAGTTCGAAGATACTGCAACGCTGAAAGTCTACTGCCGGAGAAACCTGACTTTTTTCAGTGTAATCGTTGCAGCCACTTCACACTTTGACCTAGAGAGATTAAATTTTACATGTAATGGAGAAACCAAACTCAGCTATCCAACAAGCCAAACCGTTTGACTCTGGAACGCTCCTGAGCGGAGCAATTGGAAAGAGAACTCAGAAAAATTTCAGTTCTCCACTACAGCGGAGAACCTGCTTGCGCGTGAGAATCCCAATGCTTCTCTTATGGGAGCGAAAAATTCTAAGATGGCGCTCTGTTTGACTTTAAATTCCTTCAAATTAATGGCGGTTAGAGCGCCTTGCACCCCGGATTATTGTGTGCAGGAGACCTCAGATGTGTTTTAAAACAAAAAACACGAAAATCCGCCAAGAAATAAAATTTCCACAGCATCTCAACTAAAACATCCCGTGAAGTTAGCCACAGTTGTGATATAAAAACTGCAATATCACTAACTGTGTGATATGTCACAACCTAGTCTACAAATATCACGGGAGCCGTGATATCCCAACATCACAAACAGAGTATCCTTAGTACTGCCTGTACTAGGAATAGACGACACTACAGGAGAGCCGGCGCTGTATATAACAATATTGGATTTAGTTTTTCTGCAATAATGTAAGAAAGTATTTACAAAAATTTTGCGATAAGAATCTCCTTATCGTACAGTTTCTAACGAATGTCTATTTTGAGTATAGCTACAGCAGAACTAAAGGGTGTTCGTTTTAAGCCGCGCGGCGGCACGGAGTAAAGTCTCCCCCGTTCAACTCTATGGTAAACAGCCTCACTCCTCTCTGGAACTCCTCACCCCAGTCCCACTGCTCCTCACAGCACCGCCCACTGAGCATGGAGCAGCTGCAGAGAGGAGGACGGGGAGGAATCGGAGGGCTCCTCATTCAAAAATACCACACTCCTTAGCCGCCTAGCCTCCGTAAGAGAACCATTGGAGACCGCGGCTAAAAGGGCAGTGTGCGCGCCTTAAAAGGAACTCCCTTTAGACTATGAAAGGCATATGAACGACCGCAATAGCTCATACTATATACTGTATTTCTATTGTTTCTATATAGTAGGTTTTATACACATTATAATGATTGAATATATTCTTATGTATATCCATTAGTATATGAATAGTTTCTCAAATTGTGGAAGGCTTTCACCGATCGCAGTAGCGATTTTGTCCCATAGTATATACTATATTGCATTGTTTGGATATATAGTAGATTTATATAGATTCAAATGGACATCCTTTATAAATCTAATGTATATCTACTAGTACATCAAATTGTGGAAGGCTTGCACCGATCGCAATAGCGATTTTGTACCATATTATATAGTATATACTAAAATTTGGAGAGTAGTAGTTTTTAAATGATTCTATTCAATATATACTATATATCTCATATAAATCTGCTAGTATATAACTAAAATACCAAATTCTGGACCGCTTTCACCGATCGCAATAGGGATTTTGCCCCATACTATAAAGTGTTTACTAAATTTTGGATATTAGTAGTTTCTAAATGATTCTATTCAATATTTAATATATATCTCATGTAAAACTACTAGTATATAACTAAAATGTCAAATTGTGGACGGCTTTCACCGAACGCAATAGGGATTTTGCCCCATACTATATAGTATCTACTAAATTTTGGATATTAGTAGTTTTTAATTGATTCTATTCAATAGATACTATACATCTCATGTAAATCTACTAGTATATAACTAAAATGTCAAATTGTGGACGGCTTTCACTGATCGCAATAGGGTTTTATCCCCATATTATATATGTTTTGCTACATTCTGTGGTATTATGCCATGGACATCTATTGGTATATAACTAATATGCCAAATTGTGGTCGGCTTTCGCCGATCACATTAGCCTATTTTTCAAACCGGCAAAAACAGAAACTGAAACTACTCAATCGATGCATTGGAAACGAAAGTACGCCAAGGTCCCGGGAATGTAAAGCTAGGGACCATGCACAATGTTTGGCTTTAAAAAGGTTAGCAACAGCACAGTGAAGAGTCACCCATTGCATGGATTATATGGAAGGCTCTCACAGGGAGCTGCAAGATTGAGGAAGGAGGGATGAGGACTTTTTCCCTAGAATGACGGTAGTGGGGAGAGGGAGGATGCTAGCCGACGAATAGGGAGAAGACTGGGATGCGTCCACCGGCTTCCTCCCGCTTGTTTTGGTATGGAAAAGGTTTAGAGATGAGATGAGATGAGAACCTCATAATACGCAATGGGGGATGTCCCACGTGCATGTTTTCGATTCCCAAATACCGAATAGAGCCAAACTTTATAAGAATAAAACCAAACTTTATAATAAAAGGGTCTTACAATCAGTTCGTATGACTTTCATGAATGGATGCTGCCTAAGTATACTAAAGTCTTTTACCTCTAGATCCGTCTCTTTTCTAAGCAGCTCTTTTTCTCCTCCAATATGAATACAGTACCGTCTTATTCGGGTAGTCCGTCTTCGATTGAAATGTAAAACATGATTTGAGGAAGAGGAAATCATACATTGTGATCTTCACCGGCTCTCTTCCGTATTCGCATCTATTTGCAACCCTATGTATATGTACAGTGTGGTCCACGGTAGCGTTCCTCGCGAGGAAAACTCAAAACCTTTCTTCTTTCCACTGGTCATTTCTCGGCTCACAGGCGTCGTAGTTCTAAGCAGTTTGCATTATTGCACAGCTGAGGTCTTTGTCTCTCTTTCAGTCTAAGTTTTATGTTCATAGGTCAAAGGGTACGGACGCTACAAATTTTGTACTGAAAAAGTCTTTTTTTCTGACTAAGTTGACCTCAGGCACTGCAATGGCTGCACCCTTTGACCTATAGACATTAAACTGAAAGAGAGACGAAGACCTCAGCTATGCAGCAATGCAAACTGCTTAACGCTACGACGCTTGTGAGCCGGATAATCATCGAAGAAAGGCAGAGAGCCATCTTTTTCTCTCGCTCGCAGCAGCAGCGAGAGAGTGGAACACATGCAGTGCTGTGCTGCGATAGGTTGATGGGAGGAATCGGTGTATATGATAGGTTGAAAGAAGCGCGCGAGACCGTTCAAACAGGGGAATGCTATCGTGGACTACACGGTACATATATATAGGGTTGCAAATAGATATTGGGTTTTATATTATTCTTTGTTGCTCAACTCTCTCTACTCTGTCAGCTTTCTCCCTAAAGTTTATCAAATGACGGCAGTGTCGTAGTGAAGGAGTGCGTGTGTGTGGTTGCTTAAGTTTTTTTTAGTTGCGAAAGAGAGTAATAGTCTCTTCCTACCTACAGTAGTAACCTTCCTTTTACTACTGCATCTCTTCTTTTTCCTCTCGAGCAGATTTTTGTCGCTAGCAGGGAACCCTTATTGTGAAGCTTTGAGCTGTGAAGGAAGGTCCTAGACGAGCGCAAGGATTTGGGGTTAGAGTGGCATGTCCGGGAAATCGGATAAAATCGACTAGGATGGAAGTGCTGGAGAGATTTTAGGTCAGACTGACTTCTACTCAGGCTATCAGTTTTCTGCCTGAGCAGAGGGGGATTGACGATCCAAATCCAAAATGGAAAATCTTTCTAAGTAACCAAAGTAATTGACTTGATCATGTGGACCAGAGAGTTTCAAATTCGTGCTACAACAGTTGCACCAAGAGGATGGTACTGCTGTAATGAAATCACACGTTTTTGTGGGGTTTAGACTTACATTTACTAAACCTTAATAATTTGCATCCGTCTAGAGAAGATTTGTGGGAAGAGGAAAGCTGGAAGTTCATTTGGATATGTTGGCAAGCTAATATTCAGAGAAGGTGAGGACCGAGCATAAAAAATAAGATACGAGAACAACATGGTTGACGACGGGTGGTGGGAGATGTGGCGAATGACGAGATTGAGAGTGAAACATGTGCATAATTGTGATTGTAAGAATCCGTAAAAGCTTTTCCGTAGCATTACTGGACGCTGTCTCGGGTAGTTGACAAGCATTGGTTTTTTAGGGTGGAGAGATCAGCTACGGAATGGACTCAGTGACAAAACCTTTCTCAAGCATACAGCTATTAATGGTTAATTAATAAAGCTGAGACGAAGGATGGAGGAATTTGAATGAGAAACATCTTCCAAAAAAAACTCCACATTTTGATGGGGGCAAAGTCCAGTAGTGTATCACGACCTCGGACTTTTTCCACGTCTGACAACCCAGCCGAAGGTAAAATTTAAACTTTCATGTATCAAAGTAAAACCAACAAGATGTAACAATCTTGGTAAAGAAGTTTGTATTTATGGTAGACAGAAGCAAGTGAGCGGTCATGCTACGACGTTATTTGGTCAAAAAGCTCAGTTGTACATTGTGTCGCAGAATGCAAGCGTCAGGCAAGTTTTACCAACACTCTGATATCAGTTTGAAAACAACTTCTTAAAACTGCATTTCAGAAAGTAGAAAGCATATCGTATGCGTTGTTTTAGTTTAACGATCGTAATTTGTATGTATTATAGTTGCTAACTTTACTGTTTTTCATTACCTATAAAACTAACCTTGCTTTTAATCTCTTTTCGCTGACTGCGATAAGTAGCCAGATTTTCAAATATCCCAAGAATCAGTAACAAAATTTCAGACATATATAACGAACGTTTAGCATTGAGAAAGAGAGAAGGTCAAAGAATATATTTGTATATATATATATATATGTGTATACACATAAACTTCTGGGGGTGGAGTTAATAACATGCGCCTGTGGTGAATGTGCTAACTGTAAGATCGGCGGTTGGCCAGGGTTTGCTCAGCTATATCAGTCGTATTCTTGCACAACAAATTAAATTTTTTGTGAACAATATGTAATCTATGCCAATGCAAAGTCAAAGCTGTTTAACAAAGAAAAGACAAAATCCATTGTATCCGCATAATGATCGATATTCTTATTGTTATTTAGAGCATATATGTTTGTGATTGACGAGACAGCTGGGAAAATAATACTAAATTTGGGATGCAGCATTATAAATCTTGCAAATTGTAGAAAATCATGCATTTGTAGTTTCCCGCAAAAATGCTGAAATAATCTAGTCTTTCTTAACGGAAATGTTTAATAGTCTTAACGAGATCTTTATCGAACATTGAGAATTCCTATAGCAAGTACAGCTAAAGCATGGGAGGTTTTAATTAAATAAACAATATTAAATATGTAGAAGCAGAAGCAATGGGGGAAGTCACAAGAAAGAGAATTCGTACAGATGAGGAGAACATTTAAACGGCTGGAAAAGTGATAATCGAATGATTTCAGGAACTTGATATTAGGATATGTTCTACTATTAACAGTTGCATACAGGATGATGGAAGATCAAAAGTATTATTGAATAAGCGTCATCAAACGCTTCTCTTGTACAACGCTGAAGTTAGTCAGTGGAAGATAGGAAGGTTCCTAAGATTTGTATTGCGTTTCGAAGCTGCCCTTGTGAAATGGCTAAGGTTGTAATTATGGAGGTTTGGTTTTCATTGATTATTTTCAGGTCAGACGAATGTGGTACGTACGAGGTCGTATTCAAATGCAGCCAGTAGCAGCCTGGGAGGGTCAAGGTCAGCACTTACTTTTTGGCCGATTTCAGGTAACGGTGTTCGCGGTTGAGGCCGGATTGCGGTGCGAATAAAAATAAGTCAACAAACTTATTATTATTGGATAGTGCGGACGTTAGACGCTTTAAAGGAGAGAGCTGGATAATTTACAAGAGTTATTAGCATGCAGGTAGCAGTGTGGTATGGTTAAGGGTAGTAGAGCTTAGCCGTTTGGCCGGCGGAAGGAGGACTGGACGACGCGCAGTCTTGGTTTGCTTGGCTAAAGACATGATTATGGGAAGAGAATGCAAGTAATGAATAAATAAAAGGTTTTATCGATCTAAAGACCTGAAAGAAAGGTTTTATTGTGTAATTGCAGAGAACATACCCGAGGTACATACCCGAGGTATATTGAAAACGACGGAGTAAAAGCCAGAGACCGACGAAATAGGTTTGCTCGCTAAACTAGTCAGGAGATTAGCGGTTTAGGGGCTACTACAAAGAGAAAACTATACAGAAGTACTATGTCCGTAAATCGTTAGGTAGGTGACAGCCATGAAGAGGTTCATTATAAGAAGCTTCGCCAAGAGTGCCCGCCTATACTAGCATCGTTTAGTTTCCGACTGTAATTCGGATATCTTTCGTTGTTGTCAGTGAGGACGGAAGGTAGGCGGAGGAAGAGTAAACTGCGGAAAGCGTCGTGGAGTAAATGATAGAAATGCAAGACATAGTCACAAAGATTTTACCTTCGTTATTGGTTATGATGTATGAATGTGATGGAATGCGACTGGATGATTTGGAAATAGGATCGACCAACAGCTCCGCAGTGGCTAATCTTTAATATGACGGATTCCGAGTTTTTTAGTCCCACTAACACTGGACCCAACCATGGTCGGTGACCATAAGCTTCCAACGAAACTACCTCACCTGTAGTTAGTCCTGTCCCATCCTCTATCCTTGTCCACAGTGTCTTTTTCACAACCCCCCTGGTCATGTAAACTGATGGTGGTGGTCATTTTGTTGAATTCATGGCAGAGTTTCTCTCAGTTTCGGAAATGCTAGTGGTGGAAATGAAGGCAAGCAATGGTAGTGGTGAAAGCCCCGTTCTTTTAGTTTACTTTGTAGAGTTACAGAAAGCTGGCTCCAGTATTAAGGAATAAAGAAGGCTGAGAATGTCAGATTCTGTGATAAGTTTATAGGAAAAAATTATTAAAATATCCGGGTACAGATAGTGACTACAGCATCCAGAGTTAGGGGAAATATACTTATTGTGTAGGTATAAGATGGGATCGTGTGCTGTAAAATCCCGAATTGATAATCATGATGCAATGCGTGCCTTAATTTTAAGTTCGTATCAAGGTAAGCCGGAGGAATTGACTTCCGGCCAAAACAGGTATGCAACACTTTCTAATTTATTTCATGTGCATTAACAGGTGTCAAGTGTCCAATATGCTCTAAAAATGTATTACCAGATGATATAGAAGTTCATTTGGTTTTGTGCTTAACCAGACCTAGGCTTCACTACAATGGTAAGTGAATAAGTGTGGTGTTTCTCAAAACATTTCACCGTTGATTCCATCGTTATTCTTCGCAAAATTTATGCAGCTCTCCTTTTATCGCCCGAACTCCAAGTTTTGCCTATAGAGTCCTATCATGGTTTATTTCTTCTTATTCGCTGGACTCACTTTCTGACTGTGAACAGACTTATCAAGTTAACTGCAGGATCTCTAAATAGGAAGACAAGGGTGTTTACCCACGCCTACAGACCTGAGTTTTTGTTCAATGTAGAGTATCCCATGGAAACCACAAATCCAAAATTTCAGCCCCATATGAGTAGAAATGGCGGAGATAGAAATTATTTACTCCGTGAAAAAACTCATCGCTTCAGGGAGTTTAACATGGTGACAGCAGCTGATGCAATCCCCCCCCTGCTCCATTCCAAAGCATAATAAGTAAATAATTTCTATTTCCGCCATTTCTACTCATATGGGGCTGAAATTTTGGATTTGTGGTTTCCATGGGATACTCTACATTGAAAAAATAACTCAGGCCTGTAGGCGTGGGTAAACACCCTTGTCTTCCTATTAATATCACTCCGCAGCCTCTGTCTGCTTCTCCTTGATTTAGAGCTCCGTTTCCACCATTACCATCATCAATAAGTGCGCCTTAACCTTTGTTGAGTAATGTTCTCTCTCTTTGATGAGGAGAAGTTGGTTGAGATGGAGTTGCAGTAGAGTTGGATGGGGGGCAGTAGAGTACGGCTGGAACGGTACTTACAAGTATACCTAATTTTTGTCTTTTTTACAGAGGATGTCTTGACAGAGCCAAAGGGTGAATGTGTGATATGTTTAGAGGACCTGAATTCTGGGGATAAAATAGCTCGTTTGCCATGTTTATGCATTTATCACAAAGTATGCATTGATGAATGGTTCAAAGTCAATCGTGTTTGTCCGGAACACCCAGACTAAAGCGTATAAAAATCAATTATAAATAAATTTATACTGATATATCTTTCTAATCAACGGGCGGAGATGGGAAGGGGATGGAACCATTCGATTGGATGAAGCATTGTATTACTAATACAGTTTCAAATATTAGGGTGACTGGAATTGGTTTGAGGAAAGTTGATGGATAAGTGAAGACGCTTTTTGTTGAAACTCCGTTAGAATTTAAAAGCGACCGCTGACAGATGTACGCAAAAAGTCACCGCTGCAATGTTTCACAGTGCACTTGCTGATTATTTATAAATAAGTTACATTATTGTACTGGTGTACGCGTAGGCTACAATTGAGAAGAAGTCTTGGACGGAGTACGGATACGAATGAATTTCGATAAGCAATGGAATAACTTGCAAGTTTTTATTCCTCCTGACTTTGCCTGTAATATTAATCAAGCTAGTATGCCATAAGGTGGGAATATAATATTCCGAATATTATTATTTACACCTGTCTCTTTCCCGTATTCTAATTGGACTACGATTTACCTTATTTCGCCTGTATACTACTTTGCACTATTGCAACTAATAGAACTCTGATGTAAGTAAAAACTGTATCCATGCATACACTGTGTTGTATTGGGTAATTTATATAATTATGTGATTTACATTGCCCTAACAACATACCGGATTGAAAAATATCCATATTACGACAAGTATTACGACGTATAGAAAGATTTCAAATAAATATTCATAAGCTTTTCATAACAAACGAAACCTTACTGTACAAATATTGTGTTTCCTACCGCATGTAGCTTATAACTTTCTTTAAATCCGTCCACGATCATTTTTTGTAATTATTATGGATTTACGTTATCATCATCGGCATGGAAATATGCATCCTCTTCGCTTTCCGCCATGAGCCTCAGCTCAGCTTGATTGATCCATTTTGCGAAATTCTGTTCCTATTCCCAAGAGGAGAAGAGGTTACATAAGCGTCAAGCGAAAGTTATTTGGAGGGTAGGATCAAGAGAGTCAGGAAGCTTTGTAACCATAACTCCCTCATGCAAAAATTACGCGAAGCCACTACTGTCACTAACTAGCTGGACCGAGTAATGGAAATAAAATGACGGTTTAACCTCAGCAACAAAAGATACAATTTTACATTAAATCGGTTAAAACATACAAAAGAAAACAAAGATAGCTCAACATTGTCTTGGGAGGGGTAAATGAGAAAGGGGGAAAGTTAACCGTTTTATAAGCACACCATAACCCTCTTTATGCGAATTTATGCTTTTGGATCAGCCCAAAAGTGAGCATAAACGGAATTTAAAATGTGAAAGGCAAAGGAAATGTGATCGGAGAGGAAAATGAGAAAGGGGGAAAGTTAACCGTTTTATAAGCACACCATACCATCACCCTCTTAAAGCGAATTTATGCTTTTGGATCAGCCAAATAGTGAGCATAAACGGAATTTAAAATGTGAAAGCCAAAGGAAATGTGATCGGAGAGGGAAATGAGAAAGGGGGAAAGTTAACCGTTTTATAAGCACACCATCACCCTCTTTATGCGAATTTATGCTTTTGGATCAGCCTAAAAGTGAGCATAAACGGAATTTAAAATGTGAAAGCCAAAGGAAATGTGATCGGAGAGGGAAATGAGAATATTACATTTCCTTATACTTTGACACCTCTTTCCTTAATTTTCGGGAGTTTTTGCACACTTTTGGGCTGATCCAAAAGTACAGATTCGCATTTGACCGGCTCTACATAAGCGTCCCCTTAGACTTCGTCTCGGTCCAGCTAAAAATGCCTCGAATATTGGAGCGTAGACTGTAGCTTACTATACCGTGCACCGAGTGTTCGTTTCGGCGGTTTATGAAGAACAGTGGAAACTGTGGCTTTTGGGTCCTAGTTAACCGTTCCAACCCAAAAAATCCCGTTTCGGTTTATGTGAGCAATTGCAATGAACAGGTTTTTTCTGGAGAATTCGCTTACGGGGAATTACATGCGATACTGGATCGTCCAGACCTCGATCCGTTCGAGTCGTGGTTAAAGCGTCTCCTAAATGATATTCCCGAAAGTGATACATATTTGCAAAGCCCACAAACTGAGTAAGACGATTGTTATCATATTTTGGAGCTTATTATCAAAGCCGGGTATCATCACCTACTGGGTAACAAAGTATCTGTGAAATACTCGGGTTTAAAAAGCTCCAAAATATGACCACAATCGTCTTTCTCAGTTTATGGGCTTCAAAAATATGTATCAGTTGCTGGGATTTTCATTTTGGAGACGCTTTAACCATGACTCGAACGTATCGAGGTCTGGATGATCTAGATTCGCATGTAATTCCCCGTAAGCACATTCCCCATTAAAAACCTGTGAATCGCAATTACTAGCAAAAACCAAAAAATATGGGATTTTTTTGGTTGAAACTATTAACTAGGACCCAAAGGCCACATTTCCCATTATTTTTCATAATCTGCCGAAACAAACACCTCTAATGGACGATATGTCAAGCCAGCATGGGTGATGGACAGGGGACTTTTGATGAATAATTACAACCAAGCGCTTAAGACTTGAAATTGCGACCACAAAGCTACAAGAAGGAGGATACTATGCTAAGTATGAGGTTTCTGAAGATTGGATACGACTTGGGATTATTGAAGAGGTATAGGCAACGGATGTTACAAGAGCGGGTTGCTACTACCTACCTCATCGTGCGGTCATCAAATCATCAAGCTTGACCATGAAGATAAGGCCCGTTTTCGATGCATCATGTCGGACAGCGTCAAAGTTGAGTCTCAACGATCGCCTCGCCAATGGTCCTAATATGCTGGAATTAATTCCCAAACTTGTTACCCGTTTTCGTCACAGGGCATTTGGAGTCGCCAGCGATATAGAAAAAGCGTTTCTACAGATTTCCGTCCATGAAGAAGATCGAGATGTTTTAAGATTTTTTGGTGGGAAAAAGATGCAACGACAACGAAAATTTACCGCCACCGACGTGTAGTCTGCCGGAGTTAATAGCTCTCCGTTTCAGCTTTCTGCCGTGATTAAGAATCACTGGCTGAATATCAAGGGTGAGAGAGAGCGTGTGGCAATACAACTACTGCGCCACTTGTACATGTGGATAATTGCATCATATCTCTGGACTCCAAGGAGGAAATTCCTGAATTCCAGCTTGTGGCTACTCAATTGATGCTTGAGGCGAAGATGAATTTACGCCTTTGGATGTTCAACGTTGATGTCTTCAGGAATGGGGAGGATTCGTCAGTCATGGTACTAGGACTGGAGTGGGATAGGAAAACGGATGTTGTCCTCGGGACAAGTTAGCAATTGTAAGGGATCTCCAGTATGAGTGGTATGTGTCCGCAGTGATTGGAGCTACATTGCTGAATGAAAAGAGTAAATGGTTTGATTGAAGTGTGATGATTAAAGATGAATGATTTAAGTATGTAAGTTGGCGGACTGTGTGTGTGTTGTTATGGAGATCCTATCAACCCGCGTTACTTATTGTCACTTGCTACTAAAATGAGGGAAGTTTAAGGAATAAACAGAACCACTTGAGCAACGAAAGAGTGTACACTGCCTGTTTTATGTGTCTCCTAATTGCAATACTAATTGTGCTTTAAGCTAATGAATGACTTGATGATATTGGTGCCATAAGCGCGTAAACATTGGTCCTTCGAATTATCGTTTATTAATACCCAGTGACTTTGGGAAAGCTAAGCTGCATTAAATCTTTGAGCTTAATTGACTTGATTAACTAATTAAAGTATGAGTTATCAAGGTGAATTGCGTCGGTCGACGCGACAGAATAAGGGACAAGCCCCTAACAGATATCGTTCCTCACCTTCCGTACCGGAGAATCCCAGGAAGGAACTGGAAAAGGAAAGACGTCAACGAAGACCGCTTACTCCGGTATTCCAAGACAGAGAAGTGGACAAGCATGAATCTATGCCACTGTTCGACAACCCTAAGGATACTCCACAAAGGAGAAGATCTTGTAGTGTCATCAGTAAGATGTCCGTAGCAAGCTCGATTAAAAGGCAAATTCTGGAAGCAAAACTTGTCGCCGAAAAGAAAAGAGCTGAGATGGATAGGAGGGAGGCGGAGATTGAAAATGAAGAACGCCGTGCTCAACAAGAGAGGGAATAATTACGGAGACAACGTGAGATATTTGAATTAGAACAACAAATTAATGAGGCTAATCTAGAGGATGGTTTGAACACAGAATACGAAGAGTGTGAGTCAGAGACGTCGGAACAATCTGAAACAGTGTACCACTCCGTGCTAAACGATGATGTCGATAGGTTTGTTGTGCCAAGTAGTAAATCCAAAATTCAAGTATTTCATCCGAATGGTTTGTGTTCAACTCGTCCCGGTGCTCAGCATAATCATGATGTGGCAAACTGGCTACAGAAATCTGAAGCAGCACCGTCAATATCCGTCCCGGATTAAGCGGAGGCTTTGAAAATAGTTATGAAGACTGGTCAAGAAGAGGACTCAAATGGCAAGAAATTCATGGCTCGTTCTTCAATGTTCCGTGAGCTACTTCATTTCTCTGGTGATCCTGCGTCTTGGACAACTTTCAAGAGTCAGTTTGAAGAATCCACAAAAATGTGCGGATTTACAAAGGCTAAAAACATTCAGAGACTACATAAGGCGTTGAAAGGGGTGGCAAAGGAATCCGTTGAGGCGTTCATGAGGTCTCCTGAAAACTTGGACAGGATTATGGCGACGTTGGAGCGGCGATTCGGACGACCCAACCTCATCATAGAATCTCTGGTCAAGAAAGCAAAAAATCTGAATCCTACAAAAGATGACGACTTCACGTCAATTGTTAATTTCGCTACTGCCGTTGAGACGCTTGTATGCAACATGGAGAATTTGAAATCGTTAGGTCATATAATGAATTCGACGCTTCTAAATGACCTGAGCAGCAAACTTTCGCCGAATTAGAGATTGCAGTGGGCTGCTGTTGGAGCTGGTGTGGAGGAACCGAATTTAAGAATCTTCTCAAATTGGTTGACGAAAATTGCGGACAATGTCAGTTTTCTACAAACTTCTTCAAGTCTGGAGGATAGTTCTGGTCAGAGTTTTCGCAAGAACAAATAAAAAAAATGAAACTGCGCTGGTAACTAGTGTTAAAGATGCAAAGGTGAAGAAATGCAATTTATGCTCCGAGGGTCATTTGATGAAGGATTGCAAACGTTTCAAAGAGCAAGACATTGACGTTAGGTGGAAGACTGTTGCGGAGAAAGGAATTTGTTTTTGCTGCTTAGGATCAAAACATAGGGTTACCGATTGCAAGAAGAAAGTTCCATGTGGGAAAGATGGAGGTAATAGAAGTCATCACCCTCTTCTTCACAAGGAAAACAAAAATCAAGAGCATACTGCCCCGTTAGAATTGAATTGTGCTCATTTAACAAAACGTCAAGGTTCAACTTATCTGAAGATTGTTCCTGTCATCTTGAGAGGTCCGAAGAAGAGTATTGAAACATACGCCATTTGTGATGAAGCATGCAATGTAACACTCATGGAGTCTAGTTTGGCAAAGGATTTGGGACTGAAAGGAAACAAGAAACCGTTACGATTGGAGTAGTTAGTTCGCCTATAGTACCCATTTAAAAGTAATGTAAAAGCGTACTCGTGCATACTAAATCCGTACATACGGCTAAAAACTTAACTTAGCCAACTATTCCACATTAAAAGCAAGTCTAAGCTTATATCACTAAACGCTGACGTAAAGTAAAGTAATCCGAAAACTGCTGACGGATACAAATCGAGCAGGTCAAGTAGGTTAAGTAATTGAGTATTCCTTACATGAGCGAACTGGGTGAGGGGTTTAGTCACCTCTTAATGTTTGAGGTTCTAACCCCAGGTAAGTCATTGATTTAGAGTAGCTGCAAGTTAGTATGTCACCCACGGTTTCAAGAACAGGTTCACGCAGTTCGCTCATAATTTTGAAAAAAATGTCGGAAAAAATTATATTTCTGCAAAGGAATGCTTGCCTGGATATATTTACTCAGAATACAGTTTCAGATTTCCGTAATCAATTAAGCAGACGTTTAGAATTTAATGAAGGTGAATGGGAGGTTGCACTAGCAGAATGTTCTTATACGTACGGTCATGCATTTATACGCAAAGGTGAGTTCTTACTTAAAGAGGTTTATTTACTGGAAGTGAAGAAATGTCATACTCAGGAGAAGCAAAGCAACGGCCAAGCAAATCTTGACAACGAAGAAGGATGTGTAGAGTCCGTGAAACCCTGCATACTACTGAAAAAAGAGTAACTGCCTTGCAAAATTTAGAATCTGACGGAAACGGAGGAGAAAATTCCGAGGAGGGCGGTGATGAGGGAATTATGGGTTTCTTAGAAGTAATGCAATCTGATGCTCCAGCTAAAGCCGAAACAGATGAGAGTTGCTTTTTGCCGGTTTGAAAAATAGGCTAATGCGATCGGTGAAAGCCGTTAACAATTTGGTATACTAGTTATATACTCGCATATATACATGATATTTGTAGAATATATTGATTGCAATCTCTTTAAAATCTACTGTATAGAAACAAAAGGGATTTAGTAGGAGCTATTGCTATCGTAGATTGGCCTTCCACAGCACGGTTTCTGTTGTAACTAAACTCAGAAAACATTCGTTAATAGATGTAGGATAAGGATATGCTTGACGCAAACTATTTGCAAAGTAGTGGCTTACATTATCGCTGAAAACCTAAATCAAATATTTTTATATACTGCGCCGGCTCTCCTGTAGCGTCGTTTAGTTCCAGTAGTTACCGCAGGAAACACTGCGAAGGTAACGGAAAAATCAGACCAATAGATAAATTAACATTTTTACAGCATACAATGTTACAGTTCCATTACCTTTGCATACCATTATGCATTACCGATCACCCGATTTACTGTTGTAGTGTCTTCATTACGTCGTTTCGCACACCGGTGGTATTACAAGAGAGTTACAAGAGAAGTTAGCGAGAATGATGAGTTTTCAGCAGCAAATCTGCCCGCCATTTCAGCGCATAGCAGTAAAGAACGAGGAACCATGGCGATATGAAATAATTTATCCGTTTTCGTATTTTTGTGCTTTTTTCTTGAATAATTTCTTTAAAATGTATACTACCAGGTGTTAAATTGTATTTCAAACCGGCAGAAAAGGATAGCTTCTATCCTGCTCCAATTTTTATCTGAGCATTACAATTTACAAGAGGAAACGATGAAAAAGGAGGAGGCATATACTGATAAAGAGGATACTACGGATACGGGTGTAAACTCGCAAACTGCTGGAGAAAGTTTCATCATATCACGTAAGGCTAAAAAGAGACTACTTTCTGTGGATGAAACTAATAAAGAGGCGACTAGGAAGGAGCGTAATAGATGGGAGGTTAGGAAGTATAGAAAACGTGGGAAACGAATTTATGAAATCAAGCGTCATTTCGCTTAACAAGATGTACGAACTATTTCTGAGCTTTACAAAGCACTTAAAGATTGTACCGACTTTCTTTATGTAGATCAAAACGACTATATGTTTAAATCCAAGCTATCTTGGAAAAGATCGTCCCGCGTGTATGTTGAATTTCCACAAAAAGTATCAGACATACTAGGTTTGGAGCAGAGAATATTCCATGCCCCAAAAAATGATGTCGCCGGTGAGCCAGTATCCACGAGTGTGGATATTAATGGTAGCTATCCAGTTTTTCCAAACGCTGGTGCTACACGTTTGTTCATCTACACAGATGTTGTGAAAAGTCAGTATGTAGCTGACACAATGGCACCATGTCTCAAAGTGGTTACGTTCGACGGAGAGTTCAGACGTCAACACACTCATTCCTTCAATAATCCCTACTATGTTGATTTATCCAGTACGAGTTTTGACTGCATTCACATATACATAAGAACAGAAACTGGAGAAGCTATTCCGTTTGAATTTCCTTGTTTTTCTGTGACATTAAAATTCCGACAAAAGAAATCGATCCTGTTTATGATGTTACAGTTAGTGGAACATATCCAACGGAATATCATCCAATAACGTCACTTGAAGACAAGCAAGCGCCTTTAGAGTTTTTCATAAAAGGTAACGATGTACAGTATATCGACTTGAAAGAGACGAGTCTTTACATAAGATGCAAGTTAACAACGAGCAAGGGGGAACCAACCAAAGATTACTATGTCAACACTGGTACACTTGATACAGAAGGGAAATCAGTGACGAAAGTTGTGAGTCCTAGAGTTGTACCCGCTTATAATTTCGTGCACTCGTTGTTTCAACGTGTATCCCTATCTTTAAACGAAACACTTGTGACACCTTCAAATAATAATTACGCTTTTCGAGCTTACATAGAAACCGTAGGATTTTCTAAAGAATACAAGAAAGGCAAGCTACTTGTGCGATGTACTTCAAGGATAAAATACTAGAAGCTTACACAGATGAAGATGATGGAAGGTTTAAACGCCATGCTATTGCAGGAGCAAACGCAGAATTTGAACTGATTGGCAGACCATTTGTGGATTTGTTCTTTCAAGAGAGATGGCTAGTTCCAGGAGTGGATATGCGTGTATCCTTTACTCGGTTTCCCGATGAGTTTAATTTAGTCACTAACGCTACTCATCACTCCTACACAGCACAAATAAAGGAAGCTAAACTTTTAGTGAAAAAACGAACAGTGCTACCTAGCGTGCTCATGAATCACTTTACACAATGGAACAAATGACCTGTTGTGTATCCTTAAGCTGGATGTGAAAAGCTTCACAGTGCCGCCATCTACTATGCAAGTTGTAAATGAAAATTTGATACATGGGTTGCTGCCCTACCGGATAATACTGGCACTAATTCCTTCACAAACATATATAGGGAGTTGGTCGACGGAACCGTTTAAATTTAGCCATCAAAACGTATCGTATGTCAATGCGCAGTTAAACGGTGAGCAAGCAACAAATTCTCCCCTACAGCTGAATTATGATCAAAGCCGTTACGTTGTTGCATATAATGCACTGTTTGAAGGGTTGGGCTTAAACAATGAAGATTGTGGTTTAGACCTCAGCAAAGATGACGTCAAATCCATAAGCTGCCTATACGTGTATAACTTTTCTCAAGCCAAAGACAGTATCACACCACCTGCCTACGAAACAGGAAAAATTGAAATCAAGTTTGCTAAAGCACCAACCGAAGCTTTGACTTGCCTTTTATACTGTGAGTATCCAGCGTTACTTACAATTGACTCACAGAAAAGTATTTGTTACAAGGATTTTAGCCAAGCTGATTAAGTCATGAATACATATGAAATGCAAAATCAACTTGCGCTTATGTTCAGCGGCAGTAAATCAAAATATTATGTATTGCTTTGCGATCGATTGAACACCGTTAAACTAACCAGGTTTCCAATTTATAAAGTGGGAAACGACTCACCAAGTACATCACGTGGAAATAATTGGGTTGCACTACAAATAAAAAACTCTACCTCTTGTGTAAATTTTTTTTGCTCGTATGGGAATGATATTCACGAGTATAGCAAGTATTTTTTGAAATTTGTTAATTCAAGCACAGGGAAGATATGCCAGAGGCAAATTACTCTGCAAAGTGTTAATTCAAATGTTTGCGGTAATTGTTGTTTGAAGATGATAATTGAGACCGTTAAGAACGCGAGTGATTTAACACAAAAGAAGAGTAGGTTTAATTCGTAGTCAAACTGAGAAGGTAAGTAAGACACGGGAGATGTGTTCTGGTCCAAAGCTAGGTGCTGACTGAATAGATCGGTTACAGAAAAGACTAATCCCTAAGATACATGATAGATAGAATAGATACCTAGCTGATAGTTACTAGCATGTTAGTAGATATTAGCACATCCTCCCTTTTAGGAATTGAACATAGTTATTTCTTCTTAGATTTAACATTAGGAGTTTTCTTCGAAGAACTGGGAATGGGATCGGACTGGAAGAACGATGGCTTTTTCAGAGTCCTAGTAGGTCGACGAACAGTAGATCCAACGGATGTCGTTGACCATGATTCCATTTCAGGTCGTACTTCTGAAGAGTCCGATTTCAGTTGATCCTGAGGGTCTGTCTCGAACTGGTTGATATCAAAGTCCCCAGGGTCTGTAAAGTCAGCTGGCTCGGGTTTGACGTAAGTGTCTGGCTGAAGCTGAGCATCTGGTTGTTGATCACGTAGATCGTCATGTACAGTATTGAAGCCCTCGGTTGTAGGAACAGAAAGTTGCAAGGAGTCTAATTGAGGTCCCAATTTTGAAAGCTGGATCCGGTTACGGTGAAATATACCTTGAACCGAATCTACGAGATAAGAATGACAAGCGGTTAATTTACTTTGAACAATACCCCACACTCGGAGGTCAAGAATCCACACATTGTCACCCGCAACAAGATCCTCTTGTTCGAATGAGTTGTGACGCTTATAGAAATTCCGTTTGTCACTATCGATACGTAATTTTTCATTCCGGAACAACTCCTCCTTCGGCACTAGTTTTGGTAGAAGACTGTCTGGGTGTACGGGAAGAAAATACTTGATACGTCTTCCAATTAGTAATTCACTGGGAGTAATCCCACACTGGAGATCAGTAGCACGATGCTCTAGTAGCCAAGGGAACGGATCTGAAGTGATATTCACAGAAAATGAAGGTTTGATAAACTCGGGATATCGGCTGTAGTAATACGAGACGAAAAGATCCCAAAAGTTGTTGAGATTAATTAAATCCATCCCGACCGTCTCCCACGGACGAGTTGGAATAGCTGACGGAATCAAGGGGTCAGGTCGCACGGGAAGTTGTTCAACACACACACGGCAAGCGTCGATCCTCGTGACAATGTCACTGGAAATACGAGGCCACCACACTTTTGCTGAAGCACGAGCCCTGCACTTTGAAATGCCTTGATGTCCCGCATGTACAGAACGTAAAGTTTCTAGTCGTAAGCTAGAAGGCACAAAAACACGAACACCAAACATAATTAACCCTTCATTAATAGAAAGATTAGCACGATGCGGAAAAATGGTTTGATGTCGGAAGGGAGAGTAGATTTGTTCGGCCACCCGTTGATGATGAACGAAGCAAGTTTGACACACAATGGGTCGGTTTGTTGTAATTGAAGGACACGGGTAAGCACGGAACCGGAAACAGGAAAATAATGAGAGATATGACCCACATGAGCTGAGACTTCATCGGTCAATCCTCGGTCGTAAGAAGACGTAGCTGTCTTTGCCGTAGTTGGTGCAGCCGCCACTTGGCCGCAGCGTGCGATTTGCTTAAGAGAAATGCACTCAGGTCGTCCTAAAAGGCACTTAGTCAAACCACGGACGACGTAAATCGGATCGGTAACGCTCTGTTCACCGATTTGTAGAGTAGCACGAAAAAATCCAGGTGATTCTAGACGCTCAGAAATTGGTCCACGTAAATCTCTGTCAGGAGGATGAAGAAAGTTAATTTTATTTTTAATTTTAGCATTGTAAATAGTTTCCGAGATAAATGAAACGTCAGCACCGATGTCCATTTGAAAATTAATCTCGATACCGGAAACTTGAACTGTGGTCAACCAAGGCTCGAAACCAGGAGCTTGGCTACCGTTAACAGTATAGACGAAATACGGCTCCTCACTAGTTGAGTCCGTAGTGTATTGTACTTTGGCTTCTGATTTTGATCCAGAATTAGAAGCACTTTTGCAGACTGGAGCCCAATGTCCAGTTTTGGAACACCTGTTGCACTGGGAATCACGAGCTGGACAACTTTCTTTTGAATGTTTCTTCTCGCTCCCGCAATTGAAGCACTTCCAAGGGTCGTGCGAATTGTTGGATTCTTTTCGCGGGCTCTTGGAATTTGAACTGGATTTGCCGTGATGAACCTTGTTGATGATGATCGGATCTGCTGCACTCCCGGTCTGGACTACTTGCCTATTCTGTTGCACATGCTCAAAGCCACGTGCAATTTCCTGAGCTTTCTTGTAGTCTAGTCCCTCATGCATCTGTAGCTTTTTCGACAGGCGGTGATCCCTCACCCCCACGACTATACGATCCCGAATCATCTCCTCCCGCAGTGTTAGGTACTTGCATGTATCGGAAAGAGTATGTAGGTCCGTGATAAAGTCATCAATAGATTCACCCACAGCTTGCACTCGTGCATTGAACTTAGCACGTTCGTAGATTATATTGGTCCGCCCCGTAAAATGATCCTTAAACACGACGTATCAGACGAAATGTTCATGACCGAACAGTACCTTTCAAACCGCTTTTCGTAGTTAGTCCACTCAGTAGGACGTTCAAAGGGAAACGGTTCGAGGGGAGGTATACCCGACAGCGACACCTGCGGCACGGGTGGAGGATTAGACATGACGAAAAGATCTGGAGACGGCGTGTAAAGTATGTATATGCGTAGAAATGATACTAAAACCGCATGGGTTTTTCACCGGATCGCAAAATTTCGCACAATTTTGCAAAACAAAAGTTCTAGAAGGTTGTCACAGGTAACCGATAAATCTAGGAACTGAAAATGAGTCACACTGATGAGTTCGTACTAGCTGCCACCATGTTTGAAGATGATAATTGAGACCGTTAAGAACGCGAGTGATTTAACACAAAAGAAGAGTAGGTTTAATTCATAGTCAAACTGAGAAGGTAAGTAAGACACGGGAGATGTGTTCTGGTCCAAAGCTAGGTGCTGACTGAATAGATCGGTTACAGAAAAGACTAATCCCTAAGATACATGATAGATAGAATAGATACCTAGCTGATAGTTACTAGCATGTTAGTAGATATTAGCACAATTGTGCATTATACTTTTTGTATCAAATGTCTCGTAACCAAAGTTTAAACGGATTTTATCATCAATTTTCTTCAAATCCGCGCCTGAATGATGCGAAAGTTTCTCGCTTTGTGAAGAGACATAGATATCACAACAGTGCATATCGTAAAATTTTAAGAGAATGTAAACAGTGCAGCACTGCATTTAAAATTTGTCAATAAAGCCATTTTCACATTTATTTCTTTTTTGTACATATGCGTCCCACTTGAATTTATCAACTTGTCTCGTTGTATAATTATGTGAAGCAGTTTCGCGAAGAGAGCGGATTCTGTCTTTGTGAATGCCAGAATTTGAAAGGTTAAATGGCAGCAAGTGAGCGTATAGAGCTTCTAGCCCAGAAACATTGAACACCTTCTCTTCGGATCAATTAGGCAGTTGAGAATGTCCACTATATTCGAAAGAGGAACCCGCTTACCTTGAATATAAAGCTCTCCGTTGTCAGGATCCCAAGTAACCTGTTTTTCAAGCAAGAAGTTGATCAATTTCGCGTTTTCAGGGTCAAAGGTCTGGAGCATGTTTTCAACTGAAAAAATAGCAACAACTCTTGGACTTTCAAACATGTCTATGCTACTAGCGTTGGAAACTCGCTTGACGGGTGACGGAGTTTTTAGAATTTTATCCGTTGTATCTGCAGGAATAGTAGCAATTGATTTGCTTGGAGTCTTTAACTTTAAAGGCGAAAAGAGCTTTTTGCCGGTTTGAAAAATAGGCTAATGCGATCGGTGAAAGCCGTTAACAATTTGACATTTTAGTTATATACTAGTAAATATACATTTATTATATATAGAATATCTATTAGATTCTATATAAATCTACTATATATCCGAAAAATGAACATAGTATATACTATGGGGCGGAATCGCTATTGCGATCGGTGAAAGCCGTTAACAATTTGACATTTTAGTTATTTACTAGTAGATATACTCCTGTAGTGTCGTATATTCCTAGTAGTTACCGCAGGAAACGCTGCAAATGTAACGGGAAAATCCGACGGATAGATGCATATTCCTTTTTTTCAACATGCAATTTTACAGTTCGAATACCAATACATACCATTACCGCTCACCAGATTTACTGTTGTAGTGTCTTAGTTACATGAATTTCCAAAATTCACTCATTCATTCCTTTGATTCTTGAATTAGAAAAAATTTCGCACTACGGTGGAATACCAAGAAAAGCGAAAATGATGAGTTTGTGTTACGGCTAGTTTTATCTAGAGTACAAGCTAGGGGCTTCAAGCAAGGAGGAGAGAGAACGGTTGGGATAGCGAGGCAAGTCAGAGTGTGAGGAGGCTAAGGGAGCCGGACTTTGGAGATGAGGGGTGAATCTGGAGATGTTCTGAAGAGCAGATCCGGGAGGCTATAAAAGGGCCTGCTGAAGTACAATTCGGGGTCTTATGTCTAAAACCTTTAGTGAAAGAGGGAATCTGACGGTTTGACGGAAGATTCAAGGAGAAAGCTCGGAGGGGCAAGAGGAAGTAACGAACTGAGACTTGAGTACTGACTTTAGCCGAAGAGGGTGTGTAATGTAAATATCGATAACGTGGTAACGTTGAAGGACACTAAGTTGTTGTAAAATGGTTGTGTTGTACTAATTATAGTGTGTGTTACAATAAACATTTATAACGAACGTTTGGGTATCTGCGAGGAGTTATTGCAAGTATAAGAGCATTAACGACGAGCATCAAAGTCAGGATTCATTGGACCGCTGATCAAGAGTTATTAAACGAATGAAGGAGATAATATGTTTCATCTGGACGAGCAACAAACCGGCTAATTCAAAGGACTGCAGGATTCGCGAAGCGGTTCATCCTACACCTGCCATTTAAGAGTAGCAGCGCGGACAGCCTAAGTTTTACAAGAAAAAGCAAGAACCACGTCCTACCCGCTGAATACTAGACGATTACGCAAAGGCCAGCCCCACACGCAGAGAGTTACAAGTAAGAAGAGCTGCATACAATTGCAAGCCTTTAAAGTATATAATGCATTCCCTTTAGCAAAATACCAGTAACAAAATGGTTGCCGAGGCTTTCGGATTCCCAAATTTCATGCATTTTGTATTCAGTAAGCAGGAAACAGCTGGACAAACGTGAGTTATAGATTAGCAGAACCTAGGTTTGTATAGATAGAATAAATGAAGGTCATCGGGTAATAAGCTATAATTCTAGGTTTAAAATTTCTCACTGATTCTGAGTTGACAGAAACTTAGGGTTGAAAAAATATAGATTCAAAAGAATAGATTTTACTTAACTATGAAATAGGAAATATACGCCACGTGTAAAAATTTCAATGTTGAATTCAAATTATATTAGTACAGCAAGTTGAAAAGATTAAATAAGGGCCAGTGTTACAGATGTGAATTAGGTAGACAAAAAGATGAGGAATAGGCTAATCGCTCATAACTCATTCAATAGTTATAGTAGGTTATACATAATGCTGGAGAGACTCGCAAAATATTAAGTAAGGTTATAATACTATAATAACTATCTTTTCATTTTGATATTACGGGCATTCCAGAAATTTGGGATTGGAAAAATAGATTGATATTTGTTAGGTCAGCTTTATGCTCCACTAATAAAGTCTTTCTTAGTTTTAATTGGTTCGTTAAAAATTCGTGTTAGGATTTTAAGTGGAGTAACACAACAAGGTTCAGCTTATTATTCTCCATTCGTTATGTTTTAAGGTAAAGAAGCAGAAAAGCGTGGGAGACTGGTGAGCTTGCTCACGAGTCTTCCATGCCATTAAATGTTTTTACATGTTTTGGTGGCAAAGGTTATAGAGGGTATCATACTAATAGCATTGTAGAGCAGAAATAAGTGAAAAATTGTAGGGAAGTGATGAACCCGTTCACTAGTTCCCCTATACTAATAGCATGGTTGAGCAGGAATAAGTGAAGAATAGTGAGAGTGAACGTTTTCAGAGGTCGCCTAGGATCTCAAATAGTTGATTAGTCTGGTTTAGGTTAATACGTTAGTGATAAGGGTAGATAAAACCCTAATTGAAATTTCCATTCCATGCTTTGCACAATGAGGGTAGACTTTTCAATAACCATGTTATGAACTAGCAGTTTGGTGGTTAAGGCATGCAATTTTGGAATACTTTTCACAGTGGGAATAACAGGACACACACAAATGAAAGTCTTTGTTCCATATACTTCAGATATCTGTCGTGGAGCGAGTGTTGTAAGATTCTCAGGACAATCATTCATACTAGTTTAGATTTCAAAACGATGATCCCACGAAGGGAATAGCTTTTGACGATCTTTGCTGGTATTGTTTCTCAGGAACAAAATAATGTATTAGGGTTGAGTTATTTCGAGTCCCTTTTTGAAACCCGATATCTAAACACCAATCTCTGGGCTTTCAGATGTGAAAAAGGTTAGTTTATTGTGAGGATTCTTGGGTATGGAAACCTATGCCTGTGAAGTTGTCAATCAATAAATTATTGCTTCTCGTCCTAGAATTTTCAAGTGGGTGAACGTGTCTTTGGATTAAGAAACGAGACAAAGCAAGAGGCAGTTTTTTCTAGACAAATGCCGGAGAAACCATTTCAACGTTTCAAAAGGTCAAAGTAGCCAAGGGAACCAGCACCTTTTTTTGTTCAATCTTGTTTCGGGGTATTCTTGAATTTTGTAAGGGACACAATTTCGGAAAACAATTGTCATTATCTTGCTCGTAGGGAACTGTTGCGGAAGATAGGCAAGGAACGAGCATGCTCAGTACTTGCATTTAAGTACTTACGTGCGCTTAAGTATTTATAATTTTGTCGTTAAGCTTGAGTTCTTAGGTAGAATCGCGGATACATAGTTAAGTAAGGAAAAACTTGAGCAGGGTAAGTTTCTTACGCACAGTGAAATACAGATTAGACAGTAAAGTATTGAGTAAGCTCATAACTTTCCTCATGGCTGTACTATTGTTGTACATATAATTTACGGGAAGTGTTACTAAGGGCTCATAGGTAACATACTGTTTTGTTCCTTCTGAGGGTCATATTTGATTCTAGGAGGTATGAGAAAGTGATGTGAAAGCTCATGACTTCTTCATAACTATGCATAGTTGTACATACAGCTTACGGGAAGCCTTGCTGGTGGTTAAAAGAAAATCTGTGTTTTTCCATGCATACTCTTGGCTATCCTTAAAATAGAAAATGGTTTCACAATGCTTCAAGATCATAGAACTTATTCCATTGTTCATAAGAGTATTACTTATAGACTGCCAAGTGACGAGCACGCTCGCTACTTGCCGAATGGGGGTACATTGTTGTACGTGTAACTTACGGGAATTGTTGCTGAGGGTTTATAATGGATGTATTATTTTTTTTCCTTCTGTGGGTCATATTAGACTCTAGGAGGGGATGGAAAGTGATGAGCAAGCTCACGAATTTCTTCATAACTAAATACTACTTCATAACTAAATACTACTTCATAACTAAATAATTCTCATAGTGGTACATATAGCTTCATATTAGCCTTGCTCCTTCAACTTCACAGGAAATCTGTGTTTTTTCTTCTGGGAAAAAAAAATTCTAGGAAGTGCAGGAAAGTGACGAGCGCGCTCACTACTTGCCGCATTTAAATTGTTTTGTTAAGCTTCGTTCTTAGGTAGAATTGTGGGATACATAAGTAAGGAAAGGATAAGTTATTTTAAGGTTGTTGCGACTGTGACTTCGGGTTTAGACAGAAAGTGCTGAGCAAGTTCACGAATTTCCTCATGACTGTACATTGTTGTACATAGAGCTCACGGGAAGCGTTGCGGGGGTTCATAGGAAATATAATGTGTTTATCCTTCTGTGGGTCATAAAAGATTCCAGGAAGAGCAGGAAAGTGATGAGCGTGTTCACCACCTGCCTTATCCTTCATACATCATTGTTGCACTTATAGGACTGCAGAAGTTTTAGCTAGTAGAAAGAACCGTTTTCTACTTTACTTTCTTCATTCTATGCAGGAAATTCATGAGCATGCTCATAACTTTCCTTGTAATAGTAGATGGAGTGACATGGCGTCAAGTATCATTGTAAGGGCAGAGAGTAAAAAAAGGTTGGGAACATTTTCCCTTATTCGTAGGAGTACCACTTATAGCCTGGCAAGTGACGAGCACGCTCACTACTTGCAGTAGGCTCGTACATCGCTGTGCATACTGGGTTCTTCCGACGTAGGCATTTTTGAACAGAAGAAGGAAATCATGGTAACCTTCCCACCATTTAAGGAATTTTGTAAAAGAGACCCTTGTAGTTTTATGGTTGTGAGAGCAGATGACTGGTGAGACCCTTGCAAGTATTTTGCTGGACAACGTAACTAGACGTAAATCGCATTGGTCCAAGGTAAAGGTATGTATATATTTTAGTTTTCAGCTAGAGACTTATAGTTATATTTTGGGCAGGAAGGAGACCAGTGAGCGTGCTCACAAGTTCGCCTTGGCCCGTAGGTAGTAGTGCATATAGCGAGGAGTATGGAATTTGTTTTGTGGAATATAATAGAAAATGGTTTCCTGGACCACTGCAGTTTCATGGTTATCAGAGCAGGCGAGTAGAGAGACCCCTCACAAGTACCCTCTTTTAGTTAAGTTATGCTACGTACATGTAAGTAAATAGGATTGGTACCTAAAAACAGGCAAAGTATTTCAGTTAGTTTTGTAAAGAACTTTGTAATTCCACTATTGGAAAGGCAGGAGACTGGTGAACGTGTTCACTAGTCCCCTAATGCCCGTACGATTAAGTACATATGCGGAGGAAAAGGGATATTTGTTGCAATGGTACAAAGGATGGTTTTAAGAATTTTCTTAGAATTTCAAACAAAGATGCCAGAAAATGGTTGTAAATTATGTTGTGTATGTCAAACATGAGACATTTCCAGCGTGTAAGAAAAAAAAACTAGAATCTCGAAAACCCTTGGATTTTAAGTTACGTAGTTTGTAGACGCCTGATTTTCCAGGTTTTTCCAAAAATTTCTTTTTCCTTATCCTATTTCCGTGCCCTAAACATGTGTGTCAGTATGGGCAATAACGTAAGATAACAAATATACTCATCATCGCTGCCATTTCAAGTTGTTAGTTTAAGGCATTTGCCTAAAAGGATTTCGAAGGAAAGAATAATACATCGAATTAAAGATTTTGAGATTGAGATCCAGATTTATTTTAGGTTTGTATTGAAGCGTTTTAAGTAGAAGGGTAACAGATTGTTTGCCATCGTTTTCATCTTTTTTCGACGAAAAAAAGAGACAAAACCTTAAACTAATTAAAGGGTAGTTGCTGATTTGATAAGTTGATTTTATTGAAGCAAATCTGAGCAAGTGAAGAACCTGGATTGTTGTTAATAATTAAGTCCAGCATAAACCGAAGTAAATCCGAACAAGGATCGAATGTTTAAGGCAAGCAAAGGTTAGGAGAGTTCCGTTGAAGTAAACACGAACAAGGGAAGAAGATGGATAAAGGTTAAGTTTTAAGTAAAATCGGAACCGAAGTAAATCCGAACAAGGATCGAAGGTTTGACGCAGGGATGGGTTTAGAATAGTTCCGTTGAAGTAAACCCGAACAAGGGATGAAGATGGATAAAGGTTATGTTTTAAGTAAAATCGGAACCGAAGTAAATCCGAACAAGGATCGAAGGTTTGACGCAGGGATGGGTTTAGAATAGTTCTGTTGAAGTAAACCCGAACAAGGGAAGAAGATGGATAATGGTTAAGTTTTAAGTAGAGTAGGAACCGAAGTAAATCCGAACAAGGATCGAAAGTTTGACGCAGGGATGGGTTTAGAATAGTTCCGTTAAAGTAAACCCGAACAAGGGAAGAAGATGGAAATTTCAAAAACCAGTTGACCGTAGTCTGGCTGGAACAGAAGAAATTTCAGTAGTTTTCAATTTATTTAACATAATTTCCTGGTGTAATTCTCAGAAGAATTATGAATATTAATCAATTTATCTTCCGAATAAATTCTAGAGGTGGACCAAAGCTAAGCCGGGTTCTTAGAGTATTGGCCAACTCGAAGCCACGGCAGACAGCGGCCATCTACGTTTAAAACGAACTTGCGTTCCAAATGTCGTACATACAGAGGTGTTAGTAGCAACTTGGAGAGGATCTTAATTATTTAATTTTTGGTTGGGACATATATGTGTCAGTTTGCGGATACTCGAAAATTGCTGGCAGTTTACGAATTGCAACAAGCTGTCGCATCCGGTGATTCAATAAAACGTATAAGGGATATAAATTTTTTCAAAGCTTAGGGACAAGTTAATATGCATATCGTATCACAATTTCTAATCTCAATCTAGCCAGACTTCGGTATTCCTGCATAAAGTTAATGTTAGTGTGATAGGTCATGGAGTCGCTCTCCATGGATCTTGAAATAGGGCCCATAAGAAAAATGATGTAAGTCTTATGGAAAAGAGCATTCAATTTAAACCGGTAATACGTAGAACAACCAGAGGGTTTGTTACTACAAGAAAGTTCAAGGAAAAGGACTTTGTGCAGGCGCCGCACGTTAGTGTTAAGTGAAAACGGATGGGATTCCGTTTGAGAAACAGGTTAATGTTAAGTGAAAACAGAAACTGGATTGGATTCTGATTGAGGAACAGATTAATGTTAAGGGGAAAAGGTTTACAAAATGTGTCCAAGAGGGATACGGTAGAGTGTTGGGTACTTAGTTTTGGGATACAGGTTTCGTATGGTCAGTAGGTTAGATAAAACAACTATGTATAAATCTTAAGGTTACAAAGGCGAGATTTTATGACCTAAGAAAAGGTCGAATGCATAGGAAAAAAATTTGGGAGTGTTTTTTTGTGGAAAACAAGACGAGGTGCAGAGAAAAAAATGATAGTTAAAACACTCTTAAGATTTTACTTTAGCTTAACATGGAAAAGAGCGAGACGACTTGGGAAAGGTGTAAATCGTAATAGTAGTAAAAGTAAAATAAAGTAAAATATTTCTAGCTTCTGGGAAAGCGCAGCTGCTAGCTGTTACTAGGATAAGGCACTTTAGAAATCCAAATCCTTTAGAAAAGATAAAAGTATACATGATACAAATATAGGACAGTAACTTTAGTTTAGCAATGTGGTAATTTATTATTATTCACCACCGTTTCTGGGTATTATGCAAGGATCGAAATCTTACTTGGAAAATTGATTTTCAAAGCATACCATTTTACGTGTGTTTCTTAATTATCTGATAGGAAATAATATTTAATTGTTTACTCTATTAATGAAATTTATATTGAGGAAAGATTGCCTGTTTGTATTATTTTAACCTTACGTAGTGGATTTTAGTTGAGGAGCAATAGTTTAGTATGATCGTTAATACTGTATAAGAATCGTTCAGTTTTTTTAGCATTAATTTTAGTAAGTTAAGCATGGAACTAATTAAGTTCATTTTTACAGTTTGTAGGCACAATTTTAAAACGATGTTTTACTAAAATTTTAATTTATATTTATAGTTCACTGGCTACGCGTTGGAGCGAGCAACTTCAAAGGATTTCCAGCGTTGTCTCCCCAGTTTCAAAAGGAGACCAGGCGCGAGCACACGTAAAACTCCTGAAATTCCTCTTGAGCTTATTCGTTTCCATCCGATCCATTATTTATTATCCGTATATATCAATTTTACCTATATCTTGGGTTTAGTTCCACTTTTATCTATTATATTTACTCAATGTCATGAAGCTTGAACAACGAAGACATCGTATTATGAAGAAATCGCCTACTAACCATCCGAGGACCATTCAGGAACTGACACATGTTGCCATGAATTTCTGGTCGTCTCCGCCCCTTTCATCTTTCTTATACCACCCCAACCCGTCACACAACTTTCAACTATAATTTGGATACCCTTAGTATATAGTTCGAATAAGCACCAAGTATCGCCGGCTTTACAACAAATAATATTTGAACTGTTTAAATTATACTGTAACTTTAATGAACATTGTTGAATCATAAATTTTAGTTCAATCGAAATGTATGATTTTTTTTCAAAAAAAAAAATTATAATTGATTCATGTAAATATTGATTGCCTATTTTAAAATGGAGAAATGTAGAAATTCTCCTTCAGCGAGGCCAATTATGAGTAATTTTTATTATATATTACGTTAGCGTTCTGACAATTGGGGAGAGCAATGGGTGGAACAATATATTTAATTAAGTTGTTGAAGTGGGTAAACTGAAACTATGTTAGCTATCCAACTGTCGAAAATCTCTAGCGATAATGTATAAGACAATGTTAAAGCACAAGAAATCCGGGGGTTCAATTATTTTTGCAACCATAAACAGCTGCGTGGGGATTTGGCTGCTAGGCTACAATGATATTCGTATACACTGTTATAACGATTCATTACTTAGACTTTATTTTAATTCATTATACAATGTATTTATATATAAATCTTGGATTATACGTGAGTTTTATAACGTCGTCTAATGCAATATCTTCTGACACATTTGTTCTCATTTTAAACGAATTGGTTGCCAATGTAATGATCCGTACTGTATTTTCATAATTCAACCAATTATTCGTTTACATTAGCTTAATGTGATCGCCGTGAAAAGAAAAGATACTGGCTATTTCAAAACGATTGAAAATTGAAATATAACCTAAAGTTTCGCCTATAGTCTGGATAATAATGCTAAAATTAAGTGTTCTTGGAACTTAAGCCTTATTGTGAATTTAAGAATTTTTTAAAACTTTGAAACTATGTAAGGTTATTGAAATCACATAACCAGCCAACTACGACGTTAAATTGAAAATATCGCATTTTTCTGAGTCGTGACGTGTCTCATATGTAATCGAATGTAGAAAAGATTTCAACTGCGGGGTCCGCAGTTAGCGGACGAGCGGGATAATGTTACGGCTAGTTTTATCTAGAGTACAAGCTAGGGGCTTCAAGCAAGGAGGAGAGAGAACGGTTGGGATAGCGAGGCAAGTCAGAGTGTGAGGAGGCTAAGGGAGCCGGACTTTGGAGATGAGGGGTGAATCTGGAGATGTTCTGAAGAGCGGATCCGGGAGGCTATAAAAGGGCCTGCTGAAGTACAATTCGGGGTCTTATGTCTAAAACCTTTAGGGAAAGAGGGAATCTGACGGTTTGACGGAAGATTCAAGGAGAAAGCTCGGAGGGGCAAGAGGGAGTAACGAACTGAGACTTGAGTACTGACTTTAGCCGAAGAGGGTGTGTAATGTAAATATCGATAACGTGGTAACGTTGAAGGACACTAAGTTGTTGTAAAATGGTTGTGTTGTACTAATTATAGTGTGTGTTACAATAAACATTTATAACGAACGTTTGGGTATCTGCGAGGAGTTATTGCAAGTATAACAGCATTAACGACGAGCAGCAAAGTCAGGATTCATTGGACCGCTGATCAAGAGTTATTAAACGAATGAAGGAGATAATATGTTTCATCTGGACGAGCAACAAACCGGCTAATTCAAAGGACTGCAGGATTCGCGAAGCGGTTCATCCTACACCTCCCATTTAAGAGTAGCAGCGCGGACAGCCTAAGTTTTACAAGAAAAAGCAAGAACCACGTCCTACCCGCTGAATACTAGACGATTACGCAAAGGCCAGCCCCACACGCAGAGAGTTACAAGTAAGAAGAGCTGCATACAATTGCAAGCCTTTAAAGTATATAATGCATTCCCTTTAGCAAAATACCAGTTACATTTGCACAAGCAAATCTGCGCGCCATTTCAATACATAGCAGTAACGAACAAGATACCATGGTGATATGAAAGAATTGTTCCGTCTCCTGAGTCTCATGCGTTTTCTTGCATAATTTCTTTAATAATGTGTACTACCAGGTGTTAAAATGTATTTCAAACCGGCAGAAAAGGACAGCTTCTATCCTGCTCCAATTTTTACTCAGCGGTGAAGATGGAACTTCCAAGCGATCAACATTTTGGTCGGTAGATGTAGCTATGTGCCGCAGTTCAGTTTTTTGCAACGGGGATGTTGTTGCATTCATTTTCTCTGGACTTTGACGCGGGGATGTTGCGCCATCTGTTATGCTTTATGCTCATGTAGTTATAATGGAAATCATACATACAAATTTTTGCATGATCCAGCACTGCTAACCCTGCATGTATGAATTTGTCCAGGCAAACGGATAGCTTCTTCATGAAAAATATTAGCATCTCACTATTTTTGACCGCAGAAACATGCTGTACTGTGCCTTTCTTCAAGATTAATCTTGCTTGATCACGGGTTCTCACAAAATTAATATTAACACGCTTACGCACGGACTCTATGAGCTTCCCGAAATTACAACACTCTAAACACTTATAGAAATCTTTATCGAATTGAGTCGTAGAATCTCTGCGTCGCTCAAAACAAAAATTAACAAACGATCTCATAAATGGACTTTGATCGAATTCAAGTACACTGTGGACTTTTGTAATACGAATTCCTAACTGAAGGTATGCTCTGAATGCCATATAATGCCCTACATACTTCTTCTTATCTTCCAAAGTTGCAAGTGGTCGAGATCCTTTCAGAGCGTTTTCTTTCATTTCCATTTTTTCGATTATATTTTTTTGATAGAATGATAATTTTGCAATATCTATTTGAGACCTGTGTGGTGCGCAGGATAATCACTGTGACTATTATTAAGTTCAGTTGGGTAATTTAAATCAACGCAAAATATCCAACCATGGTCGGAGTCTGCCTGGCATTCAAGTATATTATCCATAACTATTTCTACATCCGTATTAAACCAGCGCATATCATTTTTATCACACCACTTAAAATTCCTAGTTGCTAAATAATGCTGTAATCCTATACCGTACATATAATTTAAGTCAAGTCCTATAAGATATCTAGTTTCCATAGCAGGGTCGTACAATTCTCTCATATATGGATTATTTGCTTCAGCTTTTCGTATGCTTCCGATTCCCGTGACTCCACCCCTGATTCCTGCCTCCGAAAAAGTGTATGCGCCCTCAAGACTGAGATAATCTAACTCGACCTTACTGCGCTTAAGTGATGCGTGAAATGCTATACCTGGTAAACTCACATACGCACTAGCCTCGAAACCAAAATCCTCATAGCACTTTGCTCGGAATTGCTGCATTACATCACAAAGCAGACATGTATCTAGCATCAAATAATAATCATGGTAGTCACCAAGTGTTTTACAGCCTAACTGATTCCACATCTTTAATGCAAATGCATACTCATCTTCAGTAATATCCTTTCCATTCAAGTCAGAACGGAATTCCTCCCGAGCTGGTAAACTTGTCTCCGTAAACCTTGCTAAAGAATCTACATAGTTATAACAGTATATACGTTTTTGGTACAAAAGTGTCATATCAGCAATTTTACCCTGAAACTCTTCCCGAGTAGTTACAAAGGCTGCAACACCATCCTTGGCAGTATTTAGAACTAACGTGGACAGTGCGGCTGAGAGAAACTGAAGAATCCAAAAATTGTATTTTATTATCTTCTGCAGTCGTCACGGTTATCGTTATGAACTTTTCCTGCGATACTGCAATCCCGTCAATATTCTTGACGCAATAATTGTCCAATGCCTGAAGGATGAAATGTCCATCATAAGATTTCCAATTATGAAAAAAGACAGGAATCTTCTTCGTTTTAAAAGCCAAAATATTGCACTGGTTTTGCGCGTATCCTGTTAGCAGAGTAAAAAAGGGTGCGGAATGTAAAAATCCTATGGAATGTATATTGGTTTGGATAATAATGGCATCTGGTTTATTTTACCTAGCAATCGACCAGTTAGATGAGAATGATGATATACAACATTCGTAGAGTTATTTGCGTGGTCAGCTTCAGTGAACTTCTCCTCACATAAGCAGCATCTGATTGCTATGAATTTCCCGTAAATCTCGGATTGGATTACCAAAATGGGTTTAATGTATTTTAGCGTAGTAAAGCATGACCGCGTTTCTTCAATCAGATCCAGGAGAAACTTGTTCGCAACGTTTTCCCCTCTGTATAAACGTTTTGATACTGTTAATCCAGTTGCAGTCTTTAATAATGAAGCAATAACCTTATCGCAAAAAGTGTCAACACATTTATTCCCTGCATCACATTCCACACTAGAGTCTTCATTTTTAACCAACATGCACTCCAAGTCTGCATATACTACAAAACTACTCTGCATACACTTGTGATACTGATTGAACTTATAGCTATTCTGCTTCGGAAATCTAATACGCTGTAAGTTTAGTGTGCTGCAGAACGAACGATGCTCATCCAGATTTTCTATAGTTGTAAAATGTTGAAGACAGTAATAGCAAATGTATGAGGCATAGGATCGACTGTGCCCGAGCAATCTACTAAGTCCATCCGTTGGATTAGTTGGACTCTCCCATAGAAGTACAAAGTGGCTATCCCCAGTATCCTTGTTCATGAGAAATAATAAGTTGCAGTGATGTTTTCTTTTTTCTTCAGTCACATGCATAGCATACACGGCTATTTGCATATCGCACGCTTTCTCACCTCCGTGACAAGGCTTGATATACTCATACACAAATATGTTTACATCATACTTCTTATTATCCTTCAAGAATCGGGGGATCTCCTCAATAGTCATGGGGAAGTATAAATTGCTAATGACAAACTTTTTAAATTCTTTCTTCATTGCTGCAGTTATTCTTGTAGGATTAGAGCTAAGCATATAGCACCCAGTTACACTCCCAGCTATGCACCATAGAAAATACATGTCATCATCATTTTTAAAATTCACCACTGCTTTTTTTAACGCTAAACCTTCAGGCACAGGTACATAAGTTCCCCCCGAGAGGGGCTCATATTCAAATGTGTTTAATCGCAGAACTTGAATCTCATTTACTGCCCAACCACTTCCCTAGCTAGTAGTGTCCTCTATCTGTTGCTCCATATTGTCAACTGTAACATTTATCAAGGCTGACAGTGCGCTGATGTGATAGATGGCGCGCAGAGAAGAAGTAAAATAAAATGTCTCGTACAGTGTATCATTCTCCTCACCACCCGCAAATCTGCTCATTAAAGCGGTTACGGTAAATTTATAAACGAATTTATAATTCCTATGCAATTGGAAAAGATCACGAAAAACTTGTTCAGTGCTTGGATAAGCTAATTCAAACACAACACGAATGTCACTTATTCCATGATTGGTAAAATCGATTTCATAATATCTATGAAGATTGTTTAGCCTAGACGATACCAAACGGAAAATATATTGTTCTGTGGAATTATTTAACAAACCTTCCCCGTATTGCTCATCAAGGCTTGAGTTTTCATCCGCTCCCACCGCTGATTCAGATTCAGAGTCTGCATAATTTCTCACGCTAGATGTCACTTGTGGAGTAACTGTAATTACAATTTAACGCTAATTAATATCAAAGCCATATGCACTACGTGGGTACTCAAAAGGAGCACACTACACGGTTATCCTTAAGGGGCGCACTCACTTGTGTTTCCATGAAATCTCTCCGTTCCTCTAAAATTTGTTGTTCCGGCTGTAATTGTAAAGTTGGCACCTGCAATCAGTAAGAAGTGTACGCATGTTAGCATTATAATTATGTATTTTAGCATTGCGTGCTATGTAGTCTGTATCTAAGAAAATACAATGCTCATTACTTCGTTGCAGCTCTTCTTCTTCTGATTCTGATTCCTCGGTTCCGTCCCAAAAGATCTTCCACGCTTCCCCGTGAATCTTCTTGAATTTTTCTTTGTCGATCTGTAAGGACGATAACCGGATCGGCTTTCTTTTCGTTTCCTCTTTTTGCAAAGCGTTGTATTATCTCTGTCCGGTTGCTGCTTGTGGAGCTGCTGCTGCTGCTGCTGCTCGTTTCCTTTGCAACGTTTTCGATCCTTCGATAATTGTTCTTGATGGCTTCCTTTGCCTTCGCGATCTCCTCCTCTGACATTCTGTGTAGTAGCACAACCTTAAAAATTTAAAATACCCGCAATTTTATTCGTTTGGCACAATCATTGCTTTAACACTAGTATACGTACACCTTGTGACTTACAATACGTTTACCTGATCGACGGGATTCAATTTCCACATCAGGTGGAAGAGATTAGATTATTTCCACATACTCTGCATTATTCCCCACATCATTACCACAGGTTAGCCATCTCTGAATATTTTGTAGTCGTCGATGGTATGTTAATGGACCAGCCGGGGGTAATTGTCTGGAGCTGCACAGCTGTTCATTATCCACAGGTGGAGGAATTCTGATTTCATACTTGCTGGGCGATTCGTCAGAAATTGCTTGTTGTTGCTGTTGAGATGTTGTACGTTCAGCCCTGCGTCGAATTAGCATGCTCACAAAACGGCTTGAAGATTCAAGGAAATTCTATGGCACAAGGGCGTTAAATTCCCTCTCCACTTCCGGAACACGTACTTGTTCATCTCCGCTTGTATTCACTCCAGCTACGTTCTCTTGTGGATTAATTGGATTTTTCCTTGGCCCATTCGGAATCACTAACGAACTCCCGGTAGTGGTGTTCAATATGAACGGCATCTTGGTTTTCATTTATCGCTGCATCACAGTGCACGCACTTGAACAGATCAACCACCTACGATATTGCCTCAGAAATATCTTATCCCAGAATTAATAAATTCTTCCTTCCTGGCACATGAAGATGTGCGTTATTCACGTGATAGTGAAATTTGATTGTAGAGAAAATTTCACCTTCACTAGGGCAAGGAGTGACTCTACACTTCCTAAATTTAGCCCGGCTGAAAAGCACCCCTGCTCTTGCAAAATTCATTTTCTCCGTTTAATTCTCCGCAGAAAGATTCCCACAATTCCAAATCCTTGTTCTTGCTTGCTTGTGCAATGAACTGCAAAATGCATTGCTATTCCAGCCATAGCTTTGTCCAGAAAGTGCATTTTTACTCAAACTACAATTATTGCAGATACAGCGTCTGCAAAGCTTATTTCTCTTAGCATGCTCTCTACCATAGCAGACAAATGTAAAGAGGAGGACACAAGTGCGGAGAATAATATTCTAAAGCACATTGCCTTCGCTTGAGTTATTACCCGTATATACGGATTTAGTATGCGCGCGTACGCTTTTACATTACTTTTAAATGGGTACTATAGGCGAACTAACTACTGATTGGGCTGGACTAATGGTCATTCTCGAGTAGAATACGGATCAGAAGAGGTGACTGTGACTATTCAAGGCAAGAGGTGTGAATCATCATACAAGATGGATTTTGTCTGTACAGTTTCGAACTTGGACCTACCGGAACAATCAGTTAATGCTACCAAGTTACAGTCAAAATGGAAGCATCTGCAGCATGCTCAGGTGGATGATTTGGTAAATGTCAAGCCGCTTATTCTGATCGGTCAAGATAATATTCATCTGACTGTTACCAGAGAAGTTTTTGAGGGCCCGCAATCTGCTCCAATCCTGTCCAGAACAAAATTAAGATTTGCGATACACGGGAACAACGGAACAAACAAAGGCAGAATAGATTCAGATATGCTGTTGCACATGTATTCGCCGGATGAAGAGTTACATGATTTGGACGATGTCAAACTTCCTAATAGCTATAGTCTAGCCTTCAAGAGATTACTGTCAATGGAGTAGCATTTTTAAATTGATCGGGAAATATACCAGCAACGAGAACCTAGTTTACAAAGATTGTAAGAGGAGGGAGGAACTCATTCTTGAAATTATTTATTATCTTAGGTAGTACACAAGCAGAGATATCACTCTTCTTGTTTATTTTCTTACGGATCCGAAATACATTTTCCTGGCTAAATGTGTGTATGTGGTTGTCAGAATAATAAGACTAATTGTTTTAATTTTTCATTTACCTAGTTATTGCTAGCTCCGTTTCAAGAAGGAAGGATGATTTGCCAGAGTGGGGAACAGTTACGTTATCTAGTATTGCAGTGGTTTTTTTACAGTTTTCAGTGATAACTTCGTCATTCATAAGGATTTTTGCAACAGCTTCCTGCTTACTACCAGTACCTGTCAATTTCCTCAATGTTTCTCACCTATGGTGGGGGTCCTTGCATTGTTCAAACTCGATATGAAAGTAGTACTGTTTAGCTTTGCTGACAGCAGTATTTACAAAGTTCCTATATTTCTTATAATCTTCCCATTCAATCTTCTGTTACGCTGAAGCCTTTTTTGAGTTTAGGGGAGGGAGTTTTTATGGGGACGCTGAAGAAGGGTAAAAATTTAGCCAGGAACAGGAAAAAACTTCGTCACAGTCTGGACAGTTGTTGAAGGGGATAATGCAGTTATTGAGGTCCATGAGTTCGTTGAGGTTTCTTAAATGTTTGCGCTATTAGCTATACAATCCCTATGATAAGAGGTTTGACAGGCAATGTATGAGATAGTCTTAACTCGATTACTTAGTTTAGAGGCGTTAAAACTGGCGGGGTTAACGATGGGTATATATGAGAAGGAGAGATTTGCGAGCTCACAAAATTTACATACCCAGTCACCGGAAGTGGTGAAGTACTTGTACTCACGGTCACTATTATTTAAACATATTTTCTGGAAGTAGTTGTTACGCTTAACGCAAGATACTCCTGACTTCCCGCGGAGTATTTTGAGACAGGATTTACAAGAAGAACCAGGGAGAAGA
This sequence comes from Sminthurides aquaticus, assembly GCA_906901655.1. Classification (NCBI taxonomy): domain Eukaryota; kingdom Metazoa; phylum Arthropoda; class Collembola; order Symphypleona; family Sminthurididae; genus Sminthurides; species Sminthurides aquaticus. The sequence continues at coordinate 200,783 of CAJQTT010000022.1, read as the reverse complement.
CGTCGCGGTGGCATTTTCAGTAAGTGGTCAGGTCGAGGGGATGAGAAAGTCCAGTTCCAGGGTCACAGGGCGTGGTATTCGGGGTCCTTAAGGGCGTCCAAACCAGCAGCGCCAACTGTACCGGGTAACAGGATTTAGAGGCATACCACCGCCTGGCAAAGAATTACAGATGGGGTATTCTACCCTGGGCTTGTAAGGAGCCGGCCCTTATTTAATTATCTTGCTTTCTTAGATAAGAGCAGCAGAGCGCTATGACTGTCCAGCTCAGCAGGCTGGACAGAAGTTGATTGGAATTCTAGAAGAATTCTAACCCTGTCGTTGATGTAAGAGCTTCCCCAAGAAGTATCTGTCTGCTAGTATGGGAGAACTCAGACGTATGAAAAATTTGCTCTGACAAAACAAAGTGATTTTCTGATTAAAACTCTGTGCACTTAAATAAAAATTGGAGCAGGATAGAAGCTATCCTTTTCTGCCGGTTTGAAATACATTTTAACACCTGGTAGTACACATTATTAAAGAAATTATGCAAGAAAAAGCATGAGCCTCGGAAGACGGATCAATTCTCACATATCAGCATGGTATCTTGTTCGTTACTGCTATGTATTGAAATGGTGCGCAGATTTGCTTGTGCAAACTCTTTCTTGGTATTCCACCGTAGTGCGAAATTTTTTCTAATTCAAGAATCAGAAGAATGAATGAGTGAATTATGGAAATTCATGTAACCAAGACACTACAACAGTAAATCGGGTGAGCGGTAATGGTATGTATAGGTATTCAAACTGTAAAATTGCATTTTGTAAAAAGGGGCATGCATCTATCCGTCTGATTTTTTCCGTTACATTTGCAGTAATATACGACACTACAGGAGAGCCGGCGCTGTATATTACAATATTGGAATTAGTTTTTCTGCAATAATGTAACAAATTACTTAGCAAAAATTTTGGAAAAAAAGCATCTCCTTATCGTACCCTTTCTAACGAATGTCATTTTAAAGTATAGCTACACCAGTATTTGGACTATAAAAGGCGAATTGTTAACGGCTTTCACCAATTGCAATAGGGATTTCGCCCCATACTATATAGTATATACAACATTTTGCCTATTTAGTAAATGTAAATAGATTCTATTGAATATAATATTTATGTATCGTGTATATCTACTAGTATATAACTAAAATGTCAAATTGTTAACGGCTTTCACCGATCGCAATAGCGATTCCGCCCCATAGTATATACTATATTCATTTTTCCGATATAGTAAGTAAGTTAGTAAGTAATTGTTTATTCGTCGATTTGTGGCCTGAGCCCTTACAACGGTTAAACTACGTTTTCCAAACGCGCGCAGTGATTAGATTTATAAATAGAATAATTACATAATCATTGGCGATGTGTTAAAATTGTAATTTAAGATAGGGTTAGGTGAACATTAACTTTGCATATCAATGATCCACGCTCTTCTCCTGATAACTTGTGAGAAGAAGCTATATATAATAGTTTGATGATCTGTACTCATCCGATTGTTAGCAAACACTGCTTGTACGTTGTCTCTAGTGAATAATCAGTTTTAAGAGTTCTCGAAGCTTTCGGTATGATGGGCATTCGGCGAGTATATGGAAATAATCTTCGATTCGCTGCTGATCACACAGCTCACATAGAGGGTTATTGTTATTTTTCCACCTTAGGTTAATGGCGTTTAAGTTTGTCGCTTTCCCTTTTATCACAATTCTTGGCTCCCCGATTCGTAGGTTTTGGAAAAATTGTGCAACGTGCCACGAAGTGACGTTTCGATGTGCGGACTTCCCCATATATGTGTGATGACGGAGTTTAATTGTGTCCATCGGTGGTCCTCAGTGAGTCTCTTCACATCTTCTTCTCTAAGTTTTAACTTCATCGAATGCATTAGAAGTTCAAAACTGATCTGGTCGTAACGATGGATGAGCTGCTCGAGTTTATCCTGTATGCCAAAATCCTGTAGCAATTTCATAGCTTGCTGATACCAGTTGTATCTTATATCTTTATTTGTAGATTCCATCGCGAACTTGTAGGAGATATTAACCAGACTAGTAGGGGGTTTCGTTGCTGCTGTGATCATGAATTTCGCAAGAGCTTTAACAACTGCATATTTAATGTTTGTAAAGTTAGTTTTCGTTCTAATTATATAACCAGGTGTGAGAGCGCTGCAACCGGTTAGCCTTCGTAGAAATTGGGTCTGAAACGTTTCTAGCTTCAGGATATCAGTTGGTTGGATTGCCCACACATGTGACGCATATTGTACAATTGATGCGACAATAGAGTTAAAGAGCTGTTCGTGCACTCTGATACCCCTTATCCCGCCTTTTCGGAAGATTTCAAACAATTTAGTGGTTGCTGCTGAAGATTTCTGTAGTATACTCTTTCTTGCCGCATTAAACAATCCACTTGATCCGAAGACAATACCAAGGTATGTGTATTTGTTTACAATTTCTATTACACTGTTTCCCCACTTAAAATTCAGGTTAGCTTGAAGTCTTCCTCCTTTTCTGAATACCATGCACTTAGTTTTGGAGAGATTTATGTTTAGTTTATACTTTTCAAAGAAGTCTTTCAAGACATCGAGTTGCAGCTGCAGTTCTTCAGCGTTTGGCGTGATAAGGGCAATATCATCGGCGTATTTCAGGATGGATATCTGATGGCTTCCCATTAAAACTACTTTGATGTTTGCTTCTTTAAACCAGTCCACTATGTCAGCAAGGTAAATATTGAACAGAGTTCCCGATGTGCATTCACCTTGTAGAATTCCTTGTGTGATTTTGATTTTGTTTGTGCATCCTTCTGATGTCCGTAACCTCATAGTAGCGTTGTTGTAATGTGCTTGTATCTTCTCAACGGAGGCTTTATCAAGACCCGTTGCTCGTAATTTTTGCCAGAGTTCATTGTGCGAAATAGAATCAAACGCCTTGCTCAGGTCGATGAAAGCACAGTTCATTTTTCCTCCTTTCTTTGCAAGGCACGATTGGATACAAATGTTCAACGTGAAGATATGGTCGGTACAGCTCCTCTTCTTGAGATAGGCTCCTTGGTTTGGTGGAATAACATTTTCATTGATCGCAAACTGAGTGATTCTTTCATTCAATATTCCAGTGAAAAGTAATTGTATTAGTAATTGCGATCGGACGGTAATTTTCAGGTTTGTCATGTGCTCCTTTTTTATAAACTGGGATAGTATTAACTGTTGACCAACTATCAGGCGGATCACTTTCCATGGCTGAGTTAAGTACTTGGAGTATACAGAGATGTCCAGTCGGGCCAAGGTTCTTCCATATTTCATTCGGTATGCCGTCTTCACCAGGGGTTTTTCTATTGGCTAGTTTTTTGATTGTTGTAAACATTTCAACGTTTGAAATTTCGAAGGCAACAGAGCACTTTGGGCTGATCTGACATTCTTCTGAGCTTTGATGGGACTTGAATCGGAAATAAGTTGTGAAAGTACTCGTACCAACTATAATTATCAATAACAGTACATATTTGCTTGTTTTGTGGGCGAATGTAGTTGACTGCTTTCCAGAAATCAGTTGAGGTTCGAGCAAGTCGAATGTTATTGGCAACTCGTGTGTAATAAGCAGCTTTCAGCTCCCTGCACTTGTTCTTGAATTGATTCTTTGAGTTGAGATAAAGAATTAAATTTTCTTTAAAACTTTCTTCATTCGGGGTATGTTTTCTTAGAGCTCGCTTAAATCTCATCGTTTCAGCATTGAGGATACGCACTTGATTGTCAAACCACGGAATCTTAGGGTCAGAATTGATAGTCACGTTTTTAACCATACCGCAGTCAGTAGCCGCTTCGTAAATCATTGACTTTAGTTGGTCGTAAGTGCAGATGTGATCGGCGGGTATAGCATTACAAAGATTGCTGATTCGTTCGCGGAATTCTTCACCTTGACAATCCGACCACTTGATTGTAGATCCAATGACAACATTTTTATTCGTATTGTACGATTTATCTTGCAGCTTAACTTGTAGTGGACAATGGTCGGATTCGATACATTTTTTAATACAGAGGTCGCTTATCAAATTCGTTGCACTCTCATTTATTATGGCTAGATCAATCATGCTGTTACCGTTGAGGGAGTTGTATGTGTATATTCCTTTGGGATCACTGATGGTTCGACCATTAAGGATTATAAAATTGTTGTCCTCGCAATATTTCAGTAGCTTTATCCCTCTCCCATTAGTTTTCATGTCTTGAGAACACCTGTCAGCTTTTAGATTAATCGGAAAAATCACTTCACCTGCACACTCTTGCTCGCAAGTTGGGCGTGCATTCATATCACCAAGTAAAAGTAGGGGTTTATCAATTATTGATTATTATCAATTAGGGTTTATCAATTTATGATAAGTTCCTAATCATAAATACAAGTCGGCGGTATATAGGTAAAAATAACGTGAATTTCTTGCAAAAGGACCATTTGAACAATGCTCACATACTTCGTTTCATAAATTACATTACACTTCTTAGATACATCTTTCCTTGTACCAATTAATGTTCCACAGCTTCCTCTTGCTTCTGATTTCGTGTCAATCCTTCTGAGTACATATGTGGCTTCTAATTGTTTAGTTGGCAATCGTGTTTGCTCTTTAGTCCAAGTTTCGCAGAGGCAGAAAATAGCTGGAGATAGCTTTAAAATATTATTAAACTTTGTTGTTATCATGTCCATTAATCCATTCACATTCCAGTAGAGTATGCTTGTTTGTCGTTGTAAGGGGTGGCCAGATTCTCATTGGGATGTAGGGTTAGCATCAAAATGATTTCCATTCTGAATTCGCCTTTTTTCCACTCTCTTCTTGTATTCCCGATCTCTTTTCTCTTTAGGTAGGTCTCTGTTTATGAAAATACGCTCTGTAATTGGGATGCGGGTTTTGCTGTTAAGCACTCTTTCACTGTCACTCATTTTCACGAACTTGACTATGACTAGTCTAGGACGATGCTGGTTAAAATCACCTTAGTCTCCAAGCTTTATCAATATCGCAGCTTAGATTCATCTTCTGCTGTAGAAAAGAGGTCATCATGGCAGTTGTGTTTTCCTGAGGGCTGTCTTTGATACCCTTAAACACGGTATTGGTTCTGCGAAGCATTGTTTCCAGCTTTTTAACCTTATCCTTTAATTGCAGATTTTCAGATTCAAGCTGGTTCATTCGTATATTCTGCGTTTTTTCAATTCCTTCACATCGGTTTTGTACTCTTTCAGTTCTCTCTTAGTGCTCATAAAGGTTGCTCTTAGGGCTGCTGCTGTGTCGTTCCAATCAATCTGATACGCTTCATGTCTTATGTCCTCTTCATCGTCATCCTCCATGTCCTCGTTGTCTCCGTTGTTGGTTGAGGTCATTTCGAATTGAAAGTCACCTGTCCGTGCTTTCTTCGTGCGAGGGTTCTCCGGTGGTGAATGTAGTAGTGACATTTTTCTTAAAAGTAGTATTTTGGTATCAGATACGGCCAAAATTAGAAGCAGTTGAGAATTCCGTATGTACTTAATGTGTATGACTTGCCTGAGTTTTGGGCCTCGCCCCGATGGTCGTTGCTATGCTTTTTTCAGCTGTGCAAATGGTTTTCGGGGTCGAGGCAGTGTTCAGAAATGATTTATGAATTTTTAGATTTGTTTTCACCACATTTGATAACTTAATAAATTAATTTTAAAACAGTTTGCGTGAGCTGTTTAAAATCAGCTGTTAGTTCAAGCTTGCCGCGCGCGGTTTCGCGCTCGCGCGGCAAGCTTATATTCATTTTTCGGATATATAGTAGATTAATATAGATTGTAATAGATATTCTCTAAAGATTTAATGTATATCTATTAGTATATAAACAAACAAATCCTACCAATTGCCGAAGAGATCCTAAACGTACATATTCGCGAGTGGATTCTACATAGGTTTAAGCAGACTTGGTCACAAATGACAACCTGCAGACAGACAAGGGTGTGGATCAGAGAGCCTATCCGACATAAACGTTCGATTGCACGGAAATATAGTAGCAAAAGACTAAGAACCCTGGTTGGCATCATAACAGGACATATTATTGTTAGGAAACATGCGCACAATCTAGGGCTTGCCTCGATTTCTGATGTGTGAATGCCACACATCAGAAGAGTCTGCCATTCGTTATAACGGAATGTCCGCAATACACCAGCGCCAGGAAGTTGCACCTCAAAGCAACAACCATAGCGATATCTGCACTACCGGATCTCGATACCACAAACGTGTTGTCATTTTTCATGGCAACAGGTAGGTATCTTGAGATTCAAAATCAAAGTGCAGCAGGCACGAGGTTGTAGGAGGGGATAGTTCGAAATAAGCCTCCGACTTCCTCGACTCCAACTGTTCCTTTATGGGCAGGTGGTACCCCAATACAAAACAATATAAAATACCCCAAGAAGTGTGAAGAGAGTTTGAATCCCACCCAATAATTAGAGGGAGTCTGCGGTTTTTCACGGTACGCAAGTTGCCCTTTTATATTTGGAGGGTGAACTTCGCTGTCATGTGCAATGTAACACGAGCAGAAGACAATGCTCCTATACCTCCATTTCGTGCGAATCAATGCAATATATGCTTCCGAGAATTGCTATAATGGTTCAGCCACAACATTCGGGGCGATTATTCTGCAAGCTCGTGAGCGCACGTTAACTAATTTTTGATATACGTTTTATCGCCTTTGCTTGTAATTTTCACTTGATTTCGGATACGATATGGTTCCTGAACCAGGTGGATTTGTATAGTAACAGAGTGGGTGTAATTGCTCAGTGGTTACCCACCAAGCGCCGACCTAGCCAATTTAGGCTAATTGCGGACTATCCTCGGGTGGCAACAGTGCTTACCCACCATGTTTCTTTTGGATTTTTTCCATAAGGCCTGTTGCCATGAAGAAGGACAACATACAGCGTTTATGGTCTAAATCCCGTTATTTGCTCGGCTCAATCCTCACCTCATACAGGTGTAGTAATCGAACCAGAGCATAGAGTGGACAGTCAGCAATTACGTGTACTGCACTCTCTTCATGTCCACATTCACAGCTTGGATCATTTACGAGTCCCAAGCTGTGAGCGTGTTTGTCTAGGGTTATGTGACCGGACATTAACCCCGTTAGTAAACGTAGTTTGCTCCTGGCCAAAAGTCTGACTCGGGAGTATCTACTTATATTTTCTGCGGGTATCCACATTTTGGTTTGCAGTCAGTCAGGACGTTTCCGCCACTGGCTTGCCCACTTTTGTGTCATCCTCTGCCCCTTGTAACAGTGGGCTCTGGAATGTGAAGCATAGGTTTTGGGCCAATGCATGGGAAATCGCACCCTTCACGGGCCAATTTGTCGGCAAGCTCATTACCAGCATGCCCTTGATGACCAGGAATCCACTCTATCGTCAAATCATTGAACCTGCCAATTGATTGTAGACGGATGTGTAATTCCTGTGTTAGTTTTGAGTTACTGTCCTCCTTTTCTAGAGAAGTGACACAACTCATCTTTTGGGCAGAGAGGTTTAAGGCCGACAGGTTGAAAGCTGTTCTGTTTAAACCTTCTAGTTCGCAGTCATAGACCGTGGCAAGTTCATCCAATGGTCCACTGAAGTCAATGTGACCATTACTCCTGTTGATGAAGATTGCACTACCAACACGGTTCCTCTTGCCCTGGCGGGATTTGTCCGAGTCGCAAGTTATTGCGTGTGTTAGGGGTCTCGAGTTTGACCAGTCCGACCGGTCCTTTATTCCACACTGATAGCGTTTATCGCTTATCTGAGTGGTTTCTTGTCACTCGTATAAGGCTGGAGGAAGTCCGAGCTCGAATACTTGTTGTTTTAATACTGCAAGATTGGTGGCCTTAGCTCCATGGCCCTTTACAGGAATTCCATTGAAGCAAGACGAGTTTGTACGAGTGAGCCTTCTCCAGGTACGCAACGCACCTCCGTTAAGGTGCAGCTCTTTAGGCATGACACCCACTATTGCCTCTATCCCCGCGGTGGGAGCGGTGGAGGAGGCGCTAGTAATTAGTAGTAAAGCGAGGCGCTGGACCTTCGTCAGTACTTCGGTGTTGTGTTTGGTGAGATTGGTCCCCCAAACCACCGCACCATATTCTATGCCTGGTCTTACTACTGACTCGTATATCCACGATGTCAGTGCCGGACTTAGGCCCCACTTTTTGCCAACTGCCCTTTGACAAAGGAATAGGGCTTTCTTACCCGCATCAGCTTTCTTGCTGATGTGGGCGTTCCAATTCAGTTTTCTATCGAGGAGCATTCCCAGATATTTGACTGTTTTGGAATTTGGTAGTTCTTCACCCCGGATTTTAACCTGAGGTAATTCCTTCGTCCTTGAGTAATCGACCCTTAGGACCTCTGTTGTGTCCCTATTGAAAGTGAGCCCGTTTCCGGAACACCACCTATCAATAGTAACTAGGGCCTCGCTGATTTGTTGACAACAGGTGTCATTACTGACCCCGGACGTTGCAATGCAAACCTCATCAGCGAAGGCTTGGCAGAGCAAGGACGGATGCTGAAGGGCCAGCCTTTCCATCAACTCGTCCAAATCTATATTCCAGTAGATTGGTGAGCATACAGAGCCTTGTGGGCCTCCATTACTCACCTTCTTGCTAAGGTCACCCCATTGAGACTGCATTGCAGTTCTCTATTGGCCAACATATAATTCACCCATCTGATGATCATGGGATGAACTTGTAATCTCTCCATGCCCTTTGGGATAGAGCTACGGGAGATGTTGTTGAATGCACCTTCGATATCAACGAATGATGCAATAGTGGCCTTGTTTCTCTCCATGAATCTGACAATTCTATGCAGAGCGGCATCTGTTGAAACCCCAGGCAGGTAAGCAAACTGGTGGTTTCTTTTGAGAAGGCTGGTGAGGTTCTCATTTCTGATGAACTTATCTACCAGTCGCTCCATAGATATCATAAGCAGTCATATACTGTATCGTAACGATCCAGGGGGGCATAGATTCTCATGCGCCACCTAGAATCGTCGTCAGAATGATGGTAATGCCATAGCCAGTCAAATTGTCGTGGCAAGAGCCGTCAGAGTTTTAAGCCATGCCACGACCCGCCACCGTTCTATTCGACCAGGTGACCCTGTCTGTAATACACAAGGAATATCGTTTGGAGCTTATTCCCGTAGTTTCCGTCCAGTCATATAGAGCTGACGTTAAGCCAAGCTCCATGACTGATGGAGATCAAGTCCTGTCCAGACTGCCGAGCTGGACAGACGAAGCACTCTGCTTCTTCTGGAGGAAGCAAAATAAGCAAATTAAAAGGGCCGGCTCCTTCACAGCCCAGGGCTGACGCCCCATCTGCACTTGCTGCTAGGCGGAGGGATGCCTTGACATCCTACTACCTGGTACTGCTGGCACTGCTGATTGACACCTTTGGACACCCCGTAGGTTACCCGAGTACCATGCTCCGCGACCCTGGAGAGGGAATTCAACCATCACCATGGCTCCACGCCACTTCATTCGCGGATCTTCCTGCAATTCCTGCCTCAAAATTCACCGTGGGAAATCTGGAATAACCTGCTCCAAGTGTAATTGCTATTACCATAAGCTGTGCTTAAACCTAAGTGATCCCGACTATAAATTCCACTTATCAGCCAGTGACTGGACATGTAAGCAATGTTAACTAGCCAATATTTTCTTCTCTGCTATCCCTATCACACCCCAAGTACCCTGTTGCGCATGCAACCTAACGAGCAAAAATAAGATTGAGACCCAATGTATTGCATGTAAAAAGTACTATCATAGAGAATGTGTAGCTAACTTCAGCAATATCCTACACATTGTTAGCCACATCTGGACATGTAATTCCTGCCTCTTCCCTTTCAAAACTTGTGAAAACTCAGATGAGGTCTTTGCCCACTCCCCAATTGAACCTGTAACTAGTACAAACGTCCTCGCAAGTATTAAGCGACCTAAACTCAAAAAGGGATTTAGCATTGCACATATAAACATAAACAGCTTAAGGCACAAAGTCGACCAGCTAAGCCAATTCGTTGAGTTTTACCGTTTTCAAGTTCTATGGGTATCCGAACCAAACCTAGATAAAGTAGAGCCATTCAATATAGACATCCAGGGATACACCAGCTCCCGCTTTGATAGAGATAGAAAAGGAGGAGGTCTAGTCTGTTACATCAGGGATGGAATTGAATACGACTCAATGATGGTACCCTAACAACACACTTTGTTTCACAGTCCACAATCATGAAATACTTAATCCCAAATCGGGATCGTTTGTTCAGAATACACTGCATGAATGATAGTCCATGAACAAAAGTAAGGTTTCATCCACATACAAGTACTTACCAGGTTCAATTACAATCCGAAATGTTCCTAGTACAGCTGGAACAAATATTCCAAACTTGTGCAATCTCATAGATGTGTCGATTGTGGAGAATATTTTCAAAGCTATTTATGGCCATTGTTTTGCAAAAAACGGGAGCCGACAACAATACATTAGGACTCCAGGTCCCTTTCCACCAGCGAGAAACTTTCTCTACGTGCATGGATTACTTTACAGCGAAAGCTAACGTTGCATATGGAACAGATTGGTCAACATTAACTGAAGGGGAAGTGAACACCTGGAACGTGAAAGGCCGGCTAATTGCAGAATCAAGCTACTTATATGCAAGTAGTGTATGGGGAATCCGGTTTCTGGATGAACGAGAACAAATCCAAACACAGAATTTAAAACACGACTCAACAACATCAACACAGATCTGATCAGGTCAAGCAACAATTTCCCATTATACCGCGAACAGGATCCGGATGAGCCTCCTGAATACTTAACTTACGGAATGCATAATACACATGCAAGTATACTAGCGCAGCTTCGTACAATCTCAAAGCTGATGTTCTCGCTGAGATTGAATAGAAAGTACTATAAGTTTCACGTGTCGGATCAATGCCGTTACTGTAACAAGTCAGACAACCCTGGAACAGAGTTAGTATACAAGGAAACTGTGGAGTATTTTCTATTCCATTTTGAGTTTTTGAAGAATGTAGAATACCGAAACTTAGAGCAATACTGGATAACGTAATCTTAAAAGAGGAATATTCTCCACTTCTGAATATTCTGGATATATCAATTCTGGAAGCCATTTGCGATTTTGTAATAAGCAGTACTAAATAACTAGGTGAAGCTAATGCACTTTTACAAAATAAGTCATTGTAAAATACCCCCCCCCCATTTTAACTTTTCGTCAACTACCCCTAAGAAAACCTAATTAATCTTAAACAATGCTTTGTGTTATGGGCGCCGTTCCAAATTGCGCAATAAAGCTCTTTCATTGATATATTAGTACTCCAGTGTTCTTCGATAGTAGGCCTCGTATTCAATCCCATCAAAAGATTCAATGTGCAAAAAACCCATATTTCATGTGTATCCACTTCTTTCCAATTTGTACCGCTTGAGTTTTTCTGTAATCTTACCTTTTCAAATCTGTTAGTCTCAGCTGTGATTTCTCTTATCATCACCTCAGTCATATTCGGAAACTACTTCCAGAGGTGTGGAGTTTTCATTTAAATATAAATTGATTTGAGTAGGTCTCCCGTAGTGTGAGAAGTTGTAACTATGATTTTGCGACTCATTTTTCCAATCCGTAGCTTTCAGCGATTCTTCACCTTCCGAATTTGATTCCGTGTCATCCCACTATGCGCCTGGTTCAAAAAAACTAGCACAATCAAAGTTCACTATCAGATAAATCCGAAGCCATTTTTACGATTGTTAAATTCCAAGAAGTTACACAAAACAGTTAGTTTTCTAGCTTGTATTTTCAACCTCAGTTTTTTAGTTAACGCTTTCGAAGGGGGTCGCAAGGTGAAGCATAATTCATCGTAAGTGATCATCTTTGACGCGTTCTATCCTTGTATAACGTTTACAAGTGTGCGCTGTACAGTGACCCCTCGATGCGGCGCAGCTTTAGGGGCGCACGTTACTCTTTGTAGACCACGACTTTGTACTTAACGCATATAGTTAGAGCATCGAGGTGGGTAAAGTTGTAGCGTAGCTTTTATACGTTGTCGTACCGTGTCGTCCACGGTAGCGTTCCTCGCGAGGAAAACTCAAAACCTTTCTTCTTTCCACTGGTCATTTCTCGGCTCACAAGCGTTGTAGCGATAAGCAGTTTGCATTGCTGCATAGCTGAGGTTTTTGTCTCTCTTTCATTTTAAGCTAAATGTTCATAGGTCAAAGGCTACGGACGTGACGAATTCTATACTGAAAAAAATCATTTTTCCTGGCTAAATTGACCTCAGGCGCTGCAATGACTGTGCCCTTTGCCCTAGAGACATTAAAGTTAGACGAAAAGAGAGACAAAGACCTCGGCTATGCAGCAATGTAAACTGCTTAACGCGACAATGCTTTTGAGCGGGATAATGATCGAAGAAAGGCATAGATCCATTTTTTTTCTCACTCGCAGCAGCAGCGAGAGAGTGAAATACATGCAGTTCTGTGCTGCGATAGTGCTGATGGGAGGAATCGGTGTATATGATAGGTTGAAAGAAGCGCGCGAGACCGTTTAAACAGGGGAACGATATCGTGGACTACACGGTTTAAGTCTTTCAAAGCACGGCTCCTACTCTTTATAATTAACCATTGTTCCTAGACAACCTTATGAAAGGATAAACGAAATGAAGTGATGTTGAGGTGACATAATTTAGTCGGGGTATGGTTGGTTGGTTGTCTTTATTGGATGAACAGGTTCATCAGTGAATGCCTAAGCTCACTGGTTTCAGTGAACGGTCCATGTAAAGACAAAAATATTAGATAATTATAAAAGCAAAAAAAATATAAGAATGTTATGTAAGGTAAATGTTAATAAAGCATATTTCAATATAAATACATTTCGTTTTCTTTTATCAACTAAATAAGCATTCAATTCTTCTTCGAAAACAGAGAGAGGAAGTAACTGTGCCTTGATATTAGAGAGTAGCTTATTCCAGGCTAAAATCATACGGTACCAGCAAGACCTTTTTAAAGCTTCAGAGTGAAGCTTGCAGGTCATTAAAATATTTTTGGACGTTTGAGAGCGAGTGCCAGTGCTTATATTAAATAGACCAGAGAGACTAGGGATTGACTCTCGGCATCTTAGGTATTTTGAAAGAAACCTAGAACTAATATAGATTAGCTGTTCCTCCACGGATAAAATATTAGTTCTTTCAAGCAAATCATTCAACGGGTAACCTGCACGTGACTTTTTCATATTGCAGAAATTACGGATAGCAGGGCAGATTTGTAGTTGTAAAGTAAGTAAGTTATAGTAACATTGTCCACCCCAAATGGGAAAACAGAAGTCAATAATGCTTAATACAAACGAGTTAAAAAGTATTATGAATACTTTCAAGGTAATAAGCGTATTATAATTATAAGCCTATTAAATACTCCAACTGCTTGACTCATACGCTTGGATACATAGTGAAAATGCGGTACATAAGTATAAGGTGAGTTATCGCACGTTATGCTTTTGGAAATTCAAAAGTTCTTAAAAAATATCAATGGACTTCCCGAACGTGTTTTACTGGTTTTGTGAAACATCAATTTCGTAATTGTAATGTCTTTTATTTCTGCTAGGCGGAGCTTACCGCCCTGACAACCTTCAAATATTTGTACTCAGAAGCATCATTTTCGCTTATGGAGCGGAATTTAAATGTTTCATGCCAAGCTTATGGGACGCAAGAGGTTAACTATCTTGTTGGTTAACTATAATGAAGTAAGTAAAGTAGTCACTCGTAGGACAGGTGCACTCCGGTGTATATACTGAGATTTTTCCCATGCAAAAGGATCGGATTTTCAGTTGGGATTTGCGAGATACGAGGTTTCCTGCCAAGTTATAACTTCGGAGTTCTTCCTTTAGCGAAGTTTCAGGTGCAGTAACATGTGGCTTTTAATTCCATTTTAGCATTTCTTATGATTTAATGCCTAGGGAATTGCTTATTCTCTCAAACTATCCTGTTTATATCCAATAGACTTACTTGTCGATGGATAGGGTCCGTTTCATGTGCTACTTTATCACCTTTAATATGCATATCTTACCTGTAGATTCCTAATTAGTGCCTACCTTTACTTTATCTATTATTTTGGTTTTCTTTAACTGCCAACTTTTCCGCCCTCACTCATCTCAACCAATTCATCAGATCAATTTTCAGAGCGTATTGGATTAAATATAAATCTGGCTAAATCAAAGGTTGCTGTGGGGAACAAACGAACCCATTTCTGTTCTGTTTTATTCTCCGTGTATCTCACAAACTATGCTTTATGCTTACAAAATTTCAAACTTGCAAGTCAAACCAGATCTTAATATCCTGTTTCTTACCGATACAGCGCAAGTTGAATTAAAATGCTTCCAATTGGATCTCGTGTATCGTAGGTCACGCGGTTCCTGAGATCGAATCTCGAGGGATTTCTGGTTTTCTAGCTGATAATCGGGGTGGGTTTAAGGGGGAGGGGTATTTTTATTTGACTTAACTCGATTTATATATACGCAATCCATTACGCTCTTCAACATATTGCATACTTTTAATCGGATTAACCTGATAGTTGCGTTAATGAGTGTTTCTTGTTTTCTCCATGCAATTTTACCTTAACTCTCTGTTTTGAGTGCACGAATAGATCGGGGGTGCGGATAAGCGGGGTTTTGGAGAAAACATACTTCCATAAACTTGATGCGCGCTACATTCGGGTGAGCGTTGGAACCGCGACTTTAGGATACTCTTTTCTGTATCGTAAATGCATAGTATTAGAGATAAATAGCATTACTTTGCTTTAGTCCTGTATGTTACCTTTATCGTTCCTTTAAAAACATTACCTTGAATTGCTTTAGTTAGTTTTACCTGTAATTAAGTACCTGTGCGTATGTCCGGTTTCTGATATTATCTTTATTTCGATGACAGTATTAGAGCTTTGGGATTCCAATAGATAAATACCTGCTTATATGCAAACTGTATTCGTAATATCTTAGAATAACTGTAGTTTATAACGCCCCCTTCTGGTGACTTATACATTACTTTATTCCTAGGTGTAATTCCTAGCGCCCTCTGGTGGTGGTTTATAAATATATTTATTCTTATGCTCATTTATTTATTGCGTCGCTTTACGTTAGTGCCGGCCTGAAGGGTACTGAATAAATATTGCATTTCATATTTACCTGCGAATGTCTATTCTCTAGAGTTGTGCGTGATTAATTGGAAAGAATTAAAGACTTTTGCGCGGTATCAATACCTTTAGACATTGACACTATAATCAAGCGGAGGACAAATAGCTAAAACTACAAACTATTGACAGTATTAGCTTTACAATTAGAATTACATTTTCCAGAAAAAATCAACTTTCATGCTTAATGTAAATCGATAAACATATTTTTAAATGCATGTTGTTCGTGATAAAAATGTGACTATTTACAGAAAAACAGGTTCTACCAATTATTCACTAAAATGCGTGTAAAAGTAATTGTAATATGTCGATCAAAATGAGCTCAGCAATTGTTTTTAAAACATTCTAAATCCTCGAAAAAGTACTAGTTGTACTACTAAACAATGCGATGCTGCAGCAAACTATTGACAATCAAAGAATATTATTAACTATGATAGTTTCAAGCAATATAGTATCCATTTGTTAGTGAAGATATCCCACAAACATAAGCCAAACATTTGTCTATACTTTGGTGCTGCATGCTAGCAGTTTGCTTATGGAACACCCGTTTTCAAGGTCTCGAGCAAACGGACTGTGCACCCTTGCCGACTCACGCTACGAATCGGAGATTCGAGATTTGCCTCTTACTCTACCTCCCTATATCCGAGTAAGAGTAGCCTTGCCAAGGCCGTAAATTTTTTAGTTTATCGGATCACTTGAATTGAGTATTGGGTGGATAGGTTACTAGTCCTCTCTCTAATCTTCCGTAGCTAAAAACAACTTTTAGCTATGGAAGTCATGATGGCAGACGTCAACAAATCCGAGGGTGCAAAATTCAAATCAGTCCTACCGGCATATGTTTTCATTCCGCGCAATTATTCTGATGTCCCTTTCTGACACCAGCAACATTTTTTCAATGTTATAGCAATTCAATGCTATTTCCTAACCTTGATTTTAACCATCGATTTTTACTATTTGAAATATAATTTAAATTAATCAGGTTCCTACGCTAGTAATTCATTCACACACTAACTCGGTAATTCCACTTTATTTAATAGTGAAACAAGGTTTTTTACCCCCCACCCCCTCACCCGAGTTTTTAACTATGGCGTATCTTTACAATCCCTGTCGCGAATCATAGAGTATTCCATAGATTTTAAGGAGAAAAGGGCATGGTTCTATTTATAGTTTCGCGCATTAGTATAAGTGAGCGCGGATTGGAGGACACTGTTGTCCGTGAAGTTTTACTCCGTGTCTTGATTCATTTCGTCCGTTAATTCGGCGATTCCAGCTAGGGCAAGCAAGAGAGATAGACGTGTAAAGTGAGGCGTGGTAAATCTTGTGAGCTAAAGTTTAAGTTTAAATACTTGTGTTAATTATTAAGGGTACTACTTCTAATTTAAGGGATTATATATCATACTGGGGTGTGCTTAAAAGGGTTATTAAATACTAGCAGTCAGTGTAATTCTAATCAAAGTAGTTCCCCCATTGATTCTCCTACGGGTTAATTTAGAGGCACGCATTTTATCTAGAAAGGTTCCTGTTCCGGGTAGGATCTGAGTTGATACCTTACAATCCCTCTAATCCCAAATTTCAGACCCATATATTACGAAATAGCGGTGATTTAAATTATTAACTTCTTATAGCAGAAATATTTACATCGGCCCTTGTTATCACGTGTAACTGCACTAACTCCATAAGCAAAAATTCGAAGAGCAAAGTGCAAACAAAAAGCAAAAATGTGCTTTCAGGTAGCTACTAATTTTAATTTCCGTCATTTAGAAATATATGCATGCGAATTTTTTGTCTTTTTGTATTTGTTGATATTAGTTTGCTGTAAAACGTTGCGAACAGCAGCATTCAGCCACCATATCTTACAATCAGTTAGTTTTTCGCCTTCATAACGCCCATAGGTGACGTCACGGATAAATTATCTTGCCGACACTTTCTGTGAATCGGAGATTTTAGCGACTCGCCTCTCACTCTATAAGTCCAAATAACCGAGTGAGAGTCATCTTGGGTAATAAGTTACCGATTTCCGATATAATCGGCTAACTTGAGCCGAGAAGTATGTATCTTAATATATGTTGACTTAGTTCATTTCGGTGCACAATTTATGCAACCATCATCCTTTGCATGCAATCATCATCGTCACAATCATTGCATTGACCAATCATTCTTGTGAAGATTATGTTTCTGATAGGTTTATCCATACTAGAGATAGATTTTGACTTGTTTCGGGTGAACATCAACCTGGCCGAAACCACTTCGGGTGCTCAGAAAACTTTCGTTAACTACTGTACCGCCCATATCTACGCTCAATCCTCGAATTTCCCTTGTTTCGGGTGAACATCAATCTGGCCGAAATCATTTCGGGTGGTGCAAATTGTCAAACCAACGGTTTTTCTACGGCATTCCATGCTATTCCAGGGCTAATGTCCTATTTCGGCTAAGTTGACAACTCATTTCGGCATTTCGGCTAATTAAATTGCTCCACAATAGGAGCACGGATGTATTTGATTCGGAAATATCGGAGGCATTTTATTAATTCATGAAATGTGAGCGAAAAGTGAAGTAATTGTTGCTGTGAAGTTAAGAAATTAACGGTTTTTTAATGAAGGAAATTTCGACTAACTCAAAGCGATTTAAGAGGGGTGTAATAAGTTGAAACGTATTTGATACGTTGGTGGAACACCCATCAAAATATAGTATCACGTATTCCGTGATTAATTATAATTGCCGCAATGTTAATTTGAGCAAACCGAAGGGAGAGGTGGAGAATTTCGATGTGTGTGTAGTCTATATGTACTGGTACATATCAATATGTAATTGTTGTTTGCGTGCCACAGTGCCACCCAGACTAAAAGCAGCTCAACATCAGTGTGGTTAGATCTTCGTATGTTGACATTGCATACATATGCACTAAAGCGTTCCATTCATTAATGATGATAATCGAAATCAGTTTTTGAGGAGGCTGCTGCATCAGTTTATCTCAACTTTTCTGTCCCTTTCGAAGAATTCTGATTTATTGTGTATGTTTATTATTATCCTTTTGTATTTCATTTGCGTGGTTCATTAGTGTGAAAATTTAACTTCGGTATCCACCGAACTTGAAGTGTCAAATCTCCATCCAAGTTTCAGCTACGAAGAGTAGGAATTGTGACATTCTTGGTGTTGCGATTGACAATTTAATTAAGATAACGTGAATTGGGAAGTAATGTCAGTATTTCGACTCATTTAATGGAATTTGTAAACCTATCAACGCATTAAGTTAGAGACGGAAGTCTCGGATTAGGGTTATCATCATCATGAGTGAAGATTCACACACGCTTCAGTTAATTGGTATTAAAGGAGATCTGCAATATTCACGATACATAATTTACATATACATGTATATATGTACATATATCGTCAACCATAAATGATTCATGGACAATTAATCACGTCTTAATTTTGTTGGATTTCAGTGGGAAAATGTCTGATATCAAACAATTATTCGAAAATTATTAAACCATCGCCGTATGTAGAAATATGTGTGGACGGCGAAGCTGCCGTGAGAAAGACTGAAGTTAAAAGATCAACATCTGCACCTGAATGGAAAGAACCGTTTAGCTTGTAAGTTGGCAATGAAGTTAAGGCAATGAAGATTCTCAACTGGTATTTTTCTGGATGAATTTATGAGTAGCAGTTATGCTCACTTGAATTTCAGAAGACGGGCACTACATAAATTAAGTCTTTTGTACCTTTTTGAAGGTTGAATGTTTTAACTTTGTTTCTTTTCCAGGGTTGTCCGTCCAAATTCTGTTTTAACACTAAAGGTTCTGGATCACAGCGTCTTAAGGATACATAAAATTATAGGCGAAGGAAAATTTAATTTGTTGGACGTATTACGGCAGCATAACGGGAAAATAAGCAATGTTAGTCTACATCTGGACCTTAAAAGTGGAACTGCTAAGTGTGGTACTTTGGTAGTCCAAATGAATGGATTAAGTATTGACATGAACCAATTGGCTCTTCGACTACCGGCACCGATTCCGCAGCCAATCGTCGCCCCTGCTACTGTTAACACTTCGACGCAACCAGCATTTGCGGAGAACATTGTTGCTGTGAGTTAATTGAAATATTTGATTATAAAGGTCCTTATGAGATGTCGACGAAAATGATAACATTTTATGTGTCGTTTCGAGTTCGATGTTACGTTTACTTGGATTGACATGTTATTGTCTGCTTAATGTTGCAGAACGGAACTGATGCACCCACAACTAATGATGATGGAGCTCACGCTCTAACGTCATTGAGTCTCCAAAATAACAGTGTTGCTGTGATTCCAAAGGCAGTACCTCCACCTAGACCTCCGGCGCCTGTCATACCAAGAGATAATGGTACCGATTTACCGCCTGGGTAAGTTTCGCGACTGATGCAGATATTTAAAATTATTTGCGTGGTTATTCAGCGCGTGGTCATTTTATCTCTAATGATTTTGACGTATAATTTAACTTTGTAGATGGGAAGTGAGATACGATGAGTACGGTCGTAGATACTATGTTGATCACACGAACAGGTGCACGTCGTGGGAAAGACCAGATGCACTACCTCCTGGTTGGGAAAGACGTAAAGATCCTCATGGAAGAGTCTACTATGTCGATCATAATACTAGATCGACAACATGGCAGAAACCTAGTAGTGAACGCATAGCGCAGTACAATAATTGGCAAGGCATGAGGAGTCATATATTAGAGCAGGGCGAAAGACGATTTTTGTATCCGCAACAAGTAAGTACCCTGGACTGAGCTTCAGTTACTCCAAAGGCATTCATGCTAAAATTCTTACTCAGATTATCTGTGCTTCATTTTTGAAAAACAAGGCAATACTTCATGGAGAACAAGAAACCGACACACTAGGTCCGTTACCGGATGGTTGGGAGAAGCGATCGAGGCCAGACGGGAAGGAATATTTTGTCAATCATAAGAACTGTACTACCCAATGGGAAGATCCTCGAACTCAGGGAAACTGCTTTGAGAGTGTAGAACTGACGGAATCGTTACCGGAAGGATGGGAAATGAGGTTTACTGAAGATAGGCAAAAATATTACGTGGACCACAAAAATAAAAGAACGACATTTGAAGATCCCAGAGGCGGAATGCCAAGTGTTTACGAAAGATCCTTCCGCTGGAAGATCTATCAATTTAAATACTTGTGCACTTCTAATTCGTTACCATCGCATATTAAAATAACTGTGGGTCGGAATACGTTATTCGAAGATTCTTTCCACCAGGTATGTTACAGCTAATGCTTACCATTTGCGTGTACCCAATTTTTTATGTATCTCATGTTTTTAAATTGTACATTGTTAGATAATGCGGCACCCAGCGTATGAACTAAGAAAACGACTGTATATAATTTTCCGAGGGGAAGAAGGTCTCGACTATGGTGGTATTGCTAGGTAAGTCGAAATTGTGTGTCGAGTGTAGAATTAATGCAACTACTCTAGAATTTGCCGATCAATGAATACCACGTTTACAAAGGCAATGATTCTATCGTTTCTCAGAGAATGGTTCCTACTACTGTCTCATGAAGTTCTCAATCCTATGTACTGTCTATTCGAATACGCCAATAAGAATAACTATAGCTTGCAGGTACTTGACTTAGCATTTTGAAATGTCACATTGCTCCATAAAATGTGAGATGAAATGTATTCGAATTACAGCTGTTTGCTTATTTGCAGATAAATCCAGCTTCGTACGTAAATCCGGATCACTTACTAAATTTTAAGTTCATAGGTAGATTTATAGCAATGGCATTGTACCATGGAAGATTCATCTACTCCGCTTTTACTATGCCTTTCTTCAAACGGATGCTCAACAAAAAACTTGTTAGCAAAGACATTGAGTCAATTGACCCTGAGTTTTACAACTCGTTGGTAAGTGTAGTGTTGATACAGTATAGTCAAACTTTATTTAACAATCCTCCAGTTCAGCTGTTTCGTTGTTACAGATCTGGATTCGTGACAACAATATCGACGATTGTGGCCTAGAGTTATTCTTCGCGGTTGATTACGAGTTGTTGGGACAAGTATTGCACCACGAACTGAAAGAAGGAGGGGATGGCGTCCGCGTTGACGAGACCAATAAAGAAGAGTATATTAAGTAAGTAATTCATTACAGATTCATGGGACAAAAGCCGTTTACGTTTCGGTGCGTGATTGCAAGTGGATAGAATAAATTTATAATTGCGAATCTTTGGTTCCAGGATGATGACAGACTGGAGGATGAAACGAGGAATTGAGGAACAAATGAAATCATTCCTGGAAGGCTTCAATGAAGTGGTTCCTCTAGAGTGGCTTAAGTATTTCGACGAGCGAGAGCTTGAACTTCTTCTATGTGGCATGCAAGAAATTGATGTTGACGACTGG
Source organism: Sminthurides aquaticus (assembly GCA_906901655.1). Classification (NCBI taxonomy): domain Eukaryota; kingdom Metazoa; phylum Arthropoda; class Collembola; order Symphypleona; family Sminthurididae; genus Sminthurides; species Sminthurides aquaticus. The sequence goes on along the minus strand of CAJQTT010000022.1, from coordinate 179,227 downwards.
GCACGGAACACAATTTATAGGTAATTGATGCAGCCAACTGAAGAAGCAATCATTTTTCTACTGTTGTCCGGGGGGGGGGGGATCGTACCGTGCGACGACTTACGATATGAGCCTTCCACGTTATCGTAGACTTTCCAGGATAACCCCCTTGACTGTGAGCAACTAACTGCATAAGCCCTGGTTACTAACAAAAGTTACGTCTCTTTGCAGGCATTACACTCGTAGTAGTAAGCAAGTGATATGGTTCTGGCAATTCGTGAAATCTATGGATAACGAGAAGAGAGCTAGGTTGTTGCAGTTCGCCTGTGGAACTTGTCGTGTACCTGCCGGTGGGTTTGCTGAACTGATGGGTTCCAACGGTCCACAAAGATTCTGTATTGAAAAGGTACGTGAGGGAATCTTACTGCAATTATATGAGAACCTTTTATCAGTATTCTACGCTGTAATTTATTATGCTTTTGTTTCATTCACTTAGTGTCGTATATATTCATAGCAATATATATTCATAATGCTCTCAGTTGCATGTTGTTGCAAGTTATTTGCTACAAGCTTCCACATTTCAGTTAGTTACATTAGGTTTAATTATTAACCCTGATGAAAGCTAGAAACAATTCGATGCCGTGATCTCCCCTGCTTTTCATGCACAGTAAATTAACACTGTTGATATAAGGAATAATAGGAATTGACTGATTGTTATCATCATACGTTGCAAGGTAACCACAGTGAATTTCTAATGCTTATTCTTGTTTGTTGTTCTTTCTGCGTATGTAGGTCGGAAAGGAGACTTGGCTACCACGTTCACATACGTGCTTCAATCGGCTGGACCTCCCACCGTATAAAAACTATGAACAGCTAGTAGAAAAATTATCATTCGCGATCGAGGAAACAGAAGGATTCGGCTTAGAGTAAACGTGGCAGTAATGTTATCATCTTGTAGTGTAACTTAAGAGTGGCTGTCGTAAGTCTACGTTGCTGGCTTAACCCATACACATTACGTCCAAGTGCAGGTGGTGGGACGAAATTGAAAATGTACTGTGTCATGTTTATCGAAAACATATAATCGAACAAGGAGCTTTCCAAGGAACAAGTTCCAACAAATAAAACCTTCTACCTGTATATGACTTCTGTTAAGTACACAGAACAGGCAGCCCTTGCTTTGCTTAAGTCTGCCTGTTTACAGCCCCATTGATGTTAATGACGAGTGATTCGAAATTACGACTACGACCGTGCTTTTTAATCGCACTGTTTGGTTGAACTAACGATAAAGATAATAAACACACAAAAAATAGAACGGTTTCCTTCAAACTTAATTAATCCGTAATGTATATATATATATATATATATATATATTATGTATACGCATACACGAAGTGTTTGGCAATTTTCAACCCGCTCAGTGCAGAAGCTGATGGAGAGGGTCCCCTCTACTCAGCTCAGCATGTAATGTAAATGGCTAGGCGGGGGCGGTGGAGTAGCTACGTGCTGCAGCATGTTGTCGCATGGAGGGAAGGAGGAGTCAGAGAATTTTCAGTGAACACCCACCCACTTTCATGAAAATCAAAGCGACAGGGGAGACTCTTGGATTTCATAGAGCGGGTTGAAAATTCGTGAAACAACCTTGCACATACACAATGTATCGTAAATATTATTTTTTCCAAGTATGATTTGAAAACAACACGAAGACTCTTGAGAATACAGTGTATTGTTAAATTTGAATTAAGCCCCACGATTGCCGGATTTAGAGGAATGGTCGATCAGCCATTGCAAAGTTATGTCAATGTTGTCTCTTTCCTTACAGCTGATTGAGTAGCAACATATCTCCCGATCCTGAATGACGTCCAGATTCCTGGAAGCAAAATGCGAAAATTATTGTGTTAAGCTGCTCTCGAAATTAATTTTGTTTTATTCTGTTATTTACTTCTTGTAATTTATAAACTCACATTCTCTGGATCAGTCCATTTTCGTCAAGCGCTCCAGGGAGATCTCGCTTATTTCCAAGTACGAGAACAGGGATTCCCTGAAAAGGAATAGACATGGTAACATAAATTGCATAACCTATTATGTACATTGTATGCAACAGTAGAATTCATGGAGCTAGCTGTGTCATTGGTATCCATAACATGATGTGCATCGTTCTCCTTAAGCGACCTATAACTTTACTACTGCTGAACCATCATTAGAAAAATGAATCCAACCGAAATTCAGAAATCATTATCCGTAAAATGCAAAATGATAAGACTAAATAAAAAAACTCAACTTTAATCTTTGTGAACACACAATTAACGTTTACTGCACTACTGAGGGCGATGCCTCCTATTTTAGCTCGACTTTAAGCGTCGCTCTAGACTGTTTTGACGAACCGATAAGCTAGACGCTTTGATTTGGGTCGTAAATAATTTCATTGGCTATACATGTAACGATTTTAGGCAATTCTGCTACATTTTTCTGGGTTTAGCAAACCAAAGAATCGAGAGAGATCGAAACTAAGTTTTCCAGGGCTTAAAAACACTATTTTTTGAATAACTTCATTATAAGTAAATAAGTTAATATTTTTTTAACAAAAACGTTTATCTAAAAGAAGATGCGTTTCTGGGAGTTGTAAATTACCATATGTCGAATTCTGATGACGAATTTTATGGCGTATCAAAAATATCAGTATTTGACACTTTTGTAACTTTTATTTCACCTTTTAGACAGGTAGCCGTTGTTAGCCCTTGCATCTTAATCTTTGCTGCACGTTAATTTTATTCAATCCGCTTTAATTTACGCTTATCAGTAACTAATTTACTATATATCTTCCATTTCGATTTTCTAAAAAGTGCCCGAGAGCCCAGGAAATATTCAAAAACGTAAGTTAATATTTGACATATGGAGTAGAAAAAAATTGTTAGGCAGAAAGTTTTTTCAAAACACGGTAAGGGTTTACTGATTACCTAAACTAAACTATTGACACATAATCATGTGTAAAACTTTATGGCCTATCAAATGGTGTATATATTCATCTTTGCCATTGCTTGCCATTTAAAAAGGCAGGAGCGTTCTACCGAAAGGTGCAAAATAGGGGGTATCACCCCTGTAATACCAAAGCTGAATACTGAATACACCGTTCGATAGCTTTTGGCACATGGTAGTGTTCTGATAATTCAATTCGAGTTATCAGTAAATCCTTACCGTTGGTTAAAAAAACCTCAGTCGTAACAAAAAGTTTCCGCTCCGTTTAACTACATGTTAAATTTTCAACAACATTTTTGAAGATTTCTTTGCTACCGGACACATTTTAGAAAATTATTATACAATTTAAGTAGGAAATTAACTATTAGCCACGGCTATTGTATGCAGTTTTGTTTAAGTAACGTTAGTTTAAGATGAAGGGCCAACATGAGCTATCTCTTTGAGGATGCACAAAAGTTTCAAATCAGTCAGAAATTCGTAGTTTCGACATGCCATAACGCAAGTTTCCGAGGTCAGAATTGAACAAATAGAACTTTAAAATCGCTGGAAAAGCAAATTCCTCAACGTGAATTTCACAATAAAAATGCATTAATTAGGAAGAAATGATTCCAAAAAAAAGTGTTTTTAGCTCTGGAAAACTAAATTTTGACTTCCTTTGATGTTTTGTTCCATAGCATCGAGATACTTTAAACGTTCTAGAAAAATTGGCACAGATGCAGTTTAGGAAATTTGCGATCATATTAATGTAAAATTTAAAATTTTCATTTGTAAGAAAGTATCAGAAATGACATTACAAATTATGCTAAAATAGGAGGCATCACCCTATACACAGATTACGTACCTGTAACTGGGGTTTCTCCAACAAATTATGAAGTTCATTTCTAGAAGCTTCGATTTTTTCATGATCCGCAGCATCGACCATGTAAACAATAGCATTAACTCCCCGACAGTATCGCTCCCACATCGACCTGAATCTTGGTTGACCTCCAATATCCCAAACTTTGATTGTTACATTCCCTTTAGTTATTTTCCTCATATTGAAACCGACGGTGGGAATCATATCTTCAGAAAATTGACCAGACTGGAAAAAATAAAAAAACATCATGACTCCTATCGTTTTATTCATAACGACGTTATTCACTACCAAATATCGAATACAGCTCCGATGACATCACAATTGCACGAATTGAAACTGAATCCTCTCCCAGAAATATGATAACCGAACGGCAATAACTCATCCGTATCACTTTTTCACAACTTTGTAGTTTTCTATACATTATATATACACGGAACCATTCCACATCTGCATAACACACACACCTTCATCTGTCTCCCTGTAGAATCCGAATTAATAAACTGCTTCTGCGATATCAATCACGTATATCCAAACTAACTGGCAACGTACTGCTGTCGACCAAGACGACGAATCGAAACCGTATAATTACAATAAGGTGCGCCTCAGCCTCTTCTAATGATTCAACATTTAAAATAAATGTCCCCTATCACACTTTATTTCAGCGCGAATTTTTCATAGAGAGAAACAATAACAATGGGCAAGTAGAGCTTCAAAACTGCCAAAGAATTCTCAGCCTAATGATGCCTGGTGCATCAAAACTTCCAAAATTTAATGAGCTCCGTTAACGAAATGCAGGTGTCAGCATCACTACCACGACCTCTTGAAATGTCATTAATGAAACCTTAAATATTTAATTATCAATGGATTGTATTAAAAATATCTCCTTGTGAAATAGTTTACTCACCGCTATGACATTAACAAAAGTAGTTTTCCCCGAGTACTGGAGCCCCACTAATGTCAATTCCATTTCCTCTTTCCAAAAGAGGGATTTGATCCAGTCTAGTATTCTGTTTATTAGAGCAAACATGATTGGCAATTACTTCGTAGTCCGCCTTGCTGAATTCACCAGGCACCCGTTCTTGTTCCTTTGAATGGTTCAAGATTTCTTTTTTTGAATCCTTTGATGAGTCAAAATTCAGATGTGTAGTTAATTCAAAGTCAGACCGGTTCGTCTTTCTCCCAGATATTCATATACACAGTACTACTACTATATAAATATTTTTAGTGATAAATACTAGTCTTGACGTAGCACTTTACTTTAACTCCCACCTTCCAAATTTCGTATGAGGTATTGCAAGCATAAGAAGGTTGTAAAATACTGTAATGGAATCTACCGACTTATTATAAGTGTACAGTCTTAGAGAATGAGTAATTGGTGACAAGAATGTTCAGCTAACTTACTAATTTTTTAATGAAACACTACTGCAGACGCTGGTATTTATCTTGAAGCAGTTGAATAATATACGACTTATAACTTGAATTGTAACTCAGTTCCAGATAGGCTTGCAGTTATTGTGGCCAAAAGTGACCACTGCTCAACGTTACACTGAAGGAGCGATTCATTTATTAAACCATATACATATTTAAAATCCCGGCAGTTTTATATTTTATATGCTACGTATACACCTACTTCAAGCACCCCGGTTGTTATTGAATAGAGAGAGTGAAGGGAGGAGTTGAGAAGAATCGAGACAAAATGAGTGAAGTATATATAACTATGTGATGGTATACCGCTCGACAAGAGAGGATTTATAAGTATATATATAATTTGAAATGACAGGGGAGAGGTTATAAGCGGCGAGGAAACGATAAAACGTCGCAATGAATTCTTCTCCCAAGATATTAATGATGGAAACTTGATTAGCCGAATTATTATTCTTTTATTTATCACCGCAGCTCTTTTCTTAGCCTAGCTTCCACGCTTTTAAATTTCACGGGATATTTGAAAAAAATTCTTGCTCACATTCCATACCCAGTAATCCACTATTTTAATCCATATGCAACGGTTTATGAGGATTAATTCAAAGCCTCAACAATCTAGACACTTTTTTTCTCCTTTCTTCGCCTATTCAGAACAAATTTTCCCCAGATTTCCCAAACGTCCCTGCACAGAAATGCACGGTACGCAGGTACAGAGAGAAAGTACTGTACAGTATATTTGATATTAGTTTATTAGTGAAGCTGATGGAGACAGCAGAGTGTGTAGTGACAGTCAGTGTGTGTGTGCATAAGCAATTGAATTGTAGGCAGATCATATACTGTATGTATAAGTTTATTAGAAGCCAGAAGAGTATATAGAGTTTTAGATTAGAAGCGGCGCGCGGCGACGGCTGGCGTTTAGGATGCGTAAGAATAAGCAAAAGCAGCTGAGCGCGATGAAGTCAATCGATGGCAGTACATCTATAGTATATACATATATAGTATAAAAGTTGCAAAGAGAATGCTAGCGATGATAGGGCGGGCGAGATGGAGCGGTCTAGGAGGCTATCTGGGACTACCTTGCAGGCCTTGAACATTCTCTCAGGCTTTCCAAAATAACCACCTTGAAGCGTAGCAATGATATCATTCTTTCGACTTACAGCATTCAAGCAGTAGGGCCCATCTACCAGCAACACCCATCGACTACCTTTAGCACAAAGGTGGAAGCAATGAAGGTCTGCTTCCAGGTTGTGTGTGTTGGGGAACAGAAAATTCTGGATTATGACATTCACAACATTACGGACTAATAAGACTACACCTGGTCTAGCAGGGGGCTAATTTTACAAAGTCTACGAGCATGTTGTTGGGATAGCTACGAGCTTTGTAAAATAACCCCCCAGTTTTGAAAGCTTTTGCGAAAGCATCCCGGGCGTGGAGATAGCCGACCCACACATTTTGCTCTCCGGTGATTTCCGAGATGTACCAGAATTCTGCGGTTAAAGAAAGTGGAAATTTTTGAATACGAGAAAAATTCACCAGCTCTGTTTATGGTATCCTTGTCCAAACACGTTCTACCTGATTCAACGTACCTGTGCCCCTCTCTCATATTATGTGCATGCAACAGACTGTGGTAATGCTGCTTTGGCAAATTATCCAAGGATTTTTTCCTCTTATTCGGACTGGAGGAAAAGTGAAACTGACCCGGCTGGTGGTGAAAGTACTAGGAGGGAACCAAGCAAGCCGTTCAGCCAGCCTAAGGTGTGCTGCATTTTCCTTTATGAAAGAGTTGTGGCAGGAAAGGAAGGACGAGTTTAGTTTGACTGATGGGAGGGTAATGCGGTGTAGCATGTGTGTGGAAGAATATTGCCACAATATACCATTCAAACACGTGATTACGAGGGGACAAGCACTAGGAGAAGAAGCAGTTGCTTATTATGGGATACAGTTTGTTCGGTTGATGGAGTGTTTCCACTCTTCCGGTCCTCCCGCATGTACCTACTCCGTTCCCTCCTTCCTGGTATGCCAACAGCAATCTTTACGAATCGGAAAACTTTGGCCAGAATGACCTAAGCTAGCCGCTATTTTGCGTGAACAGTGAACAGGTCCGCCATACTTGTTTAACGCACTTACCATATTGTTTATACCCGTCTGCCCTATTGTTGACATTTATTTTCCAACCAGCAAAGATGGAGATTAACATACTAGGAAGGAGGGATGTGGTTTAGGATTTCATGCACCTGGACGAAGCTCAATCCATAACGTGGTAGGTACATGCGGGAAGACTGGGAGGGGAGCACACTCCATCAACTAAACAAATGGTATTCCATAGTAGCTGCTTGTAAACTGACTGAGTCACTACGTCCGCTAATTTCCCCTATAGTACGCCAATTTCTCGCGAAATAATCCGAAGTGTGTTTCTCCTACCTGCTGTCTTCGTTGTGTTTTTCTGTCCTACTAGATTTTCTGCATAAACTGATTCCAGTTTTACAAGTGTGACGGTGACGGACTAACGCTAGTAGGATACGGAAAGAAGTGAAAGCTTTTCTCCACTATCGGAGTTTCACTTATAATTTTTGTAGTAGCGTATTATATAACTCCACCCGTTCAACTTCCTTCCTTTTTTCAGGTTTATTTCAAATTTAGACAACAATTCTCTCCTCACTCCTCACTAGACTATGCACTTATTAGCTCTTTCCACACAAGTTTCGCTTCCCTTTCCGCTACAACTCGACCGAACTTATTACCCTGCAGTAAACGCTACATCAATGTGAAGGAAGAAGCAACATGTTCTTCTTCCACTACGTCTTCCTGAAATAAGAGGCAATGTAGTAGCGAAAAGCGAGCTTAAGGTAGAAAAAGAGAGTGGGGGAGTGATATATAGTGTTACTTGTTTTCTGTCTACGTATTCACCATCACCAGTTTCCGCTGCTTCTCCTGCCTTACCTTATTCTCTTATTCAGTAGCTAATCCTCTTTTAGTTACTTTAATTAATTTACCAATCAGTTTTACTCATCCCCCCTCGATCTTAGTATAGTCTCCTTAAGTTCTATAATTTTGTGTAAATATGTACACACCAGATTCAAAAGGGAATTCCTTACGCTTGTATGTGTGAACAAAAGAACCACTCCAAGAAAAAATAGATTATTATAATATATTTAAAGATGTGATACAAATTCCGGGTTGAATAAGTTATCCCTTGACAACAGGGTCAAAGGTTACATAATCTGATACTAAAGATTTATGGCGTTAAATCTAAACACTAGTGATAGGGAAAATGACACCGATGATTTGAAGAATTCTTGTACGGTGGTGCGAAAAGCGTAGGGAATATTATTTTTACTTCCGCTTTTAGAGATTATGTTGAAAGTATGAGGGTGAGTACATCGTCCATGCTGGAAGAGGACCCTAATGGGAACGGATCATGTGAGACATCAGCTGGCCCAAGGTAACAATACTTGATAGCAAAAATAGGGTGTTTACTTATCCCAACAGCTCTGAATTTTTTCCCAATATAGTGTATCCCTAGACCACATCCAATCCAAATTTTCAGATCCGTACATAGTGAAATGGCGGATATTACTTTCTCAGTAAAAAACGCATTTTTGCTCAGCGCTTATGGGGGTTAACGTGGTGGCAACGACCGATTCAAAAATTCCTCCGTTGCTATTGCGATGTTTGACGGAGTAAAGAATTTCTATCTCCACTATTTCGCAATATATTGATCTCAAATTATGGATCGGAGGGTTTCTAGAGATGCGCTATCTTGAATAAATCTCAGAACTGTAAAGGCGAGTTAACACCCTTGTTCTGCTCTTCAATCGTAACTATCTGTTTTTATCGAATATCGAATCTAGTTTAGTACGATCTAAAATGAATAGCCCATTAACCATCTCTTCGTCTTTAATCTTTCTTTAGTTTCTATTACCTCGTATCTCCGTTAAATAAGTTCTTCCTTGCTCCTTTAGATTGTTGTCTCACGAGCCTTACTTTCAAAACTAGTTTCTGTAGCAAGTGCTGCAAACCAAGGCATTTAATATGATAACCGGATTGCAAATTCGAGATTTTCTAGTAGCCACTGGCCAATTGTTGCTCAAAGCAGCCCAAGAATCGCATCTTCCTAATAAACACCTAGCAATGCTAGCTACCTTATCGGGTATCAGAGAAGTGTGTAACAAAGCCCAATGGCGTGCTGTGAGTGGAGAAATCGAATATGGAGCTTGTTGCTCTCCACTAAAGTTTTGCTGAGCAGCCTTCTATATGGATTTTTTAGAAACTTGTTTCGAGAATTGCATTCATATTATTATATTAATGCAGCAATTTTTCATTCTCATCCAAGACCACGAAATATAAGTCTATCTTGTTCGCGGTCTCGGGAAATTTGAAAATAGGTGTTTTGTTCTTAATGTTAGTCTCGTGTTCTTCCTGAGCCACACCGAGTTTAGTTATGGCGGCGCTGACTCCGGCGATTTTCAGGCATGAATAGCCGAGAAAAGAATAATGGGATTGGCCAATTGCTAAAGACAGTATGATATATGCACGGGAAGTTTAGGGGCGAGTATAGAAAGAAAGATAATCGTTGCTAATGTATGCTAAAGGGTTCAGTGATTATAGATTTTGAAATGGGGCAGTGATGGGCATGGAAACGATAGGTCGAGAGAGCTGATCGTTGTTTGTTGATGGCATCTATGAAAAAGTGACTGGCGACAAGGGGTTCAAACTCGAAAAAAGAGGCTAATTATGGACTTATGCGTAAAAAGGCGGCAAGATGGTTAGTACATAAGAGTCGGTAGAGTCTGGAGAAAACTAGGTTACTTTTAATGTGAATCTCCGAAGGACGAGCCAACTTTGGGAATTAAAAATCACTCACCGCTCTCAGGCTCTACGGTGTCCATGCACTGATGCATGACATGAGCTCATAATGAATAATTTCTGCATGCGAGAATTTACTTGAATTTCACATTCCCGTTTGTTTTCATAACTTATAGGTGGGGTCCACATCATCAGGGTGCTATTGAATTGAGATCTTTGTACAGCAACGCGAAAGGTAACTAACTAGTTTACTTGTATTTCTGGTATCATCCACTATAACTGCTAAATAGCCTTATGCAATCCCTTTCCAGACTTTAAAATTTTTATGCTCTTTTTGTAAATTGGGAAGAAATGTAGCCTGTAACGGAAATTGAGAGACGTCTAAAGGGTGTATACTTTAATTACTGCGGATCAAAGCAGTATATATGTAATAGTAATATATTCGCACTAAAACAACACTCAAGTTGTCCAGCATCGAAACAGTAGTTTCTACGGTTAGAGCACTCAGCACAGGCACATCACGGTACAATAACTCCTTTTTTTCTACACCAAATTCAGAATCAAACTTAAATGCAAATCCTCGGCAAGATAAAACTGATAGTGAACTGGAGAGTACGGGCGATGCATCAGATGCAGACCGGATCCATGACTTACCATGTCCCTGTCTAGAAGTTCTGTCAGTCAGCAATTGTGTCCAGCTCTGTATTGGAGAATAGAAAGCACAACTAATGTGAAGATTAGATAACGACTTTAGACGATTGTAACGAATCCTTTCAAGGCATAGAGCAAATAATTTTTGATACAATCTCTTAGTTAGAACCGATATGCCAGCGTTAGTTCAGCTGTACCGGTGTCTCAATAATTTCGTGCTAAAAGAAGGTTGTTGAGAAGTCGGGGTAAAATTAGGTGATTATGTTACTGTCATTTTTACTTCTTGAATTTCCTTGAGATGAAGAAAAATCGCTACCCCGATACGGCCCCCACTCGCATTGCAGTAGCACGTTCGAATAGAGGCTGACCTATTAAAAATCAGCCGCATCAAAATGCGATAAGATACAAGCAAGGGAGGGTTGTAATTCAGAATATGTCGTAAGACGTAGATTTTGAATCATCCATGTGGAAAACCGAAAATCGAGACAGGGGTCAAACCCATCAGGAAATGCTGCATTGAAAAAGAATGGAACTCAGAAAAAACCAAGGAATTTCTGCCCACAAGCATAAAATTGTCTAGGAAACTTCTGTAGATCAGCGAAAAAATAATGATGTAATAATGAGGAGTACTCTGATATTAAATAGTGGTTTCCGATGAGGTAAAGTGTGCTTGTCGGGTCTAGCTCTAGCCTGTACGAGGATAATTTCAATCCCAGCAACCTAATCCCCCTAGAATCCCACTTTGCTAGCAGTTGGTTGAGGAAGTTCCAGAGTAGAAGAGCACGCAAGTGCGACAAGATTTGCGTTGGCTGATAATCTCGCAATGCTTGAACTACCTTGATTGCAGTATCCTGTAACCAGCCCTGAGTACACCAAATTCCAGGCACGTTCCTCGGTTGACGTCTCTCGAACATGTATTGTGACACTTGCATGAGGATGAGGAGGTCACGTGATTCATGAACTGTAGAAAGAAGTTGAAAATTAATCTTTGCGTTTCCTTTGATGATGGTACAGGAAAGAGAACGCAGGAGCTTCTTAGCGTGTGTATCACCAGTGCCTTACTGACCTTAAACGGAGTTATCCTGCTTATCAAATTCGATTGGAGTCAATTTGGATCCGTCATTTGCGCTTGCTTCGTCGGCGTCCTCGTAGCAGATTTTCTTTCGGGGTAGAATCTTATATCAAAGTTTCTGAATTGTTCTGTTACATTCTAGCTAAATGTAATTTGACTTTTGACCGACACATTTCCACAGAATAACTTACAGTCGTTCTCTTTTTCAGGCTAGTGCACTGGGCAGCTGATACTTGGGGCTCTGTTACATTACCTATAGTTGGAAAAGCTTTTATCCGTCCATTCCGGGAACATCACATAGATCCGACATCCATTACTCGCCACGATTTTATAGAAACTAATGGCGACAATTTCTTTCTATGTACGGGACCTCTGGCATACATGCTGTATATACTTTCATGGGGAGATTACAAGGGAAATTTTGAGATTGTATGGTTCTTCTACTTACTTGCTGTCTTTGTCTCAATGACCAACCAGGTAATTGTCAATACCATTCTTATGTCAGCAAGGACTGAGTAATAATATTAATGAGGATATGAGAGATGAATCGAGGCAGCGACTGGGATTAAGATGAAGAGTAGTGTAGCGAAATTAAGAGGATCAGAGAAATACCGTAAAATCCCGCCATTACGACATCCCGGGTACAAGAGAATATCATAAAAGGAGTTTAAGTTGCTGTTGTTAGTCCTTGCCGCTAAAACTATTTTAGAGAGTGGTACTAAAATTAAAACATGAAACCCGAGCGAGTCAAACCAGGCAAAGCCCGACAACAGTTCAGTTAAAAGTACTAACATTTGTAAAACAAGTCTACCCTAATTAATTGTCTAGATCCATTTCTTGGCACTCTTCAGGTCAATCAAAATTTTGACAACGATTTAACTAAACTGCACGAGTCTTCTCCACTGTTCACGTTTATTGTGTTAAGGTTCAATGTGGAGAAGATTTGCGCATTTGAGTTAAATCGTTGTCAAAATTTTGAATGACCTGAATACTGCCAAGAAATGGATCTAGACAATTAATTAGGGTATTCTTGTTTTACACATGTTAGTACTTTTAACTGAACTTTTGTCGGGCTTTGCCCGGTTTGACTCTCTCGGGTTTTTGCTCCTCTACTGCTCTCGCCTCATAAAGTTACTGAATGCATTACTCGTTGCGTTTACAACGTAGTTGGTACTCGCGGAAGTGATTGCTTGATAGCTCAAAAGTTCTTCTCCGTTAGAATTTAACTAATCGACTAATTAGATATTTATCGGTTGTTTAAATATATATGATATTAATGAGCTTTGTATGTTTTTCTTCCCAGATTCACAAATGGTCACACACATATTTTGGATTACCCAAGTGGGTGACGGTCCTGCAGGACCTTCATATCATTCTACCACGTCGTCATCACCGTATTCATCACGTAGCACCTCATGAAACGTACTTTTGCATTACCACCGGTGAGTAATGCTATTTGGATAGATAGCCATTTCAGATCGGAGAGCATCCTCCATTTTGTGCAGGATTCTGCTAAAAATATATGGAGCCGAAAACCCCAAATATACGGTACTAACTGAATTATTCTGTTATCTCTTTCCAGGATGGCTGAATTTACCGTTGGAGTATCTTTCCTTCTGGGCTGGTCTAGAGTATATTATAGAAAAGTTGACAGGGGCAAAGCCTAGAGCTGATGATTTTGTGTGGGCCAATAAAAAAACTTGATAAAAAGATGTGTGTTTCTTATATGAATAAAGTGCACTTGCTTCGAAATTATGAGATGAAACAAGCTATATGCCCACCAGTGTTGACATGAATCAGTGAGCATAGTTGCACGTGGGCGCGGTTTTTGCCACCCCACGACGGTTCTTTTCTTTTATCCGCACATCATCGCACATGATCCTAATGCCTTGGCTTGGGACGGGGTAGTAAAGGAATATACTCAGACAGCTTCCTCCCTCATTCAGTACTAGATACACATCCCTGTGTGTGAGTGTGGAAGAGATGATTACAAGAGAGCAAAACGGAGTTGCTGAAAAGGAAATGGGAAAGCAAGCGGTTACGTACATAGAATACGGTGGGCAGTTACATATGGCGGCCGAAAAGGGACAATTGAACTGTGGGCTCTATTTCGCTATCTCTCCAACCCAACCAAGGTAGTGTCAGTGTGTGAAACTCTCTTTCCCCCCACTTTTCTTTTCAATTTGGAGCGGAATACCGAACCGGACGTTTCTTACGCTGTCAGGCAAGGACAAGGATGCACGGAGTGCAGCATTTCTGAAATCGCAACCGTTGTTCAGCCCCAAGTTCAAGCTAACAGTGTATTTTATATGGTGCATTGTTGAAGTTTGCCAACACAGAGCCTGTATCTTTCGGCGCGAACGGAAGTGCTGAAAACTGTGGTCGACCCTTTCTGTAAATCGGAGATTAGAGACTTGTCTGTTACTCTACCTCCCAGTAACCGAGTAAGTCTGCTTGCCAAGGTAGAGAGCACAGAGCTCAGTTGTCCTATTTCGACCGCCATAGGATGACGACCACCACAACCACTTGCAGTCAATGCCTACACAAATTTCACCATTACTCTTTCCGCAGTAGTAAGTAAGTTTGAAGGAGGTTGAGGAAGACGAAGAAGATGGGAGCCTTTTGGGAGAACGGTCTGGGTATGTAGTCCGTGCGTATATTCTCATATGTATGCTACCCTCTCATCTCGCCTCTTCAACGTTTCTTTCTTGCAGATCTCGTGGATGCTGAGATACTCCCTAGGAGATCCCTGTGCGGAGACGGATCAGAAAGGGAGTTTAAAGAGAGGGACAACTCTGAGATAGGTTTCAGTTTTAATTTTGTCGGTGTGGCCGTAAACGAGACGACGAACGTTTTATTTTATTTTATTTTTTGTCGAGAATTTTTGTTAATTATCCCTTTGTTATTTTGTATAAGAATCAATTCATTAATCTCTCGTAAACTAAATCAATGTGCAGTAAAACGTAATATACAGTGAATGGTGCACATAAGCTTTTACATAGAAAGAATTAATTGAAGAGTATAAACTTTAAATCGAATCTCCATTATCATGGAGTCAACAACCAAAGTGAGTAGAACCGAATTTCGCTCATCCACATCTTCCTCTGTTGTGCAACAGCAGGTAGGGACGGGGCAGCAGGGACAGCAGCAAATACAGCAACACCAACAACAACACCAACAACAAATACAGCAGGCAACCACAGGTGAGATGGGACATCATTTAAATACTAGCTCCTGTAATCCTCCTTTAATCGCACAAGACTCAACTCTATAACCATTGCTAGCCTCCGAAATAATTGAGCCAGAACAAGTCCAACTCAAAAACCCAAATTAAAGGTATACACGGTGCACACAAAACAATTGTACAGAAATCCGTGAAGCCGGAATTCAAACATCATCGAATTCTTTCGCGCTTCTAATCTCTATCAAATCTTATCAACACCGACAACCTGTTCTGCATATCCCGCCGCTCGTTCGTAGGCCTACATTTGCCGAACCCATACACTTCCTATCTAGTAATACCCTTCAAATTCCGTAAATGTGATCCAGTTTTAGCGAGCAAGATTGGACCAAGAGCAAGATTATCGGGATGGGATCTGAAAGAAAGGTCACCGTTTTAATCAACAACGCTCATTCATAACGTCCTTTGTTCCACGCATAAAATTCGTATGTACTATGCAAAACGTATAAATCGGAGCGAAAGACAACGTTGTACGAATGGAATAATTAGTCAATTGACGTGTGCACACTGTGGACTAGAAATCACGCAACCTACTGCATCATTCTCATTCTCTATCATCAATCCTAGTTTTCATCCCATGAATTTTGCCTGAAACACCTACCTGCCTGCATCCATACCCTGTGAGTTGGATAGAAAATTGCGGACATGAGGACAAGACGGCAGTGAGAACGTTTGTTATCTACGTTATTCTCCCAGTCAAGGATGCTGTCCAGCCGGAAAACCTAAAGGACAATGGACTATTCATTTGCTTCTCAAACGACCAAACTGGTAGTCTCATCTTAGGCCAGGAAGGAAGACGAGATGACAAGGAATAGTATGATGTAAAACACGAAATTGTTTTTGGGAAAGATGGCGAGAGTGGACACGTGATTTTATAGCCGAATTCAAAGCCAAATCTCCTAAACTCTACTTTCCCCATTTCAGTTATAAAGTTCGCTAACGCAGGGGAGTTATTTGACAATGGAGAGCAAGTAGAAACTTTTACCTCCATAAAGAGAGCGCGTCCATCTAAGGAGCAGGCTCCCCATTTCCTCATCTTCAAAACATCGTAAAGGCTCAAGAAACGACGTAAAGGCACTTTCATGAAAGCCCGCATAGACCAACAACACACCCCTGCTCATACCCTCCTCGTGAGCCAGTCAGTTTTATTGTTATTATGACACCCTCCCTCTCTTGCACACGTAAGGATTGCTAAGGAAGGGGCAAGGAAGTATACCACTGCCCTCTCTTCACCTCGACTTTTGGAAGAACCAAATGCATGTCAGAGTCGAATTTGGTCGGGATTTTTCAAAAATCAAGCTCTCAATATTTTAATGACTGAGCTCATCCGATATTCCTACATAGAGGGATAATGAACATAGAAAAGATGAATCATGTAAGAATCGTGTTCTCACTTACAATATGTTGTTTCTGTTCGGGATTTAGGTCGAATTGTCGGACAAACGACGAATGTGCCGAGTCAGAGTCAGAACGTTCAGCAACAGTATCGAAATGCGTCTGGGTAAGCTATGAGGAATTTGGCTAAGCAACCCTTGCCAAGTTTTTCTCTCTTTCGTATTTCCTTCCACCATCATCAACTATATATTTCCCAATTTTATCCATTCTTCCTTTTAGTTCACTCTTTTCCTCTTCCTCCCGAATAAAAAGGTACATGCCCGGACGGTGGAATGGCATATATTTAGAAAATCCGGTGATGCATCAAGTATTCTTGAAGAAGAGGAGGAGGAGAAGGAAAGAAGAAAAAGATTATGTGTAGAGTGAAGGAGCAAGTTTTTCACGATAGCCCACTTGTATTTGCAACCTTCTATACATATTCCTTCCCGGCTTTCTTCTTCTCAAGAGTAAAGAAGGAGAGGATGATTCCTTCTCCTTCCCAGCTAATATGCACAAGATGTATTCGGCACTGAGATGGTCTAAATTGGATATTTTTAGATACCAGCAAACTTCATCTTCTATCTCGTCCTGCCCACCGATTTTCGAGCAAATCTTTCGTAATGCCAGGTTTGCTCAGGGTGGCAACGCTACGTTCGAGGGGAAAATACGGGGTACTCCCAAACCCAGTGTTTCATGGGTTCGGAAAGGACAAGTTCTTCCGCGTTAGTTTTTTTAAATCACTTCACTCTTTGCTTCTAGTTCTTCACCAACAAAACCAAACCCCCCGATTCACATTCTACCACCACCAAGTTTTCCATTCTATTTAAAGTATTCCGAGTCAACTAATGCCTTAATAACTGGCTACTACTATTACTACTGCTAGCTAACTCAATCCTATCCGCACCTTAGACATAGTTACTATTCCACAAGAGTTTTGTCGGGCTAGTTTTTGCCATTGCTTAGTCAGTACTAACTCAAGCTCCGCCTACTTTTATTTTGCACATTCCGAATCCTCCTGAAGGAACTGCTCCCTATCTCTCACCCTTCCTGCAAACAACAGTTTTTCTAGCGACAAAAATACTGTACCGGCATCAGATTCTACTCCTGAGATTCCGATCCCGAGAGCAACAAATACCTATGTTCCAAACTCCTTTACTATTTTTTGGCACAAAACTGCAACAGTCAAGCTATAGTGAAGCAAAGCAAGCAGTTATGGTAGTAAATCAAGTAGGAGAAGGGCAGGAGTGGATGAGACTCATTTTAGGAAATAAGCCCACTTTTTATTACGTCATGTTCATAGCAAAGTAAAATATTATCAGATGTCTTTCCATCAAAAACTGATTTTGAACCAGAAACAATAATTATTTGAGGGTAATGAATATGTCTACAGAAAAAATAGGGAATGCGAGTAACATCTTTGTAGTAAGCTATTATCGATACAATTACTGCAAACTGAACTGCGAGGAAATATGGCAATGAGGATGAATGTAGATTGGAAGAACATTTTCGAAACATCGGATTTTTAACTTACACAGACACGAAATTACCGATTAAGAAACAGATCCAGAGCAATTTGTGAGGTCAGACGAATAGTTAAAGCTACTCTCATCTTCAATCTTTGGATATTCGTAATCATCATCTAGCCAAGGTTTATAATCCCAATCATTCTGACTCAATTCAAATGACCTTACCTACTCCCAAGACTCTCCATCTGTACTTCCTAAACCTTCCTCTCACTCTAGCTGTATCAATGCTGTATTGTTACTGTTACTCGCGTCTGAACAGCACTGAGGAGCCTTATGCATTACGTACAGCAGTAGGAAAGGCTTTTTACCATCCTTGTTGCCTGAAAGCCGTCTTCAAAAGCAGGGCATATTTTTACCGCTCTATCCTACTATTTCGCAGAATATACTTACTAATTTGTCTACTATTATATAGTGTACTATAATAAAGTTGAATATGTTTAAACTACCGTACTTTTCGTGTGAATCTACTACTTTTTTTAACCATTCTCTGTTTACTTTCCTTACAATTTCTTGTGCTGGCCGCATGGCATATTTTGTAGATTGGTGCGTGCAAATCCAGCTTAATTAAAGCATTTACATAAGCCTAAAGCAGGAAAACATATAGGAGATTAAAATAAAAGATTTTAGTTGCACAAAATGCAAACCCCCGAACTGGAAGATACCAGAGGATACCCAGGAAAAATTATGAACATCAACGCTACTGGTCTTCAGAACTGCAGTAGATCCCCTGTTGGGCGCGTCCCCACTATGTTCGTACAATAGTATGATTTATCACGCTCCCATAACAACGCACATGTTTGCACACACAAAGACAGTGCATTTGTAATAGTAAGATTTACCATGTTAAACCCGTCATTTTATTACCAATTAGGCAAAAAGCGAGCGAAATTCAAAAGTTAGCAGGCGACAAACTAATGCCCATAGCAATTATCCCTCCATTTGTTTGCATGTAGTGAGACACACTATGAGTGAATTTTTAGTCCAATAGTGTGGCTGGGAATTGCAATGGTTCTATGGTAACGAAAATTCTACTATTTTACGAACATAGTGGGGATGCGCCCAAAGGAAACTTCGCCAAAAGTATGCACCTTCAAAGGAAGCAGGTTTAAGAAACAGCAGGTCTAACGAATTGCAGTAATATGTTTGGAAATAAATGATGCGTTTCTATCGTTCCTTTCTAATGATGTTTCTCACAAGTACATAAGATAATGGCGTGCATGCGTGTGTGTTTTAACAAATTCGTTTAATCACTACTACTTCAAACTTGGCTGGAAGAAATGTAACCAGTTTTGGTACGGAGAGTTAATAGAATTATAAAGGGGAAAGGAGAAAGCAATGCTGATGTATGTCTAATAATGCATGGTTGTAAACAGCCTCTCAGAAGCACCAGATGCGTTACGACGAGCAAACTGGTAGGATCCTTCTTCAAATTACTTCAATAGGACCCGGTGATGAAGGAGAATACACATGTGTTGCTCGAAATCAGTATGGAGAGGCTATTTGTACTGTTTTCATTCAACCTGAAGGTTAGTCCAACCAAACATATTCGTCTTATTTCTTCATCCCTTTCAAACAAACCTTCACAGATTACTTAAGAAACGCTTTGGAGAGCCCTTGCGTATCTTCCATATCTTCTCCCTACCAGCTCTTTTGGACTTGCTATGCTACCCGCCTCCTCTGCCCGGCTTGAGCAAAAGTCAGATAAAGCATTACATGATTTTCAGTGGTTAACCCTAAGCAGAATAGCTGGTGGGAAGAAGATAGGAGGAAGGAAAAAATTACCCCCAAAGGCCACTGATATCCAGTAGTTCTCAAAAAATTTCCTACATATTATTAGGTTCTGTTCCAACTGCACAACAGTTAGAGATTCAGCGACAACAGCAGTTACATCAACAACAGCAATTGCAACAACAAATGGAGATCCAGCGACAACACCAGCTTCAACAACAACAGGTACAGCAGCGGCAGTCTGCGCAGCAACAGTATGAATATCAAAGACAGCAGTCTATTGAAATCCAGCGCCATCAACAAGTAGTCCAGCAGCAATACCAACAACAACAACAAGTCCCGTCCTATGTCCAGCGCCAACGGAGCTTACAGCAACAGCAGCAGGCTTCAATTCAGCAAATCAATGGAACGTCTCAACGAACCAACGAAGAGTTCAAAGTTGACACTTTTGAATACAGGCTCCTCCGTGAAGTTGAGTACCGCCAGGTCATTACCAGACGCTACCCTGGAGAAGTACAAGAGAATATTCCTCCAGCAAAAGTTCAACCGCAGATCACACAAAAACCCCGAAATTCTAAACTCCTCGAAGGATCCAACGCTGTCTTCAGCGTTGGGCTTGCTGGTGGTCCTGCAAGGGTATGATTTGAAATGATATATCTTCCCCTTTTCTGTATTCTCTGCAAAAACGCCATATGCATGCTGAAGCTCAATATCCCCATCTAAGACATATACTTAGAATGGGGTAAGAAAATGATGGATGCTTTTTATTTATGTTCCCCCACAGCTAACATGGTTCAAGGATGGCCAGCGAATCACTGAGTCTAACAAGATAAAGAGTAGCTTTGATGGGAAAATGTCATCTCTTTTCATTAATTCTGTAAATTCTAATGATACTGGTCATTACACTTTATTAGCGGAAAATCCGTCAGGTAATTACAATATACTGATTTCCCTTCTTAATCTCTGCTCCTGCATTTGTATTACGCAAAGAAGGAAGTCGCAGATCCAAAACCTTAGTACTGGGGGTTTATCCCAAGAGATATTAGACAGACTTGGGTTATTCGAACTATATGGTTCTATGCTTCCTCAGGGTGCGTTGTGTCGTCTTCGTACTTGGCTGTCGAACGAACTGAACAGCCCGAGCAGCCGTTTGATAGCAAGAAAGCAGGAGATGCAACTCAGGACAAGTCATTAGCCCCAAAATTCATGACAACCCCTCCCAAGGATATTGATGTGACCGAACTTAAATCATTAAGACTGGAAGCACGAGTCGTGGGACGACCACCACCCGACGTGACGTGGATTATGAATGGCCAAGTCGTCGTCAATGATAATACACACAAGATTCTTGTCAATGAAGCTGGAAATCATGCCCTTCTTATCACAGCCGTAAACCGGCAAGATGCTGGACAGTTGCAGTGCACTGCGAGGAACAAGTCTGGAGAAGCCTCCTTTGAAGTCAATATAAACGTCGTAGAGAAGGAGAATATCGTTGCACCTAAATTTGTTGAGCGATTCAGCACCGTCCATGTTCGAGAGGAAGAACCTGTGGAACTCTTCGCTCGCGCTGTTGGAACCCCCGTACCTCGAATGACATGGCAAAAGGTTTTCGCATTTTATAATTCTGATGCATTTTAGATGTAGCTAACCCAAGCCTCTTAGGAGTTTAGTTTTACACCCGAAAGAGGGTTATTTAAAAGTTGCTGCTCAGTTTTGTGGGCGCTTGTTATTGCCTTTCAAATCTAACTAATCCTTGCTCTATCCAACCACTTCCAGGATGGCGTAGGCATTTCTACCAATGACAATGTCATTATTACATCTGAGGGCGGAGCTTCAAAATTAGAAATCCCACGAGCTAGTGCAAGCGACTCAGCTTGGTATCAATGCATGGCTCAAAACGCAGCGGGATCTACGGCCACAAGGGCTAGACTTTTCGTAGAAAGGCCGCAGGAAACTCCTGGACAACCATGGAGACTGACTCTTCCAAAACCGACCAAAGTTATTGAACCTGAGTAAGTATATTCCACCGGATTATTCTGATTGATTCTAATAATATGCTGATTACGCCAATTGGTACGCTGTTCATCATATTTTACATATTTGGATTACTGCCGAGAGTTATTCTTGTGACACTCCTTCTCCATTCAATGAATATCTTACCTTAGAAACATCAAACACAAAAGTTTGGATAAATTGGCAAGGTTTTCAAATATGAGAAACGAATTGAGTATAGTACACGGAGGTACATTTGGGAGCATATTGCTTGTGCAAAAGTAGCCAAATAAATTAAAAAGGCCATATATGTATATATATTTACCTGCAAATAGTAAAACAAAGCTCGGTGGGAATGGGTCTATTCTCGATAAATAGTTCGGAAACTATATCAAATAAGGCGTAGCACAGAAGGTTTCTTCGCTTCAAGTACATGCAAGCAAGAGATAAAGCAAAGAAGAGATGAAGTTGCCATCTCCGAGGAGAGGATTTAGATAGGATTAAACATCTGATAGCTACCCGATGTGTAAAGGAGCCAGAAAATCATGAAGATATGACTAAGAATACTTTTGCGTTGGCGAAACCCCACGCAAAACTTCTTAGCTTAGCTCCGCTTTTGAACCAAATTAAATACATGTTCTGGCGGGGCAAAATTGAACCCTCATTCCGATTGTGAAAATAGTTGATCGTTTCTAAATCTTTGAATCCTCACGTAACGTAGTTTCATTTCAAGAAATATTCACGTGTGGGCTGACATTCCCAAAACCTTCCTCGGTGGGGTAAAAACAGGCTGTTCACACGGTAGCCATAAAATTGTATATCGAGATAAGGAGAGTTGAAGCTTACATGTACTTTTGAGAATAGAAGATGACGATGAGCTTTGATTTCAGCTAAGACCTTGGGTGTATTTATAACATAATATTTGTGTGGGCACAGGCGGGGAATGCTTGGAAGAGCTCTGGGTCTTTAGGGTAGAACATTGCTTAGGAGACTAGTCGGAATCAACAATGCTCATGATTCACATTCATCTTGCAATAACGTTTAAAAATCGCGTTGTGTTTGTGCCTTCGTAACTTCAAGATACGTGGAGCTAGAAAACCCGAGAAACAAGGCTAATTTTGGTAGAACAGAAAATTGTTTTCTATCGAAAAAAAATTGGATGCATGAAAAAAATGACGATGCTATCTATTGATGCACCCGAACCGTCGGAGTCCAAATTATACACTTGAAAACTTGAAATAATTTTACAGAAAGCCGCCATCTCCGGAAGTAATTTACCTCCGTCATGTCGAACGATCTCGTCCACAACAAGTTCGTCAAGAACAAGAGCGAACATTTGAACCTCCAGTATTTCTGACCCCCTTGAGAGATGTCAAGGCTGTTGAAGGGAGCAGGGCTCACTTTGAGGCCAAGGTTCACCCCGTAGGCGACGAAACCATGAAAATAGAATGGTTTGTTAACGGGGTAGCTCTTAATGCAAGTTCCAGGGCAAACCTCACTTCCCGCTTCGGATTCATCGCACTTGACCTCCTCAGTTTAGTACGCATGGATTCCGGAGTCTATACCTGTGTTGTTAGCAGCGCTACTGGATCAGCTGAAAGTTCTGCAACGCTTACAGTAGAATGTGAGCTACAAATACTTAAAATTCGCTTTTCCACCGGCACATATAAAGTCATAAATGTGTAGAACGCTTATTATTTCTTACATCCTTCCAGCTCGCACTACAATAGATAGATCACCCCATCATCCAGAAAGTTGGGAGAAGATACAGCAACTCGAGGATTTCACGCGGTACACGAGGCAGGAAACCGTGGAAGAGTATCGGCAAAACCCAGCATTTACGAAGGAACTAGTCAATTTAGGGGAATTGAGCGAGGGTAAGAATGCTCACTTTGAGGCAACTCTGACCCCTGTCTCAGATCCGTACATGAGAGTAGAATGGCTTAAAGACGGAAAGCCGCTGACAGCAAGTAAGTGAAAGAAAGGAGGGATATTAATGACTGTAAATATAAGTATACTTGGATGCAAATTGTCACTCTCGCAGATCATGTCATGAAATGAGATTAAATTTTTCAGGCTCCCGAATCACAACCATCTTCAACTTTGGATACGTCAGCTTAAACATTCAACATCTACGCGCAGAGGATTCCGGGACGTATTCTGTCCGAGCATTGAATCGTGCCGGCGAAGCACTGTCACATGCTGTTCTCCAAGTTAAAGGTAGGAAAGCGAAATGGGGATAATGTTCCACTGTGAAGCATACTTATTGTCTCAAGGAATGCAAATCATTAAAGTGAATGAGACAGGAGAGAGAAATGGGTTGAGAAGAGGTGGTGGGATCGGTGATTAGTTTGAGAAAAGTTACCTTTTGTTTTCACAGCGAAAAGTTCGGTTACAGGGTCTTTAGATATTCCCGAACAACAAAAATATATCCAATCTGTAGAAGAACTCGAAGCCTATCATCAACTTTCTCAGTTCAAGCGGGTCGACGAGGTACCAGAGTCCACTTCTCCTCCCGAATTCAAGACTCCCATCAGGGATCAGTTGAATATTAGGGAGAATGGATTCGCTCATTTCGAAGCCCGCCTCGAACCTGTTGGAGATTCAAAACTTAAGGTTGAATGGTTCAAGGATGGTAGACATGTTGAAGCCAGTAAGTTTTCGTTACTACCTAACCGTATATAACGCCATTCGTATGACTACTAGTTACTTACTGATGTGATGTAACGAACTCTTGCGTAATCAACACCACTGAATTCCAGGCTCTAGAATTACAACATTCTTCAACTTCGGTTACGTGGCTTTGACCATTAAACAAGTAACTATTCATGACCAAGGAACCTACACTTGTAAGGCATCTAATGCTTTAGGTGAAGCCGCTACTTCGGCTAGATTGAGCGTAGTTTCCAAGGTTGATGTTGTCGTTGACAGTCAACATCCTGAAGGATTGGAAAAGATTCAGTATTTGGAAGACTCCAGGTGTGTAAGCATCTTTCAAATTTTTGGAATTCAGTAAAACAAAAATTTAAGAGCGGTTATGCAAGTTTGCTTGTTTTTACCATTGACTGGTGTTTGCAGCCGGTACAACAAAAGTAGCAGCCTTGTGGAAGAGGTCAAGCAGATTGTTCCAAGGTTTTTGGGCCCCCTTAAAGGAACCAACAAGATCCGAGAGGGTCAGCGTGCCCATTTCGAGTGCAGATTGGAACCTCAATCCGACACTACCATGCGGGTAGATTGGTTCCTGAACGGGAAGCCGTTAATGACAGCAAATCGAATTCAAACATACCATGACTTCGGCTACGTTGCGCTCGACATCCTCAATGTTCGTTCCGAAGACAGTGGCATCTACACCGTTGTGGCTCGGAATTCAGTCGGAGAGGCTAGATTGGATGGACAGATGATTGTTGAAACCAGGAAAGACATTGACACCACTGCCATACATCAAGTAAATGAAAAACGAGCTCAAGAACGCGTTGAACCTCAATATGAGATTGAGGAAATATGCAAATCCAAGCCCTCTTTCGTTCAACCATTGCAAGACTTGCGACCAATGCCCGAGGGTAAACCTATTCACCTTGAAGCGAGACTTGAACCAATGGGAGATCCTACAATGAAGGTTGAATGGTTCCTGAATGGCCGACCAATAACTGTTGGTAAGGGATTGCACTGCTGCTGGGATGTAATGCAGTCAAAGCTCTTTATAACGGTTTTGCAGGGAGGTTGCATATTTAATCCTAATACAGAAATCCCCGAAAAATTCACGACAGACAAAGAAATTCGGTAACAAATTCAGCCTCTGGTAAACTTATGGTTCCTACTGCTGATTATTGCTTGCTTGAACCGTGCCTTTTGAGGAAACCACGCAACCTATTACTCTTAAACGATAGAAAAATCTAATTTGTTGCCAGAATATAACACCAAACGTTATTAAAGTACTTTTCGTATGGAGAGCATCCGATTAGTGACTCTAGAAACTGCCCGATACATAGAATTCAACGTTATAAAAGATAAAGTTGATAAGAGTTTAGGTTAGTGCTAAGGCATAGGGAATTTCCCAGGATCACAGAACTAGCACGTTAAAAAGAGTAAACCGCTATTGGGTGTACCCTTACAAAGAGCTATCACTTTAAATCTAGTGGTCCGAAGAATTTTAACTTAACATCTGTCAACCTTTTTTTTGTAGGATCTCGATTTAAGACTTATTACGATTTCGGCTATGTTGCGCTTGATGTGATCTCTACAACTACAATGGACAGCGGAGAATATACTGTCAGGGCTACAAATAAGCTCGGAACCGCTCATTCTTCAGCTGCCGTTAGAGTAAGTTACAGGAACGCGATTTCTTCTGAAATTTGATGCAATCCTAATTCCAGTCTGAACAGCTTCATAACAGTATCCGATTATTCCGATTATTGATTTCGTAGATTTTGGGCAAGGCCGATATTGATATGACTAGTCACAATGAAGCAGCTCTGGAACAAATCAGTTACCTTGAAGATGCTTCTCGCTATAGGCGAGATGTTGAAGAAGAAGTTTATCAAGCTCAACCTCCAGTATTTACTAAGCCACTTAAGAATACTTCTACCATAGAATTATCAAATGTCCATTTGGAAGCTAGGCTCCAGCCGGTAGGTGATTCCTCAATGAGGGTGGAATGGTACGTAAATAACAAACCAATTCCGGTAGGTCACAGATTCCGACCAGCGTACGAATTCGATTATGTTGCCCTCGACATCCTCAGTGTGTACACCAGCGATTCCGGAGTATACACTTGTAGAGCTGTGAATAGCCTCGGGGAAGCGGTGACTTCCTGCTCCCTCCATGTGATCGGTAAGTTTACAGCACAGTATTTGCCCGACTTTGAATATATAACCTCCGAGAATCAATGTAATAAATCTGGCCTGCATCTTCCTTTCCAGGTCGTAAGGATGCGAACTTGGGAGAACATCACGGATCTGGTCTGGAGCGATTCCAGGTACTAGAAGATAGCTCCAGATACGGACGAAAGGAAGCTGTGGATGAAGTAGTCTCAATAAGACCCAGATTCCTCACCCGACCAAAGAACATTCAAGCGAAAGAAAATCAAATCGCTCATTTTGAAGCCAAATTAGAGCCAGTCACGGATGCTAATCTCCAGGTGGAATGGTTCAAGAACGGGAAACCGATTATGGTTGGCTCAAGATTCCGTCCTATCCATGACTTCGGTTACGTTGCTCTGGATATAGTAGGTCTCATCCCTGAAGACGCTGGAGTTTATACTTGTAGAGCTGAGAACCTTAATGGCGTAGATGCTGTGGACGTGGAACTGAAGGTTAAGGCCAGTCGAAGCATTCTGACTGGAAGCCAGGTTGAAGTGAAAAGCATAGAGGAAATCGAAATGCTAGAGCAATCAAGACAAACCAAGCGAAAGAGTTGGGAAGAAGATATTGTAACCACCCAAGCCCCTGTGTTTACCACTTCCCTCAAAAACGTTGAAATCAAAGAGATGCAACGTGCTCACTTTGAATCCAGACTCATCCCGGTTAGTGACAACACCATGAAGGTTGAATGGTTCAAAGATGGTGAACCCATCAAGTCAGGTTAGTTTTGTAAGCTCGGTTTGCATGCAGACTTGAAATAGGGAGCAACTATCTTACACCATCTCTCGTTGTCTCGTTTCACAGGATCCCGTTTCAACGAAACGCTCAGCTTTGGCTTCGTTGCTCTTGACATCAATCAATGCACACCAGAAGATACTGGAGTTTACACCTGCCGCGCTACCAATGCCCTGGGTCAAGCTGTTACTAGCGCTACCTTAAAAGCTCATTGTAAGCATAGCTTATAAACAAATTAAGGCGTGCGTCTGTCAGCGCAATGTAAAATGGTGAGCTGATTTATATTTTACGTTTTCAGCCAAAACTTCAATCATTGAAGATACTCAACACACTGCTTCTTTGGCATCACTCCGGAGCTTAGAGGAACGTAAGCTCCAAAAAACTACCTACCAAGATGATATGGTTTCACAGGCGCCATATTTCACCCAACCTCCCAAAAATGTGCAACAAGTGGAACAAATGCCAGTTCACTTTGAATCAAGACTTATCCCTGTGGGAGATTCCAACTTGAAAGTAGAATGGCTTAAGAACGGAAAGCCGATCCAGGCATCAAATCGGATTTCCACTATGCATGATTTCGGTTTCGTCTCCCTGGATTTAAAGTGGGTTACAGTTGACGACTCTGGCTCTTACACGTGCAGAGCTGTCAACGAGATTGGTCAAGCCGTAACCAGCGCCAACCTGGTTGTCCTCAGCAAGGCAGATGCTCAGACTCTGCATGAAGCTTCATTAGAAAAGATTCGCATGCTGGAAGACAACTCAAGATATGGTCGAGCCGAGCAAGAAGAAGTGATCGTTAACAAACCGCCTAGATTTGTTACACAAGTAGGTGGACCAACAGATCTCTGGGAAGGGCAATCCAGCCATTATGAATGCCGTATTGAACCATATCCAGATGACGGCATGAAGGTTGAATGGTTCAAAGATGGTAAAGCTTTACCGAGCGGCCATCGCTTCCGGCCAATTTATGATTTTGGTTTCGGAGCTTTAGATCTCTTAGGACTTACTGCAGCTGATACGGGAGAATATACCTGTAAAGCTACCAACAGAATTGGCACCGCTACCTCTTCAATTAAAATAAACGTCAAACGTAAGTTACTAATCGTGCTGGTTCATATTCGTTATTCCAATTCATTTCACGCTTCATAAGAATTGACAATTGCCATCAAAAGGTCAAACTGTAAACAAAGTAAAGCCCTTATTCTATATTCAGCAAAATCCAACCTCATTCTTGACACCCAACATGCTGACGCTCTTCAAAAAATCCAACGGCTTGAAGCTCCTTCCCGAAAGCCCACACAACAAGAACCCGCAAGGCTGGACAAGCCTAACTTTGTTCGACCGCTCAGAAGCATCGACAAGGCACCTCAGGGAACACCTGTCCATATGGAAGCAACACTTACTCCAATCAATGACGAGACCATGCGTGTGGAATGGTATAGAAACGGTACACCTATTCCACAGGGTCATCGGTTTAAGACCACTAACGATTTCGGCTTTGTTGCACTTGATGTGCTCTATGCCTATCCTGAAGATTCCGGAAATTACACTTGCAGGGCTGTAAACGCTGTTGGTGAGGCAGTTACTAACTGCACTGTTAGCGTTCAAGGTAATTTACATTTTACACCGGGACCCACAAATTATATATGATGAAAATTCTTTAAAATACATGCTCACCCTTGTACGCCTTGCTTGAAGTATATTAATGCCTGCATTTTAGGTCAAGCTGGTTTGGAATTGCAAACCCTGGACGAAGATAGATTGAAGAAGATTAAGGACTTAGAGAATTATGATCGACCCAAGCCATCGGAATTAGAGACCAAAATGGAACCACCAGTATTTATTACTCCCTTGAACAGCCTGGAGAACCTTAAGGAAGCAGATCATGCTCATTTGGAATGCCGCCTGACCCCAGTTAACGATGCTAATTTGAAAGTTGAATGGTATGTCAACGGTGTTGCCATCAAAACCGGACATAGATTCAGAACAACCCATGATTTCGGCTACGTTGCTCTGGATATCTTGTACGCTTATCCTGAAGATTCTGGAGTTTACATGTGCAAAGCTACGAATTTGGTGGGTGAAGCTGTAAACACTTGCAACATTGCAGTTTCCGGTGAGGTTAAAAGCTTTACTGTTACATTACACGCTATTTGACGTGTTCCGTTCTAACTTGGCGCATGAATCATTAACAGAAAAACGTAACATTTACGTTGACTCCCAACATCCCGAGGGATGGGCCAAGATCCGAGATCTCGAATCCTTCAACAGACCATCTAAGATTCAAGTTGAAGAACCTGAACTTTCTCCGCCCAAGTTTTCATCAAGTCTGGTCGGAACAACTGAAGTTTATGAGGGAGAACGCGCACACTTCGAGTGTCGTGTTGAACCGGTTCGAGATTCGTCTCTCAGGGTTGAATGGTTCCTTAATGGGAAGCCACTGTCCCAAGGAAATCGCTTCCATACTACTCACGATTTCGGATACGTTGCCCTGGACATCAACCACTGTGTTCCTGAAGACGCTGGAGAATACACTGCTAAAGCTATCAACTCTTTAGGCGAAGCTGTCAACAATATCAGTATGAAGGTCATCTCCAAGGCTTCTATTATCACGGACTCCCAGAGACCAGAAGGTCTGGACAAGTTCCGTGCTCTGGAGGAACCCAAATCAAAGCCCAAATTGGAAGAAGTACCAACCTTCCAAAGACCCGTTTTCACAGTCCCGCTACAAAACTTGGACAGCCTCGCAGAAATGGAGAACGCTCATTTCGAGGGTCGTCTCATCCCTGTTAACGATCCTAAGCTCAAAGTTGAATGGTTTAGAAACGAGAAGCCTTTAGAGGAGAGTTCCAGGATTAAGAGAACGCACGACTTCGGTTATGTAGCTCTGGACATTGCTAAGATTCGCCCTGAGGACGAAGGGGTTTACATGTGCCGAGCTTCCAACGAACTTGGGGAAGCCGTTACAACTGCTTCCATGCGTATTAAATGTAAGCGAAGCCCCGTCCACCCATGTTCGGGAAAACGTTGCATCACATGAGCCAACATTCATAAATGATTTTTATTTGCAATTAACAGCCAAGGAAAACATTCTTTCTGAGTCTCAACACCCAGCTGGACTAAAGAAAATCCAAGAACTGGAAGCTGCCGGGCCACAAAGAGCACCCGAACCCGATAAAACATTTGACAAACCTGTCTTCACTGCTACCCTTACGGGTCCAGAAGAATTATGGGAGGGCCAACATGCCCACTTCGAATGCCGAGTAACCCCGGTTGGTGACCCCAATTTAACATATGAATGGTTCTGTAATGGTGTAGAGCTAAAGCAGGGTAAGAAAAACATATTTCGCGAATCCAAAATCTGCTTTACTTTAAACAGGCAGGGATTACCAGGAGAATGTTTGAAGTTCTGTAAATATTAAAAACCTAATTGCCGGATTTACAAATAGGTACAAGATTCCGGACAAATCACGACTTTGGATTCGTAACCTTGGATGTACTATCGGTAATCCCTGAGGATTCTGGTGTATACACGTGCAAAGTTTCAAACAAAGCCGGAGGAGCCATCACCTCGTGCCAAATGAAAGTCAAGAGTGAGTAGCTACAAATGTATTTTTACGCACTGGTATAAATTAGGGCTAAAGAAATGGAACGTAATTCTTCGGACGGAATGTAACGAATTTAATGACTCAATAACGTTTCACGATGTAATGTTTTCTTTTAGCTCGGTCATCCATTATGGCCGATTCCGCTCACCCCGAAGCGTGGGATAAAATTCAACTTCGGGAGGCAGAGCCTCGAGATAAACGGCCCGAATTTATTGATACGGCGCCAACTCAACCCCCTGTGTTCACAACGCAACTTACTAGTCATGATAATCTTAAGGAAGGACAAAACTTACATTTGGAAGCCTTTGTGGAGCCTCGTGGGGATCCTCATCTTGTCACCGAATGGTTTAAGAATGGAGTCCCACTAACATCTGGTATGCAATAGAAATTGTTGAGTCTTGCCAAATCATCAAAATGCTTGGCGAAATTTAGGAATACTAATGATAATTGCATACTTGGTTGCTCATTCGAATAACTTCCGGACTTGCAGGCACAAGACTGAGAACAACTTTTGATTTCGGTCTCGTTACGTTGGACATCAACGGCCTGCGAAATGATGATGCTGGAATTTATGTGTGCAAGGCGAAGAACCTTTACGGCGAAGCGGTTACTACATGCCAAGTCAAGATTGAAGCATCTCCATGGCTGAAGGGTGATAGTATGCGACCGGAAGCATTATCCAAAATCCAGGAATTAGAGCAACCAAAGCAAAACACTCGAGTGGAGCCAGAGGTTGACTTTGATGCGCCTCTTGTCCTTAGCCATCTTAATAACCTCGAATTAAACGAAGGTGAATCCGGTCACTTCGAATGTAGAGTTGAACCGTATAAAGATCCTACGTTGAAAATCGGTATGTGCATTACATTAAGGGTCATGAATAGAAAATTAATCAATTCCTGGGAGCACCATAATCGACCCTATCCGCAAAGTCATGAAAAATGAGCATTCTCAATTTTGCTTATTTTTTAGAATGGTTGATCAACGGTAAACCGTTGCAGCCTGCTGCGCGCTTTGTTACGAAATATGACTTCGGACTCATTTCGCTTGATATTGATAAATGCTACCCTGAAGATGAAGGTATGTACACCGTAAGGGCTACTAACAGGAAGGGTCAAGCCACAACCTCAGGTACACTCAAAGTAAAGAGCAAGCAAAGTATCTTCCTTGATACACAACATCCAAAGGGAGAGGCTGGACTCGAGAAGGTCAACGAAATTGAAGGAGCATTTGCCGTAAGTTAGGTTTTTTTATTAAACTCTTCAACTGCTATTTGTGCAGATAAGTTGAATCCATAGTCCATACTTATTCATAGGCAAAACAACAGCGTCGTCCCAGCGCACCAGAAGCGATTTACCAGAAACCATATTTCATTGTTCCTTTGGAACAAACCGTCAATCTGATTGAAAATGAACACTTGCATATGGAATGTCGAGTAGAACCGAAGGAGGACCCACTTTTGAACGTAGAGTGGTTCTTTAATGGCAAGCCTCTTGAACAGGGTAAGCAGAATTGGTCACTGACAATTTCACATTGTACGAAGTGCCATTTAGCTATTTAAAGAGCGTTAAAATACTGGAATTCTCTTACAGGCACGAGGTACAAAACAACTTTCGACTTCGGATTCGTAACGTTAGATGTAGATGGCGTTTCCGACAGAGACCAAGGGCTGTATACTTGCAGAGGGTTCAATAAATATGGAGAGGCCTTCACAGCAAGTACCGTCTATGTAACTGGTAAGATTTGTCTCCAATTGTCTTCAGTCAGATCAAAATACTGGCTCGAATGAAGTCAAATACTAAGTTCCTGATGTATCCTTTGCTTCGACGCACAGATAAGACGTCCTTGATCTACTCGACACAACATCCCAAGGGTCAAGAGGGTCTTGACGCTATCCAGCAACTGGAAGATTCCAAAAAGAAAGCCGGCAAAGGACCAGCGAAAGATTTCGTTGGAATGCCTCCTAAATTCACTTCCCAGTTCCAGAATCTACAAAGCCTTTCTGAAGGAGACTTGGCTCATTTTGAAGCCAGTCTCATACCATTAGGAGATGACTCAATGAAGGTTGAATGGTTCTTTAATGGAAAGCCGCTGGAAGCAGGTTAGTTACCGTTAATTCATGCAAAAACTCTAAAACGAAGATAAGCAAAAGCACTGCTTCCGGTTCCGATATGACCAATACAAATGGGCAATCAGAAATATCTATGAATCTCGTTTCAGCTCATCGTTTTAGAACCGTATACGCCTTCGGCATGGTTGTATTGGAAGTTCAAGACGTTAAAAAAACCGACGCCGGAACTTACACATGCCGTGCTACAAATAACTGGGGAAAGGATGAAATCAGCGTTGAATTAGCTTGCGTTGATTTTGAGAAGGGCAGACCACCTCGGTTCACATCTCAGCTTAAGGTATGCGTAAGACTTCGTTTGCCTTATTTCAGTTCAGAATGTACGGCACTTCTTATATTCCTAATTACAAACTAACAATTGCAGCCCTTGGAAGATCTTCATGATGGCCAATCTGCGCACTTTGAAGCAACCCTTGTCCCAGTCGGAGATCCTGAAATGGTTGTAGAATGGTTCCACAATGGCAAACCACTTATGCCATCTGCAAGAATCAAGTCCATTTATGATTTCGGCTATGTTGTTCTCGACATTGCTCAAGTTCAAACTGAAGATACCGGAGACTACGAGTGCAGAGCTAGAAACAAGTAAGCTCAGAAGATTAATATAGGGTGAAGGAAACTCTATACTGTGAAATATAAACCGGAAATAAACACATGATGTTTACAGGTATGGTTCAGATAAGACCAAAGCACCTCTTAGATGTACTGGTAAAGGTGGTGTGTATTATGATACTCTTCAACCTGACGCATACGCCAGAATTTTGGAACTCGAAGGCTTTGGCAAGGAAAAGCCGGATACCTCAAGCATTCTTAAGCTGCAACCACCAAAATTTACCGAACATTTCCAGGATCAAGATCTCAAGGAAGGAATGAGTGCGCATTTTGAGGCACGTCTAATTCCAATCGATGATCCTGACTTGAAGGTAACCCAGTGCCACTTCAAATATGAACATAATTAATTTGATGAACTGTAGCTGTTGAGGCTAGGAGATAAACGTGTATTTAATTAATCATAGGTTGAGTGGTACTACAACGGTGTAAAACTCCGGTCCGGTCACAAATTCAGAACTTTCCACGATTTCGGAATCGTTATCCTGGACGTTTTATACTGCTACGAAGAGGACTCTGGTGTTTACGAATGCAGAGCCTGGAACAAACTTGGAGAAGATGTAACAAGAGCTACACTTAAGTGTGCTAGCAAAGCTAGTCTTATCTTTGAGCCCCAAATTCCAAAGGTACGCAATCTGTGGAACCTACAATACATTGGAACAAATCAATGTTATTATCAATACTATCATATCATACTTTGTGTTGCAGCGTATGATGGGTGGTTTGGAGAAGATTCAAAACATAGAAGATGCGATGAACAGAAAACGGCGCAGGGATGAATTGGTAACCGTTGGAAAAGCACCGGTATTCACGGTTCCATTGAGCAACGTGGATGGACTTAGAGAAGGGGAGAATGCACATTTTGAGGCTAGATTAACTCCGACAGATGATCCTAAGCTTAAGGTAGAGGATGATGATATGGAGTGTCTACGCAGGGTAATGTGGCGAAAACTAATTTAATGGGATTGATTCTAGGTCGAATGGTTTTGGAATGGAAAACCACTCCGAACCGGCTCACGCTTTAAGACATTCAATGATTTTGGTTTCGTCATCTTGGAGATTGCTTCAGTTTATCCAGAAGATGCTGGAGAGTACTCATGTAGAGCCAGTAATGAATACGGTGAAGCTGTTACTGTGGCTACAATGAAATGTTCTGGAAAACGTGGACTCGTTATGGACAGTCAGTTGAGAAATGCAAATGCTACAATGGACAAAATTGCAGAATTAGAAGGATTAGGCCAACAAAAAGTCTCTGCTGACGAAGCTGATGACAGTGGGAAACCTCCAGCACTGACCCAATTACAAGACATTACCCTTCCCGAAAATGGATTGGCACATTTCGAATGTCAGCTCAGCCCAGTGGGAGACAGTAGCATGAGAATAGACTGGTTCCATAACGGAAAGTTACTTAGCACCGGCTCTAGAGTCAAAACAATCAATGACTTTGGATTCGTTATTCTTGAAATTGCCGGAGTTTACGCTCGTGATGCTGGTCTTTACACATGCAAGGTAAATTTAGCAACGAAATCGTTTTGGTACTAAGCAACGCATGTAAAGGGTCTTTTTTTTGGAACGGCCCGGTCAAACCTGCGGTCCCGCACCCGTAAGAAAAGCATTACAGTTCTCGTGTTGAGTTTGTCAAGAAGTACTGGTAAATCGTCTTGTGTTCATGATCATATCTATCTCAGCTCCAAAGCGTCTTAGCGACAAGCGCATTGCACTTGCACTGTACGATAGCTGAGACCTTAAGCTCTCGTTTGTGTTAACTTTTATCTCGATGGATCAGTGAATATCGAAGCTACAACGCTGAGCTGAAAATCACAGTGTCTCGTAAAATTGACTTTTTTCGTTTAGGCGTTGCAGCGTCGGAAACCTTTGACCTATAGAGATGAAAGTTAGCGCAAGTGAGAGATGATGATTAAATGTATCAAACAGTCTAACTTGCATGACGATGTGACGCTTTGGAACTAAGAAATCACGTGTGGAAAGAAATGGGAAGTCCGTTCATCCCTCCTGCTCGCTGCAAGGCATTGGAAGAAGCGGACGGCGGATTCCCCTTTCCAGGATCTGCCGGGCACCGCGCGTTAGACTTTACATTACGCGCGGAGACTAAAAGAGTCGAATGGGCCGTTTAAAAAAGACCCGTTAAAGGGACTATGCAGATTTCAAGTGGATCGGCTAGTGTACGCCCTGGAAAAGTGAAAGGGAATCCGCAGTCTGCTTCTTCCACTTGCACTTACAGTCCACTGCCTTGCAGCGAGCAGGAGGGAGAAGCGGACTTCCCATTTCCTTCCACAAGTGATTTCTCAGCTCCAAAGCGTCACAGCGTCAAGCTGATTGCACTGTTCGATAGCTGAGACTTTAAGCTCTGCTTTGCATAAAATTTTATCTCTACAGATTACAGTTCACTGACGCTGCGCTCAAACGAAAAAAGTCAGTTTTCCGAGGTAATTTGATTTTCACCGCTGCAGCGTCGGTAACCTTTGACCTACAGAACAAAAAAGTTAAGGCAAAGCAGAGCTTAAAATCTAAGCTATCCAATAGTTTAATTAACTTGACGCTGTGATCTTTTGGAGCTGAGATATGGACATGTAAACAAGAATCTTTTTCTGTGCTTCTTGAGAAAAGAAGCTGTGAGCAGCACGAAAACTGCATTGCTTCTCTTATGGGTACGGGCGGGACCGGAGATTCCAATTTGCGACTTAAAATGGTGACCCGTTAGAAGCGGGAATAGAATTGCAAAACGTTTGTACTGTGATAATTTCTTATTACAGGCTACAAATCGTCACGGAGAAGCCACCAGCCAGTGCTCATTGACTGTAAAGGGACGTCAAGGAATAGTTTCCGAGCCGCAACTTCCAAGCCAATTCAAGACTGGTACTGAGTCCATTCAAAAACTTGAAGAGAATCTCTGGAAGCGAGATGAAATCATCGTAGAAGATGAGAAACCCAACCCGCCTCGATTTGTAACTGAAATCGGAGATATCGACATTCTCGAAGGACAAGCAGCTCACTTTGACTGCCGAGTTGAGCCAATTGGTGACAGTTCAATGAGAATCGAATGGTACTTCAATGGTAAACCGTTAGTAACTGGCTCCAGGCTCCATACAAACGATGACTTTGGTTTTGTGAGTTTGGATTTGGACTGGACGTTCGCTCGAGACACGGGTGAATATCTTTGCAGAGCGGTTAACAAATGGGGATTCGCTACTACCAGAGCGAAATTAGTTTGCAAAGGTACTCGGTTGTATTTAAAGTTTCCGTGAACTTCGACTGTAGTCGTTAATTTAACATTGTTTACCTCCATTCGTTTTGAAAAAAAAATAGGTAAACGTGATATCGATATGGGATCTCAACTACCTTCCGGCCTTGATGCTCAAAAACTCAATGAATTAGAGCGCGGACCAATGCATTCCAGAGAAGAAAAGGAAGTAGCATCCGCCCCACCCAAGTTTATTCAGCAGGTATGACCTGCTCTTTGTATCCCCTTGCCCTTATGCAGCGGACACATTGCCACTTAGCGGCATCTGTAGATAAACGTACTGTTTCGTCCGTAATGTTAAAAGTGATGCGTTTTTTTAGATCCACTCGGTTTCTATGGGCGAAGGTGAACCAGCCCACTTTGAGTGCCGAGTCGAACCCAAGACAGATTCCAGACTCATTGTTGAATGGTTCAAGGACGGCAAACCCCTCAGGACAGGATCCAGATTCAAAACCACCTACGATTTTGGTTTCGTTTCCCTCGATATCGCTCACACCTACCCTGAAGACGCTGGAGAATATGCTTGCCGGGCTCGTAACGAACTCGGCGAGGATGTTACCAGAGCTTCATTGTCTTGCAAAAGTAAGCTTAAAGATTTTGCTTATGGATTAGTCGCATTTGACAACTTTCAGTCATTTAGGATTACATTAGGGTTAGTACCTACGATATGCCTACATTAAGGAAATTAAACCCAAGATTGGACAACTAAGTTGCGAGTCATTTCAATCCTAGCCAAGTATTACGATTACTATCTTTACCTTGAATTTCAGTGCTCCCGTCAATTATTCTTGCCAACCAGATGCCAAAGGGCATGAAGAAATCTGAGACACTCGTTCAAATGGAAGCTGCTATCAAGAAATATACCTCTGAAGTATTCCTAACTGAAGATGACATCTATGATGCGGACAAGAAGCAGCCACCGCGCTTTGTCACCCAAATTCAATCTCAAAACGAGCTAAGTGAGATGCAGGTCACTAAATTCGAGTGTCAACTTGCTCCAGTTGGCGATCCTAATATGAAGGTTGAATGGTTCTACAACGGAAAACCTTTAACGCACAGTAAGCATTATCTTATCATTCATCATTAATTGTATTGTATTGTGCAACTTCGGGAGGCGGACTAGGCCATCGATGGCCCATCGTAAAGCTGGGATATTTCCTGATTACAACGTTGTGCCAGGGACATTGTGCTGTTGGACTGGACTGACCCTAGTCGCCCGGTGGGTATTGTAAAAGTCACGAGCTTTTGCGGGGTTAAAGTTCTGATATTCATTATTAATAAGTAGGCTTTCATGCTGAGTCGCATCTCCCAAAACTGTACAATATTCACATAGGATGAAGTACGTTAACTAGTATTTAAAGTTTTCAAACGGCAGAAGTGTACGACGCATACCAAATTTTGAATATTTTGCATCAGATGTTGCTTTGTGGATTACCTCGCGTAGAATGCATTTCCTTGCATTTAGTACTCACAATATTCAAAAATTGAATATGTGAGTTTGAGCTGACTTCTTTAAAAAAAGTGAATTTGAAGTCGAGATTATACGCCTCTTCAGCAGTATGCAAAATTTCAAACATTTGGGGGACTGGTTTTATAATGCGAACATAGGCAACTTTTGCCTAGTATCATAACCATGAAGGAAGTGGTAGGGGTAGGTGCGGTGCAAAAATTATCTCTCCAGTGATTTTGGGGCTTTTGAATACGCTCTTTCACATGGAGGGAATTTGGACAGCTAACGTTCTTTTCTTACCTGGAGCAGGCTCTAGGTGGATATTTGTGGTTATATGCACTTCAGGAAACAGGTGTGTAGGTCGTTGCTATGTCATAGCAAAAGAAACTGTTTCTTACAACAAAAAAGTTAATGATCCTGCATGGACCTTAATGGAGAAGTTAGCCTTCATTAGTAGGCTAACAGATTTGTATTTCTTCAGTGAATAGTGTTCTCGTTTGTGCAAAAATTCGTGTTACTTAATGACAAACATTTGTATACAGAAAACCGCCTTACTCCCATTTATGATTTTGGGTACGTGGCGATGAACTTCGACTGGGTGTACCCCGAAGACAGCGGTGAATATGTTTGCCGAGCCACTAACTTATATGGATCTGATGAAACTCGTGCTACAATCAAGTCCACTGGAAAGGCTTCAGTTGTATACGATTCTCAGTTACCTGCCGGAATGCACAGTATTGACAAGATCAGAGAAATGGAAGCTGCGTGGCAACGAACGCCTGACCAATTGGCTGATGAAGAGAAAAAGCGTGAAGCTCCAGTTTTCGTCACTAAACCCGAACCAGTGGAAGTGTACGAAGGAGACTGGGCTCGATTCGTTTGCCGTGTGACTGGATTCCCTCGCCCTCGGGTATTATGGTTAGTTAATGGCCGAACTGTCATGAATGTAAGTTTTACCGATTATTCGTTATATATTCTATATTAAATGCCTTGAATGGGCTATATGCCTTGGCGCTGATTTAACAAGAATATCAGTTCCAAGATGTTGAATTGGGTTTGAACTGAATTAAGTAGCAATGGTGATTAAAAATCTTTAGGGAACCCGATACAAACTCACGTACGATGGTATGCATCACTTGGATATTCCCAAGACGCGTCAATACGACCATGGATCCGTAGAAGTCCTCGCTAAGAACAGTTTGGGAGAAGCATATGCCAAGACAGAGTTGGTCGTAAGAAACAAGCATGAAGACTATCGCGGAGTATTGAAGAACTCACCGAGGCGTAAGAATAAAATATTTTTGTTACTGTTTAAAAACCATTTATGTGTCAGTAATTTAACAATTGTTGCGGTTATCGTTCGTCCTCTTGTCTAAACTAACATTGTACCTTGTGTCCCTTGTCGAAACTTTTGATACACTCACTGAATGCCCACCCCAAAGCGTGGTACGATTTGGACATGAAAACGTACCAAGAGGATCGGAACACGGAACTTGAGAAGGTGTTCGAGGAGCGGGGTGCTACAGGAGGTCCATCTGTCCCTCATGCCCCAGAGGCTTTTGGAGGTAAAGCAAAGGAAGCCGAGGTGTTGGAGTGGCAAGAACGTGTCAAAGCTAAAAAGGGCGACGAGTACTATGGAAAAATCAAAGAGGTTGGCAAAGATAATAATTAATTCACTTCATTTTTAGCCATTACTGTGCTCTCTCAAGCGCTTTACCAAATGCTTCCGCCTTTGCAAGGTAAAAGGTAATCCTTCGACAACTGAATACGCATAGAATTGGAGATCGATTCCGGGAGTATTAAAATGTCGAAGGGATTTGTATACCTTTATCGGGCAAGAGGCTAATGCATTGCAGTGACAAAAGAACCCTAACCATTTTTCCTTTCCCTAAGCTTGAGGAAAGCCAGCTAATGAAAGAGCAGAGAATTCGGGAAATGTCTCGACAACAAGCGATTCCTGGAGAAAAAAAATCCCTAGCTACCAAAATGGCCAGTAACTACGAGCAAAAGGTGGCTGAGGATGAACAAGCTAAAATGGCTATTAAGGAGCACGCTCAAAAAGTATCCAAGAAAGATATTTCCAGCGTTTTCATTAAGTCAAATCTTGAAAGAACTGAGAAAGAGGTTGTTGGAGAGCAGAAAGAAGATGTCAAACTTAAGAAAGTCAAGTAAGTACTACAATTTTTGCTATTACTTATGCGATGCTAAATCTCAGAAGTGTCAGATCAAATGATTAACCCACTGTGGTTGTGGTAAAAAAACTGTGGGAACGCAAAGCAGTATCTTTTTCTTAATTTTTACTATCACTACACATGAAACATTATTCCGTAGGTCGGAGGATGAGCAACAGAGGACATTAGAACCTAGTGAATCTGCTGTTCATGGGAAAGAAATCCAAACCTCTACGAGTAAACAAGTACAGAAAGAGGTATGTCTTCGTTGGCGGAGTTTATGATAAACTTTAGTTAAATATTATGTATAAATATGAATTGTGTGCGTTTAACAGAACCGAGGCGATTTGGAAATAACTCGCAAAATTACTGCTACGGAAACCTCCGAAATGGAACACAAGGCTAAGACCACCGAGCGTGTTGTACAAGGTCCTGTGGTGAGTGTGAACTGCTCTTTAGAGCACTTTTGTATGGGATACCATTCGTTCGGTTGATGGAGTGTGTGCCCTCTCCCTATTTTCCCGCATGTACCTACCATGCTTAAGATAGAGCCTCGTCCAGTTACATGCAATCCTAAACCACATCCCACCTTCCTAGTACGCTGACAACCATCCTTAGCAATCCACCATATTGTTTAAAGCATCCGCCATTTTGCGTTAACGCATCCACCATATTGTTTAACGCATCCGCCATATTATTTAACGCATCCGCCATATTGCGTTAACGCACCCATGTTGTATGACGGCTGCGTTAACGCAAAATGGCGGATATGTTAAACAATATGGCGGATGCGTTAACGCAAAATGATGGAAGCGTTAGCGCAATATGGCGGATGCGTTAAACAATATGGCGGATACGTGGCACAATATGTTGGATGCGTGTCAATAAATATGATAGGTGCCTTAAAACAGTATGGCGGCTACCTTAGGTCACTCGGGCCAAATGGTAAAGATGGTTGTTGGCATCTCTTGTAATAGACTATTTCAGGCATAGTATTAAGGAGTATTTTCATAGAATGCATTTATTTTACCGTACTGGCTTTGTCATAGCGATAGATAGACTGTACGTTTACAAAAAAAGATGCATTCTATCCATCGCTATGGCAACATACAGTGCGGTAAAATAAACGCATGCTATGCAAGTGTTTACCAAAGACGAAGACACAGTAGTAAGTTTGTTCTCGATCGGCTCATTGTTCAGGTTCTATGCCGTTCGCTTGCTGCGATCTTGCATGTTTGACTCATATCGGAAAGTAGGAGGTCAATCCTGTTCAATAATCATATATCGAAAAAAATTGGTAGTAACAGCGTCCTTTCCAAAGCCCTTGAGCTGCATTCTCTACTTGTCTCCGTCGGTGCTGTAATCGTCAATTACTAGTTGAAAAATAGCTAAGTGGATAACGCTGGGTAGCTCATTTATTAGCTTCACTTGCAGTCCAGGGGTTGTTCTATACAACCCGACCTCCTTCATGACTAGAAGGGATTCAGCCGTCAGCAAATGATTAAGACAGGTTATTTGATCTGCAGAAACCCTCCAAACCTCCTGTTTTCACCAAGAAAATTCAGCCTTGTCGGGCTTATGAAAAAGAACCGGCTAAATTCGAGGTAGAGTTTGATGGAGAACCTTTGCCAACGGTAAAATGGTACCGAGAGAATTTCCCCATCCAGGATTCTGATGACTTTAGAATCCACACATTCAGTACAAAGTCAGTACTGCAAATCCGAGAGGTTAGTGACCGGGTAAAGGCTCTGTTTAGTTTGTGCCTTTAGGTTTGCTAATTAGGTGCTTACTAATTTTATATCAAATGTGGCTCCAGGTATTTATGGAAGATTCTGGAATATTTTCTGTAATCGCCGAGAACCGCGGAGGACAAGCAAAATGTAGTGCCAATTTAGTCGTCGAAGAGAAACCGACTAAAAGCTCTCAGAGTGGACCCGTTCCACCTAGTTTCCTTACTACAATCCAGGATAAGAAAGTCAAGGTTGGAGGATCAATTCGGTTCGATGCAAAAATAGCTGGAGCAAAGCCTTTGGATATCTACTGGTTGAAGGTCAGTAGCTCGTTTAATAATCATATTTAAAAACTAGCCGTACCTATCCGAGCAGTTTAGAGTAATGTGACAATACTTGCCTCACAGAACGGAAAGAAAATCGTTCCGGATCTCCGACATAAGATTGCCCAAGATCAATCCACCTACAGCGTTATAATTAACAATACGAATGCCGGCGATTCTGGAAAATACGAGTGTGTAGCCATCAACAGCGTTGGTGAGGCTCGTTGTGAGGCTGAGGCTATTATCGAAGGAGCGCCTCAAAGTGATAAGGGACCAAAGAAGCAAGAGACTGGAGAAATTGCTCCCGCCGTCGTAGAGCAATTGAAGCCAGTGATCGTACGGGAAGGTGAAGCAGCCGTTTTCAAAGTCCGCATTCAAGGTCGACCAGGTAAGTATCATGTCTAAAAAGAATTTACAATTAACTCCTGAAAATTGTTAAACATGTCTTCTTTCCTCCAGCTCCTACTGTTAAATGGACTAAAAATGACCAACCAATTAAGCCAAGCAAGTATTTCAAGCTTACTACTGAGGGAGACGGCGTGGTTCTCCGAATCACTGAGACCTTCCCCGAAGACGAAGGAACGTACAAGGTTACCGCTACAAACTCCAAAGGCACTGTATCTTCTTTAGCTAATTTAAAGATATTACGTAAGTAAAGTTTTGTATTAACCACCCACTCTTCCAGATGTAATAGGTTCTATTATGATATTGGATTCTCTTATTGCAGCGCAAGAGAGTCCCGAGGCTCCGCCAACGATGACTCCACTTACAGACGTAACAGTTGATGAGGGCAGCCCTGCGCAGTTCCGCACTCAAGTTACTGGAAGCCCATCGATTCAGTGGTTCAGGGAAGGAGCATTGATACCCCAAACCGAGGATTTTGCTGTAAGTCAAATTTAATTAATCCTTGATAATTCTCCAT
This sequence comes from Sminthurides aquaticus, assembly GCA_906901655.1. Taxonomy (NCBI): domain Eukaryota; kingdom Metazoa; phylum Arthropoda; class Collembola; order Symphypleona; family Sminthurididae; genus Sminthurides; species Sminthurides aquaticus. The sequence continues at coordinate 135,816 of CAJQTT010000022.1, read as the reverse complement.
TTAGGAAAAAAATGATGCTTTGAGTGTTGCTTTTAAGTGGAACCATTCGTAAACGATGGTTGAACAAAGACACAAGTGCAGGCTACTGTACTAACCAGACTTGCATTCACTGAATACCGTTTAATCGCGAATATATACATCATGAAAAATATCTGGCTAAATCGTTTTTACAGTGTCACATAACTGCTAGGGATGCTCGTTTTAAAACATTCGTGCTCGCTGGAATTGATTATACAGTAGATATAGTTTATATCGGTTATGCAGGAGAATACAAAATAAAACCGTTATAAAAATACACCGTTAACCACATACGGCATGGAATTTTACCCTAAAATTACTGAAACTGTTGCTAACTAATAAAATACGATTAAAGGATCTTAACTAAGATGCTTTAATCGTATTCTTAAGACTTGCTAAAATAATCTGTTAGCTAGAGCTGCTTCGGTTATGCTACTTAGAATGTACTCGAAGAGCAACATAACGACCAAGAATTAAAAATTGTAGGGAAATGTTATCTGATTGATCGGCGTTTTTTGTATTACGTTTCCACGGTTCAGGCTGATTATTAATAGTTTTGCTTATATTTTCAATCAAACCATGAAGGAAGAAAAAATATAGCATGGCCAGTACAATGATTCAAATGTAAGCGCTCATACTCAAAACAAAATAAGTTAACCAATCAAAGCTCTTGAATCACCGCTATTGGCATACGCATTGCATTGGTTATACGCTGAAGGGACCTTGAAAGTTCCCCGTTATAACCATTCCGCCGTTATAAAGATTCACCGTTATTGGAATACACTTGTAATGCTAAAGCATACAAGATCTGCCGGGACTTCTCGCGGACAACGTCATAGCCAATAAACCGTTATATGCCATACCGATATAAACCATATCTACTGTATTATGAGCGACAGTTTGGAAAGCATATTGACTAGAACTAATTTGCATTAACCGTTGCTTCATGATTCGCGGAAGCAGTAGCAGCTTTATTGGTTGGAATGAGCTTACAGGCTTTTTGATGCCGTCATTGAACGGATCAAGCATGTGAAGAAAACAGACTTTGTCTAAGCTATCGTATGTGTTTGGGTGTGCCTTCAAGACGATAAACAGATTTGTATTGGAAGATTCTGATTTAAAGGTTATCACTTTATCACTTTGGGTTTGTGAACTATAGATGATTCATGAGGGTCCCCACGCTGTATTACTGATCAAAACGACATACGAAGAGGATTCTGGCCGTTTCTCTTGTCGTGCTACGAACTCAGCCGGCCAAGCTGAGACATCTGCTTTGCTCACTGTTAAAAGTAAGGATTAGCGGGGAGGCATGGAAAACGTTAAAGCGAAACCGTAGTATTACTGGAATCAAATTTTAAATGCCCTTGCGATTCTCAGAATAATGAGTCTCTAAAGCAATCTATGCTACAGTATATAATGCAGCTTTTTCAGTTCTGTGTAAGTGACCATTGTAAAGTGAAAAAAATTGTAAATTATTAGCTTAATGTATTTATGATACTACGCTATACTACGTTACATGCAAATGCAAGCCATGAAGCAAGAAAAATTCCGCTTTTTAAAAAACACACTTAAGATTTAAGAGAAAACGAAAAACTTTATAGTTTAGAATTTCCAAAGCTTTTTAGGCTTATAAAAGAAATATTGCGCTCACCTTTTTTCCCTTTGACTCAATCTCTCTCTCTCTCTCTACTGTCTCTACGATACATTTGCAACTACACCTACTAACACTTACTCTTTCACTGTCTACTGGAAATACTACTCACGATACTTGATACTACTCATCCTCATTTGAGTTGCTCACTCTATGAGCAACACACAGACACTAATTTCACCTTCTTTCGCCCTGCTTTGCTTTCTCCTGATTGCCAAAAGAACGAGTGAAACTCTCGCTCTTTCTTGTTCTTCGTCCCAGAGCCTTACCAATCCAGCTATCTGTTTTATCCATCTGTCAATCAACGCAGCCTGGATTGATGAAAAGAATGTATTAATTTCTCCAACGAGTATATGTGAGTAATTGTCTACTCTCTCTCTCTTCACCCGTCAGTTAATCCGTCTATCGACATAAAAATTTCTCTTCCCGCCTCTCTTTCTCTCTTTCTTCTCTTTCCCGCAGAAAATTACCTGTCTCTCATCTACTATTCAACTATTAGAGTATTATTCTTTTAAACTCACTCGCTACTGGGGGTTCAATTTAATAAAGGTTCATTGGAAAAATAACAAACCGGAAAAATTGTTCTCTTTTTGTTTTTTCGTCATTGTTCCTCTAATGGTGCTTGGGATGTACTGATGTTACAAATAATGTATTTTAATTATTATTGGATGGATTGGTTTACAATACGTAATAATTACTGTATGCGGCTAGAGACACGTATCTGTATGTACATGTATGTCTGCTGTAGTTGATGCAATGACAGACACCCTCTGGATTGGCATACACCAATATCATTATGTTTTCTGTTTCCTCCTCTCCTCTTTATTTTGTCCTTTCAATGTTTCTTTCTCAATTTCAAGCATTCTTTCTCTTAACTTGAAATATTTCTTTCCTATCTTACACCTCTTTCTTTCTATTTTCTCTTCCTTTCTCCATCTAAATTTCTCTAGTGAATGATTGACATTGGCATGGATATGAATGGGAGACGGGCAGGGACTGAGTACTAGTTTTAATTCTTTTCCGTTCTTTACTACACCCTACACCACGATGACTTCAATCCTTGTACATTCATTAACTACCACCAGATACAAATATTAGCTGATAGTTTTTATTATTTGTTGTAATTTTTCTTCTTACTGCAATCTTACATTATTCTTCTCCTTGTAAAACATAAAGATGTTAGTCGGCAACAACCATGTAACAGTACAGTCACACTATACGTTTTCCAGCACTTATTTTTAACTAGAAGAAATAATAGGAGAATGAACATTTATAAATTATTTTTCCACATTTTACACTTCCACTATGACTTTTCTAGTACAGTTTAAGTGTATTACTTCTTGTCGCCTGAAAAGAGCAGTAATTTGGAATGTAATTGTATAGAAAGGAATAGCCTTGAAGTTGATTCGAAAATAGCAAGATGAAATTGACAAAAGTTGTGATTGATGAATACGGGTGGAGCGGAAATTAGTGCTAGGGAATCAAGGTAGCGATAATGAACGCGGAAACGTTCATGCGAAAGAGTTACATACCTTTTTAATAGCGTGTAAGAGTTAGTCGAAATTTATTTTTATTGAAACAATGGTCATTTACAGAGAATTGGTTTCAGCTGCCTGTCTCTTAAAGGGATAAGGAAACAGATGTCTTTTAAAATTCAACCGCAGGGGCATTTAACACTGTGTTGAACAAATCATGAGATTCTCTGTTATCCTTTTCTTTCTTCTTCGCTCAGTCCTATTTCTCTATCTCTTGTCTTTCATTTCTTAAATTTTTTGCTTTACCTCTATCCTTATTTCACGCTGTTCATTTCTGTCGATATATTTCTCTCCAAATCTTCTTCCTTATTCAGTGTTTAGTCTTTTTACAAACTCTCGGCTATTCTCTTGCCAATCCTCGTAAACATTACTTGCATGCTGAAAATCTCCCCCAACTCATCCTTATGTCCCTCTCCTGTCTGCCTGTTTCTGTATTCTTCCTATCTATTTATACAATCTAAGCATATACCGATGACAGTCCTGGTCGTCAGTCTTCATTTATAACACATAAAGACGGAAGTGGTTGAGGGATGCGTATATACTAAGCTCGCTTCTCAACTTTTTGCTTCCTTCTTCCTTAGGACGCTCTGTGGTGGTGGGTCTAGCGGAAGCTAATGAAAATCTCCTTAAAGGTACTGGCTTAATGCCAAATCCGACTCAATTTGAGCTTACTCAAGACGCTGAGCTCATGCGAATCGAAAATCGAATAAATGAAGAAATGCTCAAGAAGTCAATGGGACAGGTGATCCCAGTCTCTTGGCGCTCCAAGCTTGCAGATACAGAGGAAAATAAACGATTCCGTCCAAGCAAATTTAAAAGGGGAACCGTTTCCAACGTTGCGGAACAGTCGGAAGTTCCCGCTTGGCTCAAACCGGTACTCAAACCGACGTTAAGAAAAATTACGCCAACTGCTGAGGAGGAACGTCAAGACGCTGGTTGTAGCTCCGATGTTTCCAAAGAAGCTGCCCAAGATGGAGTAGCTCCGCATAAGGTGACAGATGATACTGCTTTCCTGTCTCGCGATACTAATGTTGATAAAAATGAGAAAAGCAAGCAAAAGGTGTTAGAAGAAGCTTTACCGGTTTGGCAAAGGAAAAAGAAAGAGCTGAAACCTAAGGAAAGTAGATCGGATGACACAACAGCTTCCCCTGGAACTCTCGAAACACAACCCAAAGACAAGGAAACACCTGTTTGGCAGCGCAAGAAAAAAGTACTGAAACCAAAGACTGAGGTTACTGGAGAATGTCCTGATGAAGGAGTGCAGCCCACAAAATTGATAGACGTTACCGCTTTGCTGGATAGAAACATTAAGAACGAAGAGGATGGTGTGGAAAGCTCAGTTCCGGTTTGGCAGAGAAAGAAAAAAGAATCATTAGGTAGAAAACTCAGTGTCCCGGAAGTAGCAGATACGCAACCAAAAAGAGATGAACCACAATTACCGGAGTGGATACAGAAGATCAAAGAATTGAAATCTTCCCGAGCGGAGGAAGAAGCGAAAACACCTGAAGGATGTCAAGAGGGGCAAACTCCGACTTTTGGAGGAGGCTTAGAGGGGCAAACGCCAAAGCTTAAGCCAAGCACTGCTCGGAAAACAAGTGATACTGGCACAGCTGAGACTTATTTGGCAGGGAAACCAACAGCTGAGGTGGTGCCTGTATGGCAACGGAAGAAAAAAGAAAAGAGCGGAGCCGACCAAAGACTCGCACAAAATGCTGCTGTACCTGGAGAAACTGAAGGTGGCGATAATGTGAAACTGGTAGATGATCAAAAGGTTATTGATGAAGGACATAAAGGTAAAGCCAAACTGGGGACAGTTAAGCTACAAAAGGATGAGAGTGGGAAGATTAGACCCGGAGCTGTAGAAAAATTAACTACAACTGAATCTCCGAATCTCGTTCAGCCAACTCTTGGTACAGATGTGGTGGGAAGTGAAGGAGTCTTAAAAACGTGTGAGGAGGAATCTATTCAACCAGCAGGGGAGGTCTTGAAAACTAGCGAGCAAAATATTAGTTCTAAAGATTTACAACCGCAGGAGGAATATGGCAAAACGTTTCCCGAGCAAAAGCAGTTGCCAATTTGGCAAAGGAAGAAAACAGAGTTAAAGCCAAAACATAAGAGCCATGAGGGAGAAGATGTTGCGTCAGTAGAAAAACCACAGGCACTAGACGACAAAACAGCTGCGAATGATGCTGTAGGACCGACTGAAAAGTCACGAATAGCTGAAAAATTCGCTACCACACCCGCTACAAGTGATGAAATTAAGCTGAAACCTGATCAACTCAAGGGATGTAAAATTTCTCCCAGTAGGGCTGTGAGCCACGAAGGTGATCAAGAACTGCAAGAAGAATTTCAAGATACAGAGGGCTTGGAGAAGGGCGAGGAGGGCGACGAGATAGTTCCCGGATCCAATTACGGAAAACCCCGAGGACGTGTTAAAGTTGAACCTTCCACCGAAAAACAAACAGAGGAGGACAAACCTGATGCAGAAACAACACCTGGTATTGTTCATAAGGTAACTGCAAAACAAAAGCCTACTCGCTGGGGCGGGCAAGTGCCCTCTGCCCAGCCTGTAGAAGAGAAATCAGAAACACAGGTCACTGAAGCCAAGTCTGATGAAACAACAAAACCGGGGAAAGTATCAACGAAGACAGACAGTAGAGATGTTTCTTTAACATCTCAAGAGGTAGCGCTAGAAGCAATTATAATACCAGAGCCAGGTATTGGGAAAACGACTGCTCCAAAAAAACAAACCCACTGGGACAAATCCGGCGTAGAATATAAGAGAGATAAAGTGCCAGTAGATGCGCAATCGGAAAGTGATATCCGCTCGGTTCTTACAACCGAGGATATTGAAACAACTGAATTGGCGGTGGAAGATGTAATTACTGTTGAAAAATATCCTACCAACGCCAAATCAGGTGTACAAGAAGAAAAACCAGAAAGTTTTTCTCAGTTTGCACTCAAGCCCACAAAGAAGGTGCCGAAGGTACAAGAAAAGGAGGCTGTCGAGATAGTTCAGCTCAAGCCGATCAGAAAAGCCTCTAACCCAGATGGAACTGTCCCAGAAACCGATGTTCCCAAACCGGTCCTGGATAAAACAGATGAAAAACTTACTAACGAAACACAAACCAAGGTGTCTAAACAGCAAAATTCAAGAGGGGCTACCAATGTTCCTGGCCCTGCCACAGAAGCGGATGTCGCTGCAGAAGTGTCACAGCTACCAATTTCAACTGACACAAAGCCTGACGGATTATCCAATAGCAAAATACCAGCTCCTGATGATACAAAAGGATCGAACGAGAAGAGACTCTCCGTCAGGCAGCAGAAGAAGCAAGACTTGACACCGATGACTGATTTAGCTGAAAATGAAGGCAAATGTGGAGCTGTGTCAAAGGTTGTACAGATGCAAGAATCGAGCGCAACTGTGTCGGATGAGATTGGCACAAGCAATGCCAAACTCGGGCGTAGCATGGGTGAATCAAAACCAGCAGAAAAACAAGATGAAAGCAAGGCACCTTATGATGTAAAGCTCATGCCGGTAGAAAAACAGAAAGCTAAATTGGTCTTGAAAAAGCAAACAAAAGTTGCTGATGGTGAAACGATTGAATATGTGCCTTTAGAAGTACCCGAGTTTGAAGATGTAGGGAGGCCCGAGTTAGAATATTATGAGCAAATTAATTGGGAAAAGAAAACTGAGAAAGGAAGGAATGACAAAACCAACTTGGATACCCAGAAACCGGAGAAAGCTGAAAGTAAGCCGTCCGAAGTTTCGAATACAGAGATAGAAGGTAGTGAAATCGTTCTGAGGAAAGGACAGCTTCGAATGGATCAGTCTCTAGAACAGGATGGTATTAAGCTGCCTCCAATTCCAAAAGCGAATGCTGAAGCAGCTCAAGGTTTTGACGAAACGAGTTTGAAGGCTAAACCTGTCGATAAACGAATACCGCCCTCTACCAAAAAAGACGGAAGAAAGGCCAGTACGCTAGGTTTCCCTGAGGGTACGCGAGCCACTGATTCTCAACTAGTAAAAACGGAGGCTCCTGAAAACTTCACTGATGACAGACCAGATAAGCCCAAAGCACAAATCAACACAGCCCCAGGTAGGAGAAAACATCCCAGCGATGCTACCAAGATGGACCAACAAGGTCGGCCGCAAATAAAGCTGGGAAAAGGACACGTTCCAGAGCAGCAAGAAGGCCTAGAGACAGTCAAGCTAAAACCGGGTAAGAAGAATCAACCTGTGGAAGAACAGGTCGAAGAGATGAAACTCAAGAAAGGCGAACCCAGTGACAAGGAAGCTCCTGAAGACCACAATGTCAATCTGAGAGGTGTTAAGAAACCTGGCGCTAAAGAGGAGAAGCAAGCTCCCAAAACGAAATCGTCGAAGCCAGTGAAACCTGGTGATCTTCCAGATATCGATTCTGACAGACCAGAGCTCGAGAAATACGAGAAACCTGAATGGACCAAGGAGAAAAAAGGACGCGATGTTTCGAAAGAAGTCACGCAACCAGAGGATAGAGTGGTGGCATTACCCGAGCAAGGTTCAGGGACAAGGCCAAGGCCCGAGGATAAGAAGCCTGACGACGAGGAAAGCAAGATTCCTCTCGGCAAAGGAAAAATCCCACAAACTGTTCCGGAAGAGGAAAAAGTAGTTTTAAAACCCCACAAGAAGCCAGGAGACAAGCCAGGTGAAACTGTGCCTGGTAATAAGGGTATTCGCCCTCCGACATTTGATGCAACCGTAGGAGAGGTTGAACTTGAAGCCGCTGAAAAAGGCCCTACTAGACCGAAGACAAAGAAAAAGTCTGTTAAAGAAAAGGTTCAGCTTGATGGATATTCCATCGAAGAAAGCTCGCCCAAAGGACCTGAAAATAACGCATACAAAGCCGCGGAAACCCCCGACCAGTCGTCTGATGCTCTGTATCGGCAAGGCATGAACGTCATTCCAGGAGCTGAAAAAGAAAAATCAGAGAAATTAAGCACAGATGTTACCAGCTCCGGCCACGAGGATAAGTATTTGATTGCGGCTGATGGGGATGTGCTTAGTGAAGAAGAGATTGTAGTCAGCTCACCAGAGGGACAAAAGAAAATCAAGAGGAAGCGCAAAGTAGCTATGATGAAAGCTACTACCGAAGACGTTTTCCCTGGAGAAACTGATTTGAAAACATTTCAAGAAATGGGTGGTAAGTTTGGAGTGTCTACAGAAAAGCAGAAAACTGCAATTTTCAAGATTGATGTACTAAAAAAATATTTTCCCGAAAGTTTAACATCCGAAGCTTTAATATTTTCAGACATTTCGATATGTGCCATAGTCCAGGAGGGACTAACTGATGATGGGGCTCCAGATTCTTTATTAAAGGAAAAGAAGAAAGGAGCGATAAAGAAGAAGCGTTCAGACGGCACTGAAGATGATGTGGAAAAAGACATTATTCAGGAAGCCCTTTCTGAATTACCCACACCTGAACTGGACGCTCCGCAGGTTGCAGCTCCGAAGTCTAAATCTCGTTGGGCACCATTAGACGAAACATTGGAGGATATTGGGAGGAAATCATCAGAAAGTTCACCGACGGGCGTTACTTTAAAGCCGGTTCAGCGCACCAAAGATGATGAGCTTACTGAAGCATATCAACCTGCAGGCACTCCGTTCAAAGTATCTCTCAAGCATGTAGACCGAGCAGGACAAGAAAATAAAGGGAAGAAGAGACCGGAAAAAGATGATAAAACCGATTATCAGTTTGAAGAATTCCAGCCGTTAGAACTTCCCAAAGTTACAACTCGAGAAACGCTGCAGTTAGAACAGTTTCAAGAAATCGAATGGGGCGAAAAGCCGGTCCCTTCAGAAAAAATACCGCATGCAAAACCTGATGGAATGAAATCGCGTGTACCCAAGAAACTAGCTGTCAAGCAACCAGAAAAAGAACCTACAAACCTTAAGATTGGTAAAGGCGTAGTCCCTCTTCCAGCAGAAACCCAAGAAGAGCAAATCAAGCTGAAACCTATATCTGATCTTGAAAATAAAACTACGGATCTCACTAGCATTCCGTCAGAACTAAAACCTCAAGAGCTTGATACAGAGATAGTAGTTGGTCCGATTAATACCAGCAAGAAAATGAAAAACCTTATCAGACCCAAGTACGAAACTCCTGGAGATAAAGAAGAATCGGAACTGGAATCTCCAGAGAAATTTGAAGAACGGAATCCCGAACATCATAAAGAAGAAGCGCCCGTTCAACCTTCCTGGACTAAGGCACACAATGAATCACAACAAGCAGCACAGCCAAAACCTACAAACATTACGGTTGGCAAAGGATACGTTCCAGAGCAGCAAGAAGGCCTAGAGACAGTCAAGCTAAAACCGGGTAAGAAGAATCAACCTGTGGAAGAACAGGTCGAAGAGATGAAACTCAAGAAAGGCGAACCCAGTGACAAGGAAGCTCCTGAAGACCACAATGTCAATCTGAGAGGTGTTAAGAAACCTGGCGCTAAAGAGGAGAAGCAAGCTCCCAAAACGAAATCGTCGAAGCCAGTGAAACCTGGTGATCTTCCAGATATCGATTCTGACAGACCAGAGCTCGAGAAATACGAGAAACCTGAATGGACCAAGGAGAAAAAAGGACGCGATGTTTCGAAAGAAGTCACGCAACCAGAGGATAGAGTGGTGGCATTACCCGAGCAAGGTTCAGGGACAAGGCCAAGGCCCGAGGATAAGAAGCCTGACGACGAGGAAAGCAAGATTCCTCTCGGCAAAGGAAAAATCCCACAAACTGTTCCGGAAGAGGAAAAAGTAGTTTTAAAACCCCACAAGAAGCCAGGAGACAAGCCAGGTGAAACTGTGCCTGGTAATAAGGGTATTCGCCCTCCGACATTTGATGCAACCGCAGGAGAAGTGGAAACTGAAGCTCCGGTAACAGGTATGAATAAATCGAAAAAGAAGAAGAAGATCGTTGAGACTAGCACTGAAATGCCAAATCAAATATCCGAAGAGTTCATAGGCCGTGAACGTGAAACTGAAGCTGAAAATGAGAGTGCAGCTCCTAAGGGGGATGGAAGCAATCAAGTTCGTCAACCAACGGATCTTAGCCTTGAGAAAGAGAAAATGAGTCCTGTGAATGTAACAACTGACGTGGACCAAGATGTATCAGTGACAGTTGAGTCAGTCGGGGAAGAAAAGAGTGTTTCGGAGGAAAGCTTTGGGAAGCGTATGTGTAAGAAGAAAGGGAAGCTAAAGAAAAACCCTTCGGAGGATGTTCTAGGGGATACTCTCAGCGGTGAAATTCCGGCCATAGATCTTTCTGCAGAACCTCAACTACTAGGAAAAGAGGAAACGTCTATTGATGAATCTCTGCCTTCTGATGTTCCATTACAAGCGTCATTAAAAAAGACAAAGAAGAAACCCAAGGGTGTTAAAGTTCTGGACGATGCATTCAAACGACAGCTAGGCTTGAAACCAACTCCGAGAGAAGTAATAGATATTCAAGTGGAATACAAAACGGAATTAAGAATCGATCAAGAAGAGCGCATCATTTCAGAAGCTGAGATTCAGCCTAAGCAAATAAGTACAAAGGAAATCCAGATAGAAGATACTCCTACTCGAAAGCCACAAAAAAAGACAAAGACAGTTCCTCCAAAATTCACTCAAGCTCTGAAGCCAATTATCGAAAAAATAAACACTGACGTAGCGTTTGAATGTAGGGTAGAGGGGCTTCCTAAACCAGAACTAACATGGCTAAAGAACGAGAAAGAAATAAAGCAAACTGCGAAAATGTTGTTTGTTCGAGAAGATGAAGTCGCGAAGCTTATAATTTTAGATGCTCAACCCGGTGATGACGGTATTTATAGCTGTTGTGCTAAAAATCAAGCTGGGTCGGCTAAAACTACAACAAATTTGATGGTGTTGGGTAATATTAAATTTATAAGTTGCTCCCGTTTAATTACTAACATTTTTGCACAGTAATGTCACAATGTATTCAATAAAGCACTTGAAGTGAATTATTTACCATAGTATTTTGGGATTTTGTAGCTCGTGTGACCGAAGGAGAAGCTCCACATTTCCTCGAACCTTTGAAACCATGCATTATTCAACCGGGAGAACCGGCTAAAATGAAATGCAGGCTAAAAGGAAAACCAGTTCCTACTATTACCTGGTTCCAAGATGAGCAACAGCTTGCTCCCGGTCCAGATTTCAATATGACATATGATCAAGCAACCGGCGTGTCGGAGCTGATCGTGTATCGCGTGGCGAGCCAAGAATCTGTGTATAAGTGTGAAGCTGTCAACGATTTCGGAAAAGCTGTTTCCCGAGCTAATTTGCTAATTGGTGGGTTGTGTTGCGTTAATGGAGTTCTAACTTTTTTGATTTCCTTAGCATAGGAAACTCAATAACGAAACGCAGTCTTACTAATTATTCTTAAATTACAGAACGCTTGATCGAAGGACCACGAATAGTAGAGCCTTTGCCAGCTTTAGTAGCTGATATTGGTGAGCCAATAGAAATATCCGTGGATTTCACAGGCATACCTTCACCAATTGCTGAATGGTATTACAACGGGAAGCCGTTGAAACCTCGAGATGGAGCTGATATTGTAGTCCAAGAATTCAGGACTTCTTTAGTCATAGAAGCCGCGAGCAAGAAAGATTCTGGGAAGTATGAAGTTCGAGTCACAAACGTAGGTGGCGAAGCTAGGTCTTCTGGATCACTTCGGGTGGTCGGTAAGTGTTCAAAACATAGCATTCAAAACTGATTGTGCGGTTCAGATGACTCTATCTTATTTAAAAATTATAGAAGCGAAGCATAAAATTGCAGAAGCCCACCCACCAAAGTTCTTAAAGCCATTGCAAGCTCAAGAAATAGTTGAAAACGGAGTCTGTCTCACCGAAGTTGTAGTTAATTCCTATCCAGAAGCGTCATTTACGTGGCTGCTTGATGGACAGCCCGCGGAAGTAAGGCATAGTCATATCATGATACTACTTGCGTATCAGTGTCTTGCTTGCATTTTATTTATAGTTTCATAATAATGTATTGACGCATGTGTTCTTCATGTTTTGCAGGCGATTCCGACAGTACAAATTAATTCCAGCTCAAACCGATCCACAATTCTTATTCCATGTGTTGTTAATTCGGGCGAATTAACTGTAAGAGCCGAAAACGTGGTCGGTTCCGTAACAAGTACAGCGAGTTTCCAGGTTGTTCCGGAAGCTTTTACAGAAGAGCTTGTAGCTCCAGTTTTTATCCGAGCCCTTGCATCAATTTCTCTTATGGACGGGGAAGAAGCTAAACTTGTTTGCCATGTAAGTACCATTCCAAAGTTATATTGAAATTTACGTATGTGAAGAAAGACTTAAGAAGCTTAATTCTGCGTTTGATGATGACGAAAACTACGAATAACTTTTGGTATAGGTGAATGCCAAGCCCACACCATTAGTATCTTGGCAGCACAATGGTGAACTGATCCAGAATCGCGATGTTAAAGTTTCACAGTCTGAGAACGGGGTTTGTGAATTAGTTATAAACGAAGTATTCCCAGAAGACGAAGGTGAATACACCTGCATTGCTCAAAACAAATTAGGAGAGGCTCAGACGACGGCATTTATCCATGTAGAGCGTAAGTGAATTTCGTGCTTTCTCCACATATACACTCTTCAACAGCCTCTTGAATAATAGACAAGCATCTTTCATTGGAAATATGATTTCAGCCTACGAGTACATTCCAGATTCTGAGATTGCTTCCACAACCATTCACTCACTGCAGGAAAGTGAAGAAGATTTGCTTGAGGAATACAGCGATTTAGAGTCAGACACAGCTCCCGAATTCGTCATCCCCTTAGAACAGTTGACCCCAGCCATTGAAGGGGAACCCTTAAGGTATGTTCGCATCCAACCTTTTGTCGCTTGCACATAGACAAATCGTGAACGAGAGACTATATATCCATTCCATTTTAGACTCACGGTCCAGACAAGCGCTCCTGCAAAAATGAAATGGTACAAAGAATCCGTTAACATCATTCCAAATGAAGATTACGATATAGTTAACACTCCAGAGACCTCTGAATTAGTAATTCATCAAGTTAAGCCGGAAACCGCGGGAGAATACGTTTGCGAAGCCGCTAATCGTCACGGTGGCGATGTAACAATAACTCAAGTTTATGCCATGGGTACGTTTAAATAGAAGTGTTAATTTAGAACTCCTTATATTCATGGAATATTTGAAACCCAGAAGGTTATTATTGTTATGAGTGCGAATAGTTATATTGCGCAATTCAGGATCTGAATACGCTTATGAATTGGCGCGTTGACGGGATTTCTCTTCCATGCTTGGAGATTAATTGTTTTTATTCATTTTAACATGATTTAGCTTTCTTCTTTTCTACAGCTCTTCGACGCTTCTTTCAGCAACCAGTTCTCTTATCATCACCTGCTTTACCAATTTTTCTGTTTTCTGACTCTATATGTCTTTTCCGTCTTTCTCCATAAATGTTTTAACTTTCTTCCAACTTAACATGTGAAACTCCTGCAAACTTATAATGTTAGGTGTGCGGCTTCCTTTCATGTTTGCATTGCAAAAACCCTTGTCGTCAGCCTGTTCGTTGTGTTTACTCCATTTTTTTGGTAAAAATAACTAATCGCTGACTGTCTCCATTTTGCAGAACACTTGGAATCCAAAGAACATCGGAAGCCGGACTGGGTGGTAAAACTAGAAGAAGCACAAGAAATTGCACAAGGTGACCACTCTTTTGAAAACGATAGTTTGGACCCTCCGAGTGAAGTGCATTCTGTTAGTAGCAGTAGTAGCAGCAGTGGTCATAACGAGTTCCTATTATTGGAACAGCTTGTTGAATGCGAATTATATGATGACAATGATCTGTTCCGGTCATCCTTGTCTACAATTGACGAGCGGAGCGAGGATTGCTTTTCTAGCAGATCCACACTAAAAGCTATTAGTAGAACAAGTTATGCCAAAAGCACGTCCGAGTCTGATGATGATGATGTTTTTGAATGATTATTAAAAAGATTATAATTCTATGGTTATTGATTGCTTCCCCATTTTCAGTTTACAGTTAACTGTGATTTTGTTTAAGCTTGAATGAATTTGCAAGCCAGTGATAAACCGCTATGTGTTCTTGAATTTAAATATAAGCATGGAAGGTATTTCTGAAGGCTTTAATTGAAAGTTTCTTTCTTTCTTCGATTTTGCTTTAACATTCTGACTTCCCGGACATTAATTACGAATCATCAGTTATTCCCTTTTGTTATCTTGTGATTCATAAGTTTTAAGGCTTCTTCAAATCTCCGAAATATGATAAATCCAGCCTTGATTGAACTTATGAAGTTATATTCCCTAAAATGCGATGCATGAGACCCTGTCATATCCTTATCCAATTATAACAGGTTCTTTGTATCCTGGTATAAATCGCGAGAAAACTGTTTTGCGAATCAAAAACTGAAATTATGACTTAACAGCATGAGTTTCTAAGTATTACTAATTTGAATAAAGCTCTTCCACGTTGAATGTTTCTAAAATAGTTGCTTCTCCTCTCTAAGAGATCCAGTGTGATGTGTAGTAGGTGTTGAAAATCCATTTTTAATTCTTGTATTGTTTCATATTTACGCTATTTACTTAAAGCTACAAAATGTGCTCCCGTTTTCACGAAGCCGTTGGAGGATACCTGCGTTAGTGAAAACGAAAATGTTACTTTAGAAGCCTTCTTCAGTGGAAATCCTAAACCAGGTAACGAGCTTTATTATGTTTTCCAGACGCTATTAGGGCATTATGTAATGAAGCACATCATACATTGTATGAAGAATTTATTAATGCTAAATTAAATTTTGTAGAGGTAACATGGTATTTCAATGACAAAATACTCATAAGGTCAAATAACGTAGAGATTGTGGCAAGAGAAAACAAAAGCTTCGTTCGCATTACTGCGATTCAGCCTAACCAACGGGGGAAATATATTTGCGTACTGAAGAATGAATCAGATACTGTCAAGTCCAAATCTTTAGTACAGGTCCAAGGTATCTTAAGATCCCATGAATACTTTAATCGTTAATGCTTAATCGTTAAACAAGAAATCCATCTAATGTTTGCGTTTCATCCCTAGAAATGACTGCTGTAGAAAGAGTTGCGCAAAAAGCAGTAACAAAAAAGAAGAAATTAAGAGGAGACAAAAGGTGAGGATGGAGATTAATTCGAAGAAGCTCGCATGCCATGGGCGTTTTAATGTTGCTTAGGGGTATAATGACTTTAAAACTGGTTTTTCAGTGCTACTGAAGAATATTCCCTTGCGGAAGATTCAGAAATCCTGACGATTGAAAAGCAACAGGTGGAGAAGTTAACGCAACCGGCGGAGACATCTGTTACGGAAGTAACCGAAGCACCTGCACCTGAAAAGCCAAAGAAGCAGAGTCGATGGAGCAAAACCGTGGAGGACCAACTCAAAGCCACCGAAGAAACTCCAAAAGAGAACCCGACAAATAAAAGTAGGTGGAACCAACATGTGGAAGAAAATACACAGGCTCCAGAAGAGATTTCTGTAATACCGGAAGTAATCGCTGTAGTACCAGAGGAAGAACTCAAGGAGGAGTCAAAGAAGGAAACTAAATGGGAGCAACCAGTTGAGGAACAGATAAGAGCTCCAGAAGAAGTACTCGCTCAACCGGAAGCACCCAAAGAGAAACTCAAGAACAAAAGCAGATGGAACAACAAGCCTAAGGTTCCAGAGGACGGGCTTGTTAAATCAGAAGAAGCATCTGTCATACCCGAAAAGATCAAACAAGTAGAATTACCTCAGGAGAAACCCAAGGAGAAATCTCGCTGGAATGAACCTAGAACTGAAGAAACGAACGTGGAAGAAGAAGCTATTGCGCAACAAGCTCAGAGTACGCCATTCGTCGAGATTACAGAAAAGGTAAATCTATAGAAATAAGTACTACTTGTGAAAAATAAATGCAATGTCTTGCTTGATTGCTTTCTGATATATGTTGCACTAAGAGTGCTTGCATGACTTATATGTTTATTTGAAGGTGGAGACCGATAAGAAGTCACGTCGAGTGTCATTCCAAGAACCCGAAAAGAAAACACGATGGGCTAAGTCAACATCTCCAGAGGAGTTAGTTGAGTCGATTACAGCTGACGAGTTAATGATTGAGCCCTTGAAACAGATCGCAACCGTTGGTTATTACGTCAAGGAAGGAATGCAAATCGAAGAAGTTCTTACGCTTGCTCGGACTCAGCTTTTGGAGTTAAAGACTAGCAGCGTCGATGTAGCTCTGAGAAGAGTTATCGAACGTATGGGTCAAGGAGTTATTCTGCAAAACGTCCAGGAGTCAGTGCAATCCATGAAGAGTTCATCTTTTATCGGAGTTCGTGCCTACACGCATCTGCTCACTAATGAGCGTGTGACTGTGGAATCGGTTATTGCTTTATTCACTGTTGAAGACTTTGTGGTTGAAACATACATAACGACGACAGGGACAGAAATTCTTGAGAAATCCGTGAAGGAGACTAGTAAAGTACGTAAACAAAAGGTTCTTCAAGCAGAAGGTAAGAAAAAGCATCAGGAATTTATTTTTGTTTTGTGCTATCTTGCTTACTATGCAACATGTTAATGATGATGAATTGCTTTGCCGCTGTCTCGTGCCATGTTCTTTGTAATCATATAAATTTCCACGTTCATACACAGACATACCAAAACATGAGCAACAAAGCGACATGTCTCCTACAACTACTACACATACACTCGATGAACACACAGTACATGATCACCATAGCCAAAATCTGGCCGAGTTACCGAAACTACAACGACCGGAGAAACAAACTAAAACGAAACGCAAACCAATACCAGAATATGATACAACTACAAGCATATCCGAGTGCAGGAGCCCAACTGAAGCTGAACAAGGAACACGAAGTACAGAACACGCCGACGCGTCGATTCAAGATACTAGCAATCTCATATTAAGCGACGAAGGGGAGGTAGTTCTAGATGAAACGAGTAAAGCTAAGGTTAAGATAGGCAGGCAGGTTTCAGCTGAAATTCCTCAAGGGCAGGTCATTATCCAAGAAATAGAAGACCGGGATGCTCCTACAGAGAATAGCTTCATTCTAACCGAGAAAGCTATTACAACGCAGCGCACCGCGCAGAGAAAAGCAAGATGGACAGGTAAAAAACCATTAACTCAAGAAATAGAAAAAGCCGTACTAAAGAAAGAGAGCGTTGACGCACAGCAAACAACAAACAGGAGATGGACGTCTGGACAAAAAGCAACAAAAGAATATGACGATGCGGCTAATACTGTAGTAAGCGATAAATCCATCGGAACTGCTTCAACGGATGTGTTACAAGTAAAAATGGAAGAAGAGAAGCAGATTAGGAGAAACGAGTCGCTTGCCACCACCGAGTTCCGATTCCAACCAGAAGAAAAGGATGAATGGAACGGCTCAAGTGAAACTGAGCTCACCGAAGATGAATTAGGCTCAGAAGGTGATGAATATACTCCACGACTGGAATTCGTCCGATCTAGAAATAGAGTAAAGCTGGCCAAAGTCAAAAGTTCACCCCTAGGTGATCAAGGTGTAGATACAAGAGAGGTACAAGAAATACCTCCTAAAATAAAAGACGCCAACCTTCCTGGTATCGAGGTTGAATATACTCTTCAAGAAATACCTACTGAAGCCAAGGAAACCCGGAAAACAAAAAAAGGCACCAAGAAACTACGCCCCGATGGTAATACCGAAGTTGTGACAGAAACAACCGAATTAAGACCTGAAGATGACGTATTTGTGGATTTAACGGTCGAAACCCAACTAGTTACACCACAAGGGGAAGTCATACCTGACACGGTGAAAGTATCCAAGAAAAAAGTAAAGAAACCCAAAGAACAAACCTTTGAAGCTGGTGCCGTCCTGGCTGGCACCGACGTTGAATATACTCTTCAAGAAATACCTGCTGAAGCCAAGGAAACACGGAAAACAAAAAAAGTCACCAAGAAACTACGCCCCGATGGTAATACCGAAGTTGTGACAGAAACAACCGAATTAAGACCTGAAGATGACGTATTTGTGGATTTAACGGTCGAAACCCAAGTAGTTACACCACAAGGCGAAGTAATACCTGACACGGTGAAAATATCCAAGAAAAAAGTAAAGAAACCCAAAGAACAAACCTTTGAAGCTGGTGCCGTCCTGGCTGGCACCGACGTTGAATATACCCTTCAAGAAATACCTGCTAAAGCCAAGGAAACACGGAAAACAAAAAAAGTCACCAAGAAACTACGCCCCGATGGTAATACCGAAGTTGTGACAGAAACAACCGAATTAAGACCTGAAGATGATGTATTTGTGGATTTAACGGTCGAAACCCAACTAGTTACACCACAAGGTGAAGTCATACATGACACGGTGAAAATATCCAAGAAAAAAGTAAAGAAACCCAAAGAACAAACCTTTGAAGCTGGTGCCGTCCTGGCTGACACCGACGTTGAATATACTCTTCAAGAAATACCTGCTGAAGCCAAGGAAACACGGAAAACAAAAAAAGTCACCAAGAAACTACGCCCCGATGGTAATACCGAAGTTGTGACAGAAACAACCGAATTAAAACCTGAAGATGACGTATTTGTGGATTTAACGGTCGAAACCCAAGTAGTTACACCACAAGGCGAAGTCATACCCGACACGGTGAAAATATCCAAGAAAAAAGTAAAGAAACCCAAAGAACAAACCTTTGAAGCTGGTGCCGTCCTGGCTGGCACCGACGTTGAATATACTCTTCAAGAAATACCTACTGAAGCCAAGGAAACCCGGAAAACAAAAAAAGGCACCAAGAAACTACGCCCCGATGGTAATACCGAAGTTGTGACAGAAACAACCGAATTAAGACCTGAAGATGACGTATTTGTGGATTTAACGGTCGAAACCCAACTAGTTACACCACAAGGGGAAGTCATACCTGACACGGTGAAAGTATCCAAGAAAAAAGTAAAGAAACCCAAAGAACAAACCTTTGAAGCTGGTGCCGTCCTGGCTGGCACCGACGTTGAATATACTCTTCAAGAAATACCTGCTGAAGCCAAGGAAACACGGAAAACAAAAAAAGTCACCAAGAAACTACGCCCCGATGGTAATACCGAAGTTGTGACAGAAACAACCGAATTAAGACCTGAAGATGACGTATTTGTGGATTTAACGGTCGAAACCCAAGTAGTTACACCACAAGGCGAAGTCATACCCGACACGGTGAAAATATCCAAAGCCAAGGAAACACGGAAAACAAAAAAAGTCACCAAGAAACTACGCCCCGATGGTAATACCGAAACAACCGAAAGTAAAGGCGAAGTCATACCCGACACGGTGAAAATATCCAAGAAAAAAGTAAAGAAACCCAAAGAACAAACCTTTGAAGCTGGTGCCGTCCTGGCTGGCACCGACGTTGAATATACTCTTCAAGAAATACCTGCTGAAGCCAAGGAAACACGGAAAACAAAAAAAGTCACCAAGAAACTACGCCCCGATGGTAATACCGAAGTTGTGACAGAAACAACCGAATTAAGACCTGAAGATGACGTATTTGTGGATTTAACGGTCGAAACCCAAGTAGTTACACCACAAGGGGAAGTCATACCTGACACGGTGAAAGTATCCAAGAAAAAAGTAAAGAAACCCAAAGAACAAACCTTTGAAGCTGGTGCCGTCCTGGCTGACACCGACGTTGAATATACTCTTCAAGAAATACCTGCTGAAGCCAAGGAAACCCGGAAAACAAAAAAAGTCACCAAGAAACTACGCCCCGATGGTAATACCGAAGTTGTGACAGAAACAACCGAATTAAGACCTGAAGATGACGTATTTGTGGATTTAACGGTCGAAACCCAACTAGTTACACCACAAGGGGAAGTCATACCTGACACGGTGAAAGTATCCAAGAAAAAAGTAAAGAAACCCAAAGAACAAACCTTTGAAGCTGGTGCCGTCCTGGCTGACAGCGACGTTGAATATACTCTTCAAGAAATACCTGCTGAAGCCAAGGAAACACGGAAAACAAAAAAAGTCACCAAGAAACTACGCCCCGATGGTAATACCGAAGTTGTGACAGAAACAACCGAATTAAGACCTGAAGATGACGTATTTGTGGATTTAACGGTCGAAACCCAAGTAGTTACACCACAAGGCGAAGTCATACCCGACACGGTGAAAATATCCAAGAAAAAAGTAAAGAAACCCAAAGAACAAACCTTTGAAGCTGGTGCCGTCCTGGCTGACACCGACGTTGAATATACTCTTCAAGAAATACCTGCTGAAGCCAAGGAAACACGGAAAACAAAAAAAGTCACCAAGAAACTACGCCCCGATGGTAATACCGAAGTTGTGACAGAAACAACCGAATTAAAACCTGAAGATGACGTATTTGTGGATTTAACGGTCGAAACCCAAGTAGTTACACCACAAGGCGAAGTCATACCCGACACGGTGAAAATATCCAAGAAAAAAGTAAAGAAACCCAAAGAACAAACCTTTGAAGCTGGTGCCGTCCTGGCTGGCACCGACGTTGAATATACTCTTCAAGAAATACCTGCTGAAGCCAAGGAAACACGGAAAACAAAAAAAGTCACCAAGAAACTACGCCCCGATGGTAATACCGAAGTTGTGACAGAAACAACCGAATTAAGACCTGAAGATGACGTATTTGTGGATTTAACGGTCGAAACCCAAGTAGTTACACCACAAGGCGAAGTCATACCCGACACGGTGAAAATATCCAAGAAAAAAGTAAAGAAACCCAAAGAACAAACCTTTGAAGCTGGTGCCGTCCTGGCTGGCACCGACGTTGAATATACTCTTCAAGAAATACCTGCTGAAGCCAAGGAAACACGGAAAACAAAAAAAGTCACCAAGAAACTACGCCCCGATGGTAATACCGAAGTTGTGACAGAAACAACCGAATTAAGACCTGAAGATGACGTATTTGTGGATTTAACGGTCGAAACCCAAGTAGTTACACCACAAGGGGAAGTCATACCTGACACGGTGAAAGTATCCAAGAAAAAAGTAAAGAAACCCAAAGAACAAACCTTTGAAGCTGGTGCCGTCCTGGCTGACACCGACGTTGAATATACTCTTCAAGAAATACCTGCTGAAGCCAAGGAAACCCGGAAAACAAAAAAAGTCACCAAGAAACTACGCCCCGATGGTAATACCGAAGTTGTGACAGAAACAACCGAATTAAGACCTGAAGATGACGTATTTGTGGATTTAACGGTCGAAACCCAACTAGTTACACCACAAGGGGAAGTCATACCTGACACGGTGAAAGTATCCAAGAAAAAAGTAAAGAAACCCAAAGAACAAACCTTTGAAGCTGGTGCCGTCCTGGCTGACAGCGACGTTGAATATACTCTTCAAGAAATACCTGCTGAAGCCAAGGAAACACGGAAAACAAAAAAAGTCACCAAGAAACTACGCCCCGATGGTAATACCGAAGTTGTGACAGAAACAACCGAATTAAGACCTGAAGATGACGTATTTGTGGATTTAACGGTCGAAACCCAAGTAGTTACACCACAAGGCGAAGTCATACCCGACACGGTGAAAATATCCAAGAAAAAAGTAAAGAAACCCAAAGAACAAACCTTTGAAGCTGGTGCCGTCCTGGCTGGCACCGACGTTGAATATACCCTTCAAGAAATACCTGCTGAAGCCAAGGAAACACGGAAAATAAAAAAAGTCACCAAGAAACTACGCCCCGATGGTTATACCGAAGATGTGACAGAAACAACCGAATTAAGACCTGAAGATGACGTATTTGTGGATGTAACGGTTGAAACCAAACTAGGAATACCACAAGGTGGCACTAAAGAAATAGTCGTGGAAGGCGGAAAAATCTTCCGGAAAACCCCAAGCGGAAAATCTATATCGGTACCAAAAAAGATAGAAAGAGATGTGCTTGAACGTGGTACAATCCAGGGGCCAACAAAGGTGATGCTAAGACCAGTTGCTGTTGTTATCGATGCGTTACAGGATGTTCCTCAAGACATGGTACCGATTAAAGTTAAGTTGCGGCATCTTGCGAAGCCTACTCGTCACAAGGGACCAAAAGCTCTTCGTCAGCGAATTGATGATGGAAACGTTCTGGTTTTTGAAGAATTTGAACCAATCGAAATCAAGGAATTAGCACCTTATGAAAAACCGGTGCTTGAAGTTTATGAAGGATTTGAATGGGGTGAGAAATGTGAGCTCAAATCGGAAGTTATGGATATTACTGCTCCAAAGAAGCCTCCGAAAAAGGTTACAAGGAAACCAAAAGAGGAGAAAACTGAAACTGTAGGCCATGGGTATACGGTTGGAGAAGGTTCAGTTCCCAATGAAGAAAAAGAAGTTCTTGAAGCTGTCATCCTGAAACCAATATCTAAGGGCTCGGAGGCTCCAAGCTTTGAAGGAGACACATTTAAATTCATACCAACAGCAGTAGAAGGAGAGACAACTGAAGAACAGCGTCAAAATGCCAAAACAGCTCCGAAACTTAGGTTACCCGAGTTTTATTTGCCGGTAGACAAATATTCTATTGACTTGGAAACTATGGAAAGCTTTGAAGGTTATGAAAGAGCCCAGTCTAAAGACGTTTCTCATTTCGATAAAGAAAAGCCGAAGAAATCAAATAAACCGCGTGACAGAGCTGAGAAAACGCCTACAGGAATTAAAATAGTCACAGGAAACGTTCCGGAGGTCGTTCCTACGACAGAATCAGTGAAGAATCTTAAAGCTGGAAAGACACTTATTCCAGAAGAGACTGAAGGAGAGAAAATTAAACTCAGAATCCCGAAACCAACTAAACAGGAGGAGGAAGAAGGGGGAACCAGAAGCCTTGAATCTGTTAAGAAGCCTTTGTTCTCCGAAAAAGATGTAGACAGTCCCAAGAAATTAAAGAAGTGGCAACATTCGGACGAACTCGGTAAAATTGATTCAGAGCGTCCGGAATTGGAGGAGTATGTAAAACTTGAATGGAAAACACCTGAGAAGTTTCTAGAGGATTCTGAAGCAATCGAAATTTTGGGAACTACGCCATCAGAAGCCAAAATCCAGCAAAAGAAAATGAAAGCCAAACTGGAAGAAAAAACTAGAGCAGAAGAAACTCAGGAACTTGTCCTAGGAAAAGGTCAAATGCCCTCACAAGAAACTTCGAAGGAGCAAATAAAACTCAAGCCTCATAAGAAAGGCGAAGATTCCAAAGAAGATGAACCAAATAAGCCATCTGGAATCAGACCTGGGGTATATCCAAACACTGAAGGCAATGTAGAGCTTGAAAATCCAGAATCCGGTAAATCAGAGGTTAAGAAGAAACCCAAAACTTCAAAAACTAAGGTTGATCAAGGTAATATCACAATAACTGAATCCGGCTTAGAGCAGTCTAAGTTGACACTTCAAGAAGATTCCACAGTCACTATTGGCGATGCTGGTGCTTTGCAACGTAAGAAATCTACGGATTTCCTTGGAGCACCCAAGCATAAGTCTAAGAACGAGTATATAGATTTCCTTCCTGGAATTTCTGAGAAGCTTTCAATGCCCTTCGGACATGAAGATCAGGTTCCTAGTAAATATAAAAACAAATCAAAGGGACAAAAGATTGTTGATGAAATCGGTAGCATAACGATAACATTGGAAACCGATTCTCGCGAAATGACACCTGAAGG
The DNA here is from genome assembly GCA_906901655.1 of Sminthurides aquaticus. Taxonomy (NCBI): domain Eukaryota; kingdom Metazoa; phylum Arthropoda; class Collembola; order Symphypleona; family Sminthurididae; genus Sminthurides; species Sminthurides aquaticus. The sequence goes on along the minus strand of CAJQTT010000022.1, from coordinate 111,929 downwards.
TACTCCTACTGGAAAGATAGCCCGAAAGCAAGTGAAAGCAAGGCCCCTAAAAGAAGATGAAACTATCATTTATGTCAACACAGCTATTGGCCCAGACAGTGAACCGTTTGAAGTTGCTGTAGAAACAACTGAGATGCTTATCCTTGATCAAGACGCGGACGAAATCAGAAAAGTCCGAAAGAAGAAGATCACCAAGAGGAAGCCATCAATCTACCTTGAAGTACCTGAAGACAAAGGAGTTTTAATTGAAGAAGTTTTTGAAGAAATGCCTGTTACGGTTATATCCCCTGACGCACACGTAACATACACAGTAGAATCTGATTCGCTAGACATTATACCAGGCGGAAAGCCGAAAAAATCTCGGAAGAAGATTAGGGGTCTGCCGTTAGTTGTAGAACAGCCAGAGACTTATATTACCGAAGAAGAAGGTCCAAATGGTACACCATTTGATATTATCGTAGAGCATATTGACACCTTCGTGCAGGATGAATCCGGTAATGTTAAGACCGTTAGAAAGAAAAAGATTGTTAAGAAGCCCCGCCCGACAGCAGAGGCTCCATTTGACGACAACAATATCACAATTGAGGAGATATTTGAAGAAGTTCCAGAAACTCCTGGACAAGTTTCTATAATTTGCGAAGGAACCGTTCGAGAGTTCACGCCAGAGGGTGAAATGAAATCAAAGCGAATTAAAAAGAAATTGAAGGGAAAGCCTTCTCAAGAAAGTATTCCAGAAGTGTTTACAACCCAAGCATCTCGCCCGGATGGTGCTTTAATTGAAATCAAAGTAGAGGAAAGCGAGATAACGATACAGGAAGATGACCACGCTCCCAGAAAAATTAAAAAGAAGAAGGTCACCCGGAGGATGTCATCCGTAGCTCCGGAAGATGAGGACACGGGTGTGGTTATCGAAGAGGTATTTGAAGAAATACCAACAGTTAATTCCACTCCTAAAGAGCAAATATCAATCACTTTGGAACCTGGTCCCGCCGAATTTTACCCAATAGGAACAGAAAAGGCTGCAAAGCAACAAAGGAAGAACCTCAAAGTTAAACCCGTCCTGGAAGAAACTCCAGAAATCTTCATAACAGAAGCCCTGTCTCCAGATGGGGGGATTGTGGAAATTTTTGTTGAGAAGTCAGTACTGTTTGTTGAAGAAGAAAGTGCTCCGGGCAAGTTAAAGCAGGTGACAAAGAAAAAGATCACGAAACGAAGAAAATCAACTACTGGGTTTCCCCTAAGTGACATATTAAGCGTAGAGGAAATTTATGAAAACGTTCCACATATGTTGACCGTACCCCAGGAACCTGTCACAATTACTCTAGAATCGACAACAACCGAACTAACTCCTGAAGGCACAGAAACTGTCACAAAGAAAAGAAAAATAAAAAGCAAGCCAATCATTCAAGAAAAGCCGGAAATTTTTGTTACGGAAGCTATCGGACCGGATGGAGTCCCTGTAGAAATTATCGTGGAGCAAGTCAAACTCTTTATCGAAGATGAGGAAGAGCAAGGTGGTCTGAAACAAATCAAGAAGAAGAAAATTACGAAAAGACGGAAGTCCAGCGTTGGCAAGGATGATAAGATTGAAGTTGTGGAAGTATTTGAAGAAGTGCCTTCTGTTGATACGAAACCGGACGATAGTATAACCTTTATGCTAGAATCCACTATAACGGAGTTTTCTCCAGACACAAAAGAAATCGTGAAAAAGACAACGAAAAGGAGATTCAAAGGTAGACCCATACTCGAAGAAAAGCCTGAAGTATTCGTCACAGAAGCTGTTGGGCCCAATGGGCACCTTTGTCAAATAATGATCGAGCAGTCACAGCTGCTTCTTGAAGAAGAAAAAGGCAACATCAAGCTTGTGAAGAAGAAAAGGATAACAAAGAGGCGTAAGCCCGGTGATGTGGTTACAACCAAAGCAGAAGATGACTTGATGGTGGAAGAGGTTTACGAAGAAGTTCCACAACTTCCTGCAGTTCCCAAAGAAGTTCAAACAATTACTTTAGAATCATCTGTTACGGAAGTCTCACCTGACGGTAACGAGACTTTATCTAAGAAACTCAAAAAACGGGTCAAGATCAAGCCGTTGTTGGAAGAGAAACCGGACGTATTTGTCACAGAAACCGTTGGTCCTGATGGAATGCCTGTGGAAATTACCGTTGAGCAAACTCAGTTTTTTATTGAAGACGAGGAAGAGAAAGGAAAATTAAAGCAAGTACTCAAAACAAAAACTACAAAGCGTCGAAAACCTCTTCACGGTTCTATCTCAGAAGATAAGGTTGAAATCGAAGAAGTTTTTGAAGAAGTACCAGAAAAACCAAAGCAACCAGAAGAAGCAGTTTCAGTGACTTTAGAATCAACTAACACAGAAGTTTCTCCAGACGGAACTCAAGTTGTAACAAAAAAGATGAAGAAAAAAGTTAAGGGGAAACCTACAGAAGAAAAGCCCGACATCTTCGTCACAGAGATAATAGGCCCTGATGGCACGCCTCTTGAGCTCACAATCGAACAAAGTGAAATAATGATAGAAGACGAGGAAGGCGAAAGAAAAATCAGAAAGAGAAAAATCACCCGGAAGCGTAAATCAAGTATCGGTAAACTGGAAGAAAATGTTAAGGTTGAAATTGAAGAAATATTTGAGGAAATCCCCGAAGAAATTAAACCAGCCAAAGATCAGTTGACAATTGTTACGGAGTCAATCTTTCATGAAATTCAGCCTGACGGCACAGCCAAGACTAAGAAGGTGCAGAAAAAGACGAGGGGTAAATTTGTTGCTGAAAGCTTGCCTGAAATCTTCACCACCACGGTTGAAGGACCTGCAGGTACTCCCATGGACGTTAGAGTGGAAGAAACTGAGATCACTGTTCAAGGAGAGAAAGACGAAATAAGAAAAATCAAGAAAAAGAAAATAATAAAGGGAATGAAACTAAGTCCAGGTTCAATTCCCGACGATACTCTCGTCAGTATTGAGGAAATCTTTGAAGAAGTTCCCGAGGAAAATACAAAACCAGTTGAAGAAATTAATATCACACTGGAATCGAATATCGAGAAAGTAGCTCCGTTTACTCGCAAGTCTAAAACTAAAAAGATTTCAAAACAGACTAGCATCAAACCCGTAGAGGAAATTGAAAGTAAAGTCTTTACGACCGAAGTTGAAGGACCTGGAGGAGAAATCACTGAGATCCGAGTGGAACAAACCGACATGATAGTTGAAGATAGCAGCGAAAACGGAAACCGCAAAGTTGTCCGTAGGAAGAAGATAATAAAGAAAAATAAGCCAAGAGTTAGCGCTCCAGATCAAGAACCAATCATTAAAATTGAAGAAATATTTGAAGAACTTCCCCACATCCTACCATTCCCAATAGAACAACCAAAGGTTGTGGTCCTCTCTCCAGAAAAGAAAGAGACACAAGAGAAAACAAAAATACCAGTTCACGAGAAAGCGGCAGCACCAGAAAACCCAGAGGAAAAGCATGACGAGGTGACTGTTGACATTACGGAATTGCCCAAGAGGCTTAAAAAGAAAGTGCCTAAACCAGAAATAAAAGGAATGGAGACTCCAAAACCAGGGGACGTAGAGGAAATTGTTGAAGAAACTCCTGAAGGGATTCATAAAGTCAAGAAGACCCGCTGGGGCACCTCGATTTCTCTTGCTCGCCCTGTTCCAGAAAAAATGCAACTTACTCACGGAACTATCGAGCAGCCGATTCATGTGAATCTTCGCAAAGCTTCTGTTTCCGACTTGTCTACTGCCCAAGCTCAGCAAACTGAAACCCCACAAGCTCCGTTTGAAATTAAACTCCGTAAGATTGAAAAACCGAAAGAGATGCCAAAACCACAGCGCCTGCGGCCTCGGCGGGATGAAGCACATCAGATTGTCTTTGAAGCTTTCGAGCCCATTGAAATCAAGGAACTTGAACCGTACCAACGACCTGTTCTTGAAGTGTTTGAAGGAATCGATTGGGGTGAGAAGCCTGTACCAGAGACACCCAAACAAGAGCTTGCTCCAGCGAAGAAGGTCCAAAGAAAGCTTAAGAAAAAGGATCAGGAGACAGCACTTGAGGTTTCAGGTCGTCGTTTTACCATAGGAGAAGGATCAGTTCCACAACCAGAGGTAGAGCAATGGGAAATTGTTGAGCTAAAGCCTAAACTGAAGGAGAAAGAAGTTGCAGAAATGTTGGAAGGTAGCTTCGAATTCCTACCGACTTTACTGCCAGAAGAACAAGATGCAGTCAAAGAAAAGGGAAAGAAGAAGGTTACAATATTGAAGAAGCTTAAAGCAGATACGCCGGACAGCAAAGAAGGTTTGGAATTAGAAAGGTTGGAAACATTTGAAGATGAACGGCTTGAAAAAACAGAGTCTAAAGACGAAGAAAAAGAAAGCTGGTCCAAAAGAAGCAGTGTTTCTGAAGACAAGTCCAAGGACAAACCGAAAAAAATTAAAATTGGCAAAGGAAAATCACCCCAAAATGTTCCTGAAGAAGAACAGCATTCACGAAAACTTGAGTTCAAGCCCACACACGATCAACCGGAAGACGAGGAAAACATTTCCCTTCGTAGCTATCCTTCAGTTGCTCGCAAGAAGGATGAAATCCCGCCGCAGAAACTTAAGAAGGTTAAAGAAGGCAAGCTGGAGGGAGAAGTTCCGGTTACTAAACAGAAGCCCAAGAAGAAGGCAAACCCAGACGATATGAAAGAAATTCTATCGGAACGCCCCGAACTTGAAAAATACAAAAAACCAGAATGGCCTTCCGCGGAGAAAGAGACGGGTGTGAAGACAACAGCTGAGTTGACGGGCAAAACTAGAACTGGAGTTGTAGTTTTAGATCAACTTAATAAAGAGCAACCGAAAGGAATGCCGGAAATAGGAGAATCAGATGAATTCCCTCTCGGCAGGGGTAAAATTCCTAATGATAAAGTCAAGGATGAAAATATTTCCCTGAAACCAATTCAGAAGCCTGGCAAACTTGACGAAGACATCCAGCCAAAAGAAAAAGGTATCAAGCCCAAACCCCACGAACCTTCACAGGGTGGTTTTGAACTTGAGAAGCCCGAGGGTCATGTTGACAGGAAGAAGAAGAAAGCTAAGGTCGAGAAAACAGACGCAACTAAAAATGATACAACTGGAGAAACAATTGCACCAGAAGTTAGGTCCAATATAGTCAAAACAATCAAAACACAGCCCACAACGGAAGTTGCTAGCGCCCAGCAACGGCAAGGCACACCACCCGAAAATATTGCTACCGAAACTCTCGAACCGGAGAAGTTTGTCATTGATGCTACAATGCCGGCGTCTGAGCCTCTGACGGTGAAAACAGCAGGGTCGCAAGAAGTTTCCGGTGTACCTGAGGGTGATGCTTTCAAGATGACACCTGAATCAAAAACAAAAAAGAAGAAATACAAAAGGGTCAAACAGAAGGATTCAGAAGAAATTCCAGAAGGAAAACAATCTCCAGACCGTGAAATTATTAAGGATTCCGCTCCTCTTGGTCTCGATGTCAAAACTGCTGCTACACAAAAATATAGTAGTGTAATTAAACCAGAAACGGAAGTTATGCCTAAACACAAATATAAAGCTGGAGCAGCAATGGAATCAGAAGTAATCGTTATTGAAAGACCTTCTGAAGAAATACCTTCGCAAACCAAACTTAAGAAAGCGGAGAAGAAAGAAAAAGACATTCTTAAGTCTGATGACGCTTACAAGCGCCAACTTGGTCTCAAGCCAGTTCCCAGGGAAGTTACAGAAGTCAACGAACAATTTAAGACAGAATTCCAAGTTATCCCAAAGACTATAGAACATTTTGAAACTACAGAATATCTTACTGATTTTGAAAAAGTAGAAGGGAAGTCGTCAGTGCGTATGGACAGTGTAATACCTACTGTAGTTTCACAAGAGGTTAGCCTGGAACAGTCAATTCCGATCCCTACAAACAAACCTACTACAACCCTTCCTAAAGCTACAACAGATGAACTTCAGTCAATGATCGTAGAAACTCCTGCTATCTTCGAATCTGAAAAGAGAATTCAATCAAACAAGAATTCGACCTCAGCTGAAACCAAGCCCAGCATAACAACAGCTCGTCCGGTCGTTAGCGTGGATCTCGTCATGCCAACAGAAATAACTGCAGATTTCATTCCAGTTAAAGCTATAACAGCAGCAACAAAGCCCAAGGTCATCATACCTGTTGGAACGGTCACCTCTTCGGGACTAGAAACTTCTTTGGAAGTAGCTAATCCAATGCCACAAGCAGAAAAACAGGAAACAAGGAAACTGAGTCAGCTAGGTCAACCCAAAGATTCTATAGAAATTATTCCAGCTGAAATAATTATCAATGTTCTACCAGCAGGTCAAGATAAAGCTAAGAAAAGTATCACCAGCGTCGAAGGTATTGATGTGAAGGAAATCTTTAGTTTAGAAGGCACAGGAATGCTGGAAGAGTTTAAATCAGGAGACAAGAAGCAGCCCAAGACTTCGGTGGAGCAGGCAGTGCCTGTAGAAACTCGTCAAATTTTTCTAGATTCAACATCTCCAGGTACAGAAATCCAGCACGAAAAACCAAAGGTAGGGTTTACAGTATCGCAGCAGGTAGCAGATGTAGGAGAACAGGTAAGTTATGAAGAGTTAGGTGCGGAGATAACTAATATTCCAGGAGACAGTAGGAAAGCTCATCTTAATATTTCTGTAACGGGAATCAGGCCAGATATGCAAGAGAGTAGTATTAGCGAGAGTGTAGGAAGTTTCAATACACCAGAAGTGGATCAACGGAAGGCGTCAGAACAAATCGTCGACACAGAAGTGAAAGTCACAACAGTTAACATACCTGTTGTCTTGGAGAACGAGACAGCATTTGAGAATGTCACACCTCTTCAATTGCCTAAGTCCACTTTTGAACTCAACACCAGCATAGAGTCGACTGAAATAAATCCCTTGGATTTTCCAGGAGAAGTAGCTCCCATCAAAAAGAAGAAGAAGTCAAAAGCAGAGAAAAAAGTTGAACCTCATGAGACGTATGTGACAGAGGTGGAAGAAGTGGTTGACAAAGAAGGAGACCTCAATGAACGCGGTCCATTAATGAACGTGGCCTGCGTCGTCTTGGACGAACGAGTAGAAGAAGATGAGGAAGGAAAACGCGTCACTAGCACAGTTGAAGACGCTCGTGGACTTCACCTTGTACAAGAGATTACGTTCAAGCGACCCAATGTATCCATTGAGGAAGTTGAAGGTTTAAATTAAGATTTTCAGAGCTCTTTGCAGTCTATAATCTTCAGTCTGGATAGATCTTAAGTTTCAGAGTTACTATGTTCTGTTTCCAGAATGGGACATACATGAGCTAATTGAATTTTTAAATGTATTTCAGACGAGAAGAATGAAGATTTCACAACTGACGACGTAAAACCAGTCCTACCCACCGTAGGCATTACACCGCATCATGGTCTCCAAATAGTTGAGGAGAAACCTACAGCACAAACAGGTGATTTGGGTGCACTCAAGAGCAACGTGGGAGTGAAAGCAAATGAGCAGATCACTCCCTTCGAGTCCATCAATGTCCAGTTAGGTCAAATCCAGGAATCTGCCGGAGAATTTGCAGAGAAGTTCACGCCAGATGCTTCCAACGCTAACCTTGGATTAGCACGTGCACACGAGCAAGTACAAATCTCTGAAGTGGAATCAGATGTCGGCCTTGGAGAAGTTACGCTAGTGGAACCAAAGAGCTTCAAATCCAAGGTTACTTTAACAGAACAAACGAGTGTGATCGTCGAAAGCGCTTCCGTAGAAACCAAGGAGACAGAATTCAAGCCTGGGGAATTTGGAAAACAGCAAGCCAAACTGGTACCGGATACTGCTCTTTCGGTACAAGAAACACTTGTCCAGGAATCTGAGACCAAGCTCAAAGATCTAGAGCTGCCAGCAGGGACAAAACCTGAATCAAGTTTCGTACCAAACATACCGCTCAACGTTTCCAGCATTATGTTAGATGATCGTGCCACTGGATTTGAGAGTGGTTTCAAACCCAAGACTGAGAAAGCAGAGAAAGGATTTGTGCACAACGAGGGCATGTCCGTCAGTGACATTGTACCTGATGACCGGGAAGGTAGCTTTGTTAGAGAGACGATTACTACAGCTCAAGGATCAACAATCTTCGGAGAAGTCAAAGGTGTCAACGTTAGTCAAGTAACACCGGGCGATTTTCCGGCCGAGTATATTCCAGGAAAGACTGGAACTGCAACCGCAAGAGTTGGAATCGACGAAATGAGCACCATTGGAATTCAAGGGGTAATCACATTAGAAGGAATCACGGACAGAAAGCAAGAGAAACGCATCGAAGACAAGGCAGAACTTGGAACGGTGCCGTTGACCAGCGTTAACATTAAACAGCAAGAAGTTCAAGAAGACATTCGCACTTTCGAAGGTGAGTTCAAACCCAAGCAGGCTCAAGGTCAGACAGGGTTTACTCCTATAGAGTCCTATGATGTTGGGCAGCAAGATATTTTTTATTCTACTCAATTCTTTGAGCAAGCTAAACCCTTTAGCATTGCCATTGCTCCTGGAATCATCCCAGCCAATGAAGCACCCAGCTCATCCATCGTCTTAGCAACAGAGAAAGAGGGCAAAACAGAGGACCTCGTCATGCCAGCTCCTGCTTTTGGCAGACCTGCAGAAAATCTCGCAACAAGCTTCCAATCCCAAGAAACTGTTGGTTACGAAATGGAGGGACGTGTGTCTCCGTTGAAGCTGGAAGAAAATAAGACCAAGGTAAGCGCTGAAGAATCCATTGCGCTTAGCGTCGAAATTCCTCAAAATTATTCAATAGAATCCGGACTCGACGTCGCTAAACCCGGGACTGATAACGGAACCGAAGGTATTTCCCACACTTTTAGAAGACCTAAGGTGGACGAAGCCATTGTTTATGAAGGGGCTGAACAGTTCCAAGGAAAAGCCGCTGCTAAACCAGAGACTGCTTCTAGTACAGTGAAACCATTCGAAAGTGTTGCTGTAACCCAACCAGACAGATTCGGAACCACGAAAGATTTCACTGGTCCCCAAGGAGATACCGCGAAATCTTTACTTCTGCTGCAGGAAACTTCACAAGTTACGGAAACCACTGGTGAATACCGAACCAACTGGTTTTCTCCGGAGAAATATATTCCTGAGAAAGCTGGAGCGACTCAGCTGGAAAACATTGGCGTAGAAGTTGACGAAAGTAGGGTTTACGGAACTTTGAAAGAGTTTTCTGGAGCACTCAAAGATACCGCAAAAGAAGCATTTACTCTTGGACAAACAGTGGAGATACAAGAAACAGCTGTCCTGGACGCATCAACTAAGTTCGATGTTACCCCTAAGGTTGGTGCTAAGGGCAAGGAGACCTTGATTATGACACAAGGCGTCTCCATTCAAAAACCAGATACTCAAAGTCCTACGAAAGAAATAGAAGAACCATTCCAATCCTTGGCTACAATGGATCTTAATCTTGGCCAAGAGTTAGGTATAAAAACTGTGACGAAATTAGAAACTGTTACTGAATTCCAGGATAAGGCACCTCTCGTCAAGGTCCAAGTCCGCTTGGACACTACCGAAGGTCTTAAGGTGGGCCAAGCTAATGTACAAGAAATGCCTGGAGCTGTACACGAGACTCTACATGGACAAGGAGAGTCAAAGGTAGAGCCGACAGAACAGGTCACAGTCCAGGATACCCCAGTTTACGAAAGCGAAGAAAGTATTCCTGATGTTGAAAGACGGGAAGGAGGTAAGCCTGTGTTCACTCCCACAGAGGCTGTTACCTCCAGACAGGTCGTGACGGAGGAAGCCCTTGGGTCAGTATCTCCACGGGTGGACTCTGTTCAAGGTAATGCAGTCATTGGCCCCACTGAAGGGGTTGTAGTTAGCGCACCAACGATTTCTGGAACCGTGACCGGCATTGACACCGTGCCTACGGACAGAGTCACTCCTATTTCCGTGCCGAAAGAGTCGGCTGTCGTAGTACCCGAGGAATTGGCCCCTGATGTAGTGGTTGAAGTAGCTAAAAAGCCTAAAAAAGGCAAGTGTGTTGTGCTTGAACAGAGTGGTGTGAACGTAGAACAGGTATTAGTGACGGGTGAAACTGAAGATTTGAGCATAAAAGATAGGAGGGTTAGTGCAGAAACTAAACACACCCCAGATGCTAATACCGCCACAGTAAAAAAACGGCAAATATTGGGCTTACCAAACGTAGAACAGCTAGTAGATGAAGATATCGGAAATATTAAAGTAGAAATTACACCTGCAACAGCTCAAGAAATCGAAGAATCTCCTGTCACTGTGAAGCAAAAGAAAACGATCAGAGGCAAAGAGAAAGTTGCCGAAGACAAGATTCTAGAAGAGAAGACTGAACCGTTCGAGACCAAAGTACCAGATGCAACCGCAAAGGAAACAGAGATCACAGAAGAAAAAGCTGTCGTTACCAGGGAAACTCCGATGGCACGCGCAAAAGAACAGGAGGAAGACAGGGAGGAAAGGTTTGGAGAGTTCGACATAGACCAAAAAAAGCCTGCAGTTGCAACTGAAGAGGAAATCCCATTCAAGAAAGCTAAAACTACAAAGAAGACTGTAATGGGTACAGCTAAGACAGCAGTGGAGAAGCCAGAGGACACTATCGAAGAACTGCCAACCAAGGATCTCAATGTGACCGCCAGAGAAACACTTATTCCTGAACAAAAGGTGGAAATCATTCAAAAAACTGCAATGGCTTTAGCTAAACCTAAAGAAGAGACACAAGCGGAAGGAATAATGTCCGAGCTTTTCGTTTCCTCAGAAACTGAAGCACATGCAGTTGAGACAGAAATATCCGTACAGAAGGCCTCGGCAACAAAAAAGAAGCTTATTGCTCTGGCTAAGCCTGATGAAGAGAAGCCTTTAGAGGAGAAAGTAACGGACTTTGACGTCAAAACTGAATTGGCTCAGGCTCAAGAGAAAGAACTTCCGGAGGAGGTAGTAAGCGTATCGAAGCCTAAACCAATGGCGATGGCTAAAAATAATCAAGACAAGGTTCTTGAGGAAGCTGCCAAACCTTTGCAGATAACTACAGAAGAGACTGCTTTCGCAGATGAAAAGGAAGTCACCTTAACGAAGACAAAGACTGAGAAAAAGAAAGTCAGAGGAAAAGGCAAAGAAGACGTGGACACCGTTCGGGAAGGCAAAGTTAGTGAACTTCCCCAACAGAAAGTGCCTGAAACGCAAGCAAAGGAAGTTGATGAGCGCATTGAGACTGTTCAAATCTCATCTGAAGTTCCCTTGGCTAAAGAGAAGCCCCAGGTTGAGAAAATACCTGATGAGGATACTCATGAACTACCCACTGACATCCCACAGCTCGCTCAGGCTATTGAAAAAGAAGTTCCTTCGGAAAAGGTTGTCTCCAAAAAGAAGAAGGTACGAGCCTTAGCCAAAGAAGAGACGAATGAAATTCCAGAGGAGACCCTAAAAGAAGTTAAACAAGAGTCTGTTGACGAAGTGGTGGCCAAGTCCACTGAAATACCGTTGGAGAAAGTTGCTGTTAGTAAAAAGAATCTTTTGGGAAAACCAAAGTCCGAAGAGGATGACGTTCCTGAAGAAAGTGTTGGCGAGCTTCTAACGTGTAAAACAGAAGAGGCTCTTGCAAACGAAGTTGAGATACTGGAAGAGAAAGCTCTACCGAAAAAGAAAAAGACACGAGGCAAGGAAAAAATTGCTACAGAACAAGTGACGGATGAACTTACAGTAGAACTTCCAGAGGAAATGGTGGAGGCAGTGAAAGCAACTCTTCAGGACATACCGGAAGAGAAAATTGTTATAAAAAAGAAGAAGACCCATGGTAAACCAAAGCCAGAAGAGGTCGTCATGGCTTCCCAAACTACTGAAGAGATCTCAGAGATGAAGCCTGAATCTGCGGTAGCCACAGAAGCAGAGGAACCTGCCGAGAAAGTTGTAACTAAAAAGAAAAAGACTCGTGGTGAACCAAAGCCAGAAGAGGTCGTCATGGCTTCCCAAACTACTGAAGAGATCTCAGAGATGAAGCCTGAATCTGCGGTAGCCACAGAAGCAGAGGAACCTGCCGAGAAAGTTGTAACTAAAAAGAAAAAGACTCGTGGTGAACCAAAGCCAGAAGAGGTCGTCATGGCTTCCCAAACTACTGAAGAGATCTCAGAGGTGAAGCATGAATCTGCGGTAGCCACAGAAGCAGAGGAACCTGTCGAGAAAGTTGTAACTAAAAAGAAAAAGACTCGTGGTGAACCGAAGCCGGAAGAGGCCGTTGTGGCTCCCGAAACGACTGAAGAGATTTCAGAGGTTAAGCCTGAATCTGCGGCAGCCACAGAAGCAGAAGTCCCAGTAGAGAAGCTTACAACCAAAAAGAAGAAGACTCGTGGTGAACCAAAGTCGGAAGAAACTGTTCTATCACCAGAATCAACAGAGGAATTAGCGACGGAGAAACCTGAACCTGCATCAGCTACAAAGTCTGAAGTAAATACAGAAAGTGTATCTGTTACGAAGAAAAAATCCTGGGGAAAGGCCAAGGAAGCGGCTGAAGAAGTAACAGTAGAGGCAGTCGATGCTATCCCCGAAGATAAATCTGTTTCAGTTGTAGCTGCCGAGTCTAAGGATGAGATACCAAAGGTCAATGTTTCAAAGGAGTCCGGTCAGGGTAAACCTACTGAAGTTGAAGAATCTATTTCCGAGGAAATCGTTGAAGATATTCTCGAACTCAAGCCTGTATCCGTTAAGGCTGAAGGGAAGGATATTCCTAAACCAGAAGTTAAAGTTGAGAAGACGAGAGCTTCCGGGAAGGAGAAAGTCACAACCAGCATGGAAGAGACCTCTTCTGAGTTTGCCGTTGCAAAGATACCAGAAGAGAAAGTACATGCTAAGCATGTGAAGGACGAAACTGAAACAGTTAGTGTTAAGAAGAAGAAGACCAGAGGTAAACCTAAGGACGAAGAAGAGGCTAGGCCTGAAGAAGTCACTACAGAAATTAGCATAAGAAAACCAGAAGCGGAACAGGCTGAAACAGTTAAAGTTCCAGTTGAAAGCATGACGATTTCCAAAACAATTACACGCGGAGAAGGCAAGCAAGCTGAAGAATCGGTGTCGGAAGAAATCTCAGAGAATAATTCTTTGAAGAAGGTCGAATCATTCCTAGCTAAACAAACTGATATTCCAGTTGAAGAGGTGAAAATAACAAAACAAAGGCCCCAAGGCTCAGGAAAGGAGACAATTTTCGTTACGCAAGAAGAAAGTTCAGCTGCATTCACTGTTACCCAGAAACAAGAGGAGCAAGCGAAACAATTAGAAATCCCTGAAGCCAAGGTAACTGTAACAAAGAAAAAACCCAAGGGTAAGGGTAAAGAACAAGTTGAGGATGTCACAGAAGAAGTATCAGCATACATTACGGTTGAAAAAATGCCCGAGGCTGTTGCCACAAGCGGTGAAGAACCTATTGACATCTTAACAATTACAAAACCAGTCACCATCGGGGCTTCTAAAGAAAGCGTGGATAGACTTCTCACCAGGGAAACCGACCAGCTTGCGGAAAATAAAGTAGCTATTGCTGTTGCTGAAGAAAATAACGATGAAATTCCAATTGTTGATAAGAAGAAAAACACGGTACGTGGGCAACCCAAAGTTGAGGAAGTGAATGTTCCGGAAGATAAGGTCAGGGACCTTATAATAGAAAAGCCTCAATTGGAAGAAGCTAAACCCGAAGAACCTAAGGAAGTCAGAATTACTGCTGCAAGACCTAAAGTGGTCCCCGTCATTGAAGAACCTATAGAGGAACCGGAAGTTAAAATCAAGAAGCCAAAGAAGAAACAGGAACCCGATGCGAAGGTGCAGGTAGAGAAGCCAAAGAAACTCGAAGAGGAACATGCTACAGCAGAAGCTGTTCTTAACGCTCCCAAGACTAAGCAAGAAGAGGAAGTCGAATCTCAAACCGTTAAACTGAAGAAACAACCTAAAGAAGAAGTCACTCAGATTGTTAGTGAAGAGACGGTTATTAAAATAAAAAAGAAGAAGTCAAAGGTAGAAGATTCAGCAGAAGGTGAAGCAATTACCGTCCTGAAGAAACCTGTAGAGCAGACTCCTCAGGAGGTTGTGGAACAGATAACAGCAACCGCAACAAAGAAACCTGTTGTCACGGAAGACATTGCAGAAGAAGTTACAATTGTTAAGAAAGCTACAGAGGCAGGTCCAGTAGAAGAAGTAGCTGAAGTGATTACGCTTAAGAAAAAGAAAATAGCGCCTGTTGTCGCAGGTGTTGTTGCAGAAGAGGTTACTATCGTTAAGAAAGCTCCAGAGGCAGGTCTAGTTGCAGAAGTGACGGAAGAAATTACTATGAAAAATAGGAAACCTAAGAAGGAGCCTGAACCGGAAACCGTTGAAGAGAAAGTCATTCTGGATTCAAAGCCACAACCGGAGGGCCCCGTGAAAGAAGTTTCTGCAGCGGTTGTTATAAAAAATAAAACCTCTGAAGAAAAGCCTGTAAACGCTATAGAAGCTGTGACCATTGTTAAAAAGCAGCTGGAAGTTCCAACAAAAGAGGTTGCAGAGGAAGTTACTGTCAAGAAGAAGAAGCCAAAACCGAAGGTTTCAGAAGAGGCAGCTGACCAAGTTACTATTACGCAGAGAAAACAGGAAGAAGCTATCACGAAGGATACAATCGAACAAATAACTTTAGAAAAGAAAGCTCCTGAACAGCAACCCACTGAAGAGGTGAGTGAGGCAGTTAACATTATAAAGAAGAAGTCCACAGAAGCCCCAGCACAAGAAGTTTCTCAAGAAATTACCATAAAAAAGAAGAAACCAGTTCAGACAGAAGATGTGGTTGAGGAAGTTACGATAAGAAAAAAGAAACAGGAAAAAGAAGACACGGAAGATGTAGCTGCTGAGATAACGCTTAAAAAACAGGCACCTGAACATAAACTTACAGAGGATGTGAGTGAAGAGGTGACAATAGTAAATAGACGGCCAGAATCAGTGCCTACTGAAGATGTAACTGAACAAATTACGATTAAGAAGAAAAAATCCAAGGTACAACATACACAGGATGTAAGCGAAGCTATTACGATCGTTAAACCGAGACTAGCAGAGGATAGCCCGGAAGATGTAAGCGAAAACGTTATAATTGCTAAGAAGAAGCCGGAGCGTGTATATTCGGAGGATATTTCGGACGCAGTTACCATCATTAAGCAGGTGGAAAAGGTCATTCCGGAAGATGTAACTGCTGAAGAGCTAACAATAAAGAAGAAGAAGAAGAAGGTAATGAAAACTGAAGAGTCTACTGCAGATCAACTCACGGTTATTATTGAGCCTCAGGGAAAGCCAGAGGTTACTATCGAGGAGGTTACCGAAGAGGAGGAACAACGGCCAGAAGAAGCAACAGTGAGCAAGAAACAATCCGAAGACATCCCTTCTGAAGAAATAATAGTCAAGAAGAAGAAAACGAAGCCTTTGCAAGAGGAAGAGCCGGCGGAGAAAGTTACACTGGGCAGAAAGAAGTCAAATGATGCACCTGCTGAGGAAATCACTATTAAGAAGAAGTCAGCGAAAGTGGCAGCAGCGGTGTCTGAAGACGTTAGCCAGGCTTTCACCATCAAACGCAGGGATTCGAAGCCGAAACCAGTAATTGTCGATGAACCTGAAGAGGAGTTTACTTTGAAGAAAGAGCCTCGGGAACCGCAGAGTTATGGGGAAGAATTTGTCTCAGAGCAGGTGACGCTGAAACCAAAGAGACCGTACATTAAGGAAGACCTGGAACAGGAGACGGTAACGCTCAAGCAGATGGACCAAGTCTCAGAAGAAATCGAAGGAGACTACAAGGTTAAGCTGAAAAATAAAACATCCATTCCTTACACAGTCCAGGACGAGGAAGCCAGTCTTGGAGTCGTTATCCAGCCAAAGGATGATGATGAATTCGTGACGATTGAGGAAGAGGAAACAGATAGCGTTAGTATACCAATTCGGAAGAAGCGTATGCCTCAGCCAAGCATATTTATTTCTGAAGAGGAGGAAGATGAAGAGGTCAGGCTTGGAATTCGACGTACTCCTCAATACGAGGAAATGGATGAGAGTGCAGCGATTTACATTAAACCCAAATCACCTGCTCCTCAATTTGACGAGGAATCGGCAAGTCTAAGTGTTGTCGTTGAAAAGATTGATAAAGGTTTGTTTACCCTTTTTCCTTACCTTGTAAATACATATTTGCTACTATATAAAACGACCTACAGATCAGTACGTATTTCAACCTCGTTTTACATTGTTTTGTCTCTCTGTATATATTTGTGCCATCGTGCCGTTATCAGATTTGACTGGCCAGGCTATGTTTGCTGCAGCAACATACGTAGCAGAAAACAAAGAATCCATGAATTTGGTTGAGGGTGAAAAGGTTTATGTAGTTGGTGAGTAGTCTTTCCCTCTTTTTTTCATCTATCTCTGTCTCTATTAAAAATCAAATCACAACTTCCGTTTGAGGATTTAATACACGCAGTTTAAACATAACATAAAATTCTAGAAGCAACAAGCTCCGATTGGTGGTTGGTCAGAAAACATCTAACCAATGAAACCGGGTGGGTCCCATCAACCTACCTAATGACACCCGAGGAATACGGCGAGTTTTTCACTAAGAAACTTGAAGACCGTATCGACAAACTGCCTACTTTCGAAGGTAAGAAGAGCGTTCGTCTAAATTTTCATCGGAAGTTATTAGCTAAAAATATTAAAAAATAAAATTGTTTTCAGAACCTAGGCCAGGTGAAAAGAGTTTCGCTCCAAGATTTATTAAGAAACTTGAAACTGTTACCGTAACTGACGGTAGCGAAGTCACCTTCCGTTGTGTTGTTGAGGGATCACCCAGACCAACAATCACCTGGTTTAGGCAGACCCAAATCATTAAGAGTTCTCAGGATTTCGAGGTAACGCGTCACACTTTATGTTAGCTAATAGGGCTTGAAAAACCATTATTTTTTAATTTTGAAGTGACAGCTTTTTTAAATATGGTCATTATTTTCTAGATGTTCTATTCCGAGGACGTTGCCACTTTGGTCATTAAAGAAGTTTTCCCTGAAGACGCAGGACAGTTTACTTGTGTTGCAAAGAACTCTGTCGGGTTTGCAACATGTTCTGCTGATCTCATAGTTGAAGCTCCATTATCAGATCACGGATCTGTAGATAGCACCACTATCTCCAGAATGAGCTTAAGCAGGTAAGCAGGAGAACTAACTCATCTGTACTCAAACCAGATCAGTATTAACCCAATTAGCTGAATGAAACCAGCCGGAAGTCATATTTGCTGTTTGATTCCAGAGAATCTTCCTTGACAGACATTTTAGAAGGTATTCCACCCACATTCAGCCAGAAACCGAAAGGCAAAACAGTAGAGGAGGGGAGTTCTGTGGAATTTGAAGTTCGTTTGGTTGCTGTGCCAGAACCTGATATCAGCTGGTACGTTAACGGACAGCTACTTACGGAGACGGAAAGAATTTCGATTGAATTCATCGCTGACGTGCACATGTACGTATCTGTGATACGTATCAAGAACGTGACCCTCAAGGATGCTGCGGAATTCACAATTCTCGCTAAGAATCGTGAAGCAGAAGCGTCAGCTTCATTCACTTTGAAAGTTACCAAGAAGGTAAATTTGCGGATTATATTTATTTGTAAGATGAATGACGAGATGATGTTACTTTATTTTTCAAGAATGTATCACTTTATTATTCATACTTAATTCTATTTTTTTTTATTTTTTGATACCAAACCCCCTGAGCTTTCGCTATGGGGCGTATCGCGTGCTGCGATTTATTGATTCAGAATTAAAATTAATGTACAGTAAATACATACTTAATTCTATGCTCAGGGTCATCCTCCACCAGAGGTTATTGAGCCTCTTAAATCTCTGAGGACGAAGCCTGGTGTCGCAATAATGTTCAAGACGGTTATCAAGCGGGCTACAACGGTAACATGGTACCACAATGGTCATGAGATCACAAACAAGAAGATTGTGCGTAAAGAAGGCGATACTCACACATACGAGTTAGTAAAACCGACCCTGAAAGATGACGGTGATTACGTCGCCAGCGCTGAGAACGAATACGGCACAGCAACAACCAGCGCCACCCTCACCGTTGTCGATATTGAACCAGATTTCCTGGAGCGCCTTACGGATCTTGAAATCGCCGAAAATGAGGATGCAATATTCTCCGTTCTGCTCAATTTCGAGGGTGGTCTAGTTCAATGGTTCAAGGACGGTGAGCTCGTGAAAGAGAGCGAGCGCATCAAGCGTGTTAGCGATGGCGCTTGGAGAAAGCTTGTAATCGAAAATGTTTCTGTCCATGATGATGGTGAATACACCTGTTCGTTCGGAGATACTGAGTGCACAGCTGAGCTCAACGTTATCGGTGAGAACAGAGATTTATTAAGCTTGAAGTTGTTTTCACATTCGTAATTGCTGAATCTATTATCTATTCTGGCCCTAATCTTCTTGACAGAATTACCTCCAGAATTTGTTACGCGAATGGATGATGTCGTCGTTCCTGTGCAAGAACGAGCAGTTTTCGAAATCGAGCTCACAAAGGGTGATGCTCTCGTGAGGTGGTACAAGGATGACATTGAATTGCAATTCTCCGAGCATGTACAACTAGCTATCGATGGTAAAAGACAAAGACTCATGATATACAACTCCGAGCCTGCCGATGAAGGAGTCTACCACTGTACGGTCGCAGATGATCGAAGTGAGGCCAGACTCACAGTGGAAGGTTTGCACAGTCACTACTTTACTTTGCATAAAATGAATGCCCGCAGTAATGCGTTGAAAAAATGGATGTAATGTCGATTGGTATCCTTTCCAGAACCTAAGGTCCGCTTCCTCAAAAAGCTTCCGGAATACACCCACGTTGTTAAGGAGACTGATACAACTCTTGTAGTTGAACTCAGTCAGGATGTGGAAGTACAGTGGTTATGGTGGGTAAAATTTTGGAAATCTTCAAAAAAAAGGCAAAAGTGTGTACTGCTATTGTTTAATTCTGTTACTGAAACTAAATTGATTTATTCCTGCAGTAACGGAAAGGTTGTGAAGGCAACTAAAAAGTACAAAATTGAGAAGACTAAAACTATTAGAAAGCTGACAATAAAATCCATAACACTGGACGATCAGAAAGAATTCACTTGCGTTTGTGGCAATATGAAAACGTCAACGAAGATCAAGATCGACGGTAAAGTATCAGAGCTAGCATGAATGATTCCCATAACTGAGAACACCTGATAAATAATTTTACAATATGCCTATTAACAGTTATCGAAACCAGTCCAAAGATCACCCGCATCGAACCAGAGTACAAAGTTATCGTAGGCCAAGATCTCACTATCGAAATCGAATATGAAGGACTCCCAACACCAACTGTTGAGTTGTTCAAAGACTCCAAACTAGTGACGGAAGACAAGAATCAATCTACTGAAGTCGATACGTCGTTTAAATTTAAGATCAAATCCGCTCCTGCAGATGTACACGGTGAATATACAATTAAGGTTAAAAACTCTTGCGGGGACGCTAGCGCAAGTTTCGGAATAGTCGTCATGGGTTAGTCAACGAAGTTTAAATGAAAGACTTGCATATTTTTTCAGAAACATATGTTCTTCAAGAATTTTTGTTTGATTCTCAAACCCTTGCAGAAAACCCATCTCAACCAGGAACGCCAGAAATTCTAGAAGTAAGTGATGACTTTGTGGTACTCTTTTGGAAACCGCCAAGTTCTGACGGAAATTCGAAAGTGTTCAACTATATCCTGGAATTCCACGATAAAGAAGAGTTCCTAACGTACGTCATAACCAGTTTTATTGCCGTTGAAAAGTTCAATAATGATGTCCACTATATTGACTGATTCGCATGTACTGTCTTCCTGTTTTAGGTGGCATGTAGTCAATACTGACTTTTGTATAGAAACTACAACATACCGAGTCACAAACCTGAAATTCAATTCGGAACTAATGTTCAGGGTAACAGCAGAGAATGAAGTTGGAAAGAGTGAAGTTTCTCATAGTAGCCGCTACGTTAAAATTACTGTTCCTAAGGACCCTGAAGTTCCTACTGTCATCGATTGTCTCGAAGATATTTTCGTCGGACTTGGAAGAAGAGTCGAACTCAAGAGTGTTATTCGAGGTGTACCCAAGCCTGAAGTTAAATGGTAAGCCTAGCGTTATAGCTGTTATTAATTCGTTGGACTTGCAATGAATATATATTCTAGGATTTTTTTTATAACTATGTATCCAAAATTTACAGGTTCCGTAATGGTAAGGCATTCAAGGGCGGTCAAACGTACGAGAATAATGTTGCTAAATATGTGATAAACGAGACATCCGAAGCTTCTGGTGGAATTTACCTGTGTAAGGCAACCAACAGTGGCGGCAGTTGCGAAACATCCTGTCTGCTGACTATACAGGGTAAGTGTATGCAGCAATATCTGGATCAATGCGCAATCGTTTAATTCTTTTGATTCGCAAATTTATGTGTTTTATCTTGTTAACTCGATATTCGGTGCTCCTCGAGTAGAAGTTCCTGACATAATCGTCAAAGACCAGGCCATTTTGAACCAAAAGTTATCTTTGAAATCTCAATGGAAATTCGAAGCAGAACTTCGAGGATTCCCGAAACCTAACGTAAAGTTTTACAAAGATGATGAGCTCATTACGGATTATAAAGGAAAAACTGTGATTCATGTTGACGAGAACATCATTAGTATAGCCATCTACTCTTTAGAGGGCGAAGATACTGGCACATATACAATAGTTGCTGAAAACAGCTGTGGTGTTAAGAAAGTATCTCCATATCTTCGTGTGTTCGGTAAGTCTACCCTCTTTTCCCCCGTTTTTTCCTAATTTCTTTCTTCCTATTCTCTATAAGTTGTTGTGCACCTGGAGTAGAACCTGTAAATTACATGGTAGAAAAAATAGTGAAGTTGACCTCTTCCCCACCGAAAGGATAGACGCTGCATAGTTTTAAAACCAGTTGTCATGGACATGAAGATCACTGGTGCATAGTTTAATTTACCTAGCGCGGGACTTTAAAAACAACGTTGCATAGTTAAATTCTTGCATGATCTGGCCATTAGATCAGTGTTGCATAAATTCGAATTTCATTCCGCATCTCTTATGCATAGGAAATATAACTACAGCTAAAACTTGTGAAAGCGGCAAAGATAGAATGTTCTTGAGATGGACTTTGCCGATGCTTACATCTAAGTTTACATTCTTCATTGAATTATATAATACGAAGATTTAATTTAATTTAAAACTAACTTAATTTTAAAATTTTAATGCTAGCCTAGCGTTCTAGAATAGATGTTAGCGCTTGGTATATGCCGTGCACACGTGTCATAACAACACGGTCACTATGTTAGAGCATGCTTCTAATGTGTTGGTGGGGAAGAGGTACCCTGCTTCAGTATATGTTCATCATTCTCATTTTGTATTTTGTCGCATTCATATGGATATAAATGTTGTCGTCTTACTTAAACACTGGCCAGATTTAATGCAAATCTAAGATTCACTTCCAATAGTGGCAAGTATTGCAATAAGCTCTTCCTATGTTCAAAGTTGCTTGAGATGCCCGTCAGCATTAGTGCTGGGAATGAATGTCCATTAGTCGTATCAAAGTAATTTCCATGTCTCTCATGTCTTTGTTGTAAACCGCTTTGTATTCCTTTCATGTCTATAGATGATAGTAGAAGAAGAAGTACGCCGAATGCGCCCCCTGGTAATTATTAGTTTCTTGTATTTGAAAACCGTGATCTCATATTTAGCTTACGGTAGACTAACATGCAACGTGACGCAGTAGTCTCGCAAGATTCATCTAGTTGCTTGTTAATTTTAGGGTTGGTAATCCTAAATTAAGTTGGTTTTGCAGACTTACACCTACAGTCACTCACATATGTAAGTATATAGGAATAAATGGTCTCACTTTTGCTTAACCCTACAAGAGCGGAATCAATACTGATAGAAGTTCCAAAATAGGTAGAACTGTAGAGATTTTTGAGGAGAATCGAAATATTTTCACCTCAGTTGCACAAAATTGAAATGGAAAAATTGGCGAGCAAATAATTGGGAACGAGTTGTACAGAGGGTGATGCCTCCTATTTTTTACGTTTTTTGAGCTACAGTATTGACAGTATAGGCTGAAGAAAAAAGTTAAATTTTGGATGTGTGCTGTAGAAAATTTTATGGGCTTTAACTTCTATGTTTTTACTTTAGCATAATTCGTGCATCTGAGTTATACCGAACAAAAATGTCAAGAGAGGTCAAAATTCAGTTTTCCACAGCTAAAAATCACTATTGTTTGATTATTTTCTAACATACCGAATTTTGTTGCTGTAAAATTGACTGATGTTAAAGAAATCTTAATTACGGAGTTTTTAACGGTTTGCTTGTTTAATTCTGACGTGTGAAACGCATTTTACGGCTGATGAAATATTGGAGTTTTTACCGTTTTGCAACTTTTTTGCATTCTTATTAAGGTAGTTTATGGTATCGCGTCTATCTTAAATTCAAGTCAATTTTATCCAAGCAGCATGTAGTAGCTGTAATTAGTAATTAATTTGCTACAAATGTTGCACAGTAGTTTTCTGAAATGTGCCCGATACTCGAGGATATAGTAACAAACATTGTGTAAAATTTAACATGTAGTTATATGGAGTGGAAACTTTTGTTTTCGACATATCTTATTTTGACTGCTGGTATGGATTCGCTGTTAAGTGACATTTAATTATTGACCAACTCACTTATGTAAAAAGATATGGGCTATCGAATGGTGTACTCATATTGAGTAGTACTGGAACCGTGACAAAGATATAGGGTTTCAAATGAACGTAAAAAATAGGATGCATCACCCTCAGTATACGCGCAGGCCACAAACTTATACGAATATTTTGAATTTTTTAATATTATCCTTTATATAATTTAAATCTAGTCAATTCCAATTAAAGTTAAGCCGAAATCAGTTAGATACAACACTTGTGAGCTCAGAACTGCAAAGGCAGAATCTCTTATTCACAAGGTTTGGTGGGAAGGGCGCGAGCGGGAGTAGCTATAGTTATTTTTCCATTTATTAACATGGGATTTCTTAGTGGGGTTAAAATTAATTGACAAGATGTATTGAATCTATTAGAGATTCACTACTCTGCTACAAACCAACTTTTATGTCTCTAGGTCAAAGGTTAGCGATGCAGCTACACTTAAAGTAAAAATCATAAGTTTTCCTTAACCTGTAGACATTTAATTCTGTAGCGTCGTCAACCTTTAACCTAGGGACATATAAGTTTGTATCAGAGAAGAAGGTCTCGGCTTTCCAATGCTGCAAGCCGCTTGACCCTGCGACGCTTGTGAGCGAAGATTTCGACGAAAAAAGAAATACCCAGTTTCACGAGCGAGCACGCAGCGGAGGAGAGAAGAGAAGCGTACATGCAGGAAAGTGACGTAGTGGAGGAGCGGAGGGAAGTACGACTACTGTAAGGATTCGTGAAACATGCGGCATGTAAATATATATACATAAATTGTACCGTTTGTTTCGCGAATTCTTGCTTTGCTCGTATTTCCTTGCGCTCCTTCGCATACGTCAATATCCTGAACGCCCGCTTCCGCTTCCCTTCTCTCCTCCGATGTGTCAACTGCGTGCTCGCTTTTCAAAAGGAGCATTTGTTTTCAAGACAATATTTTCGCTCAAAAGTGTCACAGCGTCAAGTTGTTTGCGTCGTTGGAAAGCCGAGATCTTCTACTGTGCTACGCACTAACTTTTGCATCTACAGTTCAAAGGTTGAGGATACAGCTGCATTCAAATTAAAAATAGTCAGTTTTCCTCAGCATGTAAACATTTAACACTGTAGCGTCGTTAAACCTTTGATCTGGAGACATTTAATTTAGAGCTTAGTAGTAAAGAAGATTTCGGCTTTCCAACAGTGCGAACAGCTAGACGCAATGAAACTTTTAAGCGAAGATATTGTCGTGAAAACAAATGCTCGTTTTACAGCGAGCACGCAGAAGACACGGCGGAGGAGAGAAGAGAATCGGACGTGCATGAAAGTGACGTAGGGGATTAGCGGAGGGAAATACAGGATAGCAAGGATTCGTGAAACTAACGCGCGGTAGTACATAAGCCTTAAAAATGAGCAACTAAATGAAGATTTCTCTGATATATTACTTCGGAGGGAAGTCCTCTTGCTTTGTGCTATAAAGATGTTGCAAAAATGTGAAGATTTTCGCCATATACTTGATTCTGGTATTTATAAACAAATGCAGATAAACCAGGACCTCCTCAAGCCATCATGATTAAGAAGATTGAACAGTCTAGCGTTACTCTGGAATGGAAACCACCATTAGATGATGGAGGAGCTGAAATCACTAAATATTCCATCGAAAAGAAAGAGCCTGGCAAAGACTCCTGGGTTAAGGTCCGTAAAATGTAGCACTACTACGCGTATGTATAAATGAAACAGTGACATTAAAAATCTTTACAATAACAAGAAGTGAATACTGTGTGTCACAGGTTGCAGACGTTGACGGAGAAATCATTACCTACTGCGTGCAGAAACTTATGGAAGGCGCAGAATACATGTTCAGAGTAACGGCTGAAAATCCTGTTGGCAAGTCTGATGCAACTGAGTCCCAACCTGTGATCATAAGAAGTCAATACGGTAATAACTGCGACAACTAGTTAGCTCAACTTCGAGCTGGATACAAAAGATATGGCAATCATGGTATGAAAAGCACTTAATAATTCTTCAATTAATGATACCTCCTGTAGATAAACCAAGCGCTCCAAGACCACCACTAGAAGCATTGGGAATGACAGACTCATCGCTTACTTTAAAATGGTCCGAACCTGAATCGGACGGTGGCTCTGCAATCATCCACTATGTGGTTGAAAGAAGGGAATTTGGGAAGAAAGCTTGGCAGAAGTGTGGAGAGAGTTCTGAGACTATGCTGGAAATTAGTGCATTGAAGAAGGAAGTTTCATACCATTTCCGCGTGTTCGCTTTCAACGCAGTCGGGGCGAGTCCACCATTTAGTCCAGAGGAACCAATAATAATCGGCAAAAGAATAAGTGAGTTTCTTGAAAATCCTAAATTGCTTTAAGGTAACAAACTGAAAGGGATCTTCGAGAATAGGATGAACGAAATTATTTCTCGTATTTTCTCCGGTTGCAGCTCCACCATCTCAAGTAACGAATTTGACCGTTAGTGATGTAACAAGTAGGAGCGTAACCCTCCAGTGGGGTCCACCACGTAGCTCAGGTGGTGCTGAATTAACAAGCTACATAATTGAAAAGAAGTCTTCCGAAACCGGAGCATGGGAAAGGCTAGTTACGCTAGAAGCTTCAGTTACCCTCCATACTGTCATTAATCTAAAGGAGAAGACACAGGTGATGAGAGTGTCTGCGGAAAATCCGATAGGCATTGGGCCGCCTACGGAAACTTCCATAATCCAACTGAAAACTCACGCAAGTAAGAAGAAACTGGTGATTATAAATAGACTCGATGCGAATTCCTGAAATTTCTACAACCTTTTTTTACATTTTTCAGCACCTTCATCACCTCCTACTGCTCCTCTAGAGATGCGGCAAATTGGAACCAGCATGCAAGTGGACTGGGGAATTCCAGAGTCCGACGGTGGCGCTCCCATCACCGGCTACACTATTGCGGTCCGTGACTGTAAAAAAACCATGTGGATGGAAGTAGGGAAGGTCAGATCCGATAATCAATCGTTTGTCATACAAGAATTACAAGTGAGTTAAATCTGCAAAGGAACACTTCCATTGCTCTCCGTTCTTCTACTTTCTTCAAACTTTTCACCTAGTTTCAAAAATCATTTCATGACTGATGATTCTAATACGTTTAACTGCTCTTTTACCAGGAAAACCATGAATACCACGTTAGAATATTTGCTCGAAACGAAGTAGGACTTAGCGAACCGTTAGAATCCGAAGATCCGTTCCGAGTCACACGGCCACTCGGTAAGAAATAGAATAAACTCTACTAATTTGTTTGCTGAAATAAATCAGACGGTCCTCTTCAGAATACGAAGGAAGTGGGACGGAATTTGCATTTTTCGTTAACAATAATATATTACTCGATTCAGACACACCGACAAAAGACGTCCCCATGGCATCCGGTGGTGATCTTACAGAAAAGGATTTGAGTATCACGGACACGACTACTTCTTGGATGAGGAGTGCTGGTGTTGATGCGGACATATCATTCTACTCCCGCTCTGCCCTCTTGCGAAGAAACGAATACTTTTTTAAGATTTGGCATTACGCTAAAGAACTCTTTAAATAAGCTAGTATACTGGATCGGAGAAAGAGCAAGTTACATAATGTGTAGTTGTTTCCACGCAAGAACCCGTGTACATTGTTCATTCTAATTTTAGTACGTTACTGATAATTTTTTTCTCCTTATCCTTTTATTTGTTAAAGAAAGACGAATGTACTGCTCCTATGGACGGGCTTACCCCTTTACAGCTTCTTACCGGGCCGAGAAGCTGTGGCAGCGGCAGCGGCATGGCATGCATGTTTCGCATTAAGATTAAAACGTTTGCTTGTACATTTACTGATGCTTTGCGTACAAGTACAAGGATGGGAAATTAATATCAATTTTAACTATTGTTAAGTACGGATACAATGTAAGCAAGTATGATATGTATATTAAATAATGATGTAATAGTAAACGAAAAATAAGCGTATGTAAAACCGTTCTTTTAACCTGTTGCGTCCCATAAGCTTGGCAGGAAACATTTAAATTCCGCTCCATGAACGAAATTGATGCTTGAGAGCACAAATATTTGACGGTTGCCATGGCCGTAAGCTCCCCCTCGCACAAATAAAAGCCATTCCAATTACGAAATTGATGTTGTACAAAACAAGTAAAAGACGTTCGGGAAGCCCATTGATGTTTTTTAAGAACGTTTGAATCTCCAATAGCATAACGTGCGATGGAGATAAGTTGCCGCCAATTAATAACAACGCTAAAACATGGAAACCATGTATCTCTAAATGGTCGGGTTACACATATTGGCTGTGTAGAAGGTGGCATATGGCATATGGCAAATTCTCAGCCATAGAAACCGTGGCTGGCAACAGGAATATTTAAAAATGAAGCAGTACGCAAGAGGTTAAAGTCACAGACGTTTATTGCCCATCCATACTCTTTATAACAAGTTCTGTTCACAAACTGAAGCTTCTTTCTTCTCACATTCTCTTTACCGGAAGCAGCAATATCCAGGATAAATGGAAGAATTCTCCTCCGGGATACACATAATAGAGAAAATGCCCAAGGAAACCGGATATGCATATGTAACAGTTAGCCGGTGAGAGTTGACGATTCTGGGGAGCTCTCTTTCACTAAAAGCGAAAAGATCTTCCTGCTAATGATAAGATTTCTCTTATCATCTAGCTAGGGAGTAACGGGATGAGGGTGATCCTGTATTGGACGGAGAGAGTTATTTTTATCACAACTTAGTTACGAAGATGGGGATGCGTACAAGATTGCGCTTGCGACGATACGCTCTTTGCGCCGATACTTTCAAAAACTATTCCTAGTAGTTTCGGAGGAACTGCATTTTGTCAGGGGTGTAGTAGGAACGGTATGTTATGCTGTTTACATTTCAGTTTCTTCTCAGGAATCCTAAGCCTCTTCACTTTCCTTCATTTATAAGAGCTGTGTACTTCTGCGAAATTATTTAGCAAAACAGGGACGAACATCGTCCATCTTACATCTAGCTTTCCCGTTGTGTCTCCTTCAACCTCAACTTTGAATTGCAATACAGTTTGGCATCCCGAAATGCCATGCATTAATCCAAATCAAAAATGTAGAGAGACATTACAAATTTAACTGTAAACTCGCAATCTAACTGCTCATTTTTCAATCCCGAACTTCTTTCAACATGTCCATTTCCTGTTTCCATAGGTTAGATTCCTCAAAGTAGGCCTCATTATTTTGGGAGTTGGGAGTGATTGAAAGATGGGGAATCAGAACAGCAAGAAAATTAAATACAGAGTTCCTCCGGGATCTAGTAAGTGAAATATGTTTGCTTTTAATTGCGTAATATTTGATACTAAGTTTTATATAAAATATCCTAACAAAAAGCCATGAACTGCTGGGTACACGTTATGGTAATTCTTCTGCATTAATCAAAAGTACTACCTTCTTTGCTGTATTTTCCACTTCTATAAGTGAAAATTTTACCATCAGGTAAACCCTATCCACCTAGCAAACCTTCTGTTGAATATATCGGTGAGGATGTGATTGTGAGATGGAACGAACCTCGAGGAACCGGAGGGTGCCCGATTATAGGTGAGTGAAAGGTTCAAGGTAATGGAAGTTGCGGAAGTAACGTGATGGATACGAATTGCTGAAATCTAAGACTACGTAGCTTCCTTTGGCGAAACTGAATCCAACCTTGGGAATTTTATTTTGTATATAAGCCATAATTTAATGTTTATGATTGTATTGATTTCCCTACTTTTGTTTGAAATAATTAGGCTACGTTCTGCAATTTAATCGAGTGGATGGAGATTTTTGGGAATCCTACAGAGTGTCTGGGACCGAATGTGTGCTTCAGAATTTGGATGATACTTTTATATTCCGAGTGATTGCCGAAAATATTATAGGATACTCAGAACCTTCGGAAACTAGCCTCCCTGTGTCATTTGAATTCACTGAGCCCACCCTACTCGTACCTTTGAATCATCAAATCAGAGCGATCGAATTCGAGAAAGTAAGTTCTGAAGATGTCTAGCGCTGCGTGTTCTCCGAAGGAACTTCTTGCGAATCCGGAGTGAATCCGAAAGGGAAATGTTTCTCTTATTTCAGATTGAACTTAATTGTAGAATATGGGGAATGCCCAGCCCGGAAATTACATGGTATTTAAATGGCGAGGAACTTTCGCGTGACGGTCGTATCTTTATATGTACGGATGGGATTGACCACAGGCTAATTTTTAATCATATCAAAATATCTGACGAAGGAGAAGTCAGGGTGAATGCCCGGAACGTTTCAGGAGAAATTGAAAATACGACTTCGTTGATTGTCGAAGGTGATTTTGTTAGTTCTAGTACAAGCCTGTGCTTTTCTGGAGTAGAAAATTCCTGAGGACCTAACATTTACTTTTTTTATTTTTAGCTCCCCCAAGGATAAAATCCAATAAATTTTACGAAGAAGGGATAATTTCTAGGGTAGGAGAACATTTACGACTCAAATTTGCTTTTACCGGAAGGCCGAGGCCTGAAGTCACATGGTTTCACGAAGGAGAGGTCATTTCAGCGAACAATATTAAAACTGAGGTACTATTATTTGCCAGTCTAGTCACTTCTATAACTATCTCATATACCCCTTGTAAGAGAAAGGTTTGTCAAACATATCTAAATCTCGCAAATGAAATGATTAATTGGCGCAGCCATTCCTAGAGTGAGTTCCATGTTGTCAATCTGTCTGTCGGTCTTTCGGTCAGTTCGCACGATAGCTCACGAAAAAAAATATATTTGCAAGAGAATTAACATACTTGGCGATAAATTACCGAGAACCATGCATGTTGAATTTCAGAATTTTAGGTTTATTATTTTGAGAGTTATGGATAATTAAAGACGCAGGTAGTAATCATCACATGCATCATTTCCATGTAAGGTACATACATTCCAGTCACAAGCACAGCTCAGCAGGCAGAGAATGGAAAAGAGAAAGCGAAGTACCGCACAAGCACACAGTCCAGTTTAGGGTTTAATCTCATCATTGAGTTTCCGCTATAAATTATTTCCACTTTGTATGGGGTGATTAGAGATTTCCATTTTTGGCTATGTGGTTGTAATTCCCTTAATGCTACATCTAATTAAGAGTCTGTCAGATTTTAAAGTGATTATTTGGAATTGTATATGAACATATTACGCTGTAAGGTTTTGGAGGAAACATAACTAATATTATAATTATCCTTTCAAATAATCCACTCCAATTAATTTTTTTCTAAATCTGCAACTAATAGTATTATTATTTTTTCCAATAATCCTCTACAATTTAATCGTTTCTAAATTGCGCCCATTCCGTATTCGGTTAACCGTTTATTAATTGGCGCAGCCCTTCCTAGAGCGGGTTCGATGTTGTCGGTCGGTCGGTCGGTCGGTCGGTCTGTCTGTGCGCACGATAACTCAAGAACGGATGCATGGATTAAAATAAGATTTACAACACAGGTGTATATGCTACAGGGGACCATCGCTATTGAATTTCAGAATTTTTGAATAATTATTTTTAGAGTTATTGATAATTACAGCGCGATGAGTCATCACTTACAATGCAATTACATACGTTCCAGTCACAAGCACAGCTACGCTCAGCAGGCAGAGAGTGGAAAAGAGAAAGGGAAGTAGCGCACAAGCACACAGTCCAGTAACTGGCGTGTGGAACAAGACTTGAAACAAATATGATTAATGCAAGCACGAAGTTGCGTGGCGTAGTGGTAAGAGCAAGTGATGTATAAGGGGAGGACGGGGGATCGAATCCAGGGAGCTGATTTTTTTTTGCAGATTTTAAATCATAGAGTTTAAGCTTGTCATTGAGTTTCCACCATAAATTATTTCTGCTTTGTATGGGGTGATTAGAGATTTCTCTTTTTAGCTATGTGGTTGCATTTACGTTTATGCTACATCTAATTTATGAGTCTGTCAGATTATAAAGTGATTGCTTGGAATTGAATATGTACATATTGTGCTGTAAGGTTTTGAAGGAAACATGACTAATGTTATAATTATCCTTTCAAATAATCCTATCCATTTAAACTTTTTCTAAATCTGCAACTAATAATATCATTATCTTTTCCAATAATTCTCTCCAATTTAATCGTTTCTAAATTGCGCCCATTCCGTATTCGGTTAACCGTTTATTAATTGGCGGAGCCATTCTTAGAGAGGGTTCGATGTTGTCGGTCGGTCGGTCTGTCTGTCTGTCCGTCTGTGCGCACGATAACTCAAGAACGGATGCATGCATTAAGATAAGATTTACAACACAGGTGTATATGCTACATGGGACCATCGCTATTGAATTTGAGAATTTTTGAATAATTATTTTCAGAGTTATTAATAATTAAAGCGCGATGAGTCATCACTTACTATGCAATTACATACGTTCCAGTCACCAAGCACAGCTACGCTCACCAGGCAGAGAGTGGAAAAGAGAAAGAGAAATTGCGCACAAGCACACAGTCCAGTAGCTGGCGTGTGGAAGAAGACTTGAAACAAATATGATTAATGCAAGCACGAAGTTGTGTGGCGTAGTGGTTAGAGCGCGGAATGTACAAGGGGAGGACAGGGGATCGAATCCAGGTAGATGGTTTATTTTTGCAGATTTTTAATCATAGGGTTTAATCTCATCATTGAGTTTCCGCTATAAATTATTTCCGCTTTGTATGGGGCTGATTAGAGATTTCCATTTTTGGCTATGCGGTTGTAAGTCCCTTAATGCTACATCTAATTAAGAGTCTGTCAGATTTTAAAGTGATTATTTGGAATTGCATATGAACATATTACGCTGTAAGGTTTTGGAGGAAACATAACTAATATTATAATTATCCTTTCAAATAATCCACTCCAATTAATTTTTTTCTAAATCTGCAACTAATAGTATTATTATTTTTTCCAATAACCTTCTCCAAATTAATCGTTTCTAAATCTGCGCCCATTCCGTACTCGGTTAACCGTTTATTAATGGGCGCAGCCATTTATAGAGCGGGTTCGATGTTGTCGGTCGGTCGGTCTGTCTGTCTGTCTGTCTGTCTGTACGCACGATAACTCAATAACGGATGCATGCATTAAAATAAGATTTATAACACAGATGTATATGCTACATGGGACCATCCCTATTGAATTTCAGAATTTTAGAATAATTAGTTTTAGAGTTATTGATAATTAAAGCGCGATGAGTCATCACTTACTATGCAATTACATACGTTCCAGTCACCAAGCAGAGAGTGGAAAAGAGAAAGGGAAATTGCGCACCACCACACAGTCCAGTAGCTGGCGAGTGGAACAAGACTCGAAAGTAATATAATGAATGCAAGGAACTAGTCGTGTGGCCTACTGGTTTGCGTGCGTGACAGAGCAAGGGAGGATGGGGGTTCGAATACCGGGTGTCGCATTATTTTTGCAGATTTTTAATCATAGAGTCTAATCTGGTCATTGAGTTTCCGCCATAAAGTATCTCTGCTTTGTATGGGGTGATTAGAGATTTCCCATTTTAGCTATGTGGTTGTATTTACCTTGATGCTACATCTAATTTAAGAGTCAGGTTTTAAAGTAATTGCTTGGAATTGAATATGTACACATTGCGCTGTAAGGTTTTGGAGGAAACATAACTAATATTATAATTATCCTTTCAAATAATCCACTCCATTTAAACTTTTTTGAAATCTGCAACTAATGATATAATTATCTTTTCCAATAATCCTCTTCAAATTTAATCGTTTCTAAATCTGCACCCATTCAGTATTCGGTTTTTCGTTTTTTGAGAAATGATAGATTATATGACAATTGATAGATTATTTGATAATTGATGGATTATTTGATAACTGATGGATTATTTGATAATTGATGGATTATTTGATAATTGATAGATTATTTGATAATTGATGGATTATTTGATAACTGATGGATTATTTGATAATTGATGGATTATTTGATAATTGATGGATTATTTGATAATTGATGGATTATTTGATAATTGATGGATTATTTGATAATTGATAGATTATTTGACAATTTATAGATTATTTAATAATTGATAATTGTGCTGTAAGGTTTTGGAGGAAACATAACTAATAGTATAATAATCCTTTCCAATAATCCTCTCGATTGAAACGTTTTCTAAATCTGCAACTAATGATATATTTATCTTTTCCAATAATCCTCTCCAAATTTAATCGTTTCTAAATCTGCGCCCATTCCGTATTCGGTTAACCGTTTATTAATTGGCGGAGCCATTCTTAGAGAGGGTCGGTGATGTCTGTCGGTCTGTCTGTCTGTCTGTCTGTCTGTGCGCACGATAACTCACGAAAGGATGCATGTATTTGCATGAGATTTGCAACAAAGGTGTTTCAGCGGTATGGCATCATCCCTATTGATTTTGAGCCACATTGGTTAACTAACATCGGAGTTATAGATAATTATAGTTAATTGTAAGTTTTAACAGGCCATATAATACACTGAATGTACATATGTTTTCTCACAAGCACACATCCAGCTGAGTAGGAAGAGAGTGGAAAGAGAAAGGAAAAACACACACACGCACACATTCCAGTGGCTTAGTGGTATAGAGCGCGCGAGGGAGGAAGAGAGAGGCACGGGATCGAATACAGCTGGATGTCTTATTTTTGCATGTTTTTTATCCATCGATTATAAGTCTTTGAGTTGCAGCCATTGAGTTTTAGCCTTCAATACATTATCATGAGTACGGGGTTACCAGAGAATGCCTGTTTATAGTATAATAGGTAGTTGCCCTTTACCTATCTATTTGAAGCGACCGTTTCTTAAAACCTAACAAGCTATTAACTCCTTTATCCATTTAATGTTTTTAAAATCCGCCAATTCCGTATTCGGTTACCCGTTTATTAATTGGCGGAGCCATTCCTAGAGCGGGTCGGTGATGTCTGTCGGTCTGTCGGTCGGTCTGTCGGTCTGTCTGTGCGCACGATAACTCACGAAAGGATGCATGTATTGGCATGAGATTTTCAACAAAGGTGTTTAAACAATAGGGCATCATCGCTATTGATTTTGAGCCACATTCGTTAACTAACATCGGAGTTATAGATAATTATAGTTAATTGTAAGTTTTAACAGGCCATATAAAACATTGAATGTACATATGTTCCACTCACAAGCACACATCCAGCTGAGTAGGAAGCGAGTGGAAAGAGAAAGGAAAAACACACACACGAACACATTCCAGTGGCTTAGTGGTATAGAGCGCGCGAGGGAGGAAGAGAGAGGCACGGGATCGAATACAGCTAGATGTATTATTTTTGCATGTTTTTTATCCATCGAGTATAAGTCTTTGAGTTTCGACCATTGAGTTTTAACCTTCAATACACTATCACAAGTACGGGGTGACCAGAGAATGCCTGTTTTTAGTATAATAGATAGTTTGCCTTTACTTACCTATTTGAAGCGACCGTTTCTTGAAACCTTACAACCTATTAACTCCGTTATCCATTTAATTTTTTTAAAATCCGCCAATTCCGTATTCGGTTACCCGTTTATTAATTGGCGGAGCCATTCTTAGAGAGGGTCGGTGATGTCTGTCGGTCTGTCTGTCTGTCTGTCTGTGCGCACGATAACTCACGAAAGGATGCATGTATTTGCATGAGATTTTCAACAATGGTTTTAAATTGGTTGGGCATCATCGCTATTGATTTACAGCCACATTGGTTAACTAACATCGGAGTTATAGATAATTATAGTTAATTACAAGTTTTAACAGGACATATAATACACTGAATGTACATATGTTCCACTCACAAGCACACATCCAGCTGAGTAGGAAGAGAGTGGAAAGAGAAAGGAAAAACACACACACGCACACATTCCAGTGGCTTAGTGGTATAGAGCGCGCGAGGGAGGAAGAGAGAGGAACGGGATCGAATACAGCTGGATGTCTTATTTTTGCATGTTTTTTATCCATCGAGTATAAGTCTTTTAGTTTCAGCCATTGAGTTTTAACCTTCAATACACTATCACAAGTACGGGGTGACCAGAGAATGCCTGTTTTTAGTATAATAGATAGTTTGCCTTTACCTATCTATTTGAAGCGACCGTTTCTTGAAACTTAACAACCTATTAACTCCTTCATCCATTTAATTTTTTTAAAATCCGCCAATTCCGTATTTGGTTACCCGTTTATTAATTGGCGGAGCCATTCTTACAGGGGGTTGATGTTGTCTGTCTGTCGGTCTGTCTGTCTGTCTGTCTGTGCGCACGATAACTCACGAAAGGATGCGTGTATTTGCATGAAATTTTCAACAAAGATGTTTATACGGTAGGGCATCATCGCAATTAATTTTGAGCCATATTGGTTAACTAACATCGGAGTTACAGATAATTATAGTTAATTGTAAGTTTCAAGTAGCCATATGATACATTGAATGTACATATGTTCCCTCACAAGCACACATCCAGCTGAGTAGGAAGAGAGTCGAAAGAGAAAGGAGAAACACCCACACGCAGACATTCCAGTGGCTTAGGGGTATAGAGCGCGCGAGGGAGGAAGAGAGAGGCACGGGATCGAATACAGCTGGATGTCTCATTTTTGCATTTTTTTATACATCAAGTTTAAGTCTCTGAGTTTCAGGCATTGAGTTTTAACCTTTAATACATTATCATGAGTACGGGGTGACCAGAGAATGCCTGTTTATAGTAAAATAGATAGTTTGCCTTTACATATCTATTTGAAGCGACCTTTTCTTGAAACCTGACAACCTATTAACTCCTTTATCCATTTAATTTTTTCAAAATCCGCCAATTCCGTATTCAGTTACCCGTTTATTAATTGCCGCAGCCATTCCTAGAGCGAGTTCCATGTTGTCTGTCGGTCGGACTGTGCGCACGATAACTCACGAAAAAGCGCACAGATTTGCATGAGAATTTACATACTTGTCGATAAATTACCGAGAACCATGCCTATTGAATATCAGAATTTTAGATTTATTATTTTGAGAGTTATGGATAATAAAAGACGTAGTTAGTAATCTTCACATGCATCATTTACATGTAAGGTACATACATTCCAGTCACAAGCACAGCTCAGCAGGCAGAGAGTGGAAAAGAGAAAGGGAAGTAGCGCACAAGCACACAGTCCCGTAGCTAGCGAGTGGAACAACACTGGAAACACATATGAGTATTACAAGCAAGCAGTCGTGTGGCGTAGTGGTAAGAGCGCATGATAGAGCTAGGGAGGATGGGGGATCGAACCCCGGCGGACGCATAATTTTTGCAGATTTTTAATCATAGTTTAACCTGGACATTGAGTTTCTGTCATAAATATGTTATGTTTTCTATGGGGCGACTCTACAATTCTCTTCTTAGCAAACTAGTTATGTTTTCCTTTATACTACATCTACCTTAAGAGTCTGTTGCAGTTTTTAAGTGATGTTTTGAAGTTAAAATGATTTACAAATTTGAAAATTTAAGATTAAGCTGGAAAGTTTTCTAGGACTCGTAACTAATTTTATAATAATCCTTTTTCCAATGAAACCGTTTCTCAATCTGTGCCAATTCCGTATTCGGTTACCCGTTTATTAATTGGCGCAGCCATTCCTAGAGCGAGTTCCATGTTGTCTGTCTGTCGGTCTGTCTGTCCGTCTGTGCGCACGATAACTCAAGAACGCATGGATGCATTTATATAAGATTTCCAACACAGGTGTGCACGCTAGAGAGGACCATCGCTATTGAATTTGAGAATTTTTGAATAATTTTTTTCAGAGTTATTAATAATTAAAGCGCGATGAGTCATCACTTACAATGCAATTACACACGTTCCAGTCACAAGCACAGCTACGTTCAGCAGGCAGAGAGTGCAAAAGAGAAAGGGAAGTAGCACACAAGCACATAGTCCAGTAGCGGAGGAGTGGAACAAGACTCGAAAGAAATAAATTGTATGCAAGGAACTAGTCGTGTGGCCTAGTGGTAAGCGTACGTGATAAAGTAACGGAGGATGGGGGATCGAATATCGGATGACGCATTATTTTTGCAGATTTTTGATCATAGAGTTTAATCTGGTCATTGAGTTTCCGCCATTTATTGTATATACCAATAGGTGAATCTATAGATATCTATAGATATCTATAGGAATCTATAGATATCTATAGGAATCTATAGATATCTATTTTTTTTAATAGAGTAATCCCCATGAGCTTTCGCTATGGGGTATTTATTGTCGACTTTTTAATAATAATTACAGGTATTAAATGATTTGAGAGTAGAGTGTGAATAATGTGTATAAATAGTATAAGAGTGAGAGGCTTGGAATGCGTTGTTGCTCCAACCCACATCCCGGAGGACTCATTCCGGAGCCCTCCAATTCACACGCCGGAGGAGGCGTCACCTTTTTGCATTCATAGATTGTAGCGGCGCGTAAATTATTAGTGGCGCAAGGAAGTATATTGGGTTGTGGTGAAAGTAGGATTCCCCGGTTCTGTCGGCTTTGGTGTGAGAGTTGTCATGGGAATTAAGGGATGTTCCTTTCTTTCCTTGGTTTGGCGGCGTTGTTGTTTCATGAAAATGTACCAGCAAAACAGAAAAATTAGAGCTATGGTTAGGAATAGAGCTCCTATTACCCAGAGTGCCGTATCCATGGGATTATTTTGGGGGAAGAACCATGCTGAAGCCCAGTCAGTGAGTGCGTCAAGACCTAGGGTGCCTTTGGTCCATTTGGCTACGGTAGGATTAGCGGGAAAAGCCCATCCGTGGCTGCTTTCAAGCGAAACAACCAGAAGAAAGATAGCGAGTGTGCTTCTCATCGTGTTTGAAATCTTGTCAAGCTGTGTGAAGAGAACAGATAAGATTTTAATGTTTTTTAAGAAGAGAAGAAACAGATTAGGAGTTTCATAGCGAGTTACTAGGCACGTCTTGCTCTTCCGTATCACTGCTGGGCTGATTTTGCACTGGAGATTTATTGATCGCTTGTTCTTTTTTATATCGGGTTTCAAGTAGTTCTCTGATGCAATCTAGCATAGGTAGGATTTCTGTTGGGGTAAAGTTGAGAATGTTTAGCAAATAGTTTTGCCGTTGCCATCCGGAGTTGGTAGGGTAGGGAGATTTGTCCGAGTTTGAGTTGGAAGATGAGCGTCTTGTAAAGCAATGGTAGGAATGACATGAGGTAGGGATGTGGTTAAAGTTGACTTGGAATGCTTCGAGCATAGTCAGGGAAGTTTTCTTTTCTGAAGCTATCATAAGTGTCGCTTTCAAAGTCGATGTCCGCAATAATTTGAACGTAAGCATCAATGTTTGCTTTTAGGGTAGCTGGGGTATCAAATACCGTGTCCGCGAGTCCGTAGGGTTGCAGAAGAGTTTGGAATTGCAATACTCAGTTATACTGTTGTTCTTGGGGATGGAGTTGGCTCATAAGGATGAGTCGGTTGAATGCTATCTTGATGTATCTGGTCTCTGGCGCCATTAGGATGTGTAAGAGAAATTGATGTGTTGCGTATCAAGCAATTTTTAACAGTTTTTCGCCCAGCTTGTTTGTTTGTTTGTTTGTTGTTTATTGAATTCTCAAGACGTTCCTTTTACATCAGGCTTTTCAACATCGGAGAATATGAGCGAGCGATTCTATTCTACTGCAATTGATTACATTCATTAAATTCTTTGGTTTATAATGGAAGTTAGTAAGTTTTTTGGAAGACATCAAAAGTAATATCTTGGTCAATTATACTATTCGGAAGAGAATTCCATTGTTTAACACCTACATATTTAATACTAGTGTCAGAGAAAGCACAGTTTCTCCTTGGAATAAGCAGCTTATTGACTGATTTTGCACATATACTGAATGGGTTTTTGGAAAACAGTTTTTTGTGGAAAAGTGGGTAGGATTCATTCCTCATACATTGGAATACAAAGGAGGCGGTGCTATATGTCATTTGCTCAGATACTGTGAATGAGTTACATATTTCATAGTAATTGTAGTTAATTAACGCGGCGGGTTTTCGTTTAGATTGGACTGTGAAATAGTGATCAAGTACACAGTCAATTTTTCTCTCTAGGCTTTCAAGACTAACACCCCTTCCTGCACCCCAGACTGGAAGACAGAATTGGTAGAACGAACATACATAAGAATGAAAAAGTATTGAAAACGGCTTGAGTGGGAGAAGTTTTTTTAGGCTACGTAGCTGGGAACAAGCCACAGAAATTTTATACTTCACAGTTTTGAAATGGCTATTAAAGTTAAGGGTAGGATCAATAAGTTATGCCCAAATATTTAAAGCATAGTTTTCTTTCTAGGGCCTCACCATTATAATTTAGACGGGGGTTGGCTAGCACTTTTCTGTCTTGAGGTTTGTGGAAGATCATGAAGTTGGTTTTAGATACGTTGACAGTCATTTCATTTTCCCCACACCAGTTAAAAATATTCAATAATTCATTTTGAACTGTTGATAAAGCATTGGAGCCATCATCACAGGAGCTCGAGAATATGACTAAATCATCCGCAAAAGCAGTTTTTTCACATGAGATCGATGATAGAAGATCATCATAGTACATTAGGTACAGAGCACTAGCGCTAACACTGCCTTGCGGAGCACCGTATCTTAATTCATATTGAATAGAAACTTGCTCATTGAAATTAAGGCTAAATTTACGATCTAGAAGAAAGTCACATATAAGTTTTAAAACATTACCCTTAATTCCAAAATTATTTTGCATCTTTGTTACAAGTTTCATGTACGGAACTGAATCAAACGCTTTACGCCAGTCAATAAAAACCGCTACAACTTTTCCATTCCGCTTATCACAGCTATCTATTACTTGTTGTGTAAATTCCGAGGTTGCCGTGAGACAGGATCGGTTCCTCCTAAAGCCATGTTGTGATTCATTAAGTTTAGCGTCAACGTCAAGGTTGTTGAAAATGAAGTTCACAATTACACGTTCAAAGAGTTTGGTTAAGAATGGAAGTATTGAGATTGGTCTGTACGAGTTTGCATCTGTCTTGGAGCCTTTTCCCTTGTATATTGGTGTAATCATGGCAGTTTTTAGTCGTGAGGGATACGAGCCAAGCATCAGAAACTAGTTGAGGAGAGCTGCAAGGGTTGGGGATAGTACTTTCAACGTCGGTTTCACAATGTCGTATGTAAGGTCATTGATGTCCCCGCCATTCTTTGGCCGTAGACAGGCGAACGCGGATACAATATAGCCAGATGTTACGACGAGATCACCTGTATTTCCAACAATATTAGCTTTGAATATTCTAACATCTGATAGGTCAGTGTCTGCATTGATAACCATTGCTTTCGCGAACTCGTCCGATAGGTATTGGTGGTTAGTCTGCAGTTTGTCATCAATTTTCAGTGCTATGGTCGGGGCATCGGTAGAAAACTTTTTGTCACAAAGTATCTTCATTTTTCTCCATAATAATTTGGGATCTCGTTCATTCGCCAGTTCACTGCGAAAGAAGGCTGCTTTAGGGAGAGGAGTGACTGAACTTTCTGCTTGAGTCTTAGGTAATCCTTGTGTGCAGCAGCAGCGGCTAGGCCGTAGGATGAGAGTGAAAGTTTCCTGAGGGTATTCCTTTGACGGATGAGAGTAATTATTTCGGGTGTGATCCATGGGGAACAATTACCCTTTACTCGCATTTTGACTGTTTTCGAGTGTTTATTTACTACAGTCAGAATTTTCTGTGTCACTTGAGCTTCTAGCCTTATGATACATTGAGGAGTCGTTCGTGGAGCTGATAGAATTTTGCGATAGTAGACACATTGGATGGGTTCTAGAGCTGCGCTGTGTTGTAATCCCCATACCGGTGCTCCGTAGAGAAGAATTGCTTTCATGGTGCTTTCAAATAGCGTATAATGGTCATGGAATTTTTCAGCGTTGCTTTTTCGTAGGATGATGAGGCATTGGTTTGTGGCTTTGTTGCCTTTTGTTTTGCGACGCGTAGCAGGGTGGAGAATTTGCCTTTCGTAGTAAAAAGAATGTCAAGGTATGTATAGTTGTTCACAATATCTATTTCCTGTCCGTTGTAATAAAACTTGCACTTTTTGGATATTCTTCCACCTTGCCGAAATATCATCATTTGTGTTTTTTCCATGTTGACTTGAAGGGAAAGCGATGAGAAGTATGATTCTAAGGTCTTGATTTGTTTTCGCATTTCTTCAGGAGTTCTGGCAAGGAGGACCATGTCGTCTACAAATAGGAGGATGTGTAGCATAGTTCTATGGTTAAGTCCAATTCCTCCATTACCGGCGGATTTCAATATTTCTTCTATGTCACAGATAAGTAGATTAAAGTTTCCGGGAGAACCCGGATCCCCTTGGAGCAATCCTTCTGTCATTTCGATGGGATCACTTTGGCCGGTAGGTAGGTGGTTGGTTGTTGCAGTTTCGTAGAGGGCTTGTAGTAGGCGGATGATTTTGGAGCTTGCTCCAATTGAATGCAGTTTTCTCCAGAGGGTAAGGTGTGGGACGGAGGGGAAAGCGCGCCGAAAGTCAATGAATAGGGTGTAGAGTTTTCCTCCTTTTTTAGAGAGTGCGATTTGAATGGCGGTGTTGAGTAAGAAGATTTGGTCGGCACAGCTACGGTTTGGACGGAATCCTGCTTGGGCTTCTGGGAGGATTTTGTTTGATTCTGCCCATTCATTGAGGCGGGTACTGAGAAGGGAGGTAAAGAGTTTTTGGCAGGCGATTGCAAGGGCGATTGGACGGTAATTTAGAGGGTTTTGTTTGTCTTTATTCTTGTGTAGCATGACTGTTTCGGAATTTGTCCATCCTGTGGGGAATTGTTCGGAGTCGTGAATATGATTGAGAATGTTGAGGAGCGTGTCGATTGCGTTTTCGGGTAGATGCTTGAGAAACTCATTCTTGATTTTGTCGGGACCGGGCGCTTTTTGGTTACCGAGTTTTTTAAACGGTTTATTAATTCTGCATGTGTGAAGTCACTGTCTAGTTTTGGGTGGCGTGCGTCCGAGTACAGGATTGTGCAGATTTGGCGGGGAGGCATAATAGCGTTGTAGAAGTCCATCCAGTGTTGGTTGTTGATCAGGTTGGGTGTATATGTTTTAGGGCGGAAGAATTGTATGGTTTCCCAGAATTGCTGTGTGTTTTGGGCTTGCTTGAGGGATTCCTGTGCTACAGTCCAGTAAGCTTGGCGTTTGGTTTTGAAAAGTTTCGTGTTTGTTTTGAGTTGGGCATAATAGGCGTCTCTGTTTTCAGAAGGCCAGTTGAGGCGTTAAGCTGGGGTCAGTAGTTTGACTAGGGTTTTGAGAGCTTCTCTGCATTCTTTGCATGGAATAGGTTGCAATCTTAAGCTGTGAGTTAAATTGCTTCAATGAACGTAGTGTAATTATCATTAGGCTTAAAATGGTTAGTTGCTTTATCCTGGTAGTGCTCAATTGCTTCTTTACTATTCTTCCACGTCAGTTTCCACTGTTTTCTTTGGGTAGGGTTCTGATTTGAGTCTTTTAGGGTTAATTGGATATTAAGATGATCTGACCCTGTCCATGGGAGAACGCGGAGGGAGTCGGTGTGAGTTATGAGATTCGGGGAGATGAGAATAAGATCAATTACTGACATACCGACATTTTGTAGTATTCCTTGTTGGTTGAGTTTGGGGATTCCCATGTACGTGAACTCTCCCTCTTCGTCACCATCACATCTTCCATTTAGTACCGTAAGATCCACTGTGTTGAGCAGGTTCATGAGATGGTTTCCTCTGGAGTTAACTTTTTTACATTTCGAGTTTCGGGTTACGTAGACAGAGTTACTGCTTAATCTAGCTTCCTCGTCATCATTGTCTAATTCACCAATCCGAGCATTGAAGTCACCCGCCACAATTATTTCAGCGGTGGGATGTTGGTCTTTGGCGAGGATTATGGCGTTTTCTAATTGTTCAAATTCATTGGGAATCAGGTTCTGTTTCACTAACACTGGTACTGCGACTAACAGGGGGCTTAATTTCGGTTTGTTTTGTGACGGCTTTTTTGTGAATTGATTTTTCGAGTTCAAGCTCTATTGGTTGACGTTTAGTGCGTGGTAGGCTTCGGAAATTGGGTTTGCTTTTTCTGGGATCTTGGTTAATTGGATTACTTGGAGGGGGTTGTGAGTTGGAACTCATAGGAAGGATGTGCTTGGTTGGCAGATTTCGCGGAGCGATTTCTGTGTACGTGTGTACTGCTCGGTGTCTCACTCGGCTCTATAGATATCTATAGGAATCTATAGATATCTAAAGGAATCTACTATATATCCATTATTAATATACTGTATATACTATGGGGCGAAATCCGTATTGCAATCGGTAAAGCCGTCCACAATTTCCCGGATGTATGTATATCTACTGTATTTTTATAGTTGGTACCAATTGGTATCTATAGGCAACTTTCCGTATTTATAATATCCATGTATAAGGTTCCAGAAAAACCAACTACATAGTGACTAGAGTGTATATTAGGTAGTATGGATCCGACGAATAGCTATTATCATCAGTGAAACCGTCCTCATTTCGATGTTGATTGCAAATTAATTGTTGAATGCAAGTGCATAGTCTTGTGCAATGGAATTGTTGATTGCAAATGCGTCGCTTAGTGCAACCAAATTTGTTGCTAATAATTATTTTGCAATCAACAATTCCATGATGTATGTGTAGCCATTACAAATACAATTTTCAATATCTTGGTCACTGCATTTGATTGGAGTTCAAACCGGCAGAAGGGATAGCTTCTATCCTGCTCTAATTTTTAGCTATGTGGTTGTATTTACCTTTATGCTACATCTAATTTAAGAGTCTATCAGATTTCAAAGTGATTGATTGGAAATGAATATGTACATATTGTGCTGTAAGGTTTTGAAGGAAACATGACTAATGTTATAATTATCCTTTCAAATAATCCTATCCATTTAAACTTTTTCTAAATCTACAACTAATAATATCATTATCTTTTCCAATAATTCTCTCCAATTTAATCGTTTCTAAATTGCGCCCATTCCGTATTCGGTTAACCGTTTATTAATGGGCGGAGCCATTCCTATACCGGGTTGGGTGACGTCCGTCGGTCCGTCTGTGCGCACGATAACTCAAGAACGGATGCAGGAATTAAGTTAAGATTTAGAACACAGGTGTATATACTACATGGGACCATCGCTATTGAATTTCAGAATTTTAGAATAATCAGTGTCAGAGTTATTAATAATTAAAGCGCGATGAGTCATCACTTACTATGCAATTACATACGTTCCAGTCGCAAGCACAGCTACGCTCAGCACGCAGAGAGTGGAAAAGAGAAAGGGAAGTAGCGCACAAGCACACAGTCCAGTATCTGGCGTGTGGAAGAAGACTTGAAACAAATATGATTAATGCAAGCACGAAGTTGCGTGGCGTAGTGGTAAGAGCGCGGGATGTACAAGGGGAGGACAGGGGATCGAATCCAGGTAGATAGTTTATTTTTGCAGATTTTAAATCATAGGGTTTAATCTTGTCATTGAGTTTCCGCTTTAAATTATTTCCGCTTTGTATGGGGTGATTAGAGATTTCCATTTTTGGCTATGTGGTTGTAATTCCGTTAATGCTACATCTAATTAAGAGTCTGTCAGATTTTAAAGTGATTATTTGGAATTGCATATGAACATATTGCGCTGTAAGGTTTTGGAGGAAATATAACTAATATTATAATTATCCTTTCAAATAATCCACTCCAATTAATTTGTTTCTAAATCTGCAACTAATAGTATTATTATTTAATCGTTTCTAAATTGCGCCCATTCCGTATTCGGTTAACCGTTTATTAATGGGCGCAGCCATTCTTAGAGCGGGTTCGATGTTGGCGGTCGGTCGGTCGGTCGGTCGGTCTGTCTGTCTGTCCGTCTGTGCGCACGATAACTCAAGAACGGATGCATGGATTAAGTTAAGATTTACAACACAGGTGTATATGCTACAGGGGACCATCGCTATTGAATTTGAGAATTTTTGAATAATTATTTTCAGAGTTATTGATAATTAAAGCGCGATGAGTCATCACTTACAATGCAATTGCATACGTTCCAGTCTCAAGCACAGCTACGCTCAGCAGGCAGAGAGTGGAAAAGAGAAAGGGAAGTAGCGCACAAGCACACAGTTCCATAGCTAGCGAGTGGAACAAGACACGAAACAAATATG
Organism: Sminthurides aquaticus; assembly: GCA_906901655.1. Classification (NCBI taxonomy): domain Eukaryota; kingdom Metazoa; phylum Arthropoda; class Collembola; order Symphypleona; family Sminthurididae; genus Sminthurides; species Sminthurides aquaticus. Next base: position 67,062 of record CAJQTT010000022.1, on the reverse strand, counting down.
ACTATTGGAAGCAACATGTTGCGTGGCGTAGTGGTAAGAGTGCGTGATGTATAAGGGGAGGACAGGGGATCGAATCCAGGTAGCTGATTTATTTTTGCAGATTTTAAATCATAGAGTTTAAGCTTCTCATTGAGTTTCCGACATAAATTATTTCTGCTTTGTAAGGGGTGATTAGAGATTTCCCTTTTTAGCTATGTGGTTGTATTTACCTTGATGCTACATCTAATTTAAGAGTCAGATTTTAAAGTGATTGCTTGGAATTGAATATGTACACATTACGCTGTTAGATTTTGAAGGAAACATGACTAATGTTATAATTATCCTTTCAAATAATCCTATCCATTTAAACTTTTTCTAAATGTGCAACTAATAATATAATTATCTTTTCCAATAATTCTATCCAATTTAATCGTTTCTAAATTGCGCCCATTCCGTATTCGGTTAACCGTTTATTAATTGGCGGAGCCATTCCTAGAGCGGGTCGGTGATGTCTGTCGGTCTGTCGGTCTGTCGGTCTGTCTGTGCGCACGATAACTCACGAAAGGATGCATGTATTTGCATGAGATTTTCAACAAAGATGTTTATACGTTAGGGCATCATCGCTATTGATTTTGAGCCATATTCGTTAACTAACATCGGAGTTATAGATAATTATAGTTAATTGTAAGTTTCAAGTGGCCATAATACATTGAATGTACATATGTTCCACTCACAAGCACACATCCAGCTGAGTAGGAAGAGAGTGGAAAGAGAAAGGAAAACCACACACACGCAGATTCCGGTGGCTTAGTGGTATAGAGCGCGCGAGGGAGGAAAGGAGAGGCAGGGGATCGAATACAGCTGGATGTATAATTTTTGCATGTTTTTATCCATCGAGTATAAGTCTTTGAGTTGCAGCCATTGAGTTTTAACCTTCAATATATTATCATTAGTACGGGGTGACCAGAGAATGCCTGTTTATGTTAAAATATACAGTTTGCCTTTACCTATCTATTTGAAGCGACCGTTTCTTGAAACTTAACAACCTATTAACTCCTTTATCTATTTAATTTTTTTAAAATCCGCCAATTCCGTATTCGGTTACCCGTTTATTTATTGGCGGAGCCATTCCTAGAGCGAGTCGATGATGTCTGTCTGTCGGTGTGTCGGTCTGTCTGTGCGCACAATATCTCATAAAATGATGCATGTATCTGCATGAGATTTTCAACAAAGGTGTTTAAACGGTAGGGCATCATCCGTATTGATTTTGAGCCACATTGGTTAACTAACATCCGAGTTATAGATAATGGTAGTTACTTGTAAGTTTTAACAGGCCATATAATACATTGAATGTACATATGTTCCCTCACAAGCACACATCCAGATGAGTAGGAAGAGAGTGGAAAGAGAAAGGAAAAACACACACACGCACACATTTCAGTGGCTTAGTGGTAAAAGAGCCATTCCTTTAACGGGTTGAGTGACGTCTGTCGGTCCGTCGGTCCGTGTGTCCGTCTGTGCTCACGATAACTCACAAACGGATGGACTGATTTACATTAGAGATTTATTATAAGTAGTTGACACGCCCAGGACCATCGATATTGAATTCTGTCCATTTTGATTAATTAAAATCAGAGTTACAGGTAATTTAAGTCAATTAGTCATCAAATATATGGATATACATACGTTCCACTCACAAGCACGCTCAGCAGGCAGAGGGTGGAAAACATAAAGGAAAGGAGCGCAGAAGCACACAGAAGCGTGACTAGCGAGTGGAACAATACTGGAAGGAAAACAGTATCTCTCGTTCACACTCCCGTGTCTTAGTGGCTAGAGCTTGCGAGGGAAGATGTGAGAGGCGAGCGTTCGTATCCCGGCTACGCATTGGTTTTTTTGCATAGAATTCCCGGGGCTTCTTTAGTAATTGAGCTACAATGGTGAGCATAGCAAAAAACAATCTTCGTCTAAAAGCATGCAGAATTTAATTGAGCTACACGGGCATAACAACGTGCAAAATTATTGTTGTAGCTCAGATAAATTTCAATGAAGTTAGAAGAAGAATGTGTACTGGAAAAAGCTACGCGCAGCAGAATAATGTCTTACGGATAAATTTGAAAGGTGTGACTGAAAATTGGAGCAGAAAAAAGCATATTAATTGAGAAATTTATCTGACTATTCCAACCAAGTTATCCTTTATATTCTATTGAATCATACAAGTAGTATGGATTGTGGACATCATTACCTAACCTAAAGAAGGGAGACTTAACTATAACTACTTTAACCTTACCTAACCTAATTAGAGGAGACATAACTACAATAAATCTAACCTTACCTAACCTAATTCAAGGAGATATAATTATTATTAATCTAACCTTACCTAACCTAATTAAATGAGTTATAATTATAACTACTTTACCCTTACCTAATTGAAGGAGATATAACTATGATAAATCTAACCTTACCTAATCTAAAGAAGAGATAAATAACTATGACTATTTTAAACTTACCTAATCTAATTAAAGGAGATATAACTGCAATGAATCTAACCTTACCTAACCTAAAGAAGAGATAAATAACTATGAATATTTTAAACTTACCTAACCTAATTAAAGGAGATATAACTGCAATGAATCTAACCTTACCTAACCTAATTGAAGGAGATATAACTATGATAAATCTGACCTTACCTAATCCAAAGAAGAGGGATGAATTAGTTAATTAATTAATGGCTTAATTAATTCGATCGTCCAATCTGATGCGCATGCAGAGTAAATTACCCTACTTTATCGTTAGACTCACGCTCACAGTTTTGAATTATTGTGAAAACGTTTACGTTTTCCATGACGACAATACTAAAGAAAAGTTGCAAACAATTATTCTGAGCTACAGTAGTTTTATAGCATGCGTTTGTTAGCGTGTAGCTCAATTTTTTATATATTCGCTGCTATAGAGATTTCGGTTTCATTATAATCAAAAGCTGTAGCTCAATTACTAAAGAACAGCCGAATTCCCATCAAACCATTGAGTTTTAGGAAAATAGAAAATCTGAAGATTACGGTGCGACAAGAGAAATGCCTTTTTACCTGAAATACGAGCATACAACATTCCTAGTTAGTATTAAATTATGGACTAATTGTTACTATGAAATCTTAAACTTCTATATACAGTCGATTCTCTGTATAGGAGCCCCCTTTATAAGAGACTCCGCGTTATAAGAGACCATAATTAAAGCCTGTGCAGCACTCCCTATACTCACAATGCTAAATTGACTCTCTGTAAGAGATTTTCCTATAAGAGAGTTCTCGCTGTAAGAGACACAGTCTCTCGTCTCATCCAACGAAAATGCATTGTGTCAGACTCTTCTATAAGAGACTAATTTTCCAGCAATCATTTTCAAGATTTTCTGTTGTACAATGGATAACCTGTGCATTGTTAATGCAATACGGAGGCATGTTAACTCCTGGATATTGCACTTGACTGAATAACGGGAGTTAATTTCAAACTATGAGGCTAGGCGTATTTGGAAAAGTTGAGATTTTGAGACATTTCAAAGGATTTAGGAGAAGATGAATCCGTCTTATAAGCTTGTGTTGATAACTTAGAGCGGTTTGCTGCAGCGACAACTTTATCTTCAAGAAGCTAAAGCGTATTCAATATTTTTTGTTGTGATACCCTCTGAAGTAGTTAATTATAGCAAGGCTGCACAGGCTTTTCGTTCAAGTGCAATCTTCATGACTTTCTCTTTGTAAGAGATTTCTCTCTATAAGAGATTTTTTCACTGATTTATACGAATCTCTTATATCGAGAATCGACTGTATACTATCAATCCAAGGTTTTTTAATAAGTCCGTCTTTTTAATATGACAGACGTATCTATAATCAAGTCTTTTTAATAATAACGAGCATACCACCTTCCTAATTATCAATATTTATGGATTAATAGTTATTACGAAATCTGAAACATTTCATAAAGTATGAATCCTAAGTTTTTTCAAGAAGCTCCGTGTTAGGGTATGAGAGACCTCTAACGTTACAATATATGCACTAGTGTGTAGCGCTAAGTCTTAAATCTAGAACGTTTTACAGTCGATTCTCGATAGAAGAGCCTCCGATATAAGAGAATCCTCTCTTTAAGAGACTCAACTTCGAGCCTGTGCGAAATTCCTATGATCACAGTGTTAGTGTATCCCGATTTAAGAGATTTTCGTATAAGAGACTTCCCGCCATAAGAGACATATTTGTCCGCCGCATCCAATCATATTACATTGCACCAGCTACGTTTATAAGAGACTGGTTTTCCACCACTCATGTTTGATTGTGTTGGCGGGTAAAGGACAAAATTTGCTTTGTTAGCAGAATGCACATGCATGACCGCAGTTGTATTTTTGGTGTATGCATGTTGTCTGCTTATTAAACTGCTGTGTACTTAAAACTGCTCGGTATAGTTCAAGGATGTTGGTGGCCCGGCTATTAGCCCGGCTACACTTTTTGAGTAATCCGACAAGAAGGGTCCAATTCTTTGAATTTTGGTTAGCCGGGCTACTCAGCTCATATGGTTATATACGGTAGCCGGGCTAACCAAATTTCCCAAGCGGATTAATTTTCCTTCCGTAGCCGGGCTACGAAAGTTCGTAGCCGTGCTCTCAACAAGCTCATAGTTACAAATTAAAAATGTCTGCAAAGCGTAAAAGTTTAACTTAAGCGGAGAAGCACGAAGTAATTAAACTATTGGAAAATGGTAAGAAACAAACAGAAATTTCAGAAAAAATGGGAATTCCGAGAGCTAGTGTACAATATAAGTAAAAACAGACCAACTTCTCAAAGATTACCAGATCAAAAATGATAAGGTGAAATGAGTTAGGTCATCCGTTTTGAAGAAATTTAAAAATAGAAAGACTATTTCGGTGTGAATCTCTCCCCAGATGTGTCTAATTAAACTTACAATGACCTTTGCTGTGATTTTTCGGATTTTTTTTTCACTACCTCGATTTAAGAGATTTCTCAGTATAGGAGACTTTTTTTCGGATTTATACGAGTCTCTTTTATCGAGAATCGACTGTAGTTCTTTTGTGTTTGAATTCATTATATGTATTCTACATGTATTCATCAGCTCGAGAAAGAAAGAAAGAGCAGTCGTAGCCTGAGGGTTGAGAGATGAACACTGCGTGGTTCGTGTAGTAATAAAATACGTTCGGGATATTCGGAGATTGGGGAATATAATTATTGGTGTGTTTAGTTAATTCTAATTATTTCCTACAATAATTTAGAGAACAGTTTCAGTAAACTCTATATTTCACTAACCTCTTTCGAGGAGAATAGGTTAAGTGACACTGACACTCCGCAAATTTTATATTCGGTTAACCGTTTATTTTATTATTATAAAAGGGTATTCAAAATGGGTTGATGTCTTTACTAAATGAACAGGAAATCGGGGATGTGACGATACTTAATGTAGATGGCGTTACGAAACGTGATTGTGGAGAATACACGCTGAGAATAGAAAACAGCATTGGGGAAGATGTATCGCATGTACTTGTGACAGTAATAGGTATGCTAGACGCTTTTTCGTGGCGCAATCGTACTTAATTTTGAAACCCATAGTGAGTTATCAAGAAGAAGAAATAATTTACAAAACATTTGGCTACAAAGAAAGGCAAGTTTGTTATTCGTATTGTAATGACAATAACTGACATTCGGTATTAATACTTTTAGATCGACCGCGGCCTCCGAGTAAGCCTCTTGTTATCTTAATGTCGGATAATAGCTGCCTCTTAGAATGGGAATCGGGTAACGAAGAAATCGTCGGTTATTGTGTGGAATATTTTCGGGTATACTTGAATTAACGGGAATTTACAGCCAATATACTGCAGTTTTGGATTTTCAAAGCATGAAGATGAAACTCGTACCCTGATTTTTACAGGACGGGTGGGGTGTGTGGTTGAAAGCTTTATCTACGCGAAAAAGGGGCTGCAAAATCCGAGACTTAATCCCAGGATCGAAATATACGTTTAGAGTAAAGGCGGAGAATCATTTCGGTATGAGCGATTCAGGTGAAGCAAGTGTGCAGATATTCATTCCAGAATCTAAGAAAGAACACGGGTTGGTCAACGAAACATTCTCTGTCTTTAATTCTATGATTTTGTTGTGTGAAATTCCGTTGAATAATACTGTACCTCAACAGATCCGTCATGTCTTCAATACAAGAGGACGAATTTGAAGTTTTTAGTGGTGAGAACGGTGTGTAAAAATTCCGTCCAGGGTGATGTTCTATTGACGAAATATATTTTAACAATAGTTTATATGAATTCCTAGAGCTTAAACTGGATTCAAGCAACGAACGACTGGAAATTCCGCCTATCCCAGGTAACTAACGAAGATTTATGTGATAGTCAATGTATGCCGAATTCAAAACATTTGGAGATTCCGTGTTATATTAAAGAAAATTCTCACACTTCGTACAGGTGTAAGAAAGCCAACAACAAAAGCAGATGCTAAGAAAACCTTGGCTTTGCTTAATACCTTCCGGAAAACTGTAGACAGTGCTCACCAGTCCAAAGACTTTTTAAGTCCAACAGGTAAGACCTGCTCTCGGTTGACTATGGTACACCTTCCAGCATTTGTAGCTAGGAATTGGATGTATTTTGAAGACTACGTAAATTGCAGATATCCAAAAAATTACGAAGACCTTAAGGGATCCTCGCCTTCGAGGAAACGAATCCCCTGGCAGCGACAATGATAACATGCGTGATGTTCCATCACCAGGCAAGCTCAAACTTAATGAAAGTTTATATGATATTTTAGGCTTTTTATTGGAAATTTATTGTGAAAAGTATGTTACAACTTTATTGTAATTTCATTAGAAAGTAATCACAAACTCTGGGGTAGAGAAGGCCATGGTATGAAGAGAAGTGAGATGATAGGTAACACGGTGGCGGTGAGAAAAAGCGACGATTCCTTATCAAGTGCTTCTAGCAACCATTCAGGTGATTGGAAGAGTTCTTTTGCAACTCCAGTGAATGAGATAAGTTCATGACATTGTATAATTAATGACTACGCTAACCACCCATACTTTATAAACATTTTTGCTTAAACTTTCAGATTCAAAGCATAAGCTGTTCGATCATTATGGACAATCCATGCGAACGAAAAAAGGTACATAACTTAATGTCGAAGCTTATTCCTTAAACATTTATTGCAATGAAAATGCTTTTCAAGTTTGGATAGCCGTATATGAGCATAACAGTAACGTCAACATGTCAGTCCCATGCCTTTCCTTTTTGCAGAAATATCTCAATTAAAGTTTTTAAATCAGTTACCCAGAATTACAATGAATGGGTTATTAGTAAGTATACCCCGTTTCTGTGCACATCAATATATCCAGATTCCAGATAGTACAATACAAAATGAATCCTATAGTTTCGCATGTGTTCTGTTACCAGTCAGTCTATTTATGCCTGACTTGTAGCTGCAGCTATCGTCAGCGCGCACATAGGTGCCCCCTTTCAAACTTCCCGCGCGAGTTTTCCCGATTACTTTACATTGGAGCTACATAAGCGAGGTCGCCCAGCTATGAACGCGGTTATGGTATATGTAGGTTCCATTAGGATATTTGCATTCCTCGCAATTTATGACACTTGTTTTAATGTTTGGGGTTGCTATATGTGTTTATTTGAATCTACATGAAAAAATAACTACGTATAACCAAAATTTTCGATTGCCCTTCTCCTGTGTATGGCACTCCCGTATCATAATGGTGCAGAAACAGTTATAACTTAATTTTACATTTAAATCTCTAACGACTGGACTGGAGTTATGTATAACATAGGAAACCACGAGTTAGGGATCAAAGTTGAACCTCGGAGTAACTGGCAACTAGTACATATATTTATCTCTTTATATGTGTTTTATATATGTATTACAGGTGCTGATCAGTTCGAAAAATATCGGAAGGGTACCGGATTGGAACAAATAACCGGGAAGCAGTTTACAATAGGTAGAGTATCCGTTTCTATTTTAAGACTAAGCGTATGAAATTGTCTTTGGTGTTAATTTGGTACTTTCCTGCATTGTTCCATCTAATATTAATATAAATTGAAAACCCGAGATCTCCTTCCTCTTCGACTTCTTCCGTTGTACCATCTATGGCGCTTTCCTGTCTGTTTCTGATACGGAAATCGTTGTAGGCGCTGTGTAAAATAGAATTTATTTACAGGATCTGACAAGAGTTCCTGCGATGACTTAGAGTCCGGCTTAAAGGGTGAGTGCAACATGCATAACATTAGTTTACTATGTTCTTAGCATTAACTTTATTATCCTGTCCTGGGGCATATCAGACAAGTGACTGAGATGCCCATGTGATAGAAAGAGGGAGAGGAAATCGGGAATACATCAAGGGAGTAAGTAGAGCAATCACATATAGTTGAAAATAGATGATAGGTAATATAATCTTCCGTGAGCTGTAGCGTAATTGGAGACTCAGTCGGAGTCTACGGCCAATCCAAAGTGGAGAGCGGGCGATAACATAGATAGGAAAGCCAAGGAGGCGAATTGAGATTCTCGAGTAGAGAAAAATGTTGCTAGGACTTATCTGCAGATTTTTCAATGTCATGTGGTTGTGTAAAAAAGGTTATTGGCTAGGATTGCGTTAGTAAGTGTGTGCCTTACTCTAGGGTCGACGCTACGTACTTTGGCAGGCTTACAAATAAAATAGATGCTTCAAAAGTTTTAAAGAGGAAACCATTGCATGCAATTAGGACGAAATGATGGTGTTGGGAGGTGTTGGAAGCTGAGGAGGAAGATAGGACCAGCATTAGCAAGGATAGCTTTGGTTATCTCATAATAGGTGCTACAGGCAAGGGCTTTGTTATATGTTAGTCTTGGTTTCATGGGCCACACAAGGAACAAAGAAAGAAATATTCAGGAATCTAGCATATGACGTGGATTTTGAGTTGCAAAAAATCAAATACTAGCACAGGAATTCGGTTGTATCACCTTTTGTTAAAGAGTAAACTACGGAGAAACTGAATGAAGTCTGAAGAGTATTGTGGGTTACCGCAGCATTAACAAGAGAACGCTGTAAACGTTATTCAAGGCCAGGTTAAGGGGAGCGATTCGGAGGGGTCGGATCAGCGAGGGCGGAAGTGCGGAAGATCGATTAAGTCAACGAGGCTAATATGAAAAACTTCCAATACAAATTACGTCGGCTCTTGATTGTGATTTTTTTGCTAGACAATAACTTCCTGATTGTTGAAGGCGGGAGCTTGGGTGAGGATCAAGAAGAGTCCATGGACTTTGTAGTCAGCCAGTTAGTAGTTCCAGTCAAGAGCGGAAATGTTAAAATCTCCACGAGCTTTGATAATGGTTCCTTAGCAGCCTCATCGGTCAAATCATCCTTCGACGACCTCAGTTCTATCGAAGGACCTCTACCTCAATCCGTTACCCAAACCAACACTCCCAATGAACTCGTGTATCACTACACGGATGACATACCCGAAGAAGCGGAGCCTCAGCGGTACCAACCCGAACCTAGTCCATCAGCACCTCATCTACATCAACCTATCCGCAGTAAGAGCACTATGAGCGTGACAGATAGCGAAGGAAGCCGAACAAACCTTCTCCACGCTCTTCACGAGGAAATGAAAGCCATGAAAAAAGAATCAGATTGGAAACAATCAAGAGATTCATTAATCAGGGGAGGATCTCCATCTTGGGCGGCCAGTAAAAACCCGTCAAGACTGGGTGGACTGTTAAGCAGAGACGAAAATTCTTACATTGGGCGCTACGGAACTGGCGGCCGCCTGTCATCATCTACAGTTGAAAAACTATACGGGACATCCAATGCAGAACGACATAATAAGAAGCCTCAGGGTAAAAAATCCGAATCGTCGAAAGAGTCAGCACACAGCCTACATACTAAGAAACACGAGAAGGAAGGTCTTCTGGCAAAATCCAACATCGTAACTAGTGAGTCAAAGTTCGCGGAGAGAATCACTACTCCAGAGGATACCAAGACCGTGGGTACTACGAAGTCAACAGGAGAAACGGAAAACCCTGTGGATGTGAAAAAATGGAGGATACCTAGAATTAACTTAACAACACACATAAATGTTTTAATCGATAATTTATTTGTTGCAATGACTTTATGTATGCTAAGTCCTTTGTTATTATTGAATGCGTACACTGTAACTATCTTCTGCTTGCTCTTGATTAAAATGACATGGATGTGAAGAAAAAGTGCCATCGGCCAAAAAACAATTGCTATTTTTAGAAAATTCCATTCCAACCAAGCCTATTACACAGTCTGCGCTGTACACACTTTGCCTTCCCATGTCCCATCATACATGTACAATAATATAAAGAAGGACGACCAATAAGATACTTTCATTGCTCAAATGAATCACAAAGGTGAGGATAAATGATTTGCGAACTTTATACCCAACCCACCAACTTTAATTCCTGAATTGCGTGATATGTATATATATGTACAAGGAAAAAGTACACATCACTAATGCCTGCAGCACAAAATCCAAATTCTCCAATACAACCTCGCGGTGGTCCTAGTACTCTAAACATCTTTTTCGCAACCACTCTTACGGACTTCAACGATTACTGATTCAAATAAAGCATCTCATTCATGACGCCAAATACCATAAACACGATGTAATCTTATCGAAGCTATGCTGTACGTCCAGAGCTTGTACAAAATTGTACAGCTTGCTGGAAAGGGGATTGATCCGATACAATGATACAATCACAATGGCAGTTCCTTGTTTCCTGGGTAATTTTGCCCATACAAATTTACTAATTCATTTGACTCTCGTAAAAACTTTGAGGAGGATCCTGTGCTTTGTAAAGGTTATGGGCAAACACAACCCGATACGATTTTCTCTTTGCGGAATTTGCGGGCATCAAGAGGAGGCGCACAGTCTAAAGTTATGTTTGTACGGTAAGTTCCGATGCCATTTAACTCCCGTTATCTTCCTCTTCCTATCCTTATACTATTAGCCAGAGGATTTACAAAATTCCTTGACGTGTTTCCAGGCTTGCTCAAACAATACAAAGCTAGAATTTTGTTTGAAAAACGCAGCAGAAAAGGAGACCGATGTTACGGAAAGGGGGCACAGATTTGATAAGTTAAATCCATGCGAGTGTAATATAGGAAGTAAGACTCTCTCTTGATTGTCATCCAAGCGGATTTCAAGGTAGCGGGATACTAGAGCAGTAAATTAAAAATGAAATTTTACGGGTTCGATATAGTGTTAGCTCCGATTGGGTGTAATTTGACGAGTGAGTGTCCTTCGGTTTCTTTTTAGGAATTCATGAAGGATTCAGCTACATATTTGCAAAGACATCCCATTATTTGCTATTAGTGACGGCAGTGACGTGAGGTGCTGCTGAGATGCTAAGAGTACCCGAAACACGGACAGGCAGACGGAGCGAGGAAAGCAAACACTACCGAATCAGAGGCTCTCACTGATTCAGAGCACCACCACCACGGTTTACTTTACTACGACCACCAGCCATATTCTCCTTCTTCGTCTCTTGCCCAACGCACAACCAATTCTAATATTAGAGATGAGAATTTCATTTTTCCTCAACAGCTGTAACCTAAATTGAAATGCATGCTACATCGGATATAGTAGCAAAGTTTTTTTCCTCGCATCCAGAGACTCGTACTTTGAGTCTCTTCACCAACAACTAAATTTTTATGGGCCATGGGCTCAAAGTGCTGTAAACCAGAGGATAAGTAATCACAATCATTGCATACTTATCTAGTTATTGTCATTATTGCTATGCTTATCTTTGAAGTCACGTAATTTTGCTACTGTTTAGTAATTTAACCATCCTTTGTACTCCTCTTTGTGATCTTTATTTTGCATTTTAACGCGTCCTTGGACCCGGACTGGAACGCTTCATTTTCCCATTTATTTCTACTCCACTGTTAGTCTATAAAATTTATTACCTTACTTTTGAATCGGTTTTTATTCAACGCCTAATTAGCCTCCAGCTCTAGTTCCATGCAAAGCATCCTTGATTGTGAATTGAAAAATACTAGATTACTGGGATACAGCAAAAATATTATACATTAAAACTTTAAAAAAAAATACTCTGACCTCTCAGCCAGAATTTAGTTTATAGAAATCTAGAAGTGTGTCCAACGAATCTTCAAGAAAGTAGAGTGGCTGAATGAAATAGTGGTTTCAAAATATGTTATAATCCTTGGTTTCCTCTTAATTGTTGACTCTGTAATGTATTGTAAGGTCGTTCGATGTAATGTGTGGAAATTCTCCATCTCTCAATCTTTTCTCTTGTGTTGTGTCTTTTAAAGGATTTATAGTGACGTGGCTAAAATCGTGGAACAAAGACAGCATTTGAGTAACAACGCCAGTGGCCCTTATTCTCCGAGAAGTGCAACTCCCGGGTTGGAGGAAGTTAGCGTGATGGAAATAATTCCCGAATTCGTCACACCACTCGGAGAATACAGTTTCAAAGTCAACGCCAAAGGAAAAATTTCCGTCACTATCCAAAATCTTTCCCCTGAACTTAAGGTGAGGCGTGGTAGAAATCTTGTCATCTGTAAATACTTATTACTAGTACTTCCGCAAGTCCACAAACAAACAGCGGTGAAAGAATTGACAGATAAAAACTACGGCAGGATTGAAGATTGTCACTGCGTCCAGCGTCGGAACTTAGTGTAGTGTACCTAGATATAGGTGTCTCCTTCCTACATATTAATGAAAATGGAATAGCAGTTTTATTAAGCTCCGCAACAGGTGGAAGGACATGCTTGAATCTCCGTAAATCAATAGCGTTCACGGTTTTGTCGAACATTCAGCCTCACGGTTTCCCCCTTAAGTTCCTTTTAAGGCGTATTTTCATAGAATGCGTTTATTTTACCCTACTGGTTTTGTCATAGCGACAGATAGGTAGAATGTACGTGTTTCAAAAAAGCATTCTATCCATCGCTATGGCAAAACACAGTGCGGTAAAATAAACGTATGCTATGGAAATACACCTTTACCGTCCGCTCAAAGGAAATAGTAAATTCAAAAATGACACTGACGTCGGAATGTAGGTTGCGAATCGAACGTTTTGAAAACAGCCAAGTTACTTTGAGTAGTCAAAATAGGTGATTCTTTAATATGTCACGCGAATTGTCACTTCAGTGGAAAATTGCATTTTTTTTAAAGTGTAGCTTTGGGGTCGTAGTAAATATCCCTGAAAAAGAAAATCCAGCTTTCACTGAATTCTGCAGAAATTCGAAAAATTGTAAAGGAGCCATACACATGTTATGACAGTAAAAGTTAAAAGACAGTAAAAACTCAATTTGATGTAACCGTAATATATTATATGAGCTCTAATAACATATTCCTGCACTTACTGACGACTTTGTACAAACTTATTAGACAGACAACGTCGACCCGCTCTAGGAATGGCTGCGCCAATCAATAAAATGAGAGGAACGCCAATCCAGTTGAGCTAAAATGCTACAGTGAGTGAATTCAAATTTGTAAGTGCCAGAGTGATTTATGGAAATGGGCAAATAATTTCGTTTCAGAGAATCCCATAGTAATACATTTTACTGACGGGTGGTATTGAATAAAATTATTCACCCTAGTTAAGATCCTGGCGATAGATTGTCCGCGGACGGGGTGTAACGAAGCACACCAAACAAATCGGGTAGTACTACAGTTGTACAAAACTGCAGGGCTTCCAAACAAAAAGCAGAAGCTGGGTCCAAGATTTAGAAGGAATTGGTGACATGAAACGGCGTGGGCTTTGGTCAATAACGAAAGCCTTATCATGACTTCCAGTGGACGCGCCTTGGATTGGGAGCCGACAGAATAGTAATGTAAGCTAAGGTCAGGTATTAGGAAGGAAGAGCAGGAGATCTGGAAGTTGTAGTCAGGTAGGGTAATGAGGCCATGTGAGAGGAGGCGGGTTTTAATTATATTATTCAATTCCTCTTATAGGTGACGTGGTACCGGCATGGCAAGAAACTGGATGCCACGTCAGATTCGCGATTCCTTTGTACAGTAGATGGTAACAACGTTCATTCCTTGACGATCCTTCAAGTACACGTGGAAGATGAGGGAAAATGGGCATGTATCGCGGAGAATATCATTGGAAGACAAGTATCACATGGCTTGATTAAATTAATGAGTAAGTACCCGACTCTTACAGATAATTTAGTCCCTCGATACGCCTTTGAATATAAACAGATCTGTGTTTGCCTCTCCCCTGAATACTTCAGAAATAATGCCTTACCTTCATGTAATTGTTTCTTTAGGTTGATGCATGACAGCGTTACAAGAACTCATGAGCACTTATTTCTTTTCAATAATTAGCCTTCACTTGGAGGGGTTTTTAGAACTGGATAGATCAGAGGAAAGTAGTGTGCAGCACCAAAAATAATTCAGATTAAATTAGAGACAGGAAAATATAGTTTAGATGTGCAGCATGCTTGAAAAATGCTAATTTTGAAATATTAACGGAGAATATGGATGAATGATTGTTGTACATATACGTACATGTAGGTCAAAGCCATAGCTGTTTTCTCGCTATTATGAAAGCGCGATTAGGAAGAGCAGTTCATGCCATAGTAGTTTTGGCTCGAATTTAGAAAGAGAATGTCAGGTCAGAAGCTGCGTGAGCTGTGTGCTAAAAGTCTGTCACATTCAAGTCATGAAAAACAGTAGAGCAGTCTTTGATGTTTTGCAACGGTCTCTGGATGAAGAACGGGACAAGATCGAGTAATATGTAGTATCAGAAAATGTGAAGACTGCGTTGTTCAAGCATGTTAATCAAATCGAGCACATTTATGTAAAACTTTTAGATTGAAAGTGTAATATACCATATTTCCTGAGAGTTTTACACAAGTTTTACACAAATGTTCGACTATGAATTCGGCATAGTCATGAAATGGAATGCATACGATGTGTAGTTGAATTTGAAACCACGGAGTTTTGTAGATATGAAAATATGGTGTCTTTTACTTGAAATCGTTTCTGACTGTGACATTCTCTCTTTCCGGTTTACCAACCCGAATGCATGAAAGCCGTTTTTGTCAAATGCAATAGAAGATTCTCGCAACGAAGAAATTAAGTACATCACCTAATTGAAACGAGGTTTGGTTGACGGAGGAAGAGGAGGGAGGACTATAGTAACTAATTTTTCTCCAATATTCATTTATTATTTATAGTTCCACGAGCCTACAAACCCCCGGAATTCGTAGAGCCTTTGCGTGCAATTTTAACTGACGCGGGAACAGTGTCATTGGAATGCAAAGTAAGTAGTTGTTAAAGCACGTCATTAGTGAAATTGACGACAAGGGCAAAGGGGAAGGGTATTTTCCTATTGTGGAAGTGCAGTGTACTAAAGCTCTTAGCGGGAGAATGTGAACATGTGGTAATACTTTCATAAGTCTCCCCAACGTGCTTGTTTCATAAGTCACCAACTAGAAGTCGGGTGACACCGCGTTCTCCCGTCAGCAGTTAGTATTTCAAGTGTTTTAAACCTAACCTCCGCCCAAAACCTTAAGTTTGTATATCGTAACCTAACCTTCACTCGCTCAATGAGGCCCTCGCCCTTAGGTCATCGGTCGCGAAATGCCTGGCCAATGGAAATGCAAAATTAGAAACACAGCGGCCGGAGCCTACGCTTCGCTCTCTGGCCTCATTTCGCTTCGCTCAGGTCAGGTTGTGACAGCCAACCTTAACGTTTTTGGCTCACCACCCCGAATAGACTAAGGAGTAGGCATTCAGTAGTGTCACCCGACTAGTCATTGAATGCATGCAATCACGCGTTTCCAAGGCAACTACACCATCTACAATACACGCTGGGGAGACTTATGAAAGTATTTCCGAAAAGGTAAACAAATACCACTTGTTTCACAAGTTCTTGCTGTGCTCGTATCTCCCTCCGCTCCTCCAACGACGTCATTTTCCTGCATGACGCTTCTCTTCTCTCCTCCGCTGCGTCTCCTTCGCTGATGAAACCGAGTATCGAAATCGTCACTCAGAAGCGTCACAGCGTTACGTGGCTTGCACCGTTGAAAAGCCGAAATCTTCTTCTCTGATATGCACTAACTTTTATGTCCCTATGTCCAAGGTTGACGACGTTACAGAATTAAATGTCTACAGGTTAAGGAAACCTGACTTTTTGTACTTTAAGTGTAGCTGCATCGTCAACCTTTGACCTAGAGACATAAAAGTTAGTGCGTATCAGAGAAAACAATCTCGGCTTTCTAACGGTGAAAGCCGCTTGACGCTTCTGAGCGAAGATTTCTGCGGTAAAAGAAATACCGGGTTTCATCAGCGAGCACGCAGGAGACACAGCGGAGGAGAGAAGAGAAGCGTACATGCAAAAACATGACGTCGTTGGAGGAGCAGAGGGAAATACGGGCACAGCAAGAACTCACGAAACCTACGATATTTTGTGAATTTGCATTATGCTTTGCGTTTCAGGTGACTGGCGTACCTACACCACTCCTCCAATGGTTTAAGGACGGGGAAGCCATAAAACCCGGGGATGTATTTGCTTTGAAACAAGCGGATCCGACGTCGTTGGGGTCTTACACTTGCAAAGCGACGAACTGCATGGGGATGGCCATGAGCTGCTCTCACATCCATGTCAGTTCTTCCCGTCCTGTCATCACAGATGGACTCGTAGACCACAAAGCCCGTATTGGAGAACCGCATGTACTGACTGTGGGTGTAAGGAATCCTGTGGGGAAAGTTACGTGGCACAACAAGGGGATTGAGGTGACAGAAGATGAGCGGGTATCAATGAGTCAGAATGATTTCACCGTTGAACTCGTCCTAAATCCACTTATGCTAACTGATGACGGGGAGTGGAAATGCAACGTGAACGGTATCGAGACAAGCTGTTTCCTAAGCGTCGTCGCTCCAAAAAATTATCGCAAACCCAGATTCCTCCAGGACCTCAAGGCAGTACTAACGGAGGAAGGCCTTGTCACATTCGAATGCAAAGTTGTGGGCTACCCAACGCCGGAATTAAAATGGTACAAGGATGGAGTCGAACTCAAACCAGGGGATGTGTACCAACTTTGTGGATCCAATAGTTTGGGGCTGTATACGTGTATCGCGAGTAATTGCATGGGCGTTAGTGAGAGCACTGCCGAGCTAACGTTTGACGACATACAGTTTCAGTTAAGCGAGGAGGAACGAGGAAAATTGCTTGAGCACTTGTCAAGTGTTAATCGACCTCCGCAGTTTGTTCGAGGATTGAAAAGTGCCACTGTTCTTGTTGGAACTAAAATGGAACTAAAGGTGGAACTTAGCTCCAAGTGTTTCCTTGAATGGTATTTTGAGAACCAGATGATTCTGCCGGTAGGCAGTGAATTCGTTATCGAAGGAAATACACTGTTCACAGATTCCCTCAACGTCGGGAGGGAGGGAGAGTACAAATGCGTTGCCAAAAACGAATATGGTACGAGCTTTAGCTGCTGCCGCATCTCACTAAATGTTCCTAGTACCTATAAAAAACCGAAGTTCCTTGAAGGTCTTCGTGCAGTTTTACACGAAGGAATTGTTAACCTGGAGTGCAAAGTAATCGGAGTACCTCAACCCATACTCAAGTGGTTCAAGGACGGGGTGGAACTTAAAGCTGGTGATATTCACAAAATCGTTAGCTCTGGAGGTAACTGCTGCCTAGGGACGTACACTTGTCAGGCTCGGAACTGCATGGGGATTTGCGAATCCTCAGCAAGTCTTCTGGGATTTGAAGGTAAGTTTTGGCTGCGTTTTTTCCAGGGGACAGGCCTCTTAGCTGGTCCCTTCTCTCATTACAATGAGGGTCACTAGCATTTACTTTTCTTAAAGTAGTGAAACCGTTGCTGGGTTTACACATAAATTCTGAAATTCTATGAACCCCGACAACTTGTATAAATTATTCGAAATTTCCTGGATTTTCACATGACTTGGATATTTATATTGTAATTTATCCCTGCTCTGATCCTAATCTTTTGATAAATTAAGTAACTCACACTAATGGTTTGTGGAGGCATATTCATTCATTAGTACCCGAAGTCTGATAAGCAGCTTGATGTCATTTCAGCATTTTCCCTTTCCCTATATAGAAAACAAGCAGCACGAAGATATTGTTGAAAGATTGGCACGAGACCCAAGCTTGTCTACAATACTTGAGGAGCGGTCATCGCAAATGATAAGTGTGTACGAGACAGCAGAAGGATTGGATGAAATTTCTGTTTCCATTGACGGAAAGGAAGTCTCTGTAAGCCTGTACGAAACGCCGGATTTAACGGAACAAGATGCGAAAAATATTATCGAAATGTTTGCAGACGAATACTCTGAATACATTTCTGGTGAGTTGTCCATTTATTTTCTTTGTACATGCTTGTACTTGTATCCCCAGTTATTTCGGTATCACACGTGATGCTAGGATTTCTTCTGTTTCTACATCTCTGTTTAACTCCGTTCCGTGGAACTTCCTCTGAAAGGCAGGATTTTTGTTCTTACGTATTAGCTATAACTATGGAGCGTATTCCTTGCATACGCTACACTTCTTATTAGCCGCAATCACAACAAGTGTACGAATAAAATTATGGTATTCGAAAATAACTTTGACAAAGCAGGAGAAAATTACAACTACATGCACAGTCTCAATTGCAACCACACAACAACAAATGGGACTGAATTTGACATGAAGTTTACAGAAAATCCAGTGATTTGGGCTCCCAATTCCATTAGGATATCCTGCAGCAATGTGAATATGGAGCTTGCAGGCAATAGTAAAGATAACTTAAAGCGTTTGTTTTTTATTTATAGAGCACAGCGTTCTAACTCTCCCGTCCCTGAGGTTTGTGAAAGAGACGACGAATTCCGGTAGGATAGTAATGGAGGCGATGGTGATTGATGTGGATGTGGAAGGGTTCGAAACTGCTCCAAATGCACATGAGAATGATAGCAGCTCTGAGAAAACAGAGGCCGATTTTGAGGAAATCTCTGATCTTTCTGAATCCCGATGTGTGGATATCCTCGAAGACTATGAGGCAGTACAGGTTGGAGCTGCTGTAGAATTAATCTTAGAGAAAGCGAAAACTCTGTCGAGCTTAGCCCCTCCAAAACCCATCAACACAACCGTTTCCGACGGATTTAAAATTTTGGACATTCCAGAAGACGAGGACTTTCACGTTGTGGAAGTTAAGAGCCCTTCTCCAGAAGCTAGTATTAATTCCGACAGTGTGGAAACACCTATTTTTGGATCTTTGGAGCAGTTACCGCAGAACATAGAGGAAGAAGATTGGGAGGTCGTGGACTCGAAAAAAATTGGTCACGGTTTTAACGAAAAGATTGACCGATTTGGTGGAAAAATTAATGAATTTCTTCATCAGTTGAACAAACTCACAGCTCCTGATGATCCAACGAGTCTTTTAAATAGAGAGGTGACTCAACCAATTTCACAGATAATGTATCCTTCTGAACTAATCCGAGAAGAATCGCAAGAAAGCCTCGAATCTAATCAGCGTAATGAATCAGTCAGAAAAAACTCAATGGCCCAAACTGCCCAGACAAAAGAACCTAAAAATTGCCAAATTTCTGAAAGCGATTTCAATTCTGGTGACACTGGAGATGATCAACTTACAAAATACGATGGCGACAACGGAGATACTGTCATTGAACCCGAAATGCAAGAGTGTAAAAAAGCACGATTAATTTCTCAATACTTAGGTGGTTCCAGTACGCTAACGCAAATCGATAAAACTACCAATGTTGCTACATGCACAGGTAATACTACTAAAAGCGGAGAATCTCAAAACGTGTCGATTCCAAGCCAGTTAAAAAGTTATTTTGTTTTTTTCGTAGGTAAAAAACAAGATGATAACAAAGTTGAAGTCGGTCTCCAAAACTTTAAGGAAACTTATGATGTCGAGGGAAACGATAATTTTTTAAAATCTATGGAAAAAACTAGACCAAAATTAGAAGCGCAAAAAAGTGATCAAATGCAAAGCTCTTTGTTAGTATTCGACGAGAGCAAGAAATCTGTTGAGTCTGGTATTCCCGATGGAGCAAATGGTAGTAGAAGCGCCACGTCAACGTCTCTATCCTTGGAAGAAATAGATAAAGATTTTTCATTCTACCAGGAATACACAGAGCGAGAAATCAAGCAAATGCAAGAGTTTGGGTTTAAGATTGCTCAGATTATGCAATTGCAAGATGCTGGAGAGCCTGCTAAGAGTGTGCTTGACGTGACTGCGAATGGATTCCATGCAGATCAAGTTACAGTGTTACATAATCAGCAAATTGTTATGTCCGATGTCCTACAATTCCAAGATGTAGGCCTTACCGCAAAAGATGTCGAGATCGTTCATGCCAAGGGAATTAAAGCAAATGAGGTGGTGAAAATGAGATTGATGGGCTTGCAAACTTCCGACATCTTAGCACTACTGAGTCAGGGACTGAGTCCTGAAGAAATTATTGTACTGATGGAAGGTGGTTATGAAGCCGGAAAGATCTTCCAAATGAAATCTGAGGGATTCCAGAACTTCCAAATCCTGGAGCTTCAAGCCCATCATGTCAAACCTCAAGAATTCGAAGCGCTCAAATCTCATGGATTGAAATATGTAGAAATAATTATGCTTAAGGATGCTGGACTTCAAAATTCAGAAATAATGAAACTAAAGGAACAAGGGTTGAGTGCTAATGAAATCCTACAGCTGCAGGAATTAGGCCTCTCCGCCTTGGAAATTAGTCACATGCATAAGGAAGGACTCCTCATACCAAAAATTTCTCCAATGAGAAGTGCTCAAGAATTCAACAACGAAGAGGTGAAACGATTACAACAGCACGGACTGCAGGAATCAGAAATAGCTCAGCTTAAGGAACATGGACTTACAGCTGTGAAAATTACGCAGCTGTCACAGGAAGGACTTCTGAGTCTTGAAATGGCCCCGCTAACCAAGCAGGGCCTTCTGGTACCAGAAATCATTCAACTAAGGCGACAGGGTATACAGGCTGCAGATATTTTACAGATTCCTGGAATCTTGCAGCTTAAGGATCAGGATCTTAAAAGTGCTGAGATTGTTCTACCCCAACAGAAACAGCTAAAATTCACCGAATCAGCTCCAACCAATCAACAAGAGTTTCCAACTGCCGAAATCTTCCATTTCAAGGAACACGGATTCAACGCTGCGGAAATTATACAGTTCAAGGAACAATGGCTTGATGATGGTACAATCACCCAACTGAAGGAGCAGGGACTGCTGGGCGCGGAGACAGTGCAGCTAGTAGACCACAAACTTGATCCATCAGAAATCTTTCAACGGAAAAAACATAGTCTTCAGTCTTCCGTTGAAATTGCACAGTTCCAGATGCACGGGTTGGATGCTTCAGAAACAGTTACGCTCAAACCACACGACCTCCAGGATTCCACAATTGTTCTGCCCCACGAAAAGGGGCTACAAGCTCGAGAAATTCTTCTCATGACGCAACAAGGGACGAGTTCTCAGAAAAACTTGGAAAATTCAAAAGATACTGCGGCGACTCCTGAAGTTCATGATTACAGTAAGCGTCTTGGACCCGGATCTACGAAACAAGAACCTCGAGAAAGTGTCCCAGTTGATACGAACCCTCCTAACACCTTGGCTACCGAATCCCAAAACTTGGAGGAATCAGAAGAAACCCATACATGGTTTCTGACATCTGGCACTGGAATAGTGGTACAGAAATCAGAAAACGCTGAAGAAAGTTTTCAAAAACACAAGACCGACCAAAAATCAGGCGAAGTCGAGAAAAAATCTGCCAAGTCTTCCGCCTCGGATGCTGTAGCTAACAAATCGGAATCCCTGGAAAATTACACACCGAAACTTGAATGTGTTCAGTTAGTAGATGAATTTGCGAAATATCCTAAAGCAGTTGAGAAACCTGCAGAAGCAGATGTAGAATTTGAACAAGCTCTGGATAGCACTCAAATTGGAACACTAAAGGGAATAGGTGTACAAGGAGAATATTTTGTGAAACTGCATGACTTGGGTTTAAAAACCGCAGAGATTATACGGCTTCATGAAAGCAACATATCGGTTACTGAAGTAGTTCAGATATTGCAGCAAGGACTACGAATCTCAGAGATTCTTGAATTTCAGGCCGAGGGTCTACAGGTTTCGGAGATAATAGCATTACAACAAAGTGGTTTACACTTTGTTGAGTTGGTGGACCTCAAAGCCCAGGGGCTAAAAATTAGCGAGATTGTCCAGCTTACCCAAGAGGGTATAGAAAAGTCTGAAATAATTCAAATTATAAACGAAGGTCTACAAGTTGCTGATATTGTTGAGCTAAAACAAGAGGGATTGATACCAAGTGAGATTTTAGACCTTACAAATTTGGGAATTAAAACAGTGCAGATGGTGGAATTAAAGAAACTAGGTCTTCACGTTGCTGACATTATTATGATGAAGCATGAGGGAGTCCAACCTTCAGAAATATTTGAGTTAAAGAGAGAGGGACTTGAACCTTCAGAAATCATTCAGATTTCCAAACGTGGCATATCTGCAACTGATGTCGCAGAAATGAAGACAGCAGGATTGAAGACGGCCGAAATTGTTAAATTGACAAATGAAGGCCTAAAAGCGGCTGAAGTTATTGCTTTGAAGAAGAAAGGACTTTGCACAGCCGATATAATGGAAATGAAGCATGAGGGACTTCAGTCAGCATATGTTATCCAACTCCCCAAAAATGACGTGACAGCTACAAACATCATTGAGTTCCAAAAACTCGATCTGGATGCATCAGAAATCGGCGAAGTCAAAAATTTCGGAATTGATTCAACAGATATTGTTGAAATGAAGAATGAGGGATTTAGAACAACTGAAGTTGTTGAATTACCACACGAAGGGTTGGACACCTCAGAAATTGTTACTCTGAAACAGAAGGATGTCAAAACCGTGGAAATCATTGAGATTATGAGACAAGGTTTGTGTAATGCTGAGAATTCTAAAATTGCCAAAGAAGGAATCAATACTGCAGAAGCTATCGAAATAAAGAAAGTTTCCCTCGGGGTGACAGACATGATAGAAGTCCAGCATGAAGGTCTTCAAAATGCCGAAGTCCTTCAGTTAATAAACTATGGGCTGGAGGCTGCTGAAATAATTGAGCTCAATAAACAAGGAATTAAATCCGCTCAATTCGAGGAATTGAAGAAAGAAGGCTTGCAGAACTTAGAAGTTATTCAGATTGGAAAAGCAGGAATCAAACCCGAAGAAGCCATTGCAATGAAACAAAAGGGAGTAAGTGTGGTCGACATGGTGGAGTTGAAGAAGCAGGGCTTGAAAATGGTTGAAATAATCCAACTGAGAAAAGAAGGACTGCAGACAGCTGATATTGTGGAGCTGATAAAAGAGGGTCTTCAAGCAGCCGAAGTTATTGAAATGAAGAAAGACGGTGTTACTGTAGCCGAGATGGTGGAATTAAATAATGCTGGACTAACAATTTCAGAAGTAGTCCAGCTTAAAAATGAGGGACTGCTGGTTGCAGAGATTTGTGAGCTAAACAAAAACAGCATGACACCGGCAGAAGTGACTGCAATGAAGAAGGAGGGCATTACTGTGTCACAAATGTCGGAAATGAAGAAACATGGTCTCAATACAATCGAAATTTTGGAACTAAGCAGGTGTGGAATTGTGCCGGCTGAGATTGTAAAACTTACAAAAGAAGGAATCCAGGCATTCGAAATTGCTAAAATGAAAAAGGAGGGCATTACAGTCTCGGAAATGGTAGAACTTAAAAATGAAGGAGCGAAATCTGCGGACGTCGTCCAACTGAAAAAGGGAGGACTGGAAATTGCAGATATAATAGAACTAATTAAAGAAGGACTGCTACTAACGGAAATGCTTGCTCTCAACCAGGAAGGATTGCAGAGTGTAAGAGTAGACGATCTGAAAAGATGTGGCTTACAAACCGCAGAGATAGTAAGAATACAAAAACAGGGCGTAAATGCTTTCGAAGCAGCCCAACTAAAACCAGAGGGTGTCGAGGAAACAGAAATCGTAAAAATGGCGAAGCAAGGTCTGAAGATAGCTCAAATTCTCGAAATGAAAAAATTAGGCTTAGAAGTTGCAGAAATCAGTGCCTTAATAACGTGTAATATGAAACCAGAAGATATCATACAGCTCAAGCAGAAAGGTCTGCAAACACTCGAAATTGCTGATTTAAAGAAACAGGGCTTGGAAACAGCAACAATAATTGAACTCAGAGACCAAGGCCTCCAAGTTGCAGAAATGGCACAAGCTAAGCTTCAAGACTTACAATCGGTGGACATTGGAAAACTTCAGCAGCTTGGATTAAATATCACTCAAATCCTAGAACTCAAAGCAAAAGGCCTGGAAGCAAGTGACGTTCTAAACTACACATATACGGAATGCCTCAACATAGCAGAACTCGCTCAACTAAAACAATTTGGCCTGCGGATAGAAGAGATCCTCCAACTTACAGAATGCGGGATTGAAACAGCGGATATCGTTCAACTTAAAACACATGGCCTGGATACTGCGGAGATTATACTATTACAAAAACAGGGCGTAGTTGCCAAAGAAATTATTGATCTTCAGCAACAGGGTCTTAAAACAACAGAAATTATTCAACTAAGCCGACAAGGAGGACTTCACGCCGCCGATATTCTCAAATTGACGCGGGAAAGGATCCCAGTCCTAGAAATTTGCGAGCTTGTTGTCAAACATGAGCTGCAAGTAGCAGAAATTGTTGAGCTTAAAGCTCTAGGACTACAAACAGCAGAACTGTCTCAACTGAAGCAAGCAGGACTTCCAACTCCAGCAATAATTCAGCTGAAAACACTTGGCCTTCAAGCTACCGAAATTGCTCAACTTACAGGCCGAGGACTTTCGACGGGAGAAATTGTCCAACTAACGTCCTACGGGCTACAGATAGCGGAGATTCTACAGCTTAACGACTACAAGCTACAAACTCAAGAAATAGTCCAACTCAAAGATCAAGGAATATGCACTTCAGATATCCTTGCGCTTAAAGGTATTGGACTTTCTATATCAGAGATTATTCGGATGAAGCATCTGCAGATGCCAGCATCAGAAATTTTGGAACTTAAATATCATGGACTCCATGCCGAAGAAATTATTCAATTGAAACACCAAGGGTTACAGACAGCTCAAATACTCGAACTTAGGGGCAGTGATGTGAAGACAGCAGAGATAATTTTTATGAGTGCGAAAGGCGTTACACCTATGGAAATAATAAAACTAAAAAACTTTGGCCTATCGACAGAGGAAGTGGTGACTATGATAGACCAGGGCTTGAGCCCATCAGAGATAGCCATACTCAAGGGTGAAGATCTGCAAACGGCCGAAAACGTTGAGCTGAAGGCTTCCGGATTTCCTATGGTTGATATTTTGGACATGGAAGATCAAGGAATGGGCGTACAAGAAATGATACAAATGCAAAGCTATGGTCTGAAACCGAAGGAAGTTGCAGAAGTGAAGGAGCCAGAACTGCTGGCCGCAGATATTCTTCAGCTCAGGGCATTGATGCTGGAAACCAGAGACATTCAGCAACTTCAAGCTTTAGGCCTGTCCGCTACTGAGATTATCCAACTCACAGACGTCGGACTTTCAACAGCGGAAATCGTTCAACTTACAAAATACAAGTTCCAAACACCTGAAATTATTGAGCTTAGACTCATCGGTGTCCAATCGTCTGAAATGATTCAATTACGAGAACAAGGCGGATTACAGACACCTGACATCTGTCAACTTAAAAAATGTGACGTAAGCACGCCGGAAATCCTTGTTCTCATAGACCAAGGTCTTCAATGTGCCGAAATCATTGAAGTTAAGAAACGGGGATTAGTGGCAGCTGATATTACAGTCTTGGTTCAACGGGGTGCCACAACGCTGGAAATAATGCAAATTGTAGACCAGGGCTTGAAAACTTCTGAAGTCATCCAGCTTTTAGACAATGGCTTGCAAACAGCTCAAATCATTCAGCTCAGAGATCAAGGATTAAGTATTGCTGATGTTATATCACTCCAGAGTCAAGGATTGGAAACTGCAA
This sequence comes from Sminthurides aquaticus, assembly GCA_906901655.1. Taxonomy (NCBI): domain Eukaryota; kingdom Metazoa; phylum Arthropoda; class Collembola; order Symphypleona; family Sminthurididae; genus Sminthurides; species Sminthurides aquaticus. Next base: position 41,027 of record CAJQTT010000022.1, on the reverse strand, counting down.
AACTATTGGATTTAAAAAAGGAGGGCTTGAGCGCCAAAGAAATGATTGTTTTACAGGAGCTGGGAATTTCGCCAGCTGAATTCGATACTTCGCAAGAAGCTGGCGTTTCATGGGCGGATATAGCTGTTGCTTTGCAAGCGGGGTGTACTCCTGAAGAAGTTGTCAGATTAAAAAACCGTGGATTATCTACAGTAGAAATGTTGCAACTCAAACGTCTGGAAGTTTCTCCAATGGAGGCACTAACACTACATGAGTTTCAGCCTGGAGAAGTGCAAGCAATACTACAAAGGGGTCTCCTATTTCCAGAAATCAAGCAGCTCCTTTCGAGAAGTTTTTCTGTCGCTAATATCCTAATGCTGTGCGAAAAAGGCTCTTCAGCTAAACAAATAATCCAGTTAAGTGAAAAAGGTTATACAGCGCATGAAATCGTTCAGATGCACGAAAAAGGTCTGAAAACCACTGAAGTCGCAGAGATGCAGGTCAAGGGTGTTAAGGCCTCAGAAATAATTGAGTTTCAGAATCAAGGACTTCAGCATCTTTCGGTTATTAGGCTACTTGAAGCGGGTTTCACTATTGGAAATATTCAAGCTTGGCAGCTGACAGACGCAACAGCAGCCGAAATATTCCTACTTCACGACAACGGCTTCATGATATCATCAATTCGGGAACTAATAGAGCACGGTCTTACAACCTCGGATATATTGAAAATCCACATGCAAGGAATGAAAGCAAATGAAATCATTCCGTTGATTAAACTGGGTCTAAACACTTCCGAAATCAGTATCATAAAGGGAACGAATTTTGAAAATGCAGACATCTGTAGAATGGTCGAAAGGGGTGCTACAGTGAGCCATATCGTTCAAGTTCATGAGGAAATGCTAGCAACCGCTGAAGTAATCCCACTGCTAGAAAAAGGTCTTACAATCCCAGAAGTCCTGGATCTAAGACGCGAGGGAGTCGAAAATGTGGATATTTTCCAGTTGAATATCAATGGTTTTAGAATACAGGAAGTTCAGCAAATGAAGAGCCTGGGTCTGAAAATAGTAGATATTGTTCAATTAGCACAGTCTGGATTAACTTTTGTCGAAATCCTTCAATTAGTTAAACAAGGCGTGAAAACATATGAAGCAGTTCAATTGAAAGAGAAAGGAGTCCCTGCAGCTCAGATAATTGAGTTGGACAGGAAAGGGTTGAAATTCGCTGATGTGGTCCGTTCAGAAGAAGAAGGCCTTCAAATAGCTGAAATGTTGGAATTGTTAGACGCAGGCCTTAATGTGGATTCAATTTCTTGTATGTGTTCCAAGGGATTTAAGACAACGGAAATACTGCAATTACAGAAGCAGGGGGTTTCTCCCCGAGAAGCTGTTCAGATGTGTGTAAGAGGCCGTGAAACCACCGAAGCAGTAAAACTTGAGGATGAAGGGTTAAGCATATCTGATGTGCTTCAACTTCTAGAAAAAAGCTTTGATGTCAATGAAATTATCGCGTTAAGCGAAGAGAGGCTCACAGCATCCGAAACTGTTCAGTCGGTGGAAAAGATAAAAGTTTGCATTGCATCCAAAGAGAATACTTTAAAAACTACATCCCCGGAAGGAAAAATAAGAAATTCTAAGGACGGTGAAAAGTGCCCAGTTCAACTGACAGCCGCCAGCAGCTTCACACAAAAACACAATACAAAGAAAGGTGAATCCGAACAGAAAAAACAAATATCACCTCCTCCGCAAGAATTTACCCCTGATGCTCAGAATGAAACCGAATCGAAACAAGTATTTGGAAAGGCAATAAAACAATGCTCCTCGGATTCATCTAAAGATACCCTAGAGGCCCGATATTCTCAGACAGGTTCTAAGGAAATTTCTATCTCTAGCAAAAATAGAAATCCAAAAGATTTTCAGGTATCCACAAAATCTACAGCAACTTTTTTAACGTCCCACGAAGATGGAGATAAGAATGCATCAAACCAAAATATCCAAGGCCAAAACATGAATAGTCTCGGAGAAATCCCTTATGTTGAATTTAACAATGACGAAGACAAATTACAAGAATACAAGAAAGCAAAAGTCATCAATGTAGATCTTATCGAAGTAAGGCCAAGTCATCTTCAATGTTTCGACTCTTCAGAGCTTGTTTCAGAGGGGAAGGTTGAAATGACTTCCATTAAGCCACGAGCGACGAAGGTCAGTAAAATAGAGCTACAGCCTTTGGAAATCACCGATTCTAAATTAAAGGACGACTTGAATCCCACGTCCGCTCCTTCCACACAAACATTTCCAGGGGACACAGAAATATCTGAGGGTAAGCTGAAATGTCATGGGGATTCAGAAACACAAGCGTCAAACACGAAAGCTACAATCGGTAAGCTTACGGATACCCTAACGGTAAAGACAGAACGAGAACAGGTGAAAACCAAACAGAACGAAAGCGAAAAAGTAGGAGCACATAAATATATAACTGGAGAAGATGAGAAAACCATTATTAAATCGGAGCTACTTGAAATTGCAATTCAAAATAAAAAGAAAGACAAAAATGAAACACAGGCTGTAGCTGAAAATATTCAGGAGGACCGGGGATTCCAAGCTGCTGAGGAGAGAAATACTTGGGGGGAAGCACTTGAAAATAAGAAACCAGTATCACCATCTCCGAAAGAGATTGACTCTAAGCCAGCCGGGAAAAAAATAACGATACAAACGGATCACAAAAACCTTAAAGACGAAGCAAGTAACATGGCAATAAAAGAAAAGGAAATTGGCATGACCGAAACGAAAATCGAACCAGAGTTCGAGCAACAAGAAATGGAAGCCAGGGTTGCCGACGAAAATCAAAAGAAAGAAGGCGAGGATAATAATGCTGAATGGATGAAAAAGAAAGAGGAAGGCGAGAATAAGCAAAAGAAAGAAGAAGGCAAGAATAAGAAAAAGAAAGAGGAAGACCAGAAAAAGAAAGAGGAAGACCAGAAAAAGAAAGAGGAAGACCAGAAAAAGAAAGAGGAAGACCAGAAAAAGAAAGAGGAAGACCAGAAAAAGAAAGAGGAAGACCAGAAAAAGAAAGAGGAAGACGAGAAGAAGAAACTTAAAGAAGAAGCTGAATCTGCAGTAGAGAAGAAAAAGATAATCGAAGCCAAAGATGCGAATAGTAAGCAAACAAGTGGCGAAAACCACAAGCATGGAAACCAATATGAAGCTAACGTGGCCGAAAATAAAAGCATTAATGTGAGACCCGAAGAAAAGAAAAGAAAACAGAAAGCCGCAGGCACTGAGAAAGAAATTGATGCAAAGCCGAATGACGGCAATAAAAAGAACGCAATGGGAGCGGACGCGTCTTTTAAAATCCAACTGAAAGAAGCATCAGAAAACGGAAAGGCAGAGGAATCCAAAACTAGTGAAGACACAAAGAAAAATGTGGTAAAAAACACCATGGAAGAAGAAGTTACGGAAAACAAAGCAATTGACGACAATAACAAGAAGGATCACAGAAGAAAATCAACTGATGATTATAAACATAAGGGAGCTGAATACAAAGGGCAGGAAGAGGCAAAAGCAATGGCTTTTTCAGAATCAAGAAGTGATTGTGACGATGAGACACAGAAAAGCTCAATAGTATTGGACATTAGTCAAGTAGCAGAAGTGGGAAACAGTACAGCGGATAATCATGTAAAAACAAAAAACGAAGTGATTAGCTCAAATGATGAATCAGAACAAATACCCTCAAAACGAGATTCAAATAAAATCGCAGATGCCAGCAAAACTTCCGAATCACAAATGGAACCTTCTACACCTCAAGACCCAAAAGTAGGTGGAGCACCCGAGATACCAAAAAGGCAGCGGAGCACAAAATTCAGGTGCGGCGTGCATCAGGGAAACGTACCTAGTAGTGAAGGAAATACACAAATTGGGACAAACTTTGTAGGAAACGACCAAACAACATCCAATGACCCGCAAACGTCTCATCGAGCAAAGCAGAACTCAACGAATAGATCTGATGTACTCAAAGCCAACCTCAAATCCTCCAATACGGACGACACGGAGTCCAGCAATCGAGCTTCACAATCTGCGGGTAGTTCATCCTTGCCACACAGAGAATCCAGTGATTCTTCACTTACAGCGACCTTAGCAATCACAAGTTTGAGGCATGAGTCAAATCTTACCAATGAAAAAGACGAAATCACGGATTTTTATGAACAGAGAATATATACAGATTGCTCGACTAGTTCTTCTACTACTGCCTACGAACACTGCGGCGAAGCATTTTCTGATAACTTCACTCGTAATTTTAACGATTCGCGGTTCTCTGCAACAGGTAAGTACACCACCCAAAACTGTGCAACGTCCGGAAGTCAAAGCCCCACTGCAGCAGTCGCTCATGGAAGAATGGGAACTGAAATCGATAGTAGCACAAGTACAGCAAGCGGCAGCGCCGTATCTTTTACAAATTTTCGACAGAGTCAAAGTTCCTACAATCTCGCTACAACCTCAAACCGGGACGTCACAGATACATCCTATGCAAGTCGTCACCAAACAAAAACTTGCCCACGAAGGTCGGTCAGTGCTGCAAGTTATAAGGTAAAGAATAATAAAACCAGCGGAAGGCATGGTGTTCACGAATCTCATGATTATCATCATGAATATTACTCATGTGGTGGGCAGCAAGTCACAAACCATGATACCAGGTCCCTAGGAACATTTGATGAAATCAGCAACGATTCCAATTTTGCGTCAAACAATAAGCACGATTCTATTCGTCCGACTGAATACAGCAACGCTCTGAATGTAAGTACAGGGTTGTCATTTGATGCGGCTCTTCCGCATAAAATTGAAATATTGACCTCCGCGTACTACGGCTTGCATTTTTGCGGCGCCCGAGAAGTGCAGTGAAAGGTAATCCGCAGTTAGCCTCTTCCACTGCTTCTCAGCGAGCGGGAGGGAAGAACACAGTTTAACATTTTCAATCGTGATTTATTTTCTTAGAAGCGTCACAACACCAAGCAAGTAACACTGCTGGAAAGCAGAGCTCTTGAGCTTCGTAACGTACAAAATTCTATTTCCGAAGGACAAAATTTGGCAACGCTGCAACTCGTAAGTCCGGGTTGTAGCATGGCACGACAAATGCATAGCTTTTCCCTAGCAACCCGTTTATTTAACATTGAAAATGAAATGAGATGGGCATTATTTACCACCATGTTTTAAGATAGGGTCAGGGTAGCTATGACAAACTTATTCCAGTTTTGTTTTATGCCAGACTATACCTGGGTTGTATCCGGTAAACTGTTTTCACTGCAGCGTTGTCAGCCTTCGACCTAGGAAATTCAAAGTTAGTATATCACGAAGGTGAAAATCTTACTTAGCTTTCAATTCATTTTGCTTGACGCTTCTGAGGGGAGGAAAGACAGTGGAAACATCAAGAGCTTTCTTCTTCAGTACACACTGCACGCAAAAGAAAGGCACATGCTTTTCTTTTCAGCACGGGACCCGAGTATCGGGTGGGCCACATAAAATAACACTCTTTGTTGTTTGTGTTAGAGTTGCAAAGCCTAACGTATTACACCAGTAAATTACTGTACTTGAATCCTACTTCTAGGCTCGGGATTACATGAAGTCGCTAGGCTACCACTCAAGAAACGAAGAACATGATAGCAGCCTTTCTGGAGTTGATGATTTACCCGTAGATTGTATGCACGGCTACTCCGTACGTACTAATTATACTAGAGAATCACAATTAAAATGGCCCAATGGACATTTAAGCCTCCTCGCATCATATTACTATAATGTGCGGCGCCTTGGTATGGCAGTACAATATCTAGAAAAGTAAAAGAGTCATAGCAACACCGTCCGCTTGTTCTCTTCCCTTGCTTCTCAGCGAGCACAGCCCGGAATGGATTTCCACATTTCTTTTCACTCACAATTTTACCGCTCCAAAGATTCGCAGTGTCCAGTAGTTTGCACTGCTGGACAGGGTTGCGACAAATCCAGATTATTGGATTCGTGAATCCGAAGCATCAGCGCCGCCAAGCGGATTATAGTCCTTTTAGTTTCGCTGGTCAGATTCACCAGACGAATCTTGAATCCGACTCGGCGTGAATTAGGCCAGAACTAGTTATGTTCATTTCCACCTCCCAGCCTCATTAGATGGTAATTTAACTACCACGATTATGGCAATTAAAATATATTAATGTCCCCTTTCCTGCTACAATACCTGCACCGTCAACAAAGCTTGTGAACAAAGCTTGTGATTAAGTCAAACCTTTGGAAATTCAGAAATTCAATTTTTCTGAAAAGCTTTAAACTAACGGGTTGTGATTTTATGCGGCCCCATGGCAAAATGGTAATTTCTACCGCAGCGCACAATGGTGAGCTAATGTGCGACGCCCGGCTAATGCAGCTACTGGAAAAGTGAAAGGGAGTCCGCCGTTCTATTAGGGTCAGATGCTTTACTCCAGACTCAGGCAGGAGGGAAAAGTGAAAGGTACGGTGGACTCCAGCTTCAGATGGATTCCGGTACCATGGAATCAATGGATTCACGCGATTCTGCATGGATACGTAATCATCCAGATTTGTCGCAACCCTGCTGCTGGATACCTGAAATTCTCAACTCACTTCTGCATTTAGACCCATCTCAGGAGTAGGGGTGTAAATGACGAGCGGCCAGGTAATTTTCGCCCCACCCTCCTATCCTGTGATTGGTCGAGAGGTTGGAGGTGTGTTGAGGTGTGGGGGAAGGCTTGGGCGGGTGGGGTAAGCTGCTGGAAGGGTGGGTGGCGGAAAAATGATGTGGAGTTGAAATGCGGTCAAGAAATAACCCATTTCCTGCCCTTTACTCTTCATCCATCCTGCCACAATATCCTTTAATTACGCGTATTTTTCCGTCACCCACCCTTCCAGCAGCTTACCCCACCCGCCCAAGCCTTCCCCACACCTCAACATACCTCCAACCTCTCGACCAATCACAGGAGGGCAAGGCGGAGCGAAAATTACCTGGCCGCTCGTCATTTACACCCCTACTTCAGGCAATCAAAAGATGAAGACGCTGCGGCGCCAGAAGTCTACTTGACTCGAAAAACTGATTTTTTGACAGCGCTGCAGCGTCGTCAGTTTTTGACCTATACAAGTAGAAGTGAGTACAAACGAGAGCTGAAGATTTTATCCATCCAGCAGTCTCATTCACTTGCAGTCCAAACGCTGCAATTTTTCTGAGCCGGTAAATGACGAATGTATCATAAAAAACTTCATATAAGATTCCATCCAAGGCAGCGACTGCATGCGGCTCAAAGACTGTTTCCTTGTGGAGTGGGGAACCGCGAATCTCACTGGGTCCTTGAAAATTGTGCTCCTAAATATATATATATATATATGTTATATATGTTATAAAGGGTCACCATGTTCAAGCGCATAGTGGAATCTGCGGTCCCGCCCGTACACATAAGAGAAGCATTACGGTTCTTGTGCTGCTCGCATCCGCTTTGCTAAGAAAGCCGTGGGAACGTCTCTTGTTTTCAAGGTCATATTTCCGCTCCCAAGCCTCACAGCGTCAAGCGACTTGCATTGTTCAATAGCTGAGATCTTAAACTCTCGTTTGCATTACCTTTAATTACTGTAGGACAAAGGTTACCGACGCTGCAGCGCTAAAAACCAAATTACCTCGGAAAACTGACTTATTTTTGTGTAGGCGCTGCAGCGTGGGTAACCTTTGACCTGTAGAGATAAAAGCTAATGGAAAGCAAAGCTTGAAGTCTCAGCTATCGAACAGTGCAATCAGCTTGACACTGTCGCTTTGAAGCTGAGAAATCGCTTCTGGAAGGAAATGGGAAGTCCGTTCCTCCCTCCTGTTCGACACTGGCACTGCACTAAAAGTGGAAGAGCCGGACCGGGGATTCCTTTTCACTTTTCCAGGGCGTACACTAGCGGCGGCACCGCAAGTTAACTTACATTACACGCGGAGGCTAAAAGAGTCAACTGTGCATTTTAGAAGGGTAACTCTTTATAAGGTGTGCCTTTTATGCGCGCAAGTGACGCGTTTAGCGTCCGCGGACAGTGTTTTTCTTAAGAGCGACGCACGGCTAGTGCAACTCCTGGAAGAAACAAAATGGAATCCGCCTTTGCTTCTTCCACTGCTTCTCAGCGAGCAGGTGCGCGGAAGGGACTTCCCGTTTCCTTCTACCAGCGATTTCTCAGGTCCAGAGAGCCACAGCGTCAAGCCGCTTACATTGCTGCATAGCTTACACTCGCTTCTCCCGTTTGCAATAGTTTTATTCCTCCAAGTCAAAAATTGAAGATGCTCCAGCGAAAAAAACGCTTAACTCGGAGAACTGACCTGTTTCAGTTCAAGCGTTGCCAGATTTTCACCCCCAGAAACAAAATTGATGCAAACGTGAGCTGAGAGTCTCAGCTGTCGAGCAATGCAATTGGCTTGACGCTGCGACGTTTCTTTGCTGAGAAATGGCGAGTAAAACCCAGCAAATTTAGTGATTACAATGCAGATACTGAACAGAGCTCGAGAGAGAAGACAATGCGTTCCTTATGGAGTACGGGACAACAAATCTTTTTGTGCGCTCTAAAAGGAACATCCTTTACATATTCATACCTGTAAACGTGCATAAAGCAACATATACAAGTTGTTTAATAAGACATCCACTTTTCCGCATCACGTCGTGACAACAAAAGTCAACATATCGACATAGAACTTTTTGGACATCGTAGAGGAGGGTCTAGAGTTTTGGCCTATGCAAATTTCAACAAAAAAAAAGAAATTTGCACGAGCCAAAACTCTATACACTCCTCTACGATATCCAAAAAGTTCTATGTCGCTTTTGTTGTCACGACGTGATGCGGAAATTAGTAGATGTCTTATGGGACACCCTGTATAATGTATGCAATTAACTTTTTATTTCTATAATTATATTTTGTAAACGTAGGGATTGTCTCGCCGCCGTCCGCGATTTACCATACGACTAACAGATCGAGTGATTTCCTTTGGTTCAGCCCTTAGTTTGAACTGCAGTGCCACCGGAAATCCGTTGCCTAATCTCCAATGGCTTCGAAACGGGTTTCCTATTGTACCTAATACAAAGGTTCGAATTATCGGCGGTATCGGTTTTGGCTCTATAGAACTCCATAGTGTTGGTAAAGATGACCAGGCAGAATACTCTTGCATTGCTACAAATATATTTGGCAAAGCACATACTTCCTCTACCGTTCATGTTTTCGACTTAAGCAACTCTAAAAGCGCTGCAACTGTCCCTGTTTCATTCTACAGCCAGCTTATAACAGGTAAGTTGCGATAAATAAACCAGCTAAAACGCTGAATTTCACTTCAAGCGCTATTTATATAAGACGCTGACATTGTGAAGCCAACATCTTCTTTTCCTGTTTCCTTATGTTATTGTTCTGCTACTTCAGAAACAAGGAACGACAACGAGATCGTGTTAGAAACATACGTTAAAGGTCATGAAGAACTATGCTGGATGAAAGACAATGAGCCTGTTTCAGGTCCAAATTATCGTTCTCAAAGTTTCTCCGACGGCAAGTGTCGGATCACAATCAAGAACCCCAAGGCTACCGATTCTGGTTCTTGGTCTTTAACAGCTAAGAATCGATACAGCATGAAATCATTAACGAAATACGTGAAAGTCGAGGAGTATCCATTCCCATTCCGTTTCAAGCTGCCCTTTTTCATCAAAGGCCCTAAGGATCTTACAGTGGAGATCGGAGATTCTGTCATTATATCTGTCACAGTAGAAGGTAACCTCTCATTACATAGTCCAGAATTAATGCGAGGACGAACCCAAGCAGAAGTCTTGGGACATGAACAAAATCAATCTAATCCACTATCCACACAAATTATGTACCTCATAACTTTCTTTCAACCTCGGGTCTTCAAAAGCATCTGTGGCAAAAATTCCACGGCTAATTTCACTTGCATGCCTGTTAGATCCACCACAATTTACAAAAGTTTGCAGCAAGCCAAAATAAATTTCCGGACAACTAAAGTTTTGTTCTTTTAGGATAAAATTTAGCGATCGCTTTGTAAAACCCCAGAAATACTTGTGCAACACCAGTGTAAGCACTAACACTATAACTTCGAGTTGACTGCGCAATGACTTCCTTTCACCTGACACGGCGAAAATCCCCGTTCGGTTTCAACTTTATACGGACCTCCCATACTGCCACTGTGAACCGACTCCTCCCCACTCTACTCCTATCGGGTGAATTCGTGTTTAAAGCTGGAAATGATTGCAAGGATAACATGTCTGTCCGGGTAATTATATACGGTTGCTTAGCTAGTTGACCTCGTACATTTTGGTTAAACAAACTAGAGTTTCAGCATTGTTAATGTTGCACATGTCATGTTCTAGTTAGCCTTGGCTTTCGAATTAGTTATTAGCCAGATTTGTTTATGGATTGTGTATACAATGTTCATGTCGCAAACGGTTTGGTTGGGTTTGTATCGTGTCGTGACATTAATTTTGGCCGCGTTCGCTTTGTAGTCCTTCGGCTGAGTTAATATCCACACAATCAAGAAATAATGATTCACGGAACATTCATACAAGACAACTCAACGGCAGACAATTTATCCCAATGAGGCGCTCGCGGTTTCAAACCTTGGCCAGATTGTTCATTATTTACTGCCATTGATACAGGTTTTTCCCCAATCCATAAATCAACTAAAAATCGTAGGGTTTTCCGAGGATCACTCTCCCTCTAGGGTACGGGGCGAATCCCCCCAAAGTTAAAAGCCGTGAATGAATGAAACCGAATAAAGGTGAACGAATAAAGCAAAAGCAGCGACCCGGATGAACATCTTAAATGATGTGCAAGAAGGTTTAAAACTGCTTACTTACTTTTTCTTTTAAATACCGCCTACTATCGCCACTTTCCTATTCCGGTTACCGGTTTATCATGCCCTGATTAATCCTTTTAATATTGATGCTTTGAGCATTTGTATAAGTCTGGATACAACTTCATTTTCGGGGGAGTTATCCTATCGGGGTCAGTTAATGGGTCGAATTGTCCCTTATAAGAGTATGCCAGAGACGAAGTGCTACAGGGACGGTGTAACTGGGTATTAGTAGTCATAGGGATAAGTTGTCATAGGGACAAGTTGACCGGGGGTCACTTGTCCAGTATCACCGGTTTGGGTTGTGCAATTGAAATAATATGCGCCGCAGGGGTCTCACCCCGTACGCATGTTTAGCCGAACATTTTTGTTTGTAGATGCTGACACGGTGCAGTTTTTCAAGAGTGGAAAATTGCGGGAGACGCAAGTAAACAAAATAGGAAGCTACAGTGCCTGTATTCCCTTCGTGCAGTTGGAAGATTTGGGTATTTACGTAGCCGTAGCCAAGAATCAACACGGCCAGGTGGAATCGTCATGCTCACTCCGTTTAATATCTGGACCAGCGGGAGCATTACCAACATTTGTTGTGAAGCCGAAACCCGTCTACGTCGTTGATGCGGGTGTGGATCTAAATATATGTATTGAAGTTAATGGCGAACCGATTCCTTATGGTAATTCATCAATAGCTTTAATGATCTTAATATTTTCACCATAAAATCTTGATCCGATCCGCACGGAAATATCCTAAAATTAGTGACTTCTGAACACATTTTCTTTCTGCTTTATAGTTAACTGGTACAAAGGATGCCAGAACGTAGTTTTGGAGAACCCAAGAGCATTCCGAGAAAGTTTGTCATCCGGTTCGTATCGGTTTACAATTAGACGGGTAGCTGGCAGTGATGCGGGAATATACAGCTTGAAAGCTAAGAACCTATCCGGTGAGGAAACGGTCCAGTTTTTCGTTCAGGTAAGTTCAAAGTGACTTTCGTATTCCAACGACTAGATTGTTTCCTTTAATGTAGGGTCTTAGGTCATAAGTTGCGACTCATAATCCACAGCACAGCGTGCTTTGCAATTAAAAATTTCCAAAAGCTTTCCCTTTGTTGCGCCCGGCAGTGCCCCCAAAATAATACTCGGACCATATCGGTACAAGCTCCTGGTTTTGTAGTAGGAAAAGCTAATACGCATGGGTAGATGCTCAAATTCTGTAAGTACTGATCAACGATCTCATTTCAAATCACGATATGATGTAAATCTGTTGTAAGGACTAGGAGACTCAAAACATGAAGTCCCTAATTGGATGTATGGAGGAGGTTTAAATCAGAATGTCTAGGCTGGTAAATATGGAGACGGGGCTACGTCAGGGTAGGAAATGTTGAGAAGCAGGTCCCACTCCAGTTCTGAATCTAGGTCCAGATTCAGGTCTTTTAGAGCCCAATCCAAGTCATTCATTTAGTATGTGGACCTTTAGGTCGATAGGTAAAGCTCTTCTGGTCGAAGTCGAAAGGACTTGACAGTTATGAGTTTAAAATTTTAGCGGGCAATCAGACAGTACGTAGTGTTGAAGCATGCTTTCCATAGCCAATCATGCGGGTTGGGCACAGGCTCTTTTAAAAATAACTCAGGGATTGATTAAGAAATATTTAAGGATTCCAAAGTGCAAATAAGTATCCGTAATGCCTACCCCTTAGCGAAGCAATATAACGTTTAATTCTTGCATCGTTATACACCTTCAGTTCAATGCATGCGCTCTAGCATGCTATACAGTGTAGGATTTGATGAGCTTTGCTCCAATGACTAGTAAATGCAGTAATGAAACCGAATTCGGAAATTAAAACTTATTAATGCGGCAAATTTTGACAGAGTATAGTAGCATTGCAAGTAAAGTAGGCACACTATGGATTCTAAGTTTCAGTTGATTTATCAGTTGAGTGAGACTTACACTAATAGCAAGATAGGGTCCCTAAGATTTCAAGAAACAGGAATTTGCGCTGTTCCGTTATTGTTTATAACAAGCATTTCTGTCGATTCCCAATGTCCTTTCGTTCGGTTAAACTCTTGTATTTTAAAATCCCACACCTAATTGTCTAGCCGCAATCACTCCAAATTGGGATAAAAAGAAGCAGGGCCTGAAACTTCGGGTCCAGATATCTAGATCATATCTAGATCTTTCAGGGCAAGTTCTATATTTGGCCCATCCAGTTCAGATCTTTCCAATCCAGGTCCAAGTCCCACACCTCTCATTCCATGTACATTCCAGGTTACGAGATTCACAGGATCTGGACCTGTTAAACTGGACCAAAGTTAAGACCTGATACTCCTTCAAAAACGGGAGTCGAATGCCAACATTAGTAGGAAAGGAATATAAGGAATGGGGGCAAAGGAATCTACATATTGATTAAAGAAGTCTTAGATAAAGATAAAGGGCAAAAAGGGTGTAAAGCCCATTGGGACGATACTGTTTATGAGATAGAGTGAAAAGGAACCAGCAAGTGGGTTGGAGCCAAAAATATTGCATAAGGCCAATGAAAATGTGCCAATTTGGGACGATGAAAGTAGACGATATTCTTCCACATTTAATTTTGGATGTGGCAAAAATGTATGATTTCACATTTTACTGCAGTTCTAGGGATATACATACTTTACTGGTTCGCAAAGAGGAGGATGAGAAGGAAAAAAGACTTCTTTGCATATGTGTGTGGGATTCAGAAATGATAAGTTTATATGTAGGTGAAGAACATGCGCGCCAGGTCTTTGACGCCAGTTGGCTCCTTATCCGAGAGACGGACTAGCTTGTCACCTAAAAATAGAAATTGGGCGTCTGTGGAGCGACTTGCAAGATCCTATCGAAATTCGACTTTGCAATCACTAGCTTACTCATCATCCATTTCGCGTAAGTATATTAAACTGATACGCCCTTTCATACCACGTCCCCGTTAAAACTGCAAATCATTCAGTGCAGTTGCACAATTCTCAAAATCCTGATCCCTTCCTTGAAACTCGTCTATATCGCTAAATAAGAAGGCCTGAAGTAGTTTGTTACGGGCACTGTATAGTTGGATTTTTTAGTGAAACTCACGAACTATTCTTAGGTGAAAGACTTGGACCTGAGATGACCATCCCAGAAAATTGTGTCTGCATCAAAGAAGTTTTACCTGGTTGGGTATCTGTTCAGTGGAAGAGGATCCGAGGTCGTACCTTCGGTTACTTTGTACATTGCAGAGACTTGACTGAAGAGAATTCAAAATGGGTTCAGGTAAGCCAAAAATACTACCGCTAAATAATTTCGAAACATCGATTTCGCTAAAATTGCGAATTCTTATTCTCTCTATCTTCCGGACCCAGGAAAAGAATAAAATCATAATATCTACAAATTAAATATGCAATATTCTTGCAATAAAATACTGTGTTGGATGCAGCAAATATGAAATATTGCATGACTGGAGAAAAATCACATTCGTAATTTCTCAGCTCCTAAGTGCCACAGAGTCAAGCGGAGTGTACCGTTTGATAGCTGAGGTCATTAGCTCTCATTTTCCCGACCTTACAGCTCTCAGTTTTTTTAAATAAAGTGTATCCCTAAGTCACTTCTGATCCAAAATATCAAATCCATAGACGCGCAATGGCGGAGGTACAAATTAATTACTACATCAAAAATCGCATTGTACAGGTTTATGGGGTTTAACAAAGTTCCAAAGTTTTTCAAACACAAATGTTTTTCATAAGTTTCATAAGTCATCAACAAAATTTGTTATGGCGCCGAGCGGGTTTAAACTGCATGATTATCAATGTTAAGAGATATGCGTACACTTTGAGAAAATATATTTTCTCAAAATGTAGAAGTATAAAAGTCTTCAAATAATGGTTACCAGGGGCAACATAACAAATTTTGTGAATATTTTCTCTATTCAGAAAAGTCTAATTTCAGCATACTAACTAATGCAGCCTTTACACTGTCTTACAGTTTTTTTACAATTATTCAATTTTGAATGTGTTACATTATACTAATGATGCCGCGCGAGACGATGCTGCTACAGATTCCGGTAGGTCTTGATCCTCCCACTGTCCTTTCCTCATGAGTTTTCACTCCTGTCACAGTTAGGTTAGTTATAGTTGCTGCCACCTAGAAACACCAAGTAGTATCTCTCCGGTCAAGCGGCTCCCTCTAGCTCTACTAGTAGAACACCGAAGACGATCCCCCAGTCGAACAGCATCCTATCCTCCTGCTCCAGTACATCCCACTTCTTGGCCTCCGCGCAGCATCGCTGGAAGTCCGATCTTCATCCCATAATTTTGCGCTCTTCTTGCCCGCACAGGATTTGAACCATTTCATTGATAGACTATGGCCGGCATCCTAACCACTAGTCTCGGTTCCTTATGGGATTTAAAATGGAGATTTTGGCCCAACGAAAAGGTCTCCCCTTTCTTACATCTCGAAACTCGGAAATTGGCTCAATGTTATGCACATTAACGTCCTTTTAAGTTCAAAATTTTGAGCTGAACCTTTCCTAGGGTGCAATCAAGTGATTTTAAGCCAAAATCAACGTTACTGGAATCGATTTCAGGTATAAACGGGGAAACCTTTGAATTCGCCGTTGTCACAACGTTAATCCCCAAGCGTAGAGCAAAAATGCATTTTTTGAGGAGTAAATAATTTATAAATCGGCCAATTCGTAATATGTGGATCTGAAATGTTGGATGGGAGATGATCTAGGGATATATTTCTACATTGAAATAAAACTCAGGGGGGGGGCGGGTAAACACTTGTGTTCTGCAAAAGCCGTATGTATATATTCCCTGTAACCTCTGTCTTCTGTTTGTCTGCCTCAACCTTTATGTTACTAATCCTTTGACAGCAAAGCGTTGTGCGCCTAGCTTCTAATACCCGGAAACTTCGAACATTTTCACGTAATGTTTCAAGTATTTCGGGTTTGGTTTTTCGAACGTGACACTCAAAATTATAAAATACGCAAAGGTAAGTCACTTGCAGTAAATGAGAAGAACCGCATTTTTATAGTGGTCTAAGTCTCACTGTACGCTGTAATTGTACATAACATACTGTAATGTACAAGTGTTTACGTACATGTACGGCACATGCGCGTAACTCCATACGCAGATTTATGTATTGTCACATGTGTTGTTACGGAACGAATGCGAACTGACATCATTGATTTTTAGAAGGTTGATGACCCAGAATCGTCAAAAACAATCGTCTTTACAGAAGGCTACATGAGTTATGAAAATCATGCCCATATTCCCACCCTCTTTTCCTGAATCGTGCTTATAAGAAACGCATAGGAATCTGTGACAAACATCTCACATCTGACACAACGTTCCTAAACACTTGCTACCGCAAGAGAATAAAAGAATGAAACCCCCGAGAGGGAAAAAGGATTTCGGGCAAAAGCCCGACTTTACGAGTTTAGCTGAAAAGTACTAACACGTCGAAAACAAGAATCCCTAGTTTTGTGCAGCATTTCTACTAGGCATCCACAGATCAACCAAAATTCGGACCAAGATTAAAACTGCGCGCATCCTTCAGACTGTAAACCCTAATCCAATAACGCGCAAGTATGTTTAACCGTGGTAAAAATTTTGGTTGAACTGTGGAAGTCTAGTACAAATGACGTACCATATTGTAATGATCCTTATTTTAGAAGTGTTAGACCCGTTTCCCAAGATCCTGGTTTTACACTTTTCGTTTGATTTTTGCGGGAACCCCATGGCTACGGGTTTTTAAAACTTTTACCGTTTTCTCTATTTTTCTACCTTAAGCTCAATAGAAATTAACTGAAATTGTAGCCAAAAATTATTTTAATTTACAACGAGAGGTTGAATTAAACTTATCTTTACTCCTGGCAATCTTTAATTCTTCTAATTTTACAATCGAGCGATATTATCTGGGTAAATCTTTGCTGGAATCTAAATCTTCAGCAAAAAGTGCTGGAATCTAAATCTTCAGCAAAAAGTGCTGGAGATTATCTTCTTACTGGCCTTTGAAATTGATGGACGAGCTAGGTACTTTTGTTCATAGAAAATGTAGTTTTGAAACCCCTGATTATTAAAAACATGTTGATGCCTTCAATCATTGATATTGTTGATGAACAATTAAAATTAGCTTTCAGATTTATTAAATGTAAACCCAATTTAATGAAATATTTGCCATCCAGCTTCTAAAGTCATTCTTATCATGCTGTAAACAGCTTGAATCGAAAATATATCTTTACAAATGCTCATGTTTGAATTAATTAAGCAATTAGTTACATGATACGTAATCTGGTAATTGTTATCTCAAATAGCAAACCCAAACCGGAAAATATAAAACATTTCACGGTTATTTTCCCGAAATCTATGAGAATCCAAATACAGTTGCTGTTCTTACTGTTATCATAAGTAACGGAGTGTTTCTTCCGCCAAATTATACTGCGGTCTTAGAACCGGACGATATGGAAATAGGCTTAATACTTTTCATCTTAACGTTGGACTCTTACCCGGAATCATTTTTCCTCTCGGATTTCAATTAAAAACGTCACCCAGCATACTTGGTAGAGGGTCAACAGCAGCGGAATGTCCCAAATCCTATAATTAGTTACAATTACGGAGGGGGTTTAACGCAATGTTTTATTAATTTGTTTTAGCTCGGTTTTACAAAACTGTGCAGCCACGAGGCAAATTTAGTCCCTGGCAGGGATTATATTTTCAGAATTACACCAGAATGTAAGTCTAGTGCAATTACCGAGGAAGACGATGACAAGTTTTGTATGTTCAGTGAATCTTTTTTCTTGAGTAATCGTGCCGTACCCGAATTCATCCAATTACTTCCCGTCTCTACTGTTGGTGAAATCGGAAAACCATATATTTTCCGATGTCAGGTATGTTCGTGGATTTTACTCATTTTCTTCAAGTTATTTCACATGCTGAAACTCTAGCATTAGTTCTAGACCGGGATTAAAGCAGATTAAATGTAAAAAGTGGGACTGATTCAAAAATAATATGAAGCAACAGTACTGAGGAATTTACATGATGGGTGGTTTTTTTGATAGTTGAGGGAAGGAATTCCTTGTAATGTAACCTGGTACAAGGACGAAGAGCCTGTCGATCATGAGGAAAGTGGATGCAGAGTTTGCTTCGCTAATCATGTCGCCGAGCTTGAGATTTTTAGCGTCTCGGAAGGTGATTCTGGGAAATTTTGCTGCGAAGCAAAAAATTATCATGGGCGAACAATTTCCTACACTCATTTTGTCTCCAGTCCTAACGGGCAGGGTGTCATTTCCTGCTACTTGTAAGTGCATTAACCTAAACAGTTCCGACTTTTATGCTAAATGTCGTACTCCGTTTAGTAAGCTAAACGCTTCTAATCGCCGTGAGCGAGAGAGATGACGTGGGTTAGAGTGCCTTATTGTAATACACTGGTCAACCATATTAAACCAACGACTACATTTTTTTACTTCTTCACGTAGATCCGAAGTGAGCTGAGATACAATGGTTTCGTTCGATAGCCAGGATCCAGATATACCTGCTATAGGAATTTTTATGTGACCATCTTTGGTAAGTGAGGACTTACATGGCTGGACCCCACTGAAGCCCAAAATTTTAGGTAAAATAAGTTCAACGCCTACTTCAAGTTTAATTATTTTTTTTCCTGACCGGAGGCCACTAAGGTCAAATTGTTTCAATTCATGTAGCTTATCTTTCAATTGGTCTTACTTGTCCATAGTGAATGGTTAGGACATTATAATTAAAGAAGGGTAGCATTCTAGGTGAAAACAATCCAATTCATTTGATTGCACTTTTGCACCACCCGTTAAAGTTTCAGTTCGCAATTACTGGAAAAATATGTTTCAACCAGTTCGTAACTTAAATCTCGCCAACAATAGTACCACCACCACCTATAGTTCAAGTTTGCAGGTAGAAACTGCGCGGACCGGAAGGCTATTCTGCCTTTATAATATGTCCTAGCATTCCGATATGGACAAGTTCAATTGAAGGATAAGCTACATGCATTGAAATCAATTTGACCCCAGTAACCTCAAGTCAGCAAATAAAATAATTTAACTTGACCAGGTAAGTCCGGGTTGGAAGATCCTTTGAATTAAGAGAAAATCTCGACCAGCAAATAAAGAATTAACAAATCAAAGTCCTCACTTACCAAAGATGGTGTCAAAAAATCAGAAGGTAGATCTTGATCCTGGCTACCGAACGTAACAACTTTTGAAGTTGTGCCTCCACCCATTTCGGATCTACGTGAGGAATTAGAAAAAATGTAGTCCAAGGTGTTCAATATGTTTTGACGAGTGACACGTTGTGTGTAAGATAACTTTTTCGGATTCAGTCATCGTACTGCAGGCAAAGAACCACCTTTTTTGTTACTCAACAGGAGGTGAACCGAACTATTAACTCCAAAATAAAATTTCGAAATAATTTTGAGTAGAGGACCATGTAAGAGTACTTCATACACAAAATTCGCATCCTTTTTAGCCCTGGTTTAAGCGCGGTGCTAGCTCAAAGTTTGGTATATGGCGGTCCAAATAACTCATTTAAAGTTTTCATCCATACCTTAAGCATGGACGAGGACGCGGCATCAGCAATATGGGCCGCCATATACCAAACTTTGAGCTAGCACCGCGCTTAAACCAAGGCTAAAAAGGATGCGATTTTTTGCATGAAGTACTCTTACATAGTCTTCTACTCAAAATTATTTCGAAATTTTATTTTGGAGTTAATAGTTCGGTTCACCTCCTGTTCAGTTTGTTCCAGCCCTTTAGCTTGAAAAATGTACAAATTGCGACTAAATCTGCTTTTCTGATGCAAATATCCCTTTCCAGAGACCAAATGGAGTTTCCCTTAATTCTCATGGAACCGAAAAATAGGATTGTGAAAAGTGGTAGCAATGCTATCGTTACTTGCCAAGTATCTACAGAAAAATGTGATGTACAATGGATATTCAATGGTAAATCAATACAAGGTATGTCCGATATTGCTTACTTTACTTAATCCTTGGTCCATATGGCCACAGCCCTGCGTTTTATTTCAATGCAGCGTATCCCTAGACCATCTTCCACCCAAAACTTCAGATCCGTATGTTGCGAATTGGCCGAGTTATAAATTGCGCGCACTAAAATGCGTTTTTCGACGGACTAATTAATTTGTACCTCCGCCATTTTGCAATCTATGGATTTCATATTTTGGATCGAAATCGGAAGTGACTTAGGTTTGCGCTATACAGGGTGTCCCATGGGTTATCTACTGATTTCCGCGCTCCCTAGCGGCTGTTCCTTGTACTCCATGCTCATAGAGCAAAGTTCATCTTGTAGAAGAAGGTTCAAAGTTTTTTTTCATGCCAATGACCTCAATGTCAAAGGTCATTTTCATGCTATGGCACGCAAAATTGTGCACGGAAGAAAGTGAACAAGGGAGAAGAGGTGGGCGCTCCAAAATTCGTGGGCGCCCACCTCTTCTCCCCTGTTCACTTTTTACACTTCATTCTTCCGTAAAAGTTCGATAGCAAGGACGAATCAATGCCCTTCATGGAGGATGTCGTGAAAAGTGTCTGAAGTAAAAAAAAAGTGTTCTAAAGTTACGTTGAACCGCTAACATCGAATTTGGGTCTAAAATTTACCGTACACACAAAGATTTATCTGGATTGTTTCCGCCATTGCCGAAAATTCTCCATTTTTGAATTTTGAGTGCCATAGAATGAGAATGACCTTTGACATTGAGGTCATTGACATGCAACAAAACTTTGAACCTTCCTCTACAAGATGAACTTTCCTCTATGAGCATGGAGTACAAGGAACAGCCGCTAGGGGACGCGGAAATCAGTAGATATTCCATGGGACACTCTGTATTGAAAGAAAACTCAGAGCTGTGCGGGTGGGTAAACATTTTTGTTATGGGATGAAGATAAATACAGACGGTGGAGTACGTCTGTCCTCAAATCCACTCGTACATGCTTTTGCAAATGCTTAAAATAATTTGCGAAACTTTGCAGACGATGACAGCAGTTACACATTGACCAGGAGTGGGAATTTCTACAGTCTTGAAATAAATTCAGCGAGTTTAGAACGAAGCGGGAAATATTCAGTAGCCGTTAGAAATAGCTCTGGGACGAGTACGAGCCAATTCAATATTCACGTTAAAGACGATGACGCGGATTTTAAACCAAAGTTCCTTAATGAAAAATGTATCGATATCACTGTACCTAAAGGAGAAAAATTTACTCTGCATGGATTTGTCATGGGTTCTGGAATTCTTTTTTATACTTGGTAAGTTCATGCGAAAACGTTATTGGAAAGAGAAAATCAAGGCAAGTTATCTTAAGAAATATACTTTATATACTTAGGAAGAAAGATGGACGACTTATTCACCGGAACCGATATAAGTGCTATATCATAGAACACGAAAGGGATCATGCAAGTCTCACGGTAAAGGAAGCTGCCTTCGTACACTTTGGAAAATACCACTGTATTGTGAAAAATACGTATGGAGAAGATGTTATAACATTCAATGTCCGCGTTACTGAGCCAGTCACGTAAGAAACATAAAAATTAATGAAGGGTCACGTCGAAATTTGTATGTGTGGTTAAGCCCGGGAAGAGTCATGGACTCACATCACAGTAAGATATGAATCCGGATTTCAGGAAAACCATATTACAGCAGAATTATGCTGAGAAACTCGGATTTCGGAGAAAACCGGAAGAGCTTCAAATCGAAGAGGGAGACTGGACTACTTTGGAATTCGAGTGTGAAGGAGATACTATTGAACCTGTCCGTTACAAATGGTTCAAAGATGGGCTTAATGTGAGTTAAAGTCATTATTCTCGTTCAAGTAATTACAAACCACTGATCATGGGACTCCTCGCGTCAAGTTTTCGTTATCACTCATTGCATGCTGAAACCGGAGTGCATGAAGTTTTATGAGTTTCTCTATCTAGGTTCTAGAGCTCAAAGATGCTCAGCATTTCAAAACGGAAAACTTTGGAAGCATTTACCGCTTGCATATCCGGGACGCGAAGATGCAATTCAGCGGGGCTTATAAATTATTCATTAGCTCTGGTAATTCCAACATTAATGGTGTTGTGAGCCTTCAAATTCGGTGTAAAACATCTGGATTGCCCGTATGTACACAAATTTGGTACGTTGGTTTCTTGGATAAGGAAACGTCAAACATTTTCTTGGAAAGGCATGATCTCAGAATATGATGACCGTCATGTCGCAATAAAATTACCTATTTCAGTCCCAAGGCGATAAAGCCGATGATTACGAAAGAAGTCGAAAAAATAGTCTGCGAATTTCGAGAGACGGTTGAATTAAGAATGGAATTTGAGCCAAATTCTAATCTGTTTTACGTTCATTGGGATACACCTGGAACTGTTACTACTGGGCAACGTTTTAGCTCCCTGGTTATTCCCCGCGTTCAAGGCAATATGCTTATTTCCGCTCGCGTATACAACTCGGTCGGTTTTGCAGTTAGTCAAGGCTCTATTGCTATTCCCGGTAATTTATTTATTGAATGTAAGTTATGAATCACTTGTAGAGGGATCTGGGTAGTTCGTACTTGACAAGTTCATCCTCCTAAGATTCATCCACGGGTAATTCACACTTACTACCTTTTCATCCTTTGTACTGATTCATGCTTAAGACAGTTCATACAAAGGTTTTTTCATACCCATGTTTCATCCATAAAAAAATTAGAATTTAAACATTTAAGATAAGAATTTAAACGAAAAACATATAATAAATAGTAAAGGGTATACTAATGTGTCGAAGTGTGGTCTTTTCCTGAGCAAAGATTAAGTACGCAGTAATTAAGAAATAGAGAATACAAAATGAGATTCACAGCTTCAGTTGGCCTGATATAAATCGATACTAGCTGCCTTGCGTTTGCGGACTGAACTGGATATAGTATTAAATCTAATGTTTTGCTAGGCATTAAGCGTAGACGAGAGGAAAAGAATGCCTAACACCACTTTTCAGTCAAACTACCCGTACAGTTAGCAAAATCACGCTTCCAGTAAACAATTGAAATTTTTATCTGCTTTTTATTATACGAATGACCTAGGAAGTGTAACTCAGGCGCTCCCCACTTAGTAAGCGTATATTGGAGAGAAAAATAATAGGAATAACTTGGATACAGCCCTAAAGTCCACTGATTGACGAAATAGAATGTGCTGGAAGTTCATTCTTCGTGATTTCAGCAAGATTGAATTATATTGACAGTGTTTGTAATCTAAATATTAAAATTCTTATCGAGCATGAAAATGCAAAGGTTGAACTTGTAAAGTGATGAACTGTCCATGGATGAATTACCACCAAGTACGAAACAGGCTCAGGACGAAAAGTTCATAGTATGAAAAGTCCAAGTGTGAATTACCCAAGTATGAATCTTTGGAGGATGAAAAGTCCAAGTATGAACTACCACCAACCCCTTGTAGACACAACTATTCCATTTATCAGTTATTATCGATGCTCATTTTGTAAATGCAGTGGAATCAAAACACAGCGCACGGCCTTATATTCTGGACGGTTTGTTAACTATAAATACTTTTTACAACATATGTGCACTGTAGTTTGTTTGGGAACAATACAAGCTAACTAATGTGCTATAATTCGATTGCAGATATAAATCTGATAACTGGTGGAGGTGGTCAGGTGTGGTACAAGCAGCCGAAATTTTTTACATCCTTGCACGATAAAACGGCTCGCAGCGGGGACGAATCAACTACGTTTTTCGTTTCGATTAAATGTAACAAGCTTACACGAACAAAATGGCTCAAAGACAACCACGAAATATTTAACAATAATAAGTATATTGTTCGAGAGGATGGCGATCTAAGGAGCCTTAAAATAATGAACTTAGGTTTATATGACAGTGGCATTTATGCTGTGAATATTGAGAATCACGCAAGGAGAGATACTTCTAGCTGTTACCTTCACGTTTCTTGAGGCATGGGTACCCTGATTATTTGGTAGAACCAAGGTAAAATATATTTTCGAAATCCTATCAATGTATTATTGAATAAAAAAGACATTGCCAAGTTTATCTATACGGTGACATGATTCATACATCATCGGCATAGGTTCTTAAAAATCACAGGATTTGTGAAGCCCAAAAATCGCAACAGTCATGTATATGTTCAAACAAAACACATTAATTGGAGCGAAAAGCTGAAAGTTGCATTATTTTATTTAGTTGATTCTTGATGGGCATGCATTAGTCATACAATGGATGAGGCAAACATGTGTTCAGCCAGATCCTTACTCTAGGTTCGAGCTAGAGAAAGAGTAGATCTAGTTATAGAGTGCTTATATTTAGAAGGGAATAATTCTAAAATACTACCGCAAAAAATGCGAAAAAACTAGCTTTTTCAAAAAAGGCGAATAAGTATTCCCGCACCTTCCAGAACCCAGGAAAAGAATAAAATTATGCTCTCTTTACAGCAAATATGCAATATTCTTGCAATTAATTTCCCACAATAAACGCTACAATTTATGCACTGAAAAAGCGGCAAGAACCCCTACTTCATAGTACGAAACTCTACAGTTCTTGCCGCTTTTTCAGTGCATAAATTGTAGCGTTTATTGTGGGAAATTAATTGCAAGAATATTGCATATTTGCTGTAAAGAGAGCATAATTTTATTCTTTTCCTGGGTTCTGGAAGGTGCGGGAATACTTATTCGCCTTTTTTGAAAAAGCTAGTTTTTTCGCATTTTTTGCGGTAGTATTTTTATTTGTGATTTTTTTCGACTTGAAGATTATTACATTGTATAATTATTGTATCCGACACGCCGTACTCGAAAAAAGAAACAAACGTAGAAAACGCACGATTGTTGAGGCGACCATATGAATGAGGTAGCGATTGCATAAAAACTCAAATAGAATGGGGACAAGATAAAAAGGGCGAAGAGAAGTTTGGAGTGGAACGATTCTGGAAGCTTGTCCATAAGAATTACATATGCGGCACTTGCCCGCACTACGTGCGGATGCAGTGTTTGATACCATGCGCTCGCACAGCTACGCGACCGTGGGAACCACCACGAAATCGCCGTTCATCAACTGGACAAATTTAACATTGGCAAGATAGGAGCCCAAGTAGGCTGAATATAATAAAAAGCTAGTAATAATAAGATCTATTCTCTGTTGTAGCTACTTACACGTCGTTGCATTGAAGGAGCGCATGACAGCATACCGAGGATACCGAGAAAACTATATTTTACATATTATACGAACATTGTTCATAAATTTCTTCCGCTACATTTCAGTGATTACACCTAACATCGTAGCAATCGATTATGAATAAAATATCGATTTTATGCATTACTACACACTAACAACATCCGTTGGTGGTAGGTGGTGCCGGTGCCGTGGATTTTAACTCTACCCGATTAGGCAGATCTTGGGAATCGGGACTTGATCCAGACTTGGCTAAAATTGAATCTGCCAACTCATTAAATGCTCTCTCAATGTTAACGTTATTCTTCGCAGACGTCTCCATAAATTTAATCCCATGTTCGCGTGCTATCTGCAAATTAAACCAGACGCACACTCTACTATTATTCAGCCTCCTCCAAATAGAGAATTATCATTACCACCTCACAAGTTGTAAAACCCGATTCAGTGCAGTTGCGCATTAGAATTTGAAGGCGGCATTTGAAAAGGTTGCGATTGGATAAGGAAAAGCATGCATAAATATACTTACAGCATCTCCTCGCTCCCTCAGAACAACACGGCTGTCTACCATATCACACTTATTCCCCAATATCATCTTTTCCACGTCCTCGTTAGCATGCTAAATAATAACAAACCAGTTAACTTCATCTTCATAGAACTTCAGGATTTGTACCATGTTTTGAGAAGATTGTTGTAGAAAATATATATGTAAGGAAGGTAAGAGAAGCGACGTTACAGGAGTCATTCTCTTATATTTTGCTTTCTATACCTCATCAATGTTTCTTAACCACTTTGCGATATTATCGAAGCTCTTCTCGTTCGTTATATCGTAGACGAGCATTATCCCCATCGCGCCTCGGTAATAAGAGGTAGTAATTGTATGGAACCGTTCCTGGCCTGCAGTATCCCTGCGCAAAAAAAACGCTGTAAACGCACGCCTTTTCAGAAGGAAGCTATACTGACTTCTAGTAATGTAAACAAAACTTCGGAAAGCGCTTACCAGATCTGTAGTTTAATCTTTTTTCCTTTCAGTTCGATGGTTTTAATTTTGAAGTCTATGCCTGGAACCATTTGGAGGATCAATATGAAATACGCTCTTCGACACAAGCCATCGGAAAATCGATACAAAGGGTAAAAGTTTCTCCTTACCGATAGTAGAAATAAAAGTAGTGTTAAACGCATCATCAGAAAATCTGAAAAGAATGCAAGTCTTTCCGACACCAGAATCACCGATAAGTAATAATTTGAATAACAAATCGTATGTTTTCTTCGCCATTGTAGCCTTATTAGTAAATAATTGGTTCGCGTAATGCGAGTTTCAATAAACGCAGGCCCCCTGTACGGAGACTTAGAAACACATCTAACACCTCATCCTCCAATATGTATACACAAAATTATTCAAATCAAACTCACTCCACATTAGGTATTTATCTTATCCTGTAGCTCGCACCCTCAACTAGAGAGTGTTTCATCCGCATTGATTCAGTTTTAAAACCATTATATTGACCACGTAAGAGCTCTCAGTGAAATATAAAATGTACCATTGAAAAGCTGTAAAGATTTTGAGTAAGGCTGTTTACGTTCAAGAATAATTGTGTAGCGCTATCATAATCTTAAGAAATAACCAGAAAACCTCAAAACAGAAGTTACCATGGGTAAAATTCGGTTTCTTCAGGTTGGAATCTGAACGGCTGCTCCGATTTTGATGAAACATTTAAGAATCGAAAGAGCTGCTTCAATTTTCTAATATCTAAATTTTTCCGAATTATTACGTCTCCGGGGAAGTTTTTGCTTCATGATGAAATATTGTTAAAGCAGCCCTTCGGCAACTTATTTGCCAAAAGGTGACAGGCTTGCGTTTGACACTCTGTACGCTGCCGTTAAGCTACAAAAATGTAGTTACTGCATAATTTTGTCACAAACTTTTAGGCTATAACTTAAACTCACCAATTACTAGCTACCCTCATGAATACTTTGTTAATTTAACGAACATCAGAAACAATGTTCTAAAATAAGCATGAGGTTAGTCATGTGTATCTGCTTTATTTCATAATGCACCCATCAAGTGCTATGAAGTCATGCTCGCCTGAAAGCCTATGAGTTATTCTAGAACATACATACATTATCCGATTGATATTCAACGTTAGTAGTATCTACGTGATAAAATTAAAAAGATGGCGGTGAAACTACGTCACGTTAGGAAACTAATCCAAACATTTAACTGTAAACTGGGATTTGCGCGCTTGTGCCATCGCACGCACGTAAGCTCAGTAAATTTTTGATTAATGCTTGACAATTTACAACTATATTGGGTTTTGAATAATTATTTTTACAGCTTATCTGCCTTTTAATAAAAAATGTATACGATTTCAACCAACTGAGTCAATGTGTGAAACACACTTTAGTGTCGTCTGTTTATTTGTGCAGTCTGTTTTCTCATCTCTTCCGACACACTTGTTGGAGAGCTCCGAGAACATTTCAACCTGAATTGAACATTCGCGCTGCCGTATCTATAACCATAGAATTTTCCCTCCACGATTTTATCAATGATCCCTTGGAATAAATTCTTCCATGTCAACGATGTGCAAGGCAAAAGTAAGCAAAAGCTACATTATTTCTGCACTTGCATCTAAAGGGTCTTTTATTTGAACGGCCCAGTGGAACCTGCGGTCCCGCACCCTGAAGATAAGCATTACGGCTGCTTTCCTCAGGAAGCACTGGAAACGTTACCGTAAAGTCGCAGTCATTAGCCATGGACTATTTTGTTTTTTTGGGGGAAATACAGTGAAACCTCGTTATAGCGTAACGTCAAGGGACAAGGAAAAAAATACGTTATAAGGAGGTACAGTGAAACCTCGATATAGCGTAACGTCAAGGGACAAGGAAAAAAATACGTTATAAGGAGGTATACGCTGTATCGAAATGAAATAACATTAGGATCATTAGAGCCGGGGATTGAATTGTACTACGTTGTATCGCGGTTTCCGCTATATCGGGTTACGCTATACGGGGGTTTTACTGTATATGCTGTATCAAAATGAAATAATATTAGGATCATTAGAGCCGGGGATTGCATTGTACTACGTTGTATCGCGGTGTCCGCTATATCGGGTTACGCTATATGGGGGTTTTACAGTATTTAGAATTATATTCGAGGTGGAACTATGTTCAAGGGTGGACAGTATTCAAATTTTTAATTTTAATGGCACCTTGGACCACATGCATTTAAAATTAGACAAAAGAATTAGATTTAGAAATTTAATTGTCTTCAAATCCATCAAAATCTTCGCCAAAGCTGGCATCTTCCTCCATAACCTCGGCTTCGTCGTCAGAATTAAAGAGCAGATTCTTCATTTCAGTATCAACATGCGTTATGTCATCACTATCGGTAGACCAAAGCTCCTCTTCGTAGGTATGTATTTAGTAGGTAGCTTACTATTTAGTATATTTACTCACTGCAAGTTTGACCGCAGGAGTAACATGGGATTTAAAGGAGGAGTAAGTAGGAGGGGTAAGTAGGGGGAGAGAGGGAGCGAGGTGGAGGGCGTGTCCTTACCTTGCTCCCGGTAATTACTTATAAACGTCACTAATTAGTACCAAATCGCAGTGTAAAAAGTACCGTTTTGTAGCTTAAAACTTTTTACACTCACTAGTGTTAGTTTCGTGTAACTACGGTGATTGCAAGTGTAAGAATTTGGTGAAAAATTTTGAAACGTAATACTCAACAATCTGAAATTAGTCTTTTCCCCCTGTGCTATTCTAATTTCCACATCGTCACAGAGTGATAGGATAATTCCGTATCTACCCATAACTATGGGGCGCCGAACCCTACCAAAGTGTTGCCATGAGAGCTGTGAGAAAGGTTCAGTAAGCTCTAAGCAACTCTCGATCCTATGTAGTTTATGTGGGAGTTTATAGCTCAGATTTCATGTAAAAATTTGGAGTTTTAGCTTGAAACCAGTCAATTTCATGTATAACATTGGAGTTTTGGCCAGAAACGTGATATGACAAAATTTGATTTTTTCATGTAAAACGTTGGAGTTTTGACTGATATAGCTCAGATTTCATGTAAAAAGTTGGAGTTTCGGCCAGAAACGTGATATGACAAAATTTGATTTTTTCATGTAAAACGTTGGAGTTTTGACTGATATAGCTCAGATTTCATGTAAAAAATTGGAGTTTTAGCTTGAAACCAGTCAATTTCATGTATAACATTGGAGTTTTGGCCAGAAACGTGATATGACAAAATTTGATTTTTTCTTGTAAAACGTTGGAGTTTTGACTGATATAGCTCAGATTTCATGTAAAAAGTTGGAGTTTTAGCTTGAAACCAGTCAATTTCATGTAAAACATTTGAGTTTCGGCCAGAAACGTGATATGACAAAATTTGATTTTTTCATGTAAAACGTTGGAGTTTTGATTGAAACCAGTAAATTTCATGTAAAACATTGGAGTTTTGGCCAGAAACGTGATATCCCAAAATTTGATTTTTTCATGTAAAACGTTGGAGTTTTGACTTATATAGCTCAGATTTCACGTAAAACGTTGGAGTTTTGACTTATATAGCTCAGATTTCACGTAAAAAGTTGGAGTTTTAGCTTGAAACCAGTCAATTTCATGTAAAACATTGGAGTTTTGGCCAGAAACGTGATATGACAAAATTTGATTTTTTCATGTAAAACGTTTGAGTTTTGACTGATATAGCTCAGATTTCATGTAAAAAGTTGGAGTTTTAGCTTGAAACCAGTCAATTTCATGTATAACATTGGAGTTTTGGCCAGAAACGTGATATGACAAAATTTGATTTTTTCTTGTAAAACGTTGGAGTTTTGACTGATATAGCTCAGATTTCATGTAAAAAGTTGGAGTTTTAGCTTGAAACCAGTCAATTCCATGTAAAACATTGGAGTTTTGGCCAGAACGTGATATCGTGATATGACAAAATTTGATTTTTTCATGTAAAACGTTGGAGTTTTGATTGAAACCAGTCAATTTCATGTAAAACATTGGAGTTTTGGCCAGAAACGTGATATGACAAAATTGATTTTTTCATGTAAAACGTTGGAGTTTTGACTGATATAGCTCAGATTTCATGTAAAAATTAGGCGAAGCCACCTATGTAACTATCTAGCTGGACCGAGTTATGGCAACTGAGTTATACAAAAGTTTGAGACAATACGGAAGTAAAAGTAAAAATGGAAGTTCAGATAGTAGAAGAAGTAAAAGTGTCGGTGGAATTACACGTGGAAGCGGCAGTTAAAGTTGTAGGAGAAGTGGAACTTATCTTCTTCGGTCATTTCCAATGTTCATTAGTCATTTACCCTTTTACCACCCCACACAACACAGATATTTTGGAAATATGCGAAAATGGGACGGCCCAATATTTATGGATTTATGCTCGCTTTGCCGTTTATTGGTCCTTTCTAATGTTCTTTGGTCATTTCCAAAGTTCTTTCGTCATTTCTAACGTTCGGGGGTCAATTCCAAAGTTCTTTGGATATTTCCAATGTTCTTAGGTCATTTCCAATGTTCTTTGGTCGTTTACAATGTTCTTAGGTCGTTTCCAAAGTTATTTGGTCATTTCCAATGTTCTTAGGTCATTTCCAATGTTCTTTGGTCATTACCAATGTTCTTTGGCCATTTGCAAAGTTCTTAGTTCATTTCCAAAGTTCTTAGGTCATTTCCAATGTTCTTTGGTCATTTTCAATGTTCTTTGGTCGTTTCCAATGTTCTTTGGTCATTTCCCTTTTACTAACCCACACCCCATAGCTATTATGGCAATATGCGAAAATGGGACGGCCCAATATTTATGGAATTATGCTCAAGGTGGCGATTATTGGTCACCTCCAATGCTCTTTTTCGTCACGTTTTGTTCTTTTTTGTCACTTTTTGTTCTTTTTTGTTCTTTTTCGTCACTTTGTATTCTTTTTCGTCACTTTTTGATCATTTCCGAAACACCCCTTTTTCAACCCCACATTTCACAGCTATTATGGAAATATGCGAAAATGGGACGGCCCAATGTTTATGGAATTACGCTCACGGTGGCGATTAATGGTCACCTCCAATGTTCTTTTTCGTCCCTTTTTGTTCTTTTTCGTCACTTTGTGTTCTTTTTCGTCACTTTGTGTTCTTTTTCGTCACTTTGTGTTGTTTTTCGTCACTTTGTGTTCTTTCTCGTCAGCTTGTGTTCTTTTTCGTCACTTTATGTTCTTTTTCGTCACTTTGTGTTCTTTTTTGTCACTTTGTGTTCTTTTTCGTCACTTTGTGTTCTTTTTTGTCACTTTGTGTTCTTTTTCGTCACTTTGTGTTCTTTTTCGTCACTTTGTGTTCTTTTTCGTCACTTTGTGTTCTTTTTCGTCACTTTGTGTTCTTTTTCGTCACTTTGTGTTCTTTTTCGTCACTTTGTGTTCTTTCTCGTCAGCTTGTGTTCTTTTTCGTCACTTTATGTTCTTTTTCGTCACTTTGTGTTCTTTTTTGTCACTTTGTGTTCTTTTTCGTCACTTTGTGTTCTTTTTCGTCACTTTGTGTTCATTTTCGTCACTTTGTGTTCTTTTTCGTCACTTTGTGTTCCTTTTTGTCACTTTGTGTTCTTTTTCGTCACTTTTTGATCATTTCCGAAACACCCCTTTTTCCACCCCACACCCCACAGCTATTATGCAAATATGCGTAAATGGGACGGCCCAATATTTATAGAATTATGCTCACGGTGGCGATAATTGGTCACCTCCATTGTTCTTTTTTTCGTCACTTTGTGTTCTTTTTACGTCACTTTGGGTTCTTTTTCGTCACTTTGTGTTCTTTTTCGTCACTTTTTGTTCTTTTTCGTCACTTTGTGTTCTTTTTCGTCACTTTGTGTTCTTTTTTCGTCACTTTGTGTTCTTTTTCGTCACTTTGTGTTCTTTTTTCGTCACTCTGTGTTCTTTTTCGTCACTTTGTGTTTCTTTTTCGTCACTTTGTGTTCTTTTTCGTCACTTTGTGTTCTTTTTCGTCACTTTATGTTCTTTTTCGTCACTTTGTGTTCTTTTTTCGTCACTTTGTGTTCTTTTTCGTCACTTTGTGTTCTTTTTCGTCACTTTTTGATCATTTCCGAAACACCCCTTTTTCTACCCCACACCCCACAGCTATTATGGAAATATGCGAAAACGGGACGGCCCAATATTAACGGAATTATGCTCACGGTGGCGATTATTGGTCACCTCCAATGTTCTTTTTCGTCACTTTGTTTTCTTTTTTCGTCACTTTGTGTTCTTTTTCGTCACTTTTTGATCATTTCCGGAACACCCCTTTTTCCACCCCACACCCCAAAGCTAATATGCAAATATGCGTAAATGGGACGGCCCAATATTTATAGAATTATGCTCACGGTGGCGATAATTGGTCACCTCCATTGTTCTTTTTCGTCACTTTGTGTTCTTTTACGTCACTTTGTGTTCTTTTTCGTCACTTTGTGTTCTTTTTCGTCACTTGTTGTTCTTTTTCGTCACTTTGTGTTCTTTTTCGTCACTTTGTGTTCTTTTTCGTCACTTTGTGTTCTTTTTCGTCACTTTGTGTTCTTTTTCGTCACTTTGTGTTCTTTTTCGTCACTTTGTGTTCTTTTTCGTCACGTTATGTTTCTTTTTTCGTCACTTTGTGTTCTTTTTCGTCACTTTGTGTTCTTTTTCGTCACTTTGTGTTCTTTTTCGTCACTTTTTGATCATTTCCGAAACACCCCTTTTTCTACCCCACACCCCACAGCTATTATGGAAATGTGCGAAAATGGGACGGCCCAATATTTACGGAATTATGCTCACGGTGGCGATTATTGGTCACCTCCAATGTTCTTTTTCGTCACTTTGTGTTCTTTTTCGTCACTTTGTGTTCTTTTTCGTCACTTTTTGATCATTTCCGGAACACCCCTTTTTCCACCCCACACCCCACAGCTAATATGCAAATATGCGTAAATGGGGACGGCCCAATATTTATAGAATTATGCTCACGGTGGCGATAATTGGTCACCTCCATTGTTCTTTTTCGTCACTTTGTGTTCTTTTACGTCACTTTGTGTTCTTTTTCGTCACTTTGTGTTCTTTTTCGTCACTTGTTGTTCTTTTTCGTCACTTTGTGTTCTTTTTCGTCACTTTGTGTTCTTTTTCGTCACTTTGTGTTCTTTTTCGTCACTTTGTGTTCTTTTTCGTCACTTTGTGTTCTTTTTCGTCACGTTATGTTCTTTTTCGTCACTTTGTGTTCTTTTTCGTCACTTTGTGTTCTTTTTCGTCACTTTGTGTTCTTTTTCGTCACTTTTTGATCATTTCCGAAACACCCCTTTTTCTACCCCACACCCCACAGCTATTATGGAAATGTGCGAAAATGGGACGGCCCAATATTTACGGAATTATGCTCACGGTGGCGATTATTGGTCACCTCCAATGTTCTTTTTCGTCACTTTGTGTTCTTTTTCGTCACTTTGTGTTATTTTTCGTCACTTTTTGATCATTTCCGGAACACCCCTTTTTCCACCCCACACCCCACAGCTATTATGCAAATATGCGTAAATGGGACGGCCCAATATTTATAGAATTATGCTCACGGTGGCGATAATTGGTCACCTCCATTGTTCTTTTTCGTCACTTTGTGTTCTTTTACGTCACTTTGTGTTCTTTTTCGTCACTTTGTGTTCTTTTTCGTCACTTTGTGTTCTTTTTCGTCACTTTGTGTTCTTTTTCGTCACTTTGTGTTCTTTTTCGTCACTTTGTGTTCTTTTTCGTCACTTTGTGTTCTTTTTCGTCACTTTGTGTTCTTTTTCGTCACTTTATGTTCTTTTTCGTCACTTTGTGTTCTTTTTCGTCACTTTGTGTTCTTTTTCGTCACTTTGTGTTCTTTTTCGTCACTTTTTGATCATTTCCGAAACACCCCTTTTTCTACCCCACACCCCACAGCTATTATGGAAATATGCGAAAACGGGACGGCCCAATATTAACGGAATTATGCTCACGGTGGCGATTATTGGTCACCTCCAATGTTCTTTTTCGTCACTTTGTTTTCTTTTTCGTCACTTTGTGTTCTTTTTCGTCACTTTTTGATCATTTCCGGAACACCCCTTTTTCCACCCCACACCCCACAGCTAATATGCAAATATGCGTAAATGGGACGGCCCAATATTTATAGAATTATGCTCACGGTGGCGATAATTGGTCACCTCCATTGTTTTGTGTTCTTTTTCGTCACTTTGTGTTCTTTTACGTCACTTTGTGTTCTTTTTCGTCACTTTGTGTTCTTTTTCGTCACTTGTTGTTCTTTTTCGTCACTTTGTGTTCTTTTTCGTCACTTTGTGTTCTTTTTCGTCACTTTGTGTTCTTTTTGGAAATATGCGTCACTTTGTGTTCTTTTTCGTCACTTTGTGTTCTTTTTCGTCACTTTTTGATCATTTCCGAAACACCCCTTTTTCTACCCCACACCCCACAGCTATTATGGAAATATGCGAAAATGGGGACGGCCCAATATTTACGGAATTATGCTCACGGTGGCGATTATTGGTCACCTACAATGTTCTTTTTCGTCACTTTGTGTTCTTTTTCGTCACTTTGTGTTCTTTTTCGTCACTTTGTGTTCTTTTTCGTCACTTTGTGTTCTTTTTCGTCACTTTGTGTTCTTTTTTCGTCACTTTGTGTTCTTTTTCGTCACTTTATGTTCTTTTTCGTCACTATTTGTTCTTTTTCGTCACTTTGTGTTCTTTTTCGTCACTTTGTGTTCTTTTTCGTCACTTTGTGTTCATTTTCGTCACTTTGTGTTCTTTTTCGTCACTTCTTGATCATTTCCGAAACACCCCTTTTTGTACCCCACACCCCACAGCTATTATGGAAATATGCGAAAATGGGACGGCCCAATATTTATGGAATAATGCTCACGGTGGCGATTA
Organism: Sminthurides aquaticus; assembly: GCA_906901655.1. NCBI lineage: Eukaryota > Metazoa > Arthropoda > Collembola > Symphypleona > Sminthurididae > Sminthurides > Sminthurides aquaticus. Next base: position 6,135 of record CAJQTT010000022.1, on the reverse strand, counting down.
TTGGTCACCTCCAATGTTTCTTTTTCGTCACTTTGTGTTCTTTTTCGTCACTTTGTGTTCTTTTTCGTCACTTTGTGTTCTTTTTCGTCACTTTGTGTTCTTTTTCGTCACTTTGTGTTCTTTTTCGTCACTTTGTGTTCTTTTTCGTCACTTTGTGTTCTTTTTCGTCACTTCTTGATCATTTCCGAAACACCCCTTTTTCTACCCCACACCCCACAGCTATTATGGAAATATGCGAAAATGGGACGGCCCAATATTTATGGAATAATGCTCACGGTGGCGATTATTGGTCACCTCCAATGTTCTTTTTCGTCACTTTTTGTTCTTTTTCGTCATTTTGTGTTCTTTTTCGTCACGTTGTGTTCTTTTTCGTCACTTTGTGTTCTTTTTCGTCACTTTGTGTTCTTTTTCGTCACTTTGTGTTCTTTTTCGTCACTTTTTGATCATTTCCGAAACACCCCTTTTTCTACCCCACACCCCACAGCTATTATGGAAATATGCGAAAATGGGACGGCCCAATATTTATGGAATTATGCTCACGGTGGCGATTATTGGTCACCTCCAATGTTCTTTTTCGTCACTTTGTGTTCTTTTTCGTCACTTTGTGTTCTTTTTCGTCACGTTGTGTTCTTTTTCGTCACTTTGTGTTCTTTTTCGTCACTTTGTGTTCTTTTTCGTCACTTTGTGTTCTTTTTCGTCACTTTGTGTTCTTTTTCGTCACTTTGTGTTCTTTTTCGTCACTTTATGTTCTTTTTCGTCACTATTTGTTCTTTTTCGTCACTTTGTGTTCTTTTTCGTCACTTTGTGTTCTTTTTTCGTCACTTTGTGTTCTTTTTCGTCACTCTGTGTTCTTTTTCGTCACTTTGTGTTCTTTTTCGTCACTTTGTGTTCTTTTTCGTCACTTTTTGATCATTTCCGAAACACCCCTTTTTCTACCCCACACTCCACAGCTATTATGGAAATATGCGAAAATGGGACGGCCCAATATTTATGGAATTATGCTCACGGTGGCGATTATTGGTCACCTCCAATGTTCTTTTTCGTCACTTTGTGTTCTTTTTCGTCACTTTGTGTTCTTTTTCGTCACGTTGTGTTCTTTTTCGTCACTTTGTGTTCTTTTTCGTCACTTTGTGTTCTTTTTCGTCACTTTGTGTTCTTTTTCGTCACTTTGTGTTCTTTTTCGTCACTTTGTGTTCTTTTTCGTCACTTTGTGTTCTTTTTCGTCACTTTGTGTTCTTTTTCGTCACTTTGTGTTCTTTTTCGTCACTTTATGTTCTTTTTTCGTCACTTTGTGTTCTTTTTCGTCACTTTGTGTTCTTTTTCGTCACTTTGTGTTCTTTTTCGTCACTTTTTGATCATTTCCGAAACACCCCTTTTTCTTCTCCACACCCCACAGCTATTATGGAAATATGCGAAAACGGGACGGCCCAATATTAACGGAATTATGCTCACGGTGGCGATTATTGGTCACCTCCAATGTTCTTTTTCGTCACTTTGTTTTCTTTTTCGTCACTTTGTGTTCTTTTTCGTCACTTTTTGATCATTTCCGGAACACCCCTTTTTCCACCCCACACCCCACAGCTAATATGCAAATATGCGTAAATGGGACGGCCCCAATATTTATAGAATTATGCTCACGGTGGCGATAATTGGTCACCTCCATTGTTCTTTTTCGTCACTTTGTGTTCTTTTACGTCACTTTGTGTTCTTTTTCGTCACTTTGTGTTCTTTTTCGTCACTTGTTGTTCTTTTTCGTCACTTTGTGTTCTTTTTCGTCACTTTGTGTTCTTTTTCGTCACTTTGTGTTCTTTTTCGTCACTTTGTGTTCTTTTTCGTCACTTTGTGTTCTTTTTCGTCACTTGTTGTTCTTTTTCGTCACTTTGTGTTCTTTTTCGTCACTTTTTGATCATTTCCGAAACACCCCTTTTTCTACCCCACACCCCACAGCTATTATGGAAATGTGCGAAAATGGGACGGCCCAATATTTACGGAATTATGCTCACGGTGGCGATTATTGGTCACCTCCAATGTTCTTTTTCGTCACTTTGTGTTCTTTTTCGTCACTTTGTGTTATTTTTCGTCACTTTTTGATCATTTCCGGAACACCCCTTTTTCCACCCCACACCCCACAGCTATTATGCAAATATGCGTAAATGGGACGGCCCAATATTTATAGAATTATGCTCACGGTGGCGATAATTGGTCACCTCCATTGTTCTTTTTCGTCACTTTGTGTTCTTTTACGTCACTTTGTGTTCTTTTTCGTCACTTTGTGTTCTTTTTCGTCACTTTGTGTTCTTTTTCGTCACTTTGTGTTCTTTTTCGTCACTTTATGTTCTTTTTCGTCACTTTGTGTTCTTTTTCGTCACTTTGTGTTCTTTTTCGTCCACTTTGTGTTCTTTTTCGTCACTTTATGTTCTTTTTTCGTCACTTTGTGTTCTTTTTCGTCACTTTGTGTTCTTTTTCGTCACTTTGTGTTCTTTTTCGTCACTTTTTTGATCATTTCCGAAACACCCCTTTTTCTACCCCACACCCCACAGCTATTATGGAAATATGCGAAAATGGGACGGCCCAATATTTATGGAATTATGCTCACGGTGGCGATTATTGGTCACCTCCAATGTTCTTTTTCGTCACTTTGTGTTCTTTTTCGTCACTTTGTGTTCTTTTTCGTAACTTTTTGATCATTTCCGGAACACCCCTTTTTCGACCCCACACCCCACAGCTATTATGCAAATATGCGTAAATGGGACGGCCCAATATTTATGGAATTATGCTCACGGTGGCGATTATTGGTCACCTCCAATGTTCTTTTTCGTCACTTTGTGTTCTTTTACGTCACTTTGTGTTCTTTTTCGTCACTTTGTGTTCTTTTTCGTCACTTTGTGTTCTTTTTCGTCACTTTGTGTTCTTTTTCGTCACTTTGTGTTCTTTTTCGTCACTTTGTGTTCTTTTTCGTCACTTTGTGTTCTTTTTCGTCACTTTGTGTTCTTTTTCGTCACTTTGTGTTCTTTTTCGTCACTTTGTGTTCTTTTTCGTCACTTTGTGTTCTTTTTCGTCACTTTGTGTTCTTTTTCGTCACTTTTTGATCATTTCCGAAACACCCCTTTTTCTACCCCACACCCCACAGCTATTATGGAAATATGCGAAAATGGGACGGCCCAATATTTATGGAATTATGCTCACGGTGGCGATTATTGGTCACCTCCAATGTTCTTTTTCGTCACTTTGTGTTCTTTTTCGTCACTTTGTGTTCTTTTTCGTCACTTTGTGTTCTTTTTCGTCACTTTGTGTTCTTTTTCGTCACTTTGTGTTCTTTTTCGTCACTTTGTGTTCTTTTTCGTCACTTTGTGTTCTTTTTCGTCACTTTGTGTTCTTTTTCGTCACTTTGTGTTCTTTTTCGTCACTTTGTGTTCTTTTTCGTCACTTTGTGTTCTTTTTCGTCACTTTGTGTTCTTTTTCGTCACTTTTTGATCATTTCCGAAACACCCCTTTTTCTATTCCACACCCCACAGCTATTATGGAAATATGCGAAAATGGGACGGCCCAATATTTATGGAATTATGCTCACGGTGGCGATTATTGGTCACCTCCAATGTTCTTTTTCGTCACTTTGTGTTCTTTTTCGTCACTTTGTGTTCTTTTTCGTCACTTTGTGTTCTTTTTCGTCACTTTGTGTTCTTTTTCGTCACTTTGTGTTCTTTTTCGTCACTTTGTGTTCTTTTTCGTCACTTTGTGTTCTTTTTCGTCACTTTTGATCATTTCCGAAACACCCCTTTTTCTACCCCACACCCCACAGCTATTATGGAAATATGCGAAAATGGGACGGCCCAATATTTATGGAATTATGCTCACGGTGGCGATTATTGGTCACCTCCAATGTTCTTTTTCGTCACTTTGTGTTCTTTTTCGTCACTTTGTGTTCTTTTTCGTCACTTTGTGTTCTTTTTCGTCACTTTGTGTTCTTTTTCGTCACTTTGTGTTCTTTTTCGTCACTTTGTGTTCTTTTTCGTCACTTTGTGTTCTTTTTCGTCACTTTGTGTTCTTTTTCGTCACTTTGTGTTCTTTTTCGTCACTTTTTGATCATTTCCGAAACACCCCTTTTTCTACCCCACACCCCACAGCTATTATGGAAATATGCGAAAATGGGACGGCCCAATATTTATGGAATTATGCTCACGGTGGCGATTATTGGTCACCTCCAATGTTCTTTTTCGTCACTTTGTGTTCTTTTTCGTCACTTTGTGTTCTTTTTCGTCACTTTGTGTTCTTTTTCGTCACTTTGTGTTCTTTTTCGTCACTTTGTGTTCTTTTTCGTCACTTTGTGTTCTTTTTCGTCACTTTGTGTTCTTTTCCGTCACTTTGTGTTCTTTTTCGTCACTTTGTGTTCTTTTTCGTCACTTTGTTCTTTTTCGTCACTTTGTGTTCTTTTTCGTCACTTTGTGTTCTTTTTCGTCACTTTGTGTTCTTTTTCGTCACTTTGTGTTCTTTTTCGTCACTTTGTGTTCTTTTTCGTCACTTTGTGTTCTTTTTCGTCACTTTTTGATCATTTCCGAAACACCCCTTTTTCTACCCCACACCCCACAGCTATTATGGAAATATGCGAAAATGGGACGGCCCAATATTTATGGAATTATGCTCACGGTGGCGATTATTGGTCACCTCCAATGTTCTTTTTCGTCACTTTGTGTTCTTTTTCGTCACTTTGTGTTCTTTTTCGTCACTTTGTGTTCTTTTTCGTCACTTTGTGTTCTTTTTCGTCACTTTGTGTTCTTTTTCGTCACTTTGTGTTCTTTTTCGTCACTTTGTGTTCTTTTTCGTCACTTTGTGTTCTTTTTCGTCACTTTGTGTTCTTTTTCGTCACTTTGTGTTCTTTTTCGTCACTTTGTGTTCTTTTTCGTCACTTTGTGTTCTTTTTCGTCACTTTGTGTTCTTTTTCGTCACTTTGTGTTCTTTTTCGTCACTTTGTGTTCTTTTTCGTCACTTTGTTCTTTTTCGTCACCTTGTGTTCTTTTTCGTCACTTTGTGTTCTTTTTCGTCACTTTGTGTTCTTTTTCGTCACTTTGTGTTCTTTTTCGTCACTTTGTGTTCTTTTTCGTCACTTTTTCGGTCGTTTCCAACGTTTTCTTGTTTTTCCTTATATATTTTAGTGATTATTTTCGAAAATATTGGGCCGTCCCATTTTCTCATATTTCCATAAAGAGGTCTGGAGATAAGCTTCCCTTGACTTTGTCTTCGGTCCAGCTAAAAAGTTGGAGTTTTAGCATGAAAACAGTCAATTTCATGTAAAACATTGGAGTTTTGGCCAGAAACGTGATATGACAAAATTTGATTTTTTCATGTAAAACGTTGGAGTTTTGACTGATATAGCTCAGATTTCATGTAAAAAGTTGGAGTTTTAGCTTGAAACCAGTCAATTTCATGTAAAACATTGGAGTTTTGGCCAGAAACGTGATATGACAAAATTTGATTTTTTCATGTAAAACGTTGGAGTTTTGACTGATATAGCTCAGATTTCATGTAAAAGTTGGAGGTTAAGCTTGAAACCAGTCAAAACATTGGAGTTTTGGCCAGAAACGTGATATCCCAAAATTTGATTTTTTCATGTAAAACGTTGGAGTTTTGACTGATATAGCTCAGATTTCATGTAAAAAGTTGGGAGTTTTAGCTTGAAACCAGTCAATTTCATGTAAAACATTGGAGTTTTGGCCAGAAACGTGATATGACAAAATTTGATTTTTTCATGTAAAACGTTGGAGTTTTGACTGATATAGCTCAGATTTCATGTAAAAAGTTGGAGTTTTAGCTTGAAACCAGTCAATTTCATGTAAAACATTGGAGTTTTAGCCAGAAACGTGATATGACAAAATTTGATTTTTTCATGTAAAACGTTGGAGTTTTGACTGATATAGCTCAGATTTCATGTAAAAAGTTGGAGTTTTAGCTTGAAACCAGTCAATTTCATGTAAAACATTGGAGTTTTGGCCAGAAACGTGATATGACAAATTTGATTTTTTCATGTAAAACGTTGGAGTTTTGACTGATATAGCTCAGATTTCATGTAAAAAGTTGGAGTTTTACCTTGAAACCAGTCAATTTCATGTAAAACATTTGAGTTTCGGCCAGAAACGTGAT